>CM070541.1:11646949-12246949 GCA_036346415.1 Raddia guianensis | reverse complement strand
GTGCATGGGTATACATGGATCAAGCTTCAAGCCATGCGTGCATGCAGGACAGGGGCATCAACGTCTGGTCCAGCGCGCTGTCGCAGCTCACATGGGGGGCACCGAGTGACAGCTAAAACCGGCCGGACGCCGTGCCGGCGCCGGAGACGGTCCAGTGGCCATGGGGGCATGCATGCGTGCAGTTGCTGATTGTCCACGGCAGCCGGAGATGGATCGACGGGCACGGGCGCCTCAGGGTCGACGTGTATCCTATGCCCTCTCGGCTTCGTGCACGCAGGGGTTTCAAGGCCAGTTTGCTGCGGTTGTTGCACCGCGTGTCACACGCAGGGAACTTAGATACATTGCTTTAGAGGACTGATTTTTAGAGAATTCTCAGTCGATTTTCGATTTTTTCACTTACCTAGATAATTTTATTGAATCTTTTATTTGTTTTATAGGGGTGTCTAATCTATGGTTCAGAAAAGCGACTAAGAGTTAAATAATTCCGAGTTGCCTGATATCAAGTCGGCCCTATATATCTGAATATACATAACGCTCTTTGGCATATTCTTTATAGCTTATTTGCTTCTATATCCTTGACTGTTGAAAAGTCGAGTACTTAAAGTCTACCTGACCCTTAAACTATAGTGGTGCAGAGACTAACCCCCACGTGCAAAACCGTCTAAATGGACCACTCTAACCCCCACGTGCAAAACTGTCTAAATAGACCCTTGAAGTACGTTTAGTGGTGCAAATTACCTCCTAAAAGCAGTTTTCAGAGTGGTTTTGCCACTGTGGCAGCTCGCGTGGAGAGGTATTGCCACTTAGAGTAAACACATGGCATTTTCTTTTATAAAAATATATTTTATGTGCGGGGTCCACATGCCAGTCACATATTTTCCTTCTTCCTTCCTGTGTCTTCTTCCTCACTACAGGAAAGCATACCATTTTCAACGGCAAAAACCAACAACACAGGTCAACCTCTCGTCGACACGGCCTAATGTCGGCGGCTGGCCGACGACAAAGGTCCGACGACACTACGTGGACGACAAAGCCACATTTTGTCGGCGGCCTAACAAAATCACGACGACACAAAGACATTCAGGGGAGGGTCGTGCAGTCCACCGCCGACAAAATGGAAGCTGTGTCGACGCTAGTGGCCTAGCCGCCGACAAAAGTCCCATAAGTCTAACCGCACGTGTACATTACAATTTTCAAACGTCCTAGCCCCACATTGCAGAGAATAACCGCGTCTGTCATATGGGCCTTGGTGGAACTGCCGGTGCAAAACATTATTTTTGTCTGCGGCCATATTACCTGTGTCGACGGCCAGTGACCCAACGACCGTGTTTGTCGGCGGCCTGTAAGAAGCCGTCGACACAGCCTGTCGTCGGGTCTTCGGCCGACGACAGAGGTAATATATATGGCCGCAGACAAAACTTGTTTGCCGGGAACCGAATTTCAAAATTCCGAAGGCGGGTGCTCGACAGCACAGGATATGTCGGCGGTTTTGAATTAGCGGACGACACTCGTGGCCTAAGACTGTGACCGTCGTCGGTTTATTTTGGAGCCGCCGACGTAGACTGTCGTTCGCTCTTTGGCCGCCGACATAGATTTATTTGGCCGTCGATACAGAAATCATTTCCTGTAGTGTCTCCTCCATCTTCTCTCTCCTACTTCTGTGAGTTCGGTGGAGAGTTATGCTACGCTGTCGATGGCGGCCGCCGCCACCACCGCTTGCCGGATAAAGGGGTGGTGCCCACGGCCACGTTCAGCGTCCAACTGTTGCATGGTGTCGTGCACCTCAACAGCTTCCACGGCTTCGAGGGCGGCTCCAGCATCTGCTCATGGACACGGTGAGGAAGGGGCATATGGAGCCGAAATTGCTGCACGTCCTCACCTACGGCGAGACGTGGTCAGCGAGGCGCAAAAATTCGAGACTCCCGTCAGCACCCACCATGAATTGAAGATTGTCTTCAGAGTGCTTGACGAAATGCGCTTTGCTCCGGCGGCAAGCCACATCACAGAATTGGGGCAATTTGCCCAGCTAGCTGGTGAGAACGACAGGATGCATGCTGCTCGTACGTCGCTGACCTCACCTGTGAGAACACCAGGATGTATGGCTGCTCGAGGCAGCAAGCATGGGGCACGACGCACCCTTCATCCAGATGAGCGTCACGCTCGCCATCGACACCAACGCCTCCTCAATCTCGTTGCCTCCTCCTCGAGCTCGCACAGGCGAAGGCCGGCGACGTGGCTCCGGAGGTGTTGCGCACGGTGGCCGCTCGGGCTGGGTTCAACGGGGACATGCAGATAGGCACGGAGGAGGCGCTCAGACTCCACTGAGCTCGTCTCGCCGTGATACGGTCACCACCGACCTCGTCGAGCTTGCAGTCGCCACCACCAAAGCCTCCTCGAGGTCGCCTCGACGGGATCCGGTCGCCGCCGGCCTCGTCAAGCTTGTAGTCACCGGCTCCAAGCCAAGTGGTGGCCGTCGAGGTGGGAAGCCGAGCGGTGGCCCACGGGAATGGAGTAGGAGGGCGGCTATTCTTGTAAAAATAAAACGCCATGTGTGCATCTTATGTGACGATACCTCTCCACCTCGGCTACCACGGTGGCAAAACTGCTCTGAAAACCGTGTTGGGGGTTATTTGCACCACTAATCGTACCACAAGGATTCACTTATGGTTTTGCACGTGGGGGGCTACAGTCTGTTCACCCCTATAGTTCAGGGGTCAAGTAGACTTTTTTCTTGTTTTGTTGAGACGTATGGGTTTTTCAATCTCCAAAGCACTTCTCAAAATTCTAGAGAAACAAGTCAGCAAAAAGGTTATGTGCCCTCCAATTTGCTTACAAAAGCTATCAAAGTTCAACTTATTGGAAAATAAGATTGGCTCCTATATGTAACAGTTTGATGAGGTGTTTGTGATACAACTAGTATAATACAGTTTGTGGTTTGTTAGGGTTTACAACTGTTTTTGGATGCCTACGTGCTCTTGTTTTGGCTGTCGAGAGACTAATCTACACAACAATGCTCAAAGACAAAGAAGCATAGATTAGATAAAATTCATAGAGAATCACATGATGATAGCATGAACACTCTTGGTTCTTAGAGATATCATATTTTTAGCACAAGGATTGTTACACCCAAAGTTGATCAAAAAAAATTCTAAAATATATGTTTGGGGTACGAGTAATATATATACTAGGAGCAACACATTATACCATTGCAAACTATCAGCGTCTAACTGTACGTCGGGAAATACCCCATATGCCATCGAAAAGTCAGTCGGTAAAACGTATTACCGACGAAAAAAGGGTGTTGGCTAAAGTCCCGCCGACAAATGTCTATGCCGACATATTTTTGTTACCGACGATCTACAAGTCGGTAATACAACACTTTTGCCGACCAACTTTGATTTACCCACTGACTTAGCTCTGTCGTCCATCTGTGCATTGCCAACTAACTTTATGTCAGTATTTCTTCCATTGCCGACGCTCTGTCTGTTGGTACTTCTATTTTTATCGACACTTGGTTTGTCACTATTCTTTCCTAGGTTTTAAAAAATAAATAAATTATTATTCGCCCAACAATAATTCTCATACATGACATGATGCAACAATTATCATATTTCAGATAATACATCATTATGTAAATAAACCAACATCATAAACAAGACCAAGTATGGTAATAGCCATTTTCATTAAGCCACATTATTTTTGTCCAAAAGATAACATGTACATCCAACGTTAACAAGTACATGCATGGTCATTGCACCATATAACATTTGTCCAAAAGATAGCATATATCATCCAATAGACATATTTGATAGCTAGTACGTAAGACTAAATTACATGAACACCTAGAGTGTTTAGGTCACCAAACGATAATACTTTAATTTGTAAAAGCACGCATTTATCTTCCATCCAAACTTTATCCATATGAGAGATCAGCACACGTCGTCCAACCTCCAAACATGAACTAAAGTGGAGAATCAAACTATGCCCTTCCATTTTTACCTGCAAAAAATAATTTTTAGTGGCATGAAAAGATAGATTCAATGCAAATAGATGAAGGTCATGAGAAATGTTGTAAAGATAGATCAGACTATGTCCATGTCCCTGGGGTTTAATTTCAAGCACCATCACCATTTATTTTCTATCTTTTTACTGGATTGAAATTATCTTGGTATTTGCAACTCTATTGTTGATCAATTAGTGAACTCTACATGTCAGGTTTGTCTTATTTTCCTTAATATAGTGAGAAATGTCCATTACTCTTGAAATTCTAGATGGAGGATAGCAGTACAAGTTTTATTTCAGAGAATTAACTTATAATAGATGTTAACTGGAAAACAAGATGTTATATCAAGAACTATAAATTTCAGTAGCAAGATTAGATGGTTAGCTCCATAGAAACAAAGACATTTTGATTAAATGAGAATGGTAAATTTGCTTAGCTGCACCATAACACCCTGCACATTTTTTTGACATAGGTCTGTACACCGAACAGAAATACTAATCACCTAGCAAAGTTTAAATTCCGATCAGGTCTAATTTTTAGCAGAGATGCATACTAGATTTCATAACTAAACAGTAAATTTACTAATATTTTGCTTATAACTTCAGGAGAACTTATAGAAACTTATAATATGGAAGACCATAAAATAATGAATTGTGTCTACAGGTATAATAAATACAGTTGAGGCAAGGAAAACCAAACATACATATTATGGTACCTTATGTGCCATCCCGAATCAATAAGATACATGGTAAGCTTCTCGTGAAAAACCTGAAATGGGAGACAATAATACAAAGTACCAACTGCAATAGCAGATATGGTCTGAATTTTTTCTCTGTGTATGTTTCAGATTTGTGCCGTCTAAGAAGGGAACCAATTAAAATAAATTAGGCAGCAACTGATTTGCCCTAAAGTCAAGTATAAAAAAACCACTTGTTCAACAGTACTGTGGGTCCAGCTGCCTATCAATATATTTGTATCCTGCATTATATATTCATAGCCTTCCATGTTTGCACCAACCATCTTCTTGGCAGTATATATGTAATAGACCAATGAAAGTAGTGCTAGAGAAAAAATAGTCACAATTACTATATTTAGAAGGAAAGAAGCTTAATCTGAAGTGAGAAATTTTTTTTTAGGCTTCATCGTGTAAATATCAAAGATTCAAAATGCAAAGGTTGCCATTACGAAGAACAAAAGGAGGGAACGAATTAATCTGGTAGCACAATTTTGTTCAGGTGTAAAGTAAAATAACTTATAAGTAGGCAGAGTGTTTGTCAGCAGCAAAGGCAGTACTCATTATACATTATTTAAATAAACTTTCTTATTTAACCTGACGAATTTCTTAACCATCCCTGTAATAAGACTTAAAACAATTAAGCTATCGGCCATACATGGCCACCTAAAAAAACAGGCTTTTGGTAAGCACAATTCCACTGAATCATGATTAGAGATGATGGCCATTAGAATTGCCAGGAATCACTAAGAGGGAATATAAATATTTTATTTAAAAAATTTTGCAGTCGCATTGATAATGTCTCCCAATTGATTAGGATTTTTTAGACTATAGAATTTGTGTGCTCTGTTAAAATTCCAGAGCAATTCCACACCACACGCACAAAATGGAACAATTCTAGAGTCGATAATTGTAGTAGTGAGAGAATCAAACCATACCAATCGTCCAGAACGAGGAATCAGTCTTCACAGAAAATGTTTTCTTTTGAGAGACATGCAGCGCCGTTGCCAGCAGTACCGATCACCACGTACTTGTCGTCGCCGTCGTCATCCCTTCATTCGTGGGTACCTGTTGACACCCAAATTTGGCAGGAAAATCGGATATGGTATAGTGGTTGAATGAATTGAAATTATTGGGCCAAATCAGAAAATGGGCTTCAGCGGAAAGAAGGAAAATATATTGAAGAAAACCGATGGGCACAAGACTTCGGAGGACATACGATTTGATCGGAAACGCAAGGAGATGAAATAGGTCGTATCGGTATCGACTTTGTAATACTATAAATAGGACTTTAGGCCTAGAGAAATAGACATCTAATACATCAAACACAAAACACTTTTCTCGAATCCGATCGACTTCGTCGAAAAGCTTCAACTCACAGGTAGAGCTATCTCGATGGGATAATCGATTCTCTCCTTGTAACCCGTGTGCATGGCTGCATCGTCTTGATCTCATGTATACAAACCATGTTAAACTGTCTCGGGATTTACCGATCTTTAACTTGTTCTCGCATATTGCACTGTCTCGATTCAATCGATCTGTAATGTGTGTTTATCCTGCAATGCCGATTATCATGTACTTTGTATGCTTTTTCCTGAATCCGATATATGCGACTGCATCGTTTAATCGATCTTGCGTATGCCTCGTTTAGGATTTTTGCATGTATAAGTGTTTGCCGATCAGCGCTGCATCTATTGGTTTTAGACCTTTAAATCAGTTTATTGGTTTATATCTAGAATTAGGTTTGAATACTGTCTTGGCCTGACCAATCTATTCAATCTGTTTCTTAGTTTAATCCAATGCATTGATGCAAAGGTTTATTGCTAATGTTATATAAAAATACCAAAAAGAAATAAAAGATTTAAAGTTAAATGCTTATTTACATTTGTTTGCTCTATCAGGCATTAAGCCGATAGATCTTGTAATCGAGTTCGTTAAAACCGATTACGGAAAACCTGATCTGGCTATGTTGAAAAGCCGATTAGGATTGTATTACTGACGACCTTCTCCTTGTCAATTTACAGGTCAAATTGACTGGCACGTTTGGTTTCTCGTTGCGACGCAATCACAGAATTGACGCTTCGGCACGTGTGTTCACGAAAGGTCCACTTTTCGTGTCAACACACTTTTTGGCACGCTCGGTGGGACCTAAGATCAAAACTGACAAGATGACGCGCACCAATACCGAAGCAGTCTTGGAAGCGCTCAACCACGCTGCTGAGGCGGTGACGTTCGACGAATTGAGCCCAGATCAGAAAAAGGAAGTTGAAGATAGGCTCGCGGAGATTTATGAAGAAAACAAAAAAAGAATGCTCACTGGATATCGGAAGACGCACAGTGGCCAAGTTACAAAGACTTCCATTGGAGATCCACTGCTCACTGAGGATTTTTCCGAAATCCGAAGTAATAAGAGACCAGATCAACAGCTCTGTTTACCGATCGATGTTAGACTAGTCATCGGTTTTAGGGCGAATTGTCCAGGAGGGGACCAGCGCCGCGCTACACAACATTATGACTAGACAAGCTCATCAAGTGAGTCGGAATATCCCGCAGGGGATGAATCTGGGTAATCAGCATTCAACCTATTCCCAGCCTGGGACATCTGACCCGGGAATTCTCCATCCGAATCCTCCATTAACGATCAATCCCACTCCGATTCAGATGATACCGAATAATCAGGCTATGGTCCCAGTCCCGGATCCGATCTATCAGCCGATTAACCCTGGGATGAATGAAAATCTGGAAGAAGTGACAAGGAATTTGGTTTACAACATGATGAAACAATGCGGGTTCAACACTCCCAAGATTGCTCCACACTACACTATGCCGTATCCATCGGCTTTCAAAGAAACGGAGTATCCGCACAAATATAGGGTTCCTAATTTCGCGAATGCTAAGTTCGGCGGGAGTGATCACACCTCGACTTGCGAACATATTGCTAGATTTCTTGCACTGTGCGGAGAGGCAGCATCAAAGGATACTCTTAAATGCCGATTGTTCCCACTGTCACTATCGGGATCGGCATTTAACTGGTTTACGTCTCTGCCTCCAAACAGTATCACTTCCTGGCCGGATCTGGAGAAGAAATTTCATGAATATTTTTATTCCGGGGAGAATGAAGCAAGAATTACCGACATCATGATGATCAAGCAGAAGTTTGGAGAATCGGTAAATGATTATCTGCGTCGATTCAGGGAAGTAAGAAATCGATGCTATAGCCTTTCACTGCCTGATAATGAGCTGGCGGAATTGGCTTTCAAGGGCTTATTACCTGTTAATCAGAAGAAAGTGGGCAATCAGGAGTTCGCTGATATTTCTCATCTGGCTCACAAGATCGCGCTGTATGAAAGCCGATTTTCAGACAATTCATACCCAGGCCAAAAGGAGTATCGGAATAACAACAATAATAATAAAAGTAAAGACAAAACCGTCAATATTGTTGAGGCTGAAGAAGTCGAAGATTCAGATGATTCTGATACTGAGGACATGGGTGCTTATATTGCTGAATGGGTGAACAACAAGAAAGAATTCGAGCTTGGATCGATAAAGCCGAAAGGACCTGAGAAACGCAAGTATTCTTTTCATACATCTAAGTGTGATCGGATTTTCGATCATCTTTTGCAGGAAAAGCAAATTCGGCTTAAACAAGGGCATGTGATTCCTCCGCTTGAGGAGTTAAAGAAGCGGAAATATTGCAAATGGCACAATTCTTACTCGCATACGACCAATGAGTGTAACGTGTTCAAACAAGTGGTCCAGAAGGCAATTGAGAACGGGCAACTCTGCTATCAGGGAAAGAACTCGCAGATCGACACAGAGCCATTCCCTGTCGGCTTGATTGGGATGGTTGACACTAAGAGAAAAGCCGACGATCCTCAGAGTTCCAATCGGTTTAAAGTATTTGTGGGTTCTAAGAAGATTGTAGTAGAAGACAGGCCAGAACTAAAATTCCATTCCGCAGGCCGACGTGGTGAAAGAACTGGTGAGTGGCGCGAGGTGAAGCGCGGACATAATTATAATCTGATTTCTAAGCCGGGGCCAAGGCCAACCTTTGATCAACTCCTCGAGAAATACGACCGGATGGCTAAAGAAGCACCTCGCAAGAGCGTTAAATCAGAGACTCCAGAGATTGTACCCGGGGATTCAAACAATCAGGATTGGGAGATAGAGCACTGGGATTGTCCTTTTTTCCGATATTGTTGGGAAGAAAGGATGACGTTACCTAATCTGGAGGATTGCCCAATGAATCATGCCTTTATCCCGCCGAAGAGAACATCGGTAAAAGATTGGCTGGTGTTTCCTAGTGAAAGGGCCGGGGATGTTCCGATAAACAAAAATACCGATGTGCATCGGCCTCCTAATGTGTCGTTGCTAGAGTGGTGCCCAAGCGGGATCACGAAGTCTCAGAAACGGCGCTTGCAGCGGATGAGGCACGCTGAAGCTAAAGAAGCAGAAGCTGAGAAGTTCAGGGATGCTCTGCTGGAACAGGTAAAGCCGACTAAACCGGCTAGGGGCAAGCTAGAGTGGAGGTCCAAGTTGAGATCGGCCGTTATTATTGAAAAAGACTCCGATGAGGTCTCAATCTCCACCAATATGGTTTGCGTGCTGCCTCGGGAGTTCATGAATGATTATGAAGAAGCTACTGCGGAGCTAGTGGTTGGAGCTGAAGACGCTATATTCAAGAAACCAGAGAATTCCCGATTACATTTGAAGCCATTATTTATCATGGCATACATGAATGGAATGCCGATTTCCAGAATGATGGTTGACAGTGGAGCTACGGTAAATCTAATGCCATATTCTGTGTGCCATAAAATCAAAAAATCGACAGAGGATTTGGTTAAGACTAATATGGTTTTAAGCGATTTCAATGGAAATCCGACCGAAGCCAAAGGGGTTCTGGTCGTGGAGCTCACTATAGGAAGCAAGACAATCCCGACAGCTTTCTTCGTAATTGAAGGAAAAGGGAGTTATAATGTGCTGTTGGGAAGAGATTGGATACACGCCAATTGCTGCATTCCATCGATATTGCATCAGATTCTAATTCAGTGGATTGGCGATCAAATAGAAGTGGTAAGAGGAGAGTCTCTAACTGCGGAAACCGATTGTGCCGATATATATACATCATAACCTGGAGGCACTATCGGGCAAACCCTTAGAGGATTGTGATTTCCTCAGTGTCAGTAAATTGGGGTTCAAACCAACGACGCTGGAAGGACAATCGGTAACTCAAGGATGTGAGGGTTTTTTATGGGAACCGCGGCTCTAGAGGGGATTGAATATAAGATGGGCCAGGGTTTTATATCAGCTGATGAGCTTGAAAAAGTCGATATTGGAACCGATGGAAAAGAAAGGCCCCACTTACATTAGTAAAAAGTTGCCGCGGGAATATAAGGATCGGCTTATCCAGATACTCAAGGATCGAGTTTATTGTTTCGCTTGGGAATATCATGAGATGCCTGGTCTCGACCGATCCATAGTTGAGCACAAAATTAAGATGAAGCCTGGGTTTCGGCCGGTAAAACAATCACCGAGAAGAATCAATTGGAAAATTTACGATCAAGTAAAGGCTGAAATTCAGAGGTTACTAGATGCAAAGTTTATTCGGCCATGCAAATATGCCGATTGGATTTCTAACATAGTACCAGTTGGTAAAAAGGATTCTGATAAAATTTGGGTATGCATCGATTTTCGGGATTTGAATAAAGCGACATATAAAGATGAATATCCGATGCCGATTGCCGATCGTTTGATTGACGCTGCTTCAGGCAATCGGATTATCAGTTTCCTAGATGGCAATGCTGGATATAATCAAATCTTTATGACCGAAGAAGATGTGAATAAGACTGCATTGAGATGTCCTGGTGCTATCGGTTTATTTGAATGGGTTGTAATGACATTTGGATTAATTAGCGATGGGGCGACATATCAAAGGGGGATGAACTTGATCTGTCATGACTTAATCGGTAAACTGGTTGAAATATATATTGACGACATGGTGATCAAATCACAGGAGGAGGAACAACACTTGGCTGATATTGTGACCGTATTGGATAGGTTTCGGAAGTATGGTATGAGGATGAATCCAAAGAAGTGTGCTTTTGGGGTATCGGCTGGTAAGTTCTTAGGGTTTATGGTACATCAGAGAGGAATCGAAGTTCATCCGGATAGAGTAAAGGCGATCCTGAATACTAAACCTCCAGATTCGAAGGTTCGTCTACAAGAGCTTATCGGTAAAATTAATTATTTAAGGAGGTTTATTTCGAATTTATCGGAAAGGATCATCCCGTTTTCTCCATTACTTAAATTGAAGCATTCCGATAAGTTTATTTGGGGACCAGAGCAGCAGAAAGCGTTTGATGATATTAAAGGATATCTGGTTAATCCACCTGTTCTGGTTGCTCCAAAAGAAAGTTTGCCGTTTAAATTGTATCTATCGGTATCGGATAAGACGATAGGGGCGGTTCTGGTCCAAGAAATCGATGGAAAGGAGCATGCGATCTTTTATCTTAGCAGAAAGCTATTGGACCCAGAGACCCGATACACGGTAGTGGCAAGGTACTGTCTTTGTTTATACTTTGCTTGCACTAAATTGAGACATTATTTGCTGGGTGCTGAGTGCAAAGTGGTTTGTCAAACCGATGTGGTCAAATACATGCTTAATGCTCCGATTATCAAAGGACGTCTCGGCAAATGGGCATTTAGTCTCATCGAGTTTGATTTGACGTATGAATCTCCGAAAGCTGTAAAGGGGCAAGTCTTAGCCGATTTTATCACGCACCATCAAGGCATTAATCTTGCGGTACTATTGCCTTGGGTAATGTTCTTTGATGGATCGGTTTGAGAGAAGGGATGTGGAATCGGTATTTTTATAGTTTCTCCTGGTGGCGTTCCATACCGATTCAGTGTTACAGTAGATTTTGGATTGACCAATAATCAGGTGGAATACGAAGCATTGATTCAAGGATTGGAGTGGTTGATTCAAGCTGGAGCTATCGCTGTAGAAGTGTTTAGGGATTCACAACTAGTGGTTTTCCAGATGATTGGTAAATATGAATGCCATAGTGATCTGCTCTGGGAATATCTAGAAAGGGCGTCTGATTTGGCTAAGTATTTCCGTATATTCACGATTCACCATATTCCGAGAGAACAGAATTGTGAAGCCAATGATTTAGCTCAGGAAGCGTCAGGATATAAATTACCGATTATGGAGTTGGAAATTGTTCCGATTGCAAATCCAGTTCCGATAGGATGGCAGGCAAAAATTATCGGCTATCTTAAAGATCCTCAGGGGAAAGCCGATAGGAAGCTTAAAAGGAAAGCTCAAAGGTACGTGCTAATCAGTGACAAGTTATACTATCGGAGCTTTGATGGGTTGTTACTTAAATGCCTGAATGAGGAAGAAGCTAAAGTTGCAATAGGAGAAGTTCATGAAGGGTTATGTGAAACCCATCAATCGGCATACAAAATGAGATGGATGTTAAAGCGTGTGGGATATTTCTGGCCAACGATGGTGGAAGATTGTTTCAAATATTATAAGGGCTGCAAAGATTGTCAGAAGTTCGGAAATATTCAGCATGCACCTGTGTCAACTTTACATCCGATCGTGAAGCCGTGGCCTTTTAGAGGATAGGGAATTGATATGATCGGAGAAATATTTCCTTCCTCGTCCAAGGGGCATCGGTATATTTTGGTAGCAACGGATTATTTCACTAAATGGGTTGAAGTTGTACCGTTGAAGAAGGTCACTGCCACGGAAGCGATCGACTTTGTCAAAGAGCATATAATTTACCGATTCGGGATTCCTCAAACGATCACTACGGATCAGGGATCGGTATTTATGTCAGAAGCATTTCAGAGTTATGCTCGAAGCTTGGGAATCACAACGATCAATTCATCGCCGTATTATGCTCAACCCAATGGCCAAGCGGAATCTTCAAACAAAAGTGATATAAAGCTAATCAAACGGAAAATCGATGAGAGGCCGCGGGGTTGGCATGATACTTTGGCGGATGCGCTATGGGCATATCGGATTGCTAAGCATGGAGCTACGAAGGTCTCACCATTTGAGCTAGTTTATGGTCAAGAAGCTGTTCTGCTAGTTGAAGCGATCATCGGATCCACGAGAGTTGAGGAGCAAAATAACATAAAAGCCGATGATTACAAAAATCTGATGGTAGATAACTCGATGATGTGGTGGCAGTCCGGTTAAAAGCTTTGGAGCATATCGAGCGGGATAAACAAAGAGTGGCCAGGCATTATAACAAAAAGGTTGTACCGAAAGCTTTTGAAGTGGGAGAGCTCGTATGGAAGACGTTTTTACCGATTGGTTCTAGGGATCCTAAGTACAGAAAGTGGTCTCCGAATTGGGAAGGACCGTTCAAGATCAATCGGATTATTCCTGGAAATGCGTATATCTTGGAGACGCTCGATGGTGAAGTTTTCGGTAAAGCAATTAACGCTAAGTATCTGAAGAAATATTATCCTAGCGTTTGGGTCGGAGCGTGAGCTGAGATCTGTTTAAAAGCCGATTCCGAGGAGTCGCCTATAGTTCAAAAAACCGTTTAACACTTGGGCGAATTGGTGATAGTTTTACTCAACGCGTTGCTGTTGAGCAAAAGCCGATTCTCAGTGAATCGCCCATAGATCCAATTGGTAAGCCGATTCTAAGAAATCGCCTATAGACGAGCATTAGCATAAAAATGCATAAGGAAATTAAGGTTATTACATAGGCGCAGAGGCCTCAGTTGTTTTGCCCAAGAGGCAAGGTGGAACATTGTTTCTTATTGGTAAAATACCGATTCACACATGGCAGTTTAAAACTTTGGCTCGCAGGCCAATCATTCACAAAACTCGTAAATAGCTGCGGCGGCGCTGGACATTGTGTCTAGGATCCGATTGATGGTGGCAGTATCTTCTTCGGTGGATCCGGGTATAATCGGAATCTTCTTTTTTGCGTCCAGTACTGCCAGGCCGCAGGCCTTCACCATACCGTACTGCTCCTTGGCCGCTGCTTTAGTCTCCTCGAAGCTGGAAAGCGTAGCTGCCTCGGCTTTTCTTGCCTTCTCCAATTCCAGTTCCAGGGACTTAACCCTTGAGACTGCTTTGGAGGCCGCAATCTTTGCCGATTCTGCCTCGTTCTTCAGTTTTAGGAGTTTGTCGTTTTGAGCGTTGGCATCTTGGATCAGCCCCTTCAGCTCGGCTTCAGCATCCTGGAGCGCTTCCCTTTGGTGTAGCCGGTACAAGGCAGCTTCGAAATCGGCTTTCTTGTCGCCTAGGGGAGCACCTTTTCGATGGCCGAAACTACCTGCTTAGGAAGAACCTCTTTGATGGAATCGGTTAGTTCCCGTATGGCAGAAGGGTTAGCCAAGAAAGCCGATTCGTCACCAAACAGCTCCCACATCTGTTTAAGCTTAGTGAGGGTGTTTGGAGAAAACCGATTCTTTTTTATGGTTTCCTGGGCTGATGACTCGATGACGGCTGGAGGAGACGAGGCCTTTATCGGAGAAGATAAGAAATCCAGCTCGTCATCGAGCCAATCCATGCTGGATGGATCGAAGTTCAGCTCGTCGGTTTTCTGGCCGTCGTAAGTGATGACCTGCGTGGACACCACCGTTACCTTGACTGGGCTGCGGGGTTGAAACATATACTGAAGAAAAGAAAATTGGAGTTACAAGCAATCGGGATTCAAGGATTTTATAAAGTATAAGGTTAGAAGTTCCGATTACATCTTGCGGGTTGAAGGCCGGAGGCGTCTGCGACGCTGGAGGAGGAGCAGGAGTGCTATCTTTCTTCTTGGAGATGGGGGAGGTGTCCTGAAATCCGAATTCCGATAACTAAGGGATGCCGATAAGAAGAGTGTAAGAGTTTGGGGGATCATGTGCTTACCGTATCACAGATAGACTTGGTGCTATCGGGAGTACGCACCTTTTGGGGCCTCGGCTTCTTGGCAGCCAGTTTCTTCCTCAGGCCGGCTTCACCTTCGGGTTTTCCTGTTGTTGACACGAAAAGTTAGCTTCTCGCAAACACACGTGCCGAAGCGTCAACTCTGGGGTTGTGTCGCAACAAGGAAAACCAAGCGTGCCAGTCAATTTGACCTATAAATTAACAAGGAGAAAATCGTCAGTAAATTAACCCTAATCGGCTTTTGAAGTAGCCAGATCAGGTTTTTCTATAATCGGCTTTGAAATATCCGATTATAGATTCTATCGGTTCCAGGTCCGATAGAGCAATGAATACAGAATAATAATCAGATTTAAATCTCTTATTTTTTTTTGGTATTTTTGGTATAATATTAGCAATAAACCCTTGCATCAGTGCATTAGATCAAATCAAGAAGTAGATTAGAATAGATTGGTCAGGCCAAGACAATATTCAAATCTAAAGCTAGATGTAAGCCAATAAACCGATTTAAAGATTTAAAGACTAATAGGATAGATGTAATACCAATCGGCAAACATTAACAGATGCAAATCCCCAAACAAAACATATACAAGATCGACTAAACGAGACAGTTGCATACATCGAATTTAGCGAAACATATGAAATACTTGATGATCAGCATTACAAGATAAATACACATTGCGGATCGATTAAATCGAGACAGTACAATATGCGAAAACATGTCAAAGATCGGTAAATCCCGAGACAGTCTAACATGGTTTGTATACATGAGATCAAATTGATACAGCCATGCATACGGGTACAAGGAGAGAATCGATTATCCCATCGAGATAGCTCTACCTGCGAGTTGAAACCTTTCGACGATGTCGATCGGGTTCGAGAAGTGGGTTTTGTGTATTGAGTATTCTCTATTTTTCTACCGAGACTAAAAGGCCTATTTATAGTATTACAAAGTCGATACCGATATGACCTATTCTATTGTGCAGTGCTTCTGATCCAATCGTATTCTTTCCGAAGTCTCAAAAGTATCGGTATTCCGCCTTTTTCCTTTGCCGATAAAGCCCATTTCCGATTTGGCCCAACAAACCTTATCATATTCGGCTTTTTTGATCATCCGATTTTCTGCCAAATTTGGGTGTCAACATATGCCCCTAAGTTTGGCAATGAATATTTCATTAGCCGAACTTCCAAGTAAAAATCGGATTTACTATATCAGAACCCTTCACATTCCTATCCTCAGAACTTCGCTTTCACCCTTTTCAGAGAACACGGTCACCCAACAACAACATGGGTCAAATCAGAACGCCAAAAGCGGTAAAACCCTAGTTCTTACCACGGCTATAAATAGCGCACCATTCGCCGTCACTTTCACACTCTTCTACTCGCTCACGGCTCTCGCATTGGAAATTTCAAGACTCTCAGCATCTAGCGCACAGTCAGCTCCTCCAACTGCTAATCGGCATCATGTCTCAGGTACTGATCCAATGCCCGGACTCTGAAGCCTTGTATTCTTTGGGCCCAGTAGGAGATCGAGACCCATCGGATTTCATACATCATTCCGTAGGCAGACTCCCTCTTTTCGCCGATAAGCTTAGTGCCCCAGCTGGAAATCGGCTTTTAGGTCCTGGCCTAGCCCGATCAAGGGATATAAGGACTGGCTCATTCGGGTTTATAGCCAAAAGCAAGAGCAATGGGATGAGTTAGGGATAACCGATGCCATTCTTCTCTCCTTATCTCCGCCACCAGCAGATGAACCGCTCATGGTCAGCATCGGCTTATTTTTGGTGCGATCTCGCAAACGCCTTCCTCTTCCCGACCGACCAATCGGTCCACACTACGACGTAGCCATGCTGACTGGTCTTAGCCCCGATGGCGAGATGCTATCGGCTTTCGACTTAACTGCCACACTAAAACTAGTACCTGAGAAAAATTTTGGCTGGCAACGCTACATCAGTACTCACCAGAAAACCGATGCCGTGGATGACGAAGAACACACTGCTTTCCTTAACATGTGGCTTGATCGGTTTTTTTTCTGTGGGCAATCTCTGAGCCCTAGCAAGGTATACCAAGGAGTAGCCGAGGCCTTGGCATCAGGCCAAAAATTATCAATCGGAAGATACCTGCTAGGAGCCACCTACCGGACGATGCATGAGATCAGGGAAGGTCTCTGCTCACCAAAAGCCGATTACTCAGTTGGTAATCTCGGCGGACCCTTCTGGTTTATCGGGATGTTCCTGAAACTCCAGATATACAACTCCCTTGGCGAATTAGATTTCAATGTAAGATTTCCAAGTGAAAAAGAATCCGATAACAGTGATCGCCCATGCAGATCATACGGGGAAATGATCTCAATCAATTGCAATAGGCGGTGCTTAAACCAAGAAGACCTTGCCATGTCTATGGTTGCATTTTATACGATGTCTGAATCGGAATATGGATTAGAACAGTTCAACCCATACACCGATCTAAATAGATATCCGATTCCTTCGTTTTTCCGATTGGAAAACACTCTGAAGGGAGAAGCCCTGGCAGCATACAAGGAATTCATCTCCCCAGGAATTTTCTTCGCCATCCTGAGCACGAGAACCCACATTAGAAAACCATCTTATGAATTCTATCATCCAGCTGTGGTCACTCGGCAATTCAACCTTGGGCAAAATATTCCTGATCTCCTCATCTATCGTCAACTGAATGCCCGAGAAGACTTAAGTCCCAAATCGGCTTATGGAATTCTATCGGCCGCACAAATTGATTTTGAAATGCCATGGGAACTTCGAATGTGGGCCGATACTTCGCCAAAATTCGATGACTGGTGGGAGGCTATTGCAAAAAATATCTTTGCTACAGAAGGCGGAGCTTCAACCTTAATCGAACAAATTACTGGCCGAAAGAAAACCTGCAAGCCCAACTAGCCTAAGATTGCCGGCAAGATCGAAGCTCCATCGGAATCAGAAATCAAGAGCTCAAATACTACCAATTCCGACAATTCCGACGATGATAAAGAGGAAAACTCTTCAGAATCAGGACCTTCTTCGCCGATTCAGACGATGAAAGAACGGAATCCTGCACCCACGATCGCCTTCTTACAATGAGGTTACTAACTTGCGTGTGTCCGCTAACTCACTTTATCCTTTTCCGATCACTAACCCCCTGTTTATTTCCTTTCAGAGTGGTGATAAGCGCCCCAAGGCAAAGCTCATTGGAGAAGAAGCTGGCCGGATCCACTCGACGGCCAAGTCAGCGTCAGCTTTCACCCAGGGCTCTTCCAAGAAACAAGGTACAATCGACTTATCTCACAAAATTCTTGAAATATCCGATTCTTTACCGACTTCGTTTAACAGGGAAACCCGAAGGTGAACCCGGCCTAAGGAAGAAAGTAGCCACTAAGAAATCAAGGCCCCAAAAGGTGCGTACTCCCGACAGTACGGAATCAATATGTGACACAGTAAGCACTTGATTTTCTTCAAATCTTTGACCATCATCGGCTTTCTTACTTATCGGATTATAATTTTAGGACACTTCACCCATCTCCAAGAAGAGAGATGGCACACCTGCCCCTCCGCCAGCGTCACAAACTCCACCGACCTTCAATCCACAAGACGTAATCGGGTTTCCCTTCCTTTTATTTCTGCAATTTTCAAAACCCGATTGCTCAGAACTTTAAATATTTTTGTCCAAGACATGTTTCAACCTCGCATTAAACCCGGTAACGGTGGTGTCTCGCAGTCATCACCTATGACGGCAAAAAGACGATGAGCTCAACTTCGACCCGTCCAGTATGGATTGGCTCGACGACGAGCTCGATTTCTTATCTTCGCCAGTCCGTCCATCGTCGCCCCCAATCGCCATCACCGATTCTCCTGCCCCTGAGCCATCCAAGAAGAGTCGGCTTTCTCCAGATACTCTGGGGAAAATCAAGCAAATGTGGGAACTGGTGAACGACGAATCGGTTTTCCTGGCCAACCCTCTTGCCATCCGGGAAATAGCCGATTCCATCAAGGAGATCCTCCCCGAGCAAGTGGTCGTGGCCATCGGAAAACTGATATCTCTTTCAGCGAGAAATCCTGAAGGACGCTGAAGCCGAACTCAAAGGGCTGATCCAAGACGCTAACTCACAAAATGATAAACTCTCCAAGCTGAAACAAGAGGCTGAATCGGCAAAGATTGCCACCTCCAAGGCAATTTCAAGGGTTAAGTCCTTGAACTAGAACCGAGAAAGTAAAGAAAGTCAAGCGTACCGCCGCTCAGATTTTGAAGAGACTAAATCGTGCCAAGGAACAGATGGCATAGTAAAAGCTTGCGGCCTAGCAAGATCGGAGGCGAAAAAGAAAATATCGATCGTCTCCTGATCACCAAGAGGATACCAATATCATCAATCGGATCCGGACACGATCACCAAAGGCCTTGCCGCCATTTATTAATTTGCGAATAGCGGCTGCGAGCCAAATTTCAAAACTCTTGTAATGTATGGATCGGTTTGTACCGATCGGAAAAACATGAGTTTTACTCGCCTTCGGCCAAAACAATTGAGGCCTTCGTGCCTTTGTAATAACGCTTTTATTCAATCGCTTAAGTATGCATGTTTGTCTATAGGCGATTCATTGAATCGCTTCGCTCAACAACAAAAAGTACCGAGTCAAATTCTTTAACAAGTCAAATACACTATAGGCGATTATCCCGAATCGGCTTTCAAAGAACGAGTTAGTTAAAAGCTCGACCTATAGGCGATTCATGCGGAATCGCTTTTAACAAATATCAACTCAAGCTCCAACCCAAACACTAGGATAATACTTCTTTAAATATTTGGCATTAAGCGCTTTCAAAACTTCTCCTCAGCGTTTCCAAAATATAAGCATTTCCAGGGATAAGCCGATTGACCCTAAACGGTCCCTCCCAATTCGGAGACCATTTCTCGTACTTAGGATCTCTTGAACCAATCGGTAAAAACGTCTTCCATACTAGTTCTCCCACTTCAAAAGTTTTCGGTACCACTTTCTTGTTATAATGTCGAGCCACCCTTTGCTTGTCACGTTCAATATGCTCCAAAGCTTTTAATCGAACTGCCACCATATCATCTAGCTTTTCCACCATCAGACTTTTGTAATCATCGGCTTTTACATTATTTTGTTCCTCTACTCTCGTGGAGCCGATAATCGCTTCAACCGGTAGAACAGCTTCTTGCCCATAAACCAGCTCAAACGGTGATACTTTTGTAGCCCCATGCTTAGCAATCCGATATGCTCATAGTGCATCCGCCAAAGTATTATGCCAACCCCGCGGCCTTTCATCGATTTTTCGTTTGATCAGCTTTATGGCACTTTTGTTTGAAGACTCCGTCTGGCCATTGGCTTGAGCATAATACGGCGACGAGTTGATTGTCGTAACCCCCAGGCTTCGAGCATAATCTTGAAACGCCTCTGACATAAATACCGATCCCTGATCTGTAGTGATCGTCTGAGGAATACCGAATCGGTAAATTATATGCTCCTTGATGAAATCGATGGCTTCAGCAGCAGTTACTTTTTTCAATGGTACAGCTTCGACCCACTTGGTAAAATAGTCTGTCGCCACCAAAATATATCGATGCCCCTTGGACGAGGAAGGAAATATCTCTCCGATCATATCAATTCCCCATCCCCTAAAAGGCCACGGTTTCACGATCGGATGCAAGATAGACGCTGGTGCATGCTGAATATTCCCAAATTTCTGACAATCCTTGCAACCCTTATAATATCTAAAACAGTCTTCCACCATAGTCGGCCAAAAATATCCGACACGCTTCAACATCCACCTCATCTTATACGCCGATTGATGCGTTCCACACAGTCCCTCATGAACATCTCCGATTGCAACCTTAGCAGCTTCTTCATCCAGACACTTGAGCAGTAATCCATCAAAACTCCGATAGTATAATTTATTACTTATTAAAACATACCTTTGAGCTCTTCTCTTAAGCTTCCTATCGGTTTTCCCTCGGATTTTTCAGATAACCGATAATCTCATCGCCATCCTACCGAACCGGATTCTCAATCTAACAATCTCTAACTCCATGATCGGCAATTTATAACCTGACGCTTCCTGAGCTAAATCATTGGCTTCGCAATTTTGTTCTCTCGGAACGTGACAAATCGTAAACACGCTAAAGTACTTAGCCAAATCAGAAGCTCTCTCCAGATATTCTCAAAGATATTCACTATGACACTCATATTTACCGATCATCTGGAAAACTACCAATTGTGAATCTCCAAATACCTCCACGGCAATGGCACCAGCTTGGATCAACCACTCCAACCCCTGAATCAAAGCCTCGTATTCTACTTGATTGTTGGTCAATCCAAAACCCATCGTAACACTGAATCGGTAAGGAACTCCACCAAGAGAGACAATAAAAACACCGATTCCACATCCCTTCTCACAAACCGATCCATCAAAGAACATTACCCAAGGCAAAAGTATTGACAGATTAACATCTTGATGGTGCGCAATAAAATCGGCTAATACTTGCCCCTTGACGGCTTTAGGAGATTCATAGGTCAGATCAAACTCGATGAGAGTGTATGCCCATTTACCGAGTCTCCCTTTGATGATTGGAGCATTGAGCATGTACTTAACCACATCGGTTTGACACACAACTTTGCACTCAAATTTCATAGAATAATGCCTCAATTTGGTGCAAGCAAAGTATAAGCAAAGGCAATATTTTTCCACCACTGTATCGGGTTTCGTGATCCGCAATTTCTGCTCAAGTAAAAGATTGCGCATTCTTTTCCGTCCCACTTCGGATCAACACCGCCCTAGGGTTTTCTCCGACATCGATAAATAAAGCTTAAACGGCAAACCATCTTTCGAGCAACCGTAATGTGGGTTTGTCAAGTACCCTTTGATTTCATCAAATGCCTTCTACCGTTCGGTCCCAAACAAATTTATCGAATTCTTCGCCATAAGCAGCGGCAACGGAATGATCCTTTCCGATAAATTAGAAATAAACCTCCTCAAGTAATTAATTTTACCGATGAGCTCTTGCAAACGAACCTTGAATCGAGGTTTAGCGCCAGATCGCTTTTACTCGATCAGATGAACTTCGATCCTCTCTCGATGCACCATAAACCCCAAGAACTTGCCGCCGATACCCCAAAAGCACACTTCTTTGATTCATTTTCATGCCATACTTCAAACCGATCAAGGATGGTCACAATATCAGCCAAGTGTTGTTCGCCTTCACGAGATTTAATCACCACGCCATCGATATAAATTTCAACAAGTTTACCGATTAAATCGTGGCAAATCAAGTTCATCCCCTTTGATAAGTAGCCCCAAAGACCGATCAGCCCAAAAGTCATCACGACCCATTCGAACAAACCGATAGAACCGGACATCTAAACGCAGCTTTGCTCACATCTTCGCCGCCATAAAGATCTGATTGTAACCAAAGATTGCCATCTAGAAAACTAATAACCGATTGTCGGCAACGTCAATCAAGCGATCAAGAATCGCATCGGATACTCATCTTTATACGTCGCTTATTCAAATCTCGAAAATCAATGCACACCAATTTTATCGGAATCCTTCTTTCCTACTGGCACAATGTTAGAAATCCAATCAGCATATTTGCATGGCCGAATAAATTTTGCATCCAACAACCTTTGAATTTCAGCCTTCACTTGATCGTATATTTTCCAACCGATCTTCCTTGGTGACCGCTTTCGTCAAATCCGTGCTTCATCTTAATCTGTGCTCAACTATAGATCGGTCTAAACCGGGCATCTCATGATATTCCTGCATAAAGCAATCAACCCGATCCTTGAGTATCCGGATAAGCCGATCTTTATATTCCCGCTGCAATCGCATCGATGTAAGTGGGCCTCTTTTCCATCGATCCAATATCGACTTTCTCAAGCTCATCACCGATATAAATCCTCGCCCATCTTATACTCTATTTCCTTTAGTGCCGCGGTTCCCATAAAAACCTTCGTGACTCGAAGTTACCGATTGCGCCCAACGTTGTCGGCTTAAAGCCACCTTGCTGAAACTTAAGAAATCGCAATCGCCTAGAGGTTTCCGATAATGCCTCCAAGTTATCATGTATTTCAGCACAATAAACCTGTTGCCGACTCTCCTCGACTACTTCTATTTGTTCACCAACCCATCAATTAAAAGCTGATGTAACGTTGATGGGATGCAGCAATTAGCGGTATCCAATCTCTTCCTAACAAAGACATTATAATTCCCTTTCCTTCGATCACAAAGAAAGTCGCCGATCGCTTTTGCTTCCAATCGTTGGTTCCACGACTGTAACCCTTTGGCTTCGGTCGGTTTCCATTGAAGTCGCTTAGCACCATATTAGTCTTGACTAAATCTTACGTGGATTTTCCGATTTTTGCACACGTAATATGGCATCAGATTTACCGTGGCACCACCGCCAACCATCATCCCGAAATTGGTTTACCGCTCATGTACCCCATAATAAATAACGGCTTTAGATGCAACCGGGAATTCTCTGGTTTCTTAAAGATGGCATCCTTTGCCCCAATCACCAGTTCCGCAGCTGCCTCTTCGTAATCACACATGAACTCCCGAGGCAAAATGCAAACCATATTAGTGGCAACCGACACCTCATCGGAATCTTTTTCAATGATAACAGCCGATCTCAACTTGGGCCTCCACTCCTGTTTGCCCCTAGCTGGCTTTATTGGCTTCACCTCCTCCAGAAGAGTGTCCCTAAATTTTTCGGCTTCGGCCTCTTTAGCCTCAGCGTGCCTCATCCGCTGCAAGCGTCGCTTCTGAGACTTAGTGATCCCACTTGGGCACCATCGGGGCAATGGTATTTTGGGAGGCCGATGCGCACTAGTATTCTTGTTCATTGGAGGATTATCGGCTTTTTCATTAGGAAACACCAGCCGATCTCTTACGGACGTCCTCTTGGGAGGAACGAACGCGTGATTCGTTGGGCAATTTTCTAGAGTAGGCAATGACATCCTTTCTTCCCAGCAATATCGGAAAAAAGGACAATCCCAGTGTTCTATCTCCCAATTCTGATCGTTTGAATTCTCCCGAATATCTTCTGGGGTATTCGATTTAATGCTCCGGCGAGGTGTTTCTTTAGCCATCCGATCATATTTTTCTAATAACTGATCGAAAGTCCGCTTTGGCCTTGGCTTAGAAACTGGTCCATGATTATAACCGTGGTTCACTTCACGCCATTCGCCAGTCCTTCCACCGCGTCGGCCTGCCGATCGGAAATTAAGTTCCGGCCTCTCATCTACTATGATCCTTTTATCACCAACGAGCACTTTAAACCGATTGGAACTCTCAGGGTCATCGACTTTCCTCTTAGAGTCAACCATGCCAATAAAGCCGATAGGGAACGGCTGTGTGTCTATCTGCGAAGTTTTATCCTGATACTTATGTTGGCCGCTTTCAATCGCCTTTTGGATGACCTGTTTGAACACATTGCACTCGCTGGTGGCATGTGAGTAAGAATTATGCCACTTACAATATTTCCTTTTCTTTAGCTCTTCAAGCGGAGGAATCACATGTCCCTGCTTAAGTTTAATTTGCTTCTCCTCGCAATGATGATCGAAAATCCGATCACAATTGAGGTATCAAAAGAATACTTGCCCTTCTCGACCTTTCGCTTTATCCATCCCGCTTCAAATTCCTTCTTACTATTCACCCACTCACCACAGATGCACCCATATCCTCAAGATCGGAATCATCCGAGCTTTCAATTTCATCTGCCTCAACAATGTTGACAGCTTTATCCTTTCCCTTGTAATTGTTATTGTTATTCGATACTCTTTCCGCCTGGGTAAGGGTTATCAGAGAATCGGCTTTCATATAGCGCGATCTTGTGAGCTAGATGTGATATATCAGTGAACTCTTGGTTGCCCACCTTCTTCGATTGACGGGTAATAAACCCTTGAAAGCCAATTCGCGATTCATTATCGGGCGTGAAGGCTATAGCATCGGTTTCTCACCTCCACGAACCGACGCAGATAGTCATTCACCGATTCACCAAATTTCTGCTTGATCATCATAATATCGGTAATCCTCGCTTCATTTTCCCCGGAATAGAAATATTCATGAAACTTCTTCTCCAAGTCCGGCCATGATGTGATGCTGTTTGGAGGAAGCGATGTGAACCAGTTGAAAGCCGATCCTGACAACGACAACGGGAACAATCGGCATTTGAGAGTGTCCTTTGATGCGGCCTCTCCGCAGAGCGCAAGAAATCTAGCAATATGTTCGCGCGTAGAAGTGTGATCACTTCCGCTAAACTTGGCATTCGCGAAATCAGGAACACGATACTTGTGCGGGTACTCCGTTTCGTTAAAAGCCGATGGATACGGCATTGTGTAATGCGGGGCAATCTTTGGTGTGTTGAACCCGCACTGCTTCATCATGTTGTAAACTAAATTCCTGGTCATCTCTTCCAAATTCTCATTGAGTCCAGCATTGATCGGCTGATAAACCGGTTCCGGGACCGGAATTATAGCCTGATTACCCGATAGCATCTGAATCGGCGTCGGGTTGATAGTCAATGGTGGATTTGGTTGGGAAGCTCCAGCATGTGATGTTCCTACCTGACCATAGGCTGGATAATGATTCCCAAAATTCATTCCTTGAGGAGAATTCCGATTCACCTGGGGAGCTTGTCCAGCCATGATGCTATGTAGCGCAGCGCTGGTGCTCTCGTGGACAATACGCCCTAGGACCGATGACTGATCCAACATCGATTGATAGACCGAATTATTAATTTGATCTCTTATTATCTCAGAATAATCTCCGATTGGTGGATCTCCAATCGAGGTTTTCAGAACTCGCCGCTACGGGTTTTCCGATAGCCAGTTAACATTCTTTTCTTATTCTCCTCGTGGATCTCCGCGAGCCTATCCTCGATTTCCTTTTTCTGATCTGGGCTCAATTCACAAACATCATCGGTTCAGCAATAAGGTTGAGCGCCCACCGCCGCATCGCATCGCGCGTCATCACGTCGGATTCGATTGTTGGTGCCCCACCGGGCGTGCCAAAAAGTATGTTGACACGAAAAGTTAGCTTCTCGCGAACACACGTGCCGAAGCGTCAACTTTGGGGTTGTGTCGCAACAAGGAAAACCAAGCGTGCCAGTCAATTTGACCTATAAATTAACAAGGAGAAAATCGTCAGTAAATTAACCCTAATCGGCTTTTGAAGTAGCCAGATCAGGTTTTTCTATAATCGGCTTTGAAATATCCGATTATAGATTCTATCGGTTCCAGGTCTGATAGAGCAATGAATCCAGAATAATAATCAGATTTAAATCTCTTATTTCTTTTTGGTATTTTTGGTATAATATTAACAATAAACCCTTGCATCAGTGCATTAGATCAAATCAAGAAGTAGATTAGAATAGATTGGTCAGGCCAAGACAGTATTCAAATCTAAAGCTAGATGTAAGCCAATAAACCGATTTAAAGATTTAAAGACTAATAGGATAGATGTAATACCAATCGGCAAACATTAACAGATGCAAATCCCCAAACAAAACATATACAAGGTCAACTAAACGAGACAGTTGCATACATCGAATTTAGCGAAACATATGAAATACTTGATGATCAGCATTACAAGATAAATACACATTGCAGATCGATTAAATCGAGACAAGATAATATGCTAAAACATGTCAAAGATCGGTAAATCCCGAGACAGTTTAACATGGTTTGTATACATGAGATCAAATTGATACGCCCATGCATACGGGTACAAGGAGAGAATCGATTATCCCATCGAGATAGCTCTACTCATGAAGTTGAAACCTTTCGACGATGTCGATCGAGTTCGAGAAGTGGGTTTTGTGTATTGAGTATTCTCTATTTTTCTACTGAGACTAAAAGGCCTATTTATAGTATTACAAAGTCGATACCGATACGACCTATTCTATTGTGCAGTGCTTCTGATCCAATCGTATTCTTTCCGAAGTCTCAAAAGTATCGGTATTCCGCCTTTTTCCTTTGCCGATAAAGCCCATTTCCGATTTGGCCCAACAAACCTTATCATATTCGGCTTTTTTGATAATCCGATTTTCTGCCAAATTTGGGTGTCAACACCTGTTGAATAAAGATGAATAAGAAGTCGCATATTTCAGAATTATATGTTATAAGCCGATTTTACCTCTCTTCTTAGGCTGCTGAGAGGAGCCTTGCGCGAAGGCCGATGAGCTTGGCCTTGGGGCGTTTGACACCGCTCTGGAAGAGAAGTAAACAAGAGGTTAGTAATCAGAAAAGAATAATGCGAGTTAGCATACACACGCAAGTTAGTAACCTCGCTGCTAGAAGATGACGTATGAAGCTGGGAGTTTGTTCTCTCGTCGTCTGAATCTGATGAGGAAGGTCCCGATTTTGAAGAATTTTCTTCTTTATCTTCATCGGAACTATTGGAATCGGTATTACTTGAGCTGCTAGTTTCCGATAGAGCCTCTGTCATGCCGACGATCTTTGGCCAGTTGGGCTTGCAGGTTTTCTTCTGGCCAGTGACTCGTTTGATTAAGGTTGAAGCTCCGCCTTCTGTGGCATAAATGTTTTTTGCGATAGCTTCCCACCAGTCGTCGAACTTTGGCGAGGTATCAGCCCACATTATAAATTTCGATGGCATTTCGAAGTCAATGTGAGCAGCTGACATAATTCCATAAGCCGATTGAGGGCTCAAATCTTCTCTGGCATTCAAATGGCGATAAATGAAGAGATTGGGAATGTCTTGCCCAAGATTGAACTGCCGAGCAACCACAGCTGGGTGATAGAATTCGTAAGATGGTTTTCTGATGTGGGTCCTCGTGCTCAGAATGGCAAAGAAAATGCCTGGAGAGATGAATTCCTTATATGCTGGCAGGGCTTCTCCCTTTAAAGTGTTGGCCAATCAGAAAAATGAGGGAATCGGATATCTGTCTAAATCAGTGTATGGATTGAACTGTTCTAATCCGTATTCCGATTCAGACATGGTATAAAATGCAACCATGGACATGGCAAGATCCTCTTGGCTTAAGCGCCGACTGTTGCAGTTGACTGAGATCATTTCCCCATATGATCTGCATGGGCGGTCAGTGCTATCGGATTCTTTCTCGCTTGGAAATCTTAGGTTGAAATCTATTTCGCCAAGGGAGTTGTATATTTGGAGTTTCAGAAACATTCCGATAAACCAGAAAGGGCCGCCTAGGTTTCCAACAGAGAAATCGGCTTTCTTTGAGCAGAGACCTTCCCTGATCTCGTGCATCATCCAATAGGTTGCCCCTATAAGAGGTATTTTTCGATGGCTAGTTTCTGACCTGCTGCTAGCGCTTCGGGTACCCCTTGATAAACCTTGCTAGGGCTAAGAGATTGCCCACAGAAGAAAAACCGATCGAGCCGCATGTTCAGAAAAGCGATGTGCTCTTCATCTTCAACGTCGCCCGTCTGCTGGTGGGTGCTGATGTAACGCTGCCATCCAAAGTTCTTCTCAGGGACTAGCTTCAAAGTGGTAGAGAGATCAAAAGCCGATAGCATCTCGCCATCAGGACTGAGGCCAGTTAACATGGCTACATCGAGAAGTGTGGGGCTAATTGGTCCGGTGGGGAAGAGAAAGGCGTTCGCGGTGTCACACCAGAAATAAGCCGATGTTGCCATAAACGGTTCGTCTGCTGGTGGTGGAGATAAGGAAAGAAGAATGGCATCGGTTATTCCTAACTCGTCCCATTGCTCTTGTTTTTGGCCATAGACCCGAATCAGCCAGTTCTTATATCCTTTGATTGGGCTAGGCCAAGATCTAAATGCTGATTTCCAACTGTTTACACTGAACTTATTGGCAAATAAAGGGAGACGTGCTACGGAATGGAATATAAAAGCCGATGGGTCTCGTTCTCCTATTGGTCCCAAAGAGTACAGAGCCTCAGTCTCTAAGCATTTGAATAGTACCTGAGACATGATGCCGATTGGACGATTGGCTGCGCGCTGGAAGTCTTGAGAGCTCCGGAAATTCCGATGCGAGAGACGTGTGCGAGGAGGAGAGCGTGAAAATGATAGCGAATGGGCGTCTATTTATAGCGGTGGTAAAAACTAGGGTTTTACCGCGAGGTTCGGCGTTACAGTTACGGCCCATATTGTTTACTGGGCTGACACGTGTTCTCAAATGGGCCGGAAGCGAAGATTACGGGGGTAAAACTGTGAAATGTTTCAGCATGATTTGGAGGAAATCCGATTTTTGCTTAAAGTTCGGCTAATGAGAATACCCATTGCCAAACTTAGGGGCATATGTTGACACCCAAATTTGGCAGGAAAATCGGATATGGTATAGTGGTTGAATGAATTGGAATTATTGGGCCAAATCAGAAAATGGGCTTCAGCGGAAAGAAGGAAAATATATTGAAGAAAACCGATGGGCACATGTCGTGAACCCAGTACTTGTAATGGGAATCCAGCATCACGAGTCGATACTAATCCCAGTTTAGTATCTCGTGATGGATAGTACGGTGGAATCATCACAGTATATTTAATTAAAGTGAAATAAGAGTAAACCATAGTATTTTATTACAAAAGAGAACTGGCATACCAGTCGATAGTCCATTACATGATTTAACATTAAGTAGAAAACATCAGAGTAATCCAAGTAAATAACTATGATAAATTCCAAGGTGTCGACCCGAACACCTTAGCTAGTCTTGCGCTCCCTCGACAGGGCCTTCCTGGTCTTGACCATAATCTGAATAAAAATATGTCCGCGAGCAATTTCATGAGTATGCGGCTACCCAGCAAGCAGTCCTTAAATATGAATGCAGGGTCAAAGGTGGGGTTAAGGTTATTTTACCCAAATCCTACTTCTAGTCATCTTTTAGTTGATCAAGTCCAGTTTTATTAGAGTGAATGCATGATCATCAACAATAACTTCTCAAGTTCAACAAAAGGTGCATCTCGCACCAGACCAAACCCAGCCTAAACTAGTCAAGTTTATTATGGAAAAGGTGCATCTACAATCGCAAACCTGCCAAACCGTCCATAACCGTGGACATGGCTACCATGATAGTTTTAACTCTGCAGAGTGTGTACAAGTTTCCCCACAAGCCCCGTCTCATCCACTAGGAGAAACGATACAAGACTTTTCCAGACTACTACGCCCACCACTTCCCCAAATTTCTCTTAAGGTTTCCCGGCCGGTGTTCGCCACAAGAGGGCGCCTTTCACGCCTAGGCACCACCCGTGGGTCGCTCCCCATTTAAGCCATTCGGTCTCAGAACGCACCCCCTCGAGAGAGATTGCAAGGCTCCTCCTAGGGCAGCAAGTGATTTAAACGTAACTGCCACCTACGAGCCAGAGTTAGTGGGTTTCGTAGTGTACTAAGCCAGGGCCGAAGGCACAAGTGGCTGTACGGTAAGGTTTGGTCCAGTAATACACAAGCTTGGGTCCTTATTAGAGGAGACCATCTCAACACACCACAATCCCAGAAACAACACTGCCGGGTCTCCTCTAAATCAACTACAACTTTTAGTTGTTTAGGTTTTTACCACAAATGCCAACGTGAAGCAAACGCCTCACCCAACTCATTTTTACAGTGAATCCCCAATGCAATCCTACACATCTAGTCAAGGATAGGCTAGGAATCATACAACTGGTTCACAAAGGTGGCTAAAGCATATTAATCGATGATTAACATGTCTAGGAACTCATGCCTAATTACATGCATGCAAATAATTCAGAAAGATAAACAACAGTAAATTATATTGTAAAACTAGGATGGAATATGTAATTAAGCTTGCCTTCGAAAAACTCCGAGCTTTGCGAATCCCACTGCGGTACCGAGCAACAATCCGGACAACACTCACAACCACCGTCTAAACATACAACAACAAATAAAACAACAGCAACATCATTACAGAGAAAATAATTAATTAATATACAGAAAAATTATAGGATTTAAATGTGATTTTTAGGCTCCAAAATCATCCAGTTTGGAGTTACGGAGCTCCCTAAACAATTCGGGGAAGTTTCGGCCTAAATAGGAAAATCTAGGAAAATAGAAAACCCGAAATAACCCTAATTGGGCCGAACCGACTAATCGCCCATAACCTCCTCGCCAGCCAAATGGTGGTGACAAAGGGCCCATCAAGCGATGGCGCCAGGCGGCGGCGAACGGCCCCACCGACAGAGGCGACGGCGCCGGGCGTGGCGGTGACGCGGCGACGACGTGGCAGTGACGTGGCGTGCCACGTGGATCTCAGGGCTGGTGTGGTGCTGACGTGGCGCGACACGTGGCTGGCGACGTGTCATGCCACGCGGCAGTGGGGGTGCGGCTATGGGTGACGTGGCATGACACGTGTCATGCCACGCGCTCTCGAGCGACGCAAGACGGCGGGCCGCCGGCCGCGATGACCGCGGCATGAATCACGCGCGTCGCGCGTGCACGTCGCGCCACGCTGCCGCGGCGGGCGGCGGCGGCTGCTGCCTCGACCTGCGGGGTCCATGGCTTGATCGGGCCCGCGCGTCGGCGGCGGCTGGATCTCGACGCGGTGAGACGAAGCGGCGCCAGATTCGCGGCGGGTCCCACGGACACGCGGCGTTACGGATTGGGCGGCGACGACGGAATCGTCTCGACGCGTCGACCGTGGCGAGACCAACGGACGGGTGTCGCGGTGTGAGTGGTGGACGGCGGCGGCGCTGTCGGAACGGCTGCGCGGGTGGACCCACCGAGACGCGTCGCAGCGCGATGGTGGCGTCGCCGCCGCGTGCCACCGTGGACGCTGTTTATGGACCCGCGTGGATGCGCTGGTCGGCCGTGGTTGGGCGGCGCGTGTGTCACGCTACAAGCCGCGGCAGGCGGCAGCGAGCGCTAAAGGCGACGTGGCGGGCGCGATCGCTCCGGATCTCCGCCGACGGTAACCGGCGAGGATCGCCGGCGACCGTGGTGACAAATAACTACTGGCGAAGCTCTACCAAAGTGAAAACAAAGACCAAAATGGGCGATCCGCATATGCATTTTGTTCGTCTCGACGAGATCTATCTACTGGTACCATCTACAGGACAAATTACCTACGGGAAAAGGGGATTTACCTCGAAAACGTCCTCGGGATGGGGGTCTTGAGCCGTAGGGTTTAGGTGCAGGGGTGGGGAGTGGAGTGGTCGGCGAGGAACAATAGGTTAGGGTCTTATAGGGGTGTAGGGCGCAGGGGGGTCCTTTGGGCTTCTCCTCTTGGGCTTAAAGTGCTAAATCACCCCTTATGGGCCCTTAATCGCATGCACTAATAGCCCATTAGCACATAACTCGAAATTAGACTGATGCTAGCTGCAAAATGAGAAGAGTTACCTAGGTTTTTCTCTTGGAAAAATATTGGGACACCTAATAATTATATTAGGATGTCACAGCACAAGACTTCGGAGGAGATACGATTTGATCGGAAACGCAAGGAGATGAAATAGGTCGTATCGGTATCGACTTTGTAATACTATAAATAGGACTTTAGGCCTAGAGAAATAGACATCTAATACATCAAACACAAAACACTTTTCTCGAATATGATCGACTTCGTCGAAAGGCTTCAACTCGCAGGTAGAGCTATCTCGATAGGATAATCGATTCTCTTCTTGTAACCCGTGTGCATGGCTGCATCGTCTTGATCTCATGTATACAAACCATGTTAAACTGTCTCGGGATTTACCGATCTTTAACATGTTCTCGCATATTGCACTGTCTCGATTCAATTGATCTGTAATGTGTGTTTATCCTGCAATGCCGATTATCATGTACTTTGTATGCTTTTTCCTGAATCCGATATATGCGATTGTGTCGTTTAATCGATCTTGCGTATGCCTCGTTTAGGATTTTTGCATGTATAAGTGTTTGCCGATCATCGTTGCATCTATTGGTTTTAGACCTTTAAATCGGTTTATTGGTTTATATCTAGAATTAGGTTTGAATACTGTCTTGGCCTGACCAATCTATTCAATCTGTTTCTTAGTTTAATCCAATGCATTGATGCGAAGGTTTATTGCTAATGTTATATAAAAATACCAAAAAGAAATAAAAGATTTAAAGTTAAATGCTTATTTACATTTGTTTGCTCTATCAGGCATTAAGCCGATAGATCTTGTAATCGAATTCGTTAAAACCGATTACGAAAAACCTGATCTGGCTATACTGAAAAGCCGATTAGGGTTGTATTATTGACGATCTTCTCCTTGTCAATTTACAGGTCAAATTGACTGGCACGTTTGGTTTCTGGTTGCGACGCAATCACAGAATTGACGCTTCGGCACATGTGTTCACGAAAGGTCCACTTTTCGTGTCAACAGTACCGTCGCGGTGTAACATCAAGAGTGTAAAAACGAGTAATGGATGAAGAGAATTTTAGTACCGCTCCAACCGAGGCAGCGGTAGCTCTGTATTTATACTGCTATGCCATATTTGCTACAGTGCACATGTTTACAACAGAATTGGGAGAGAAACGCGGACGCAGGTGAGGCGTGCTCAACAGCTAGAATTACAAGCCACTAACAACCCGAAGAATCGGTCCTATACATGCATACTAACGGAGAGAAGAATCTTTCAACATCCTCCCGCAATCTGAACTTGGTTGACAAAGGTTCTGATTGTTTCTATGAATTTGAAGTTGATGCTTACTCTGAGGTTTGGTAAAAACATCTGCCACTTGATCTTTGGAATATATGAACCGAATCTCTAACAATTTATGTGCTACTCTCTCTGACAAAGTGAAAATCAACCTCGATGTGTTTTGTTCTACCATCAAACACTGGGTTGACCGAGAGATATGTAGCTCCTACATTGTCACACCATAGAAGTGGAGGATTTTGCTGAAACACTTTCAGTTCACGCAGTAAGGACTGTACCCATAGCAGCTCAGCTGTTGTATTTGGTACTCCCTTGTACTCAGACTCTGTGCTTGATCTGGACACAGTGGCTTGTTTCTTTGAGCTCCAAGCAATCAGATTTGAACCAAAGAAGACAGCATATCCACTGGTGGATCTCCTATCATCTATGAACCCTGCCCAATCAGAGTCTGAAAAGGCACTAAGCTGCATAGTTTGTGATCTGCTGATCTCCAGTCTAGTAGAAAGTGTATACTTCAGGTATCTTAGAATTCCACTCACTGCTGCCCAATGATCACTCCTAGGTGAATGCATATATTGACACTTTGTTGACAGGAAAGGCTATATCTGGTCTTGTTAGGGTCAAGTACTGCAATGCCCCAACAGTACTTCTATAATTGTGACTTCTACCTCTGTAAGTGTTTCTCCTTGACTCTGTGATAACCTTTCTGTGACAAACATCGGTGTAGTCACTGGTTTCCAATGCTGCATATTTGTCCTCTTCAAAAGTTCAGTTATGTATTTTTGTCGGGTCAGAATAATTTCAGAGGAACTAATATGATGAACTTCAATGCCAAGGAAATAGTGCAGCTGGCCTAGATCCTTTACAGCAAATTCTTGCTTCAAATCTCGTACCAAAGAATCAATAGCCCCATCTGAAGAACTTGTGACTATAATATCATCCACATACATAAATGGTGATTCCCCCTTGACTATAGATAAACAAGGAGGTGTCAGTCTTTGAAGAAACAAAGCCCAATTCTTGAAGTTTTGAACTCAACCTTGAATACCAAGCTCGAGGTGCTTGTTTTAACCCATAGATGGCCTTTTGAAGTTTGCACACAAGCACTGAATTGTGTGAACTAACATAACTCGGTGGCTGCTTCATGTACACTTCCTCCTCTAGCAAGCCATGAAGAAAGGCATTCTTCACATCTAGTTGCCTCAAGCTCCATTGCCTAGTCATTGCTATACTAAGGACAAGTCTAATTGTAGCAGGTTTAACTACCGGAGAGTATGTTTCAGAGTAGTCAAAACCATACCTTTGTTTGAATCCTTTAGCAACTAGTCGTGCCTTATATCTGTCAACAGTACCATCAGCCTTTGTTTTGACCTTGAATACCCATTTGCAGCCAATGATATTTTTCCCTGAAGGAGCAGGCACTAGCGTCCAGGTGTTGTTGTCCAACAAAGCAGTGTACTCCTCCATTGCAGATCTCCACATGGGATCAGACATAGCTTCAGACAAGCTTTCAGGCTCAGCAAGATTTTCAGACTCAGGGATGTGACCGGTGGTGTCAACTAGAGCATGCTTTGGATTATAAAACATAGTGCCATCAGTGAGCTGCTTGGGCTTGCATATGTGTGATCTAGATCTGGTACGTATCCCATGCTGTACTGGTGGTGGAACTGGTGATGAAGTTGCTAGCACTGGTTGATTAGTATTGTTGTTTACCATTAGATGAGCTGGTGTTAAAGGAGAATGTTGTTGGTCTTCCTTTGGAACATTGGGCTGATCAAAAGAAGAGGTGAGAACATCATCTTCAGTATACCCAAAATGAGAGACATCTGCAGCACTGGGTTGGTCTGCATGAGCATCTGTAGAAGGCATGGAAGCCGGCCTCTCTGGTATGCTACCTGCACTGCAAGCTCCACTAGGAAGCAAGGGGTGACTGTATACTGCATGTGATAAGTTGGTAAGACCGGCAAAGAGGATTAATTAGAGTGTATTTCTTTAAAGGGAAATTCATGTTCATCAAAGATGACATCACAAGAGATATACACACGGCTTGTAGGAATGTGTAGACATTTGTACCCCTTATGTGATGTACTATAGCTAATGAAAACACACTTCTTGGATCTGAAGTCTAGTTTATGTGCATTCTAGGCTCTTAGATGGGGCCAACATGCACAACCAAAGACTTTAAGAAAGGTGTAGTTGGGTTTGGAACCTAACAACCGCTCCAAAGGAGTTTCCTGATCAATGAAACGGCTGGGCAATCTATTGATAAGATAACAGGCAGTTTGAAACGCATCATCCCAAAACTTAAGTGGAACAGAGGCCTGAGAGAGGAGAGTTAATCCATTTTGCTGATGTGTATAAGGGCAAGAAAGACCGTGTGTGATTCCTACTTGCGAGAGATAGGCACCAAGTTTCTTGTACTCACCACCTCCATCACTCTGGACAGAGATGATTTTTCTATTTAGAAGACGTTCAACATGGGTTTGAAAGTGAATGAATGTTTTAGTGACATCAACTTTGCTTTTTAATGGAAAGAGCCAAACAAATTTGCTTAAGCTATCAACAAAGCTGGCATAAAATTTATTTCCATTCATTGAAACACGGGCAAGGCCCCAAACATCAGTTACAATGAGATGCAATGGAACTGGTGCAAAACTACTAGAAGAAGGAAAAGGAAGCTAATGACTCTTCCCTTGTTGACATGCATCACACACTGAATCTGCAGTAGTTTTATTGAACGGCAAGCTATTATGAGTAAGAACATGCTGTGTAACAGAAGAAGAAGGGTGCCCTAAGCGTTGATGCCACTCAGGAACAGTTGGTCTGGAGCTATGCAGGGCCTCTCTAGATGGCTTGCAGGTAGTTTATAGAGACCTCCGGTGCATCGTCCTTTAAGTAGAGGAGCTTCTGTGGCCTGATCCTTGATCAAAAAATGATTGGGATGAAATTCAAAGTAAACACCATTGTCAGAGGCTAAACGCTGAACAGACACAAGATTACGAGTGGTGGTAGGAATATGAAGAAGATTGTTTAGAGACAAAGAGTGTTTGTCGATCGGCGTTAATAAACGACTGACCAACAAGAGTAATAGTCATACCTGAACCACTCGCAGTGTGGACTTGATCATTGCCAGAGTACTTCTCCTTGAGGTTCAGCTTCTCTAGCTCGTTGGTGATGTGATCTGTGGCTCCTATGTCCACATACCAGTTGGGATCAATATCATAGGATGGCTGTGAATTGACTGCCGCCGCTGCCATCTTCCCTTCATCTCCCTGAAAGGAGTGATTGAACCGATTGTAGCATCGCAATGCCACATGTCCTGGCTTCCCACAGATCTGGCAGACAGGACGATTGATGTGAGTGTTGACATTGTTGTTGTTGTTGCCTGACAAAGATCCTCCATTGCCACGACCAGTGGACTGCATATGTGGAGGAGGCCCTTGACTGCCTCTCCCACGTCCATGGCCACAGCCTCCGCCACCTCCACGATTTCCCCGTGCCATCATATTCACTGCAGGACCCAAATTATGCCTTTCCAGGCGCATCTCATAATTGAGGAAGTGTGGATACAAATCTTTGAGACTCATGGGTTCAGCTCGAGTGGTAACAGATGTAACAAAGGGATCATATTCAGTGTCTAGGCCAGTAAAAAGGTATGTGATGACTTCATCAGCGCTGAGAGGTTGTCCAGTGGCAACTAGGCCATCAGCAAGATTAGTCACCTTATGGAAATAGGCTGCAGCTGTGAGATCTTTCTTTTGGAGATTAGCAAGTTGCATTTTAATTTGCATGACATTGGCACGAGAATGAGAAGAGAACATGTGCTCTAATGCAACCTAGACTTCTCTAGCGGTAGAAAGAAAAACAACTTGAGACAAGATCGTAGGAGATAAAGAGGACAAAAGAGTACTCAGGACAAGCTGATCTTGCTGCATCCAGTGCACGTATGCAGGATTGGTGACTTGGGCCTCACCGAGAGAAGCGGTCTCCATGATGGTACCCTCTAGAGCTGAGATCGTACCATCTATGTAGCCCATCAACTGTTGGCTACGGAAATATGGAAGGAGCTGCGCCTTCCAGAGAAGATGATTGTCGTTGTCGAGACAAATATTGACGAGTGCGCCGAAGGTTGGAGTCGGAAGCAGAGCAGCGGCCGATGAAGAGGACGCAGAATTCATGGCTGGAACCGGAGCAGAAGAGTGAGAGCTGGTGGTGGACATGATTTAGATCGTGGAAGGCTCTGATACCATGTAAAAACGAGTAATGGATGAAGAGAATTTCAGTCCCGCTCCAACTGAGGCAGCGATAGCTCTGTATTTGTACTGATGTGCCAGATTTGCTACAGTGCACATGTTTACAACAGAATTGGGAGAGAAACGCGGACGCAGGCGAGGCGTGCTCAACAGTTAGAATTACAAGCCACTAACAACCTGAAGAATCGGTCCTATACATGCATACTAACGGAGAGAAGAATCTTTCAACAAGGAGCAGCGTGGGCGGCCGAGGAAGAGGACGATGGCGCTAGTGACTGCACAGCACATGAGGGGCTTTAGGGTTAGAGTTCATGTCATACGTCAGATTTGAGAGGGAAGGCCGTGCCGGACGACGGGGAAAGGGAAGCCGTGGGGAAGAGGAGGTGCCGCAGACTGGGGGAGTGGCGGGAGGCGGTGGAGGAGCGTTGCCAGGGAGAGGAGGAGAGGCAAGAGGGTAGGTGGAACTGGCGGGCGAAAGGCGGCGGCGGCGATAGCAAGGGGCAGGAGGTAGGCGGCGGTGGAGGGGAGGTGGCACTGGCGGGGCGAGAGGAGGAGGCGCAGGCGGCGGCGGCGGCGACAACAAGGGGCAAGAGGCAGGCGGCGGCGGTGACGACGCAGGGGGAGCGAGAGGAGGCGGCGGCCGTCTCCAAGGAGGAGAGGGGACGGGAGAGGCAAACGTTGGGAGGGAGGATGGACGAACCCTAAACCCACCTATAGTTATGCACGTGCGGCCTTTGCCTACTCACTCTGTGTCGATCTGGTAACTATTGCCGACTGACTATCCGACCTTAATAGTGTTATTCGTGTTTGACAGTCTATCGCTAATTCACACCGACACACTGTCAGTCGCTGCACGTCAGTCGCTAATAGTGTGCCGTGGTATAGTGACATTCCTAGTTTAGGTGTAAAAGAATTTAACAAATAAAGAGTTTTTCTTGAATAGCAAGAGTCAGTCCGAGATGTCAACGGAGTTTTTTTAGTTCCGCACGTTGTAGTTGATAGCCTATACACCTTCTACCAAAATAGTCATGACTCAAACTTCGGAAGTCGAAAAGATGCAAGGTTTGAAGAGTTGGAAAGTAGGCTTCCATAATATTACATTCATGTGGCTCATAACCATGTTTAAGGTCATCACTTGCACTAGCATGTCCATCAATCCAACGGACAATATTTCATGCTCCATCTTTTGTTCCACTTTTCATCTCTAGCGCATCGCGCGTTTGCTCCTCTCCCATGTATCTAAGTATGACAAAAGAAGAACACATGGGCAGCATCGTAGCATCACAAATATTAGGAATTAAACTTAATTCCTTTCACCTGATTTTGTATTTGGTTTGCATGGCTGTGTAATAGGACCTTGAATTGATAATCTTTCTCATCAACGGTGTTTGTATCATCTCCTTCGATCAGTCCACCATTACAGGGAACGCGACAGTGTCATCGACCGTTTCAACTTGTGTCGTCAACAGTGTTTTAAATAGCGCGCTAAACACTTTAGCGAAGGCCTCCCAGAAACGCTAAGACGTGCTATAGCGACGCTAAGACATTTAGCGTTTTTCCAAAAAACATGCAAAATGCAGAGAATCACAGCAGCTATTTAAATCCAACAAGCCAGTACATAAATTAGTTCTGTAGCTCTCCTACATATTAATCTACTCCCTCTGTCCTACAAAGAATGCATTTCTGGTTTTTCTAGGACAGATTAGTGTGAAAGGCAAATGACTAACCTGCCCCTAATTAATTACATGCACAAGCGTGCTGTTGCTTTGGTTCCCAAAATAATTAAATGTGCATGCGTCTTCTTTGGTGGGGAACGGATATAGAGAGAGATGAGAGTGGGGGAGTTAATGGGTTGCGTCTTTTTTGATGGGCCTCACGTCTAAACATGCACTCTTTGTGAGACAATTTTTGAACACTAAAAATGCACTCTTTGTAGGACAGAGGGAGTAACAGCTTAACAACTTAAGTACTTAACACATATTAATCTAACAGCTTAACAACTTAAGTACATAACAAGTCTAACAATAAGGCAACAGGTAACAACAGTACAGGCGTACAGCACATAAACAACCCACCATAGCAACAGGTAACAATAACACACTAACACCGTAACAACAGTACAGCACACAAACACAGAACACTCAAATTTTGGCCCAAAATGCTATAGCGACGCTAAATTGGCCTGTATGCAGTGCGGTTTAGCGCGCTATTTCACACCATAGCGGTCTTAGCGTCAATAGCATCAAAATGGTCAAAAGCGTAGCGCCAGGGTCTCCCAAACTCTATAGCGGCGCTATTTAAATCCAAGGTCGTCAACCAAAGGGCAGACAAGATTACTTGAATTTGTGTCGTCAGGACAGTATGTTGTCGACGACAATAGTTCATGAGCACTCCGCCGTCAGTTGGGAGGACATCTAGCAGGACTTGTGTTGTCAGCCAAGACAAAGCGCAAGGACACAGTTGGTGGAACAGACAACACAGTAACAGCTCAAATAGGGCGGGCCCGCATGCTATAGGAGGGAGAGAGTTGTGTCGTTGGCCGCTGGTAGGCTGACGACACAAACCTCATCGTGCCCCACCTCTTAGTTCTCCCGGCCTTAACTAGCAGGTGGGCCCTGTGCCTTTAATTGTGTCGTCAGCTCCATCAGAGATGAGGACATCGTATTTTCCAAGCCCATCTTTTTCCCCTGGAAAATGTTTACAATTTTTTGTGACATTGAAAATTCTAGAAATTCACAAAGGAATCTATGGTCTTTTATTTCATGTTATAGTAATTAGACGATCGTCACGAAGTTAATGTGCCGAATATTTCGTCTAGAGGGCTATTATGACATTGAAAATTCTAGAAATTCACAAAGGAATCTATGGTCTTTTATTTCATGTTATAGTAATTAGACGATCGTCACGAAGTTAATGTGCCGAATATTTCGTCTAGAGGGCTATTATGATCATCAGTTGCACAACCTAGTGTAGAAGTATCACGGGTGATAAAGATCTTGCATGTACTATGTATGGAAAAATTTAGTTTGACATACATTATTAAACATGGTACACCCATTTCATTAAGTAAATGAGGCAAGAGGTCATGTAGAGCATCTATCGAGAGGGTCAATAATTAGGGGGTAGGGGCTTGTGTCATCGGTATTCCAGCGGCGTACTACATAGGTTGTTTGTGCAGTCGATTTTAATGAGGCGGACGACACAAGTTGCATGCCCACTGTTTTTTCCACATCACAGACAGGTGATCTTGGGTATTCATGGCACAGGCCTGGTTACTTTGTGTCGTTGGCTTGGTGGGGCCCTCCTATCAAAACGGCTTCCCGCGTGGCGGCCGGCCGTTAGGAATTTGGTACAAACCACCTTATGTCGTCGGTCAAGGAAACAAGCCACGTTTAGGGGTGCTACGCAGGGTCGACTTGTGTCCTCAGCTATTTTGTTTGGCCGACGACACACTTGTGCCGTCCAAGCCATGTCGTCGGCTAGCCGACGACACCAACTTATGTCGTCAGTATTAGGCCTTGTGTTGTCGGTATTGATCGAAGACACTGATCTGAATCACTGTAGTGCACCATGCACGAAGGAAGCACCAACTCAACCCAGTTCTAATAGTAATGTATTCTCTTTACTCTTTTTTAGCAGTATACAGTGTTATAGCTCTTTACGAGCGAAACTGTCTGCTCTACGCACCACTCCAAAAGAAGCAAGACACACTATAAAAAAAGATACAACGGGAAAGGAGAGACGCTAAGGGTCTGTTTGGCAACAAAGTTTTTTAAAACCATGGTTTTGTAATACCATGGTTTGTGTTTTGCTATGACATGAAATACTATGGTTTTTCAATACCATGGTTTGCTAGCACAAGTGAGAAAACTTTAAATTGGAGTGGAGTCTACAATACTCCAAAAATACCATGGTATTGCTAATACCATGGTTTTCAAAACATAGTTTTTGGGGTTGCTTCCAAACACCTCATGGTCTAAAATACCATGGTATTTGAGAATACCATGGTTTTGCATAGAAATTACAAAAATACTCCACTTCCAAACAGCTTGCTGGGCTCGGGCCACTTATCTGAAACCATCTGGCTCTGAAAATCCGAAGGCGACACATTTTCTACAATCTACAAGCTGGGTTTGTTCTCAAGGCCCAACTAATTGACCATTACGGGCCCATCTCAATGGGCCGCAGTTATTCCATCTCAGCAATTTCCCTACGTTTGAGCAGGCAACCCACCTTACTCTCTCCAAAACAGAAATAAAAATCATACAGCTCACCCATGCAATGATCCAGGTTGCAACGAAAGAAAGCCTAAGATTTGTTTACAAGTATGCCCATCTGCAAATAAAAATTATTAGAAAAATAGAATGTTGATAATATTTTACAACACATTTTGGCTCTCAGCATGAATCTGTGGGACTATGATTATGGACGCTCCTCCTAATTAACGCAGCATAATGGCTACGCTGATCACGTCCATGCCACATGCCGGTCACTACCTCTTGGATGTCTACGCTGCTGCTTTAAGGCCTTGATTGTTTTAGCTTAACTAAATTAAATTTAATGAAAGTTTGATATTTTTGTACAAGTAAAATGATGTAAATATTTGAAGTCAATTCTATGGGGTTTTAAATAGTTCTTCGTCTTAGAGTTTAAAAATAATTTTTTTCACAATTTTTTAAACTTTTTAAGACCTCTTTCGAGGGACCACAACTTTTCATATTAAAGTTTTCAGCAACTTTCAGCTAAAACAAACAAGGCTTTAGTTGTTACACTAATAGGTGTCCCCTTATATATTAGGACTGGGATATGAGCCCGGCTCTAACACAACCCTACAAGGCAAAGTTCACTAACCCACTAGCGCGCATGTTCAACACCAGCTCTAACGATAATCTTCCAGCGTAAAATGAAAACAATTGCAGGGGTTTGCATCGGTTCTCGTGCCGCCGTGGAAAGAAGGAAACCCCTAGAAATCCAAGACCGGACGAGCACACCCCCGCCCTTTCCTGCTTAAACAACCGATAATCAACCTTGGGGCTCGCGGGGAGTATCCTGCCAGGCTCATGCGATCCACGCACACAAGCTCATGGAAAAGCGAGCGAGAGCGAGAGCGACGAAGACGATACGATCTCGCTCCAGGTAAAGCCGGCCGCTATCTTCCGGCGAGCCCGGGAACTGTGTCGAGGCTTTCTGCGAGATTCTGCCTAAACCAGTGCCCTCTCTCTCTCTCTCTCTCTCTCTCTCTCTCTCTAAGAAAGAGCCGATTCTGCCTCGCCCAATGGCAGCCCCCCTCTCGTTTTCAACATTATCTCGTGGAAAACAACGGATAGTAAGGGTTTAGACTCTAAATCCAGGGTTAAGATATGGTTCCAAACTCTATGCCTGCAAAGTGCCAACTCTATGCTTAGAATCTGAAGGGAACGTTAAGATCGATACGTATTGCACAGGGTTATCCGTAGGCCTGCTTGAAAGGTATTTGCTGTTCCCTCCGGTCACGAAAAGAAGTCGTCGTTGACTTTTGCATATGTCTTTGATCATTCATCTTATTTAAAAAAATTTATAAATATATAAAAATATAAGTCATACTTAAAATATATTTAATATTAATAAGCTAAATCACAACAAAATAAATGATATTTACATAACTTTTTTGAATAAGACGAATGGTCAAAGATGTATTTAAAAGTCAACGGCGACTTCTTTTTGTGACGGGAGGTAGTACTAGCTAGCTAGCCCTTTTGAACCTTAAATTAGATCAAATTCTTTCATTTGCCTTTCTCTTCATCTTGTCCTCAACATCAACGCATATCTACCGCCGAGGTTGTGCGCCGTATCGCCTAGCCATCCGTTTCGTCCACTGCTCGACCGATCCACTAGCTAGGTGCAGCTTGATTTTCTTAGGGCACGAGGTTCATTCCACATGTTTAGCACAATTTATGTGATCAGTTCACTTGTTATGTAAATTGAATCATGAACCTAGAGGCTAGAGGCCATTCTAGAGATGTAGGTCTTGTTTGTTGCAGATTAATGTTGAGTTGCGTTTTACTGTAACAAATTTGTGACCCACTCGAAAGATGTTTTAAAAAATTCAAAAATATAAAAAATTATTTAGCAAACTTTAAGAAGAACTATTTAAAACCTCACAAAAATAACTACAAAATCTTACAACATTTGGCCTATACAAAAATAACAAATTTTTATTTAATTTAATTTAATTTAATCTGAAACAAACAAGGCCGTAACGTACTACCTCCGGTCATAAAAACTAGTCGCCGTCGACTTTTTTACACGCCTTTAACCATTTGTCTTATTCAAAAATTTAGTTCAAACATGCGAAAATATAATTCATGCTTAAAGTACCTTTAATGATAAAACAAATCACAAAAAAAAATGATAACCTACGTAGTTTTTTGAATAAGACGAATGGTCAAAAACATGTGCAAAAGTCAACAACGACTTGTTTTTATGACTGGAAGGAGTATCTGGTTATATGCTAAAATACTGAAATGGGTGAATTTCGAGGGCTCGTAAAGCGAATTTGAGAAGGACTTCCACTTACTTTCTAATTTTTTAAAACATTTAATTATTTACTTCGAGATTTTTTAAAACCCTAATAAGTTAAAGAATTTAGTTTTTTAAACGTGCTATCTCATCAATATACGTAGATAATTAGATATGTTACGGCTTGAAAACGGCCTCCATGACTTCAATCGATGTATCGTTATATGGTTAATTCACTTTATAGTTTTCACCCATACAAAAAAAAAATGCAAGCAAAGCACACAAATTCCCATTTTGTTCATGCATATATTACTACTACACATGTTAAGTACTAGGTGGAGTATAAATAGATCCCAACTAACGTTATCCATTGGATGGGAAAAAAATGGATGCCTTACATATTAATTTTAAAGTATCGTAAACAACCCTTTTTCTAAATACACAATCTGCCCCTGGTACTTCTCCAAAGATGATAAAATTACCATTTTTTAACATATTATGAACTCTTTAACCCTGGTCCCTGACTCCCGAGGGCTAGCAGAGGGGTTTTGTTGCCAACTCTCTCCCTTTCCTTAAAGTTAGCAGAGCATTCTCTGCAAACCCAAGGCCCTAATCAACTTTGTTTCTGCGTGCGGTGCATGGCATGGCACGCAGCGTCGCAGTGGCAGCGTAGAGCGGATCTAGGGAAGAAAGAACCCAGCCGAGATCCACCTCGTGGCAAGAGCAAGACAAGTGTTGAGCCCATGTTAACCTTTTGGCACACACACATTTACCAGCACTGTGATTAGCTTAAACAAAGGAAAGAATTAGCAGCACGGCTAGTAGGATACTGTCGCTGCGTTGTTGGGAAGTGAAATCATGGGGCTATAATTGCACGGGAAACCCAGAGAGAGAGAGGGAGGGAAAGGAGAGAGAGAGAGAGAGAGAGAGGGAGAGAGAGGGAGAGAGAATCTGATAGGGTTCTTCCTTTTGCAGCAATCCTGGTTACCCTCCTTTTAAGGAGAGGATCTCGTCTGCTTGGAGTTGTTTACATCCCCCTTCTTTTGCAGCCTGTCTGCCTGCGTCTTTTGCAGGCCAGTAGTCTGCTCTCTGCATGCATCGATCTTCCTCGCCCGGCCGCATGCATCACAGCATCAGCAATTCAGCATCAATGCCCTGCATGCAGGAACCTTAACCTGAATGCTGGAGCTCCCTGCAGCTGCAAATGCCTTGCATATATCAGCTTGCACTATGCAGTAATTAATGCAATCCACTGCTCTTCCTTCCATGCATAAATCACACCGGCCATCTTGATCTGCCTTCAGGGAAAGAGACCCAGCAGTGTCAGCACGAAGAAATCTGTATATCTTTGCCGCATCCTGCATGCATGAAACACGATCGACGCTTGCTTTCCTACTCGAGAGCTTCTCTTCTGCGATTCTTTCCTGCGTGCCGCTTTCGCTTTGCATATTCTCCTCTGCAGACTGCATGTCTGCATGCAGTAGGGTTTATAATCTGGAGAAAAGAAGACCGCGGGCACGGCATGCAGCACGCTGGCAGCACCTGCACCATGCTGTGGGCTGCATGCATGGATGGACGGAGAATCTGATGCCCTGGCCATGAAAAGACTCTAGCCTAACCCGTCTTTTCCCCTTCTCTTTTGCATATTCCATGTGGAGGAGGGTAAAGGCATGGGGTGGTGAGTTGACAGTTGACTTTGACCCGGGTTCATGCATGCATGGCAATGCAAGCCTTCCTGAGGGGATCACAAAAAAGAATGTGTGCCAGTTTGTTGTGGTGGACTGGTGGTGTCCATGAGATGCAGAAAGGAGGAGGCTTCTGTTTATCTTACGTGTTAGTAGTGTACATGTGGGGATAGATGCTTAAATGTGAATGTAATAATGTTCAGGCATGAGGATAGGTAGAACGTATGTATGCTAGCTAGCAGGGCTGGAAAAATAGTTCGTGCTCGCGGCGCGGCTCGGACAGGTTCGGCTCGGCTCAGACAGGTTCGGCTCAGCTCGGAGGTGCTACTGAGCTTGAGCCGAGCCCACTTTTGGAGCTCGGTAAAATAGCGAGCCGAGCCAGGCTCGGCTCGTTTCTGAACCGAGCCTGGTCTGGCTCGGCTTGGCTCATTGGCATCTTTTGAACGTGAAAACGTCTTTGGCTCGTAACTCGGCTCGGGCTCAGCTCGGTTCGGAGGTGTTACCGGGCTCGAGCCGAGCCCACTTTTGAGACTCGCCAAAATGGCAAGCCGAGCCAGGCTCGGCTCGTTTCCACCCCTACTAGCTAGCTAGCTCTCATGCTTGAGCTTCACCTTTTTTTTAGGTTTTGCTCAAACCCAGTCGCTTGGACCGTGCCTTGCGCTCGCCGACGGTTGGATCCAGACAAATGGGCTTGAGCCGCTCCTTTTTTTTTTCAGGCTACTTAACATTGTATACAGATTGATAACGTACATTTTTCCTAGAAGAATCCATTTCACATCCTGCTCTTCGATCAGCTATCGAAATCGGACAAATTATCTCCTCGACCAAACCAAAATTAACAGTTTTGTTCATGTCGCTGCTGCCATGGCGTCGCAAAAAATAATTTCAGAAACTGTAATTCAAATAATAAAAATACCAGCAACGTGCTCCAATATTTATGAAAAATATTTATAGAACTGAATGAACATAATTTGGATCTAAATAAATTATAACAATTATTGATATAAATCATCAAACAGTTCTACAAAGTATAATGAAACATTAAAAACAGCAAACACTCTCGAATATTGATTTTTATTAGGATTGCCATGAGCATATCGTTTTCATGGTTTTTGGAGTATGCTTTTCAATTTATTTATTGATTTGATATAACTAATTTCAGAGCTAGATAAATATATGGGAGTAATGTTTTTAGATCCACAAAACACTCAATTCATCCCACAAAAAATTGCAAAACGATTTTCGGTATGGCCCAGTAATTGCATGGTTAATCAAGAAACAAACCGATACAGCAAAACTGACCAATCGACAAACCACTTGATTTTCTAGGTTTGCCATGAAAAAACCACCAAACCGCTAGCTAGGGTTCGGTTCGATTAGGTTTTCCGTAATTTGGTCATGATTCTGTTTCAAGTTTAGGTTTGTTTGTACGTTCCTTAAAATTTAGGGTTGTAAATAGGCATCTACTTTTCCCTGCAATGTCATGCTATGATGAATTAAGTTCAGTGATGGTTTTACGATAATAATTAGAGCAAGCAGCTGTTTGATTTGTTAGGTCATAGGTACGTGGTGTATGTTGGTAAAGCTAGAGGCATTGCTCCGTTTATTCCCCGTGTAGTCCTCTCTTTTGAATGTTCTGCAAGCTTAATTTATGTCAGGTTAATCTGAAGATATTGTTGGATATGAGGTAGCATTAATTATCCTTTAATTATTCCTAAACATAATTTATTCCTGGGAGTGGAGTAGAAAAGTAGCACATCACGGTTCTTTATTTTTGTTTGTGCTGCTTACAACTTTGTTAATTAAAAGCATAGATGACCGAATGTTAATTCATAATCTGAGTCTGATATATCATGAAATATTTTTATTGTCTTCCACCTGGCTTAGATGTACTGCGCGCCCTTACTTAGATATAAAATATTCTTCCTTTAATTGATTTGGCAATGCCCCTGTCTTTTCCTTAGAAAAGTTAACACTCAAATCTATTATATAATTTAAAAAGGGTTCAACAGCGCCACCATGTTAATAAAAAATCCTAGAAATTCCAACATTAATCAGAAAAAAAGATAGATATACACCATTGATTGTTGTAGGTCCAGAGTCCAGACTATAGTAGATTAGCTAGATTAAAAGGAATAATTCTTATCAACTAAAAAATTGAAATTCCAAATGAAAACTAATAAAATAAGAGTCCATGCCAGATTAAAAAAGAGTTTGTATTGGTTCCAACAAAATAATAATAATAGAACTCAAAAAAAATATATAAATAGCAGTCTATGTCACATTAAAAAGGAGTTCATATCAGTTACAATAAAAAAAGAAAACTTATAAATTTACAATAGAAATAATCATAATAAGAGCACATGTCAAAATATAGGATTGAGAGAAATAAAACATGCAAATGTGTTGGATACCATATATAACTAAAACAAAGCCCAACAAAGTTACCACATTAATATTCCTACAATCCTACAAATTTCCATTTTAATTGAAAAAGAAAAGGAGAGATCTACACTATCGATTGTTGTCCAGATTATAACGGATTAAATTAGAAGAAAGATTTCTTATGAACTACAACAAAAAGAAATCTGAATAAAAAATAATAGATATAAGAGTATATGACAGATTAAAAAAGAGTTTGTATCAACTATAATAAAACAATAACAGAAATTCAGAATAAAAAACTATAGAAATAAGATTCCACGTCAGATTAAAACAAAGAGAATTAAAATAATAAAATTGAATAGTACTATACAGAAAATTATAAAAACACAAGTTAATTTTATGCCAAATTAAAAGATTGAGATTTATCTAACTGCACAAACACGCGGGGCAACATGCTTATTTAAAATCCTGACCAACGCTCAAAGCTAGATTTACTCATAATTTTTTTTTGAGATAATATCGAGAAAGGCCATCAGATATAATGGCAGAAGGTCAGCTATATCTCCAAACCCCACATTCTAACTAAAGAAATGCCGAAAGCAAATCTAGGAATCAAAAGCTACGAACAGTACTGTAGCCAGCATGACAAAATGCAGTATCACCACACCAAAAGTGGAGAGGGGGGGAGAGAGATGGAAAAGCTTTCAGCTTTCTCAGTATCAAATCTACATCCACATAGCTCGTCCAACTTTTGAAACGCCCAAAAGGAAATCTGTCAAACTTTGGCAGCACGAAAAAGACTCCATATTCGCCACATGCATCTCTCAAGCGCCGATGCGCATGGCTTTTGAAGAAGTGGCTGCAGGGTAAAAATATGATTTCCATGGAACGGATGCCGAGCAAGCATACCATGCATGCGTGCAGTGATCTTAACACACTCGTGTATACTCCCCTGCACTGACGGGAGCAGTTGTTTTACAAGTAGTATGGTTTTGAAACTTTGTTGCTGCATATATATCCATGCATGCGTATGGCTGGCTCTCTCTGCTCTGCTCATTTCACAGAGCATCTAGCTCCTCCTCCTTTTCAATTCCCGGCCGGGCATATCGGACTCTGCCTCGGAATCTTTGCTTTATTGACAACGCTGCTCCCCGTCTCGTTGTGCACTCAAAAGCCACGAGAGAGAGAGAGAGAGAGAGAGAGAGAGAGAGAGAGAGAGTTCATGGTTGGTCTGGTACTCTGGGGGGTGTCTCAAAAGAAGGTGAGGAGCAAGAGCAAAGCAGCCATGGCGTGCATGCAGAAGCTGGGAGACGAACTGTCTTTCGCGCTTTGCTTTGGCGCCCGGCCGCGCCGCCCTTTCCGTGCACGCACGACAGTACGCGACGGCGCGCGCGCGCATCATGGCGATCGACGGCGATGGCAATGGCGTCGTCTCCAAGCGCCGGGTCTGCACCGCACATGGATTGAATTTTAATGGATACATATTATATACTCCCTCTGGTTATAAAAACAAGTCGTCGTTGACTTTTGCACACGCCTTTGACCATTTGTCTTATTCAAAAAACTATGTAAGTCATCATTTATCTTGTTGTTATTTGTTTTATCATTAAAAATAGGTTAACCATGACTTATATTTATACATGTTTGCCCTAATTTTTTTTAAATAAAACGAATGGTCAAAGACTGCAGAGCTATACATATATCCATAGTCGTACGTGTACCTCAACGACGGTTTCAATAGAGTTCAGTAATATATCGCTCTTTCTAAGAAAAAGCGTCCACCCCCAGTCGATTACAACTTATTGAAGCAGAGCGTCTACGAAAATGCAGTTGAAGCTGCATGAAGATTTGTATTTTTCATTCGTTTTGACGACGGGATAAACACTCACTCCCAGTAGTCTGGACGTCAGAGGAGCGAATGTTCGAATTGGAACAGAACTTGGTGAAGACCGATGAAAACAACCCATGGTGAAGATATTAGCATACTGCAACGATGTCGGAACATAGAGAACATGCACTTGGCCTATAATAGTACGCTCTCGGATTAAATGCAAATCAATCTCAAAAAAGTTTTGTTGGCCAATGTTTAAACGGGTGGTGGAGAGGTAGACAACTCTAACATTGTCGCAATAGACAACGATGGCGAGACGAAGAGGACCGTGAAGTTTTTGAAAAAAGCTGACGGAACCAACATGCCTCTGCAACTTCATTGGCCATAATCAGCCTCAGCACAGGATCAAAATCGTGTGTTGTGGCTTGAAAGACCACGAGATCATATTATCACCAAGAAAAAACCAAAACCAGAAGTGGATTTACATGTATCAGACAGCCCGTGTGTCCGATCAATATCAGAGTAGACTGTCAAAATCAACCGACGATGATCGATGCAGAACAAGCCATAAAACAATGCCCTAAACATAAAAAGGATCATAGGATCCGTTTTGTAATAGTGAAGTGAGATTCCTGATGATCATGCCATAAATAGGTTGAATTACTAAACAACACAAGCAAAATCTGGATGAGTGAAGGTCGGAGATTGAAGAGCACCAGCAAGAATATAAAAACGTGTTGGGTCACTAACATGAGTACCATCACCAGGGAACAAGTATCAATAGGTGTAATTAGACATGCCAGCATATCCAACGATATCGAAGATATATTGTAAGAGGAACAATAGACCATCTTGACTAGAGATGGAGACATCTAGAAAATAATGCAGAGAGTCGAGGTCCTTAATGGAGAACTTATGCTAAAGTGTCGACATCAATCGTTGAAGCAGCGTCGTCGATCCCTAAGCCAAGCAGCCATCCTAGGCCGAAGCCCACACCAAGACCACCCACACCGAGGCCGAGATGACCAAGGGCAGCCAGGGCATGGCAGAGAGCCGCTAGGGACCGGATGGAGTGCCCAGAAGGCCGAGGCCTCAGCGGGAATTGTAGGGCCATACTTGGATGGTGAAAGTCCAGGGATTTACGTATGGAAAATGAGGAATAGTGGGGGACCCCGTAGAATCCCTCAAATTCTCACCTTGGTTGCCTTGATTAGAGTTGCAGCCACCGCCACGGTGACGATCGCAATTCCCATCGGAATCGTGAGAGCCGCCACTGCCACCCCTGTTATAGCCTCCACTAGACCCTCCCAGGGAAGGGTATTGTCCCCCGATAGATAAGGTATCGACAGTTGACGAGGTTGCGAAGAAGGCAGTGGACAGAGTGGTGGTGTGCCCTATATAGCTCGCGAAGAAGAAGGTGCGATCAGACTTCAATGAAGGAGAGGAGCGAATCTCACATCGGAAGAAACTGCTTCATGAAGTCATATTTCTCATTAAGACCATAGATAACCGAGAGAACAAGGTTGCAGTCGTTCACCAATTCACCAAGGTCACCAAGAGAATTCGCCATGCTCTTCATCTTGTGGTAGTAGTTTGTGATGCAGCGGTCACCTTGTTGAAAAAGTGCGGAACTCTGTCATGAGTTGAAGAGTGTGTGTCTCGCGATTACCCCGAAACAATTGTTGAAGAGCGGTCCAAATTGAGAGAGTCGTGGTCATGATGATCTCTTGAAGTTCGGTCAAAATTTGGCCGTAGATCCAAGAGAGGACGACCAAATCAACCCGAGCTCATTCTTTGTCGGAGGAGGAACCGGAACTAGAGGTGACATGATCGATGAAAGCGTAGCGATCGAGGGCGACGAAGAAGAGACTGCACCATCAACTTTGATTGTTGGCGGTGAGGTCTAGGACGACAGGGATGAGCGTCAAGATGTTTATGATGGCAATAGCCTAAGCATGAAGAGTGGTGACGGAGGCACCATCCGGGACAAACGAAGTGAAAAGGTTGCCCCAGTAGCCTCGACATCTCGGCGTTGGGCAGCAATCTCGGTTGTGGCCCCTTCGATAGCCTGACAAAGAGTTGCAACATTAGCAGTCGCAGCAATAGTGACTACAATGGTGGTAGGGTCGATGATCTCCCTGGTGTCACCACCGGAGGGCATAGTGGCGGTGGCTAGGGATGAGGTGAGAGGGCAGTAGCGTCGGCTTGGCTGGAGGGCATAGTGTTGGCGGCTAGGGATGAGGTGAGAGGGCAGTAGCGTTGGCTAGGGTTAGCAACGACTAGGGTTAGGCAGCGGTGGCATTGGAGAGAGGAGCGCAGAGCGGCACAAGAGTTAGGCGGCAATGTTGGAGAGAGGAGCACAACGGCGACTAGGATTAGGCGGTTGCAAGCTAGAGAGAGGAGTGTGGTAGCGGCTAGGGTTAGGCAGTGGCGGTGCTAGAGAGAAGAGCGCGATAGTGGCCTAGAGAGAGGGAACCAGCGGCAGCCTAGGATTCCACCTACGGTGGTGGCAACTAGAAGAAGCAGTGTGGCGGCGGCGGCTAGAAGTAGAAGTGCGGCGGCGGCAGGTAGAATAAGCAGTGTGGCGGTGTCCAGAAGAAGTGTGGCGGCGGCAGTGGTGGAAGGAGAGGGGTGTGTGGCGGCCGACGGCTAGGGTTAGCAGAAGAGAGGCATAGGATTGCCTACGTCTAATACCATGATAGTGGGATAAAGCATGCGTTCAATTAATCTAAAAATATTACATCGGTATATATAGGCGGTGGCTTTCCTTATCTCTGCATTCGAGTTATAGAAACATCGATCACGGAGATATGAAGGCGTACCAACCAGGGAGTTACTTGCAAGACACTATATGTCTAATCGGACGAAATTCGCTGAGTGAGAGGAAGGATTGCATGCATTCCTCTCTACCCGGCATCTGCATGAGTGTATGCATGGATGCAATTTGCTATTTAGAGTCAGTTTGTATAGGATTTTAAGGTGCATGCATGCTCATATTAGTTTGAGAGATAACACTATAACTAGTATATCGGAGAAGTTGTCTATTTGTTGTGCATGTGCATTTCTTCATTATAAATAGTGATTAGTTTAACCATCCGAGATGCTCTAAGTTATGTCAATGTATGCTATGTAATAAAGCGATGCATATGTACTTACCCATCCATGGCTGCTTGCCTGCCTGTATAACATGGTTGTGTGTGGTGTGGTTGTATAACTCCGACTGCAGGTGTATAACTCCGGCTCACATGCCTGTGTAACTCTGGCTGCAGGTGTGGTTGGCGGCGGTGGCTCTGTCTCTAGATCTAGCCGAGGGGGTTGCCGAGTCCGGCGTGGTCGCGGGCCCTCCTGTCCGGGGATGGTTTTCGATGCCGCGGCTTCGGTGGTCCTGCGACATCGGCGTGCTTTGCTGCAACCCCGTCTCAGGGGCCTTCTAGGCGTGGTGTCAGCCCCTTGTCGTGCTTCGCTGCAGCACAAGCGACTAGGCGTGGCGACGGCCGGGTGGCCGGCGATGGCTGCCCTTTCTAGGAGTGGCGGCGGCCTGCGGCAGCCTAGGTGGCCGGCGGTTGCGGCTTGCTCCTCCTCCCACGTGGTGCAACCTCCAAGCTGGACGTGCAGCTTCCCTTCTACGTCCTCGCCTTTGCGCACCGTGGTGGAGCTTTGTCACTTGTTTATCTTCTCCCTTCTTCCTCGTCCCCCTCCCCCTGGGCCCGTCTTGGGTGACCATCTAGGGGGGCCTTTTCGTTGATGGCAAGATCCGCGGGCAGGAGGCCCGGACCTGGCGGTGTTTGTCCGAAGAGGCCGGAGCGGGTGTGCTCCAGGGTCGTGTGTCCGGTGGCCTCGTAGCTCGGCCGAGCTCGGCATCGGCTTCTTCTTCTTCTTCTTCTTCTTCTTCCCTCTCCCCCTGAGCTCGTCTTGGTGGGGGCCGCTTGGAGGGTCTGCTTTGATAGGTGATCGGAGCGGACGGAGCAAGTGGGCTCTAGGGGCGTGTGTCTGGCGGCTCCCCTGCTCCTCCCGTAGTAGCGTGGTGGGCCGTCGTCCATCTCTCGGCGGCGTAGTGGCCCTTGTCTCTAGCCTAGTCCCGTCCTCGCCCCCTTGCCCTCTCCTCCCTGCGAGGTGCTCGGTGGTGTAGGTTCAGCGTTTTTCGGGTCGCCCCCTTGCCCTCCCCTTCATGCGAGGTGCTCGGTGGTGTAGGTTCGGCGTTTTCCAAGTTAGTGGCGAGGTTCGGCTTGTGCCGCCTGGGTAGTGTGGCGTTTGGTCTCCATTGCTTCCCGTGCACAGGGCACCAGGCATGGTGGCCCCTCTCCGGCGGCGTTGGCAGGCGACCTTTCTCTGAAGCCGTTCCTGTTCTCTGCCTCGTGGCTCAGTCCCGTCCCCGCCGTCGTGACCCTCCCTTTCTCGGAGGTGTCATGTGGCGCAGACGGCTTCTTCTGTGTCGAGTGGCAGCGTTCGTTCATGATCTTCAATTCTGTGTCTTCGGCCGGCGGCTCGGTTCTTCTGGTGCTATCGACCATCGGCGGCTCCTGCCTCCAGCGCTAGTAGGGCAAGTCCTTGGCGAAAGTCTTGCCCTTTCGGACTGGTGTTGGCGTCACTTTTGGTGTCGTTTACTCGTTGGAGGCATCACCTTTCGGATCTTCCCCTGCTTTGGGTGAAAACCCTAGCGGTTTTGCGACGGCGGCGGGTTCTTTCCTCGTCGCTACCTTGTTGAAGGCATCGTGGTCACTGTCCTGCGCTAGGGGGTTTCCGCTGGGTCTGCTGCTCTAGGAGTTGCTCGTCGCTGTGTGAGTGTTGGTGGTGTTCCCTCTTCTCCCACCCTTGTATCTCTCCCCTGTTCGGTCTTTGGCCTAGGTGGCAAGCAGCTGTGGGGCCACCGTCGGTGTTTTCGGTGGTGGCCGGAGGTGTGTTTGGGTTTGGCCAGGGTTGCAGCAGAGTGTTGTGGTTGTACCCGGTGCTTGCACTATCGTTTTATTTTTATTTTCTCCTCCTGATTAATGAAATAGGACGGCAGTTCTTCTACCCCTCTTTCAAAAGTAAACATGCTTGTGTGTGCTAGGCTTAGGTAGCTGGCTCTCGGTGACCTCCTTGGAGGACTGAACCTTGTGAGGCAGTACGTAAGACTGAGAGGGAGATACCATGGAAAAGCTTGGCTGCTCCCTCTCTCCCCTTTCTGGAGAACGGCAAAACTCAGCTCGATTTCAGCTTGAACTGCGCGCTGATGCCGTCATGCGTACACTGACACGCAGCCTGCGCCTGCTATGCCCATGGCCGTTGGACAGTACGTGCCAGCCACGGGGAATGGGATAGCAAGCAGGCCAGGCATTTTTCGCAGAATCCAGGAAGATGCGTGTATTCAAGGGTTTCTGACGCAAACGATTAATTCTTCTTTTTGTTGATGTTTCTTCGTGCTAATGAAATAAACTGTTCAGAGTGACCGAGCTGAATGAATAAACTAGATAAGCTGAAGGTAGTTATGTCTAAAACTGAATATATAAACTTAAGTCACTTTGCGATATATAAGCCGATCTTCTTCGTGATAAAAGCCTTCTTCTTCTTCATGCGAGCGTGGAGTGGACTTTGTAGTCGTAGATGGTATAGTAGTCTTGGGCCTGTTACCTCGTCCACAAGATCACAAGTTTGAACTTGGTTCCTTTCAAGGAAGGAAGAGAAAAATAACACCTTTGCTAGTTATCAGACGACTGAGACTTATTTATCTCTCAGTCAATTTTATCACATACGTGGATATTCGTTGAATCTTTTATGTGCCTTATGGAGGTGTTTGATCAACGGCTCAGGAAATCGACTGAGAGATAAATAAGTCTTAGTCGCCTGATGAGAAGTCAGTCCCGAAAAATAATACTCTACATCAATGAAGATACTTTTATACAATAGTAGAATGATATATTTTTAAAACAATTAATATAGCTGCATCACAAGTATCATGGAGTGTAAAACTTGATACTATATGATATTTGCTAGATCGTAAGTATATGATATAATCATGCAAATATGCAATGATAATGAAGCTCATGATAGTCAATGATATTCGGCAATACTATATCTAGATCGTTTCAATGATATATAGCGTCATGTGGTATTTGTTACTCCCTCTATTTTAAAATATTAGACATTGATACGGTCTCCAAAATTTAACTTTGACAATAACAATTATTACAATTTATTTATAAGATGCATTTAAATTATAATATTAACGAAGTTCTTTTAAAGACCAATCTATCTATATGAATGTTATGAATTCAATAATTTTAATAGTTTAAAAAACATGAATCAAATTTTAAAAGTTTAATTTAGAACAAATATAAAATGACTGCTATTTTAGATCGAAGAAATTATCTTACAAGGACGAGCTATCAGCACTATTGTGTTGGCATGTGAGAGCCAATGCGAGGTCGAGAAGTGCTAGAATATGGCCAATGAGATCGAGCTCATCGAAAGTACACTTAACGAGCTATGGTTAGAGCATCCACTGCAGTGCCCGTATCAACGGCCTGCATCAAACTCCTCTAGGCGGGAAATTCAAATCATTGCATCGGTCATGCGCAATGCAACTAGCGGGAGATCAAGATCTGCAAATTCTGTAACAATAATTTGCGAGATCTTCTTGAGATGCTCTTAGTCCTCTTAGAGAAAGTATAATGGTTGAGATAGCAGTTGTCTTTAACTATTACCATGTCATCTAAAGACAACATTAGAGATAGTATATACAATATGATAGAGATCAGGGTGGACGTAGCCAAAAATAATAGGAGGGGTGAAGTTTAGCTCAAGGCCTAAGTCTAAAGTTTAGCCCCTTCTTCCCTTCTGTTTTACACTAAAAATTATAGGTGGGTCTAAGATGGGGCCGCACTGTTATAAACAATGTAGGGGCTACAGCCCCTCGACCCGGTGCTAGATCCGCCCTGGTAGAGATGGTTGCACGTTTTTATAGGTAATTTGCTCACACACAAAGTTTCTTAATTCTCGTGTAGAGTCGACTCTTGCTTTACAGACGGCTCAAATATCTATGCTTGCTCTCTCTCCTCCTACATCATCACATATCCTACATGGCAGACCTTAAAGATGTCTTGGAAACTAATGAGGTGGACTGTTGTACATGCTCTTTGCATCTATAGATGTTAGCGCGACAGACCACATGCAACACCGTTGTCTCGACCGCAATGCACTATTGGAAAATCAACCTTTTTGACGGCCAAGGAAAGGCCCCATAATTAAGGTCTATGGTTTTGTCCCTCCCTAAGGTCAACGACTTCTGCTGTTGAAAAAGATATTTTTTTTTTCATGTAATGAGATCTTTGCGTCGCTGCACTCACATGTCAAGCTACAAAGGAACATCCAATGCTTATTGGGTCAACTCCAACAAAAACTAGCCTGATTGTTGAATATCCCCTAGCTTTTATAAATCATGCTTTGCTACCCCTCACAACCAATGTGAGACTATTAATTTTCGTTACACTCTCCATTTACGCATGGGTCCCCCTTCGGTGTACTACGATGGTTTTTTGAACCCATGGTTCATTGGGCCTTACCTTCACCATACTTTGTTAGCCCCTCGGGTCTTTTCACATCCTATCATTAATGGATCCACGGTGCTAACAAGTGGTACTAAAGCCCATATGGGTTTGGTAATTCTTGAATAGCAATAAAACAATGGGTTGTGATCTAAGAGACTGTCAAGGTACGGTGAAGAGAATGGACAATGGGTTGTGACCTCCCCGATGGACCGTGGAATCAAGAGATCATCTAAAGTACAGCGAAGGGGTCAAGGTCTTTAAAGAGGCACAAATGTGTTAAGGAGAGATTGTTCAAAATAATACCTCGTTGGTTGTAGGAGGTGGCAAGCATAATTTATAATGGCATGGGAATACCCACCCATCGTGCTTGTCTTTTGAATGGAGTTGGCCCATAAACCTCGTATGTTTCTTTGTGATTAGGGCTGTGAGCAACAACCTAACAATCGTGGTGGGATGGAGCTAGGATTGATGCACATGCGTAACTAATCTAGATGCTCTATGATCTGGATGTAGTTCATCTTTAAGTTGTGATCTCTTTGTAGTTCTTCATGCTTGCCTCTCCAATTTACCAATGAATTAAGATGATGCACATCTATAACTGATCTCACCACACGGATCGCTGAAATTCTCGACGGCCAAAGCCATCAATAAAGATACCAAAACCGTCAGGAAAGAGTAATCTCGACGGCCTTCCCGACGGCTACCGTATTGCCGTCGAGATACATGCACGGGGCATGCACGATGTGATGGTGGAGCCTTTCTCGACGGCCTAAAGTCGTCGAGATTGCTCTTTAGCAGGGCGTAGACGGCCCAGCCCACTATTTAGTCACGACGGCCTATAGCCGTCAAGATAGCATCTCCGCCGGAGCTGACGTCCGGCAATGGCGGCGCTGGCAGGTGGGCCAGGGGTGTTATTCACGACGGCTGAAGGCCGTCGAGATAGATTCTCCGCCGGTCCTGACAACGACGGAGCTGACAGGTGGGCCGTAGTATTTTTCTCGACGGCCAAGTTCTAGCCGTCGAGAATAATTAAAAAACAGCAAAACAAATTTTTTAAATTTGTAAAAAACACAATAATTTTGCAGCCGCTATTGCACCCAGCAGTAACAGCAGCTGCAACCTGCACACCCAAAATAGCCCCGCATTCAAATTTCCCATAATTTCACAAATACATATATATATACGTCCGACAATTTTAATATATCACAAACATCGCAGTATATAGATCACAAACATCAAATCCACATTCACAAAGATCAAATCCACATTCACAAACATCGTAATGACAGTATCAACATCATGAACATAATAAAACAAACATCAAGGCTGTCGTGGTGACGTCCCGAAGAGCTGCTCCGCGAGGTTGGCGGCCATGTTCCCTGAGTCGTCGTTGTCCTGCTGCGCGTCGTCCTGAGGAGGTGGCACGAAGGACGGAGGCGTAGACATCGTAGAATCCGAACCCTTCGAGATTTTTCAATTAGTAAGTTGACATGTATGTACTATGCAATAGTGTATTGATTTTGCATAGGAAACTTACCGCTGGATCACGGAACTAGGGACGCTCGACGTTCGGGTAGTTGGGCCTGGGGACGTAGGCCGGCTGGGTCCCGTAGGTGCTCGGTGGTGCCGTCTGTACAGGGTAGCCGCCCTGCTCAACATAGGTGCCTGGAGGGGCTGGGTGGCTACCGTACACAGCCGGGCCACCTGTGTAGGGACCCGCAGTGCCCACCTGGCTCGAGGAGGTGCCTGCAAGCCCCGCGTGACCACTTAGACCGGCCTGCACATATATTTGATTTCGTTAGTACAAATGACAAGATATGCATTGAAGTGCGAATGCGCTACCCCAACGACGAATGCCTCGAGCTGTCGAAGCTTTCTGTCGTAGTCCTCCTGCACGGCTCTCAGGCTCTCCTGCATCGCCCTTAGCATTTCTCTATCATGAGCCCGCTCCTCCTCGTGCCTCTTCTACTGCTGCTCCCTCTCCCTCTGCAAGCGCTCCTCAAACTGGCGACGGGTCTCACCGCCGCTCTGGCTAGCCCGTACCTCGGGCATATAATCTGAAGACCTGACCCATGCATAATATAGCAGTCAGTTTTACAATCATAATATACGAGTGTATGAAAGAGATCTTACCATAGGTGGTCGCCACCGATCTCCAGGCGCCCGTGAGCCTTGCCCCCATGTGCTTATGAATCACATGAGGATCGAGGGGAGCCTCCTCTGGATTGCTCTCCTCGCCGTGCTCCTCTCTATAAGTGTCCTTATAACGCTCCTACATGTCGTTGTGATAGTCAAAATCAAACAAATAACCAAACGGAGATAGTTGTATTGACTAATCCTGTCGACACTTACCAAACAGAGATAAGCATGGGGATCCAAGATCGGTTGTCCACCAGGCGGAGCCTTTTTCATGTGGGCCTGCTTCCACACGTCCATCGGGCTGGGCCTAACCCCCGTCTTCGCCAACTAAATTGTAATATGACCGACATGTGTTAGTTCGAAAATCTAAAGTGAAGACAAATAAAAACTTTTTATTACCAGTTTCTTCCCCAACTGTGCAATTGACCACCTCCAAGTGTTAGATTTGTAGTCCTTCACACCCCTGTTTTTCTTTGCCTTCTCGGACTTCCCCTTCCACTCGGGGCTGTCCCACTTCTTACCTATAACCTCCCAGGCATCCTCCTGACACCACTCAGGACGGACCTTGTTGTACTGACTGGCAGTCAAGTACAATTGATGAGCAGCCTGGGCGGTGAGGTTTTGCTGCTCCTGTCTCCTAAAAAAACAGGGAAATGTGGAAATTAGAAACGAACACATAAAATTTAAATGTATTGTGAGGTTAGGCTACTCACCTGTGATACTCCTGAACGGCCGAGACATGGGCATTGGACATCATGTCCTGTACTCTCTGCTTCGCCATCCTCTCGATGACAGGAGCGAAGTCGGTCATTGAAGTCCCTCTGCGAGCGAACTCGAGCGTAAGTAGGATATAACAACAGATATAGTTAGAAGCTAAAATAAATAAATGAACCTGAGTTATTGTGTATCTTACCCAAAACTCGCGGATAACCAGATCCGCGGCAGTGCTATCCCCATGCGGGGCTAGCCTGTAGTCATCCCAGCTGTACGTTGGTCTTACTGTCCCATCCTAGGTTATTAGCCGAGGATAGTAATGCCGTGCCAGGGTACCAAGCGTTGTCCCAGGCTGATGCCTCTCGTTGACATCCACCGTGGACATGTTGCTGCACATTAAACAATAAATGTGACAAGTTTATATAATTAAAATCGAAAATGGTACAAAAGTAATTTGCTACAAAAATATATACCTGTCACCGTCAATCTGGATCGCCGGTCGTCCAGACTGCTGAGGCGGTGTGGCCCTCACCCTGTTTGGGCCCCTTTTCCTCCTACTTCCCTGAGAGGACGACCCTCCCTGGCTATCTCCAGCCTCGGATGCACTAGCTCCACTCTCCTAAGTCAGAGCGAGCTCCTGCCCAGGCTCAGAGGCCTCCTCCTCCTCCTCCTCCGCATGCCGCGGGCGGTTGACGAACCTGCGCGGTGGCATATCCTGCATTTAAAAATTAAAGAATAGTTAGTCAAATAAATAATGTAAATCTTGATAAATAATTAAAATTAAGATATTTTAGTACGCACATGTAACCTCGGATATTTATAATATCTAGCAGTAATTATCGTCGACATCCATAATATCTTCGTTTAACGATCCCACGACATCCAGGTCTTCTTGAACCTCATGTTCTTCTTCTTCTTCGACATCCGGGACTTCAATTGCTTGTAATTCGTCAAGTCCCGACCCAATATCGACTACCATTGTGGTGTTCAGTCGGTGATCCTGTGTTGAACCCTCATCATCATCGGTTGTTGGGTCTAACAATCTGCCTGGCCGACGAACCTTAAACACAGCCCACCACGACTTCAAATCTTACTTAACACTGCCTTTTATAGGTTTTTGGCATGGATAGGGGAGATAATATCTGTCTGGTTTGCGAGAATGAATGGATCGTATCCTTTAAGTCTGGAAGTGTGCTTTACCTCAACTAAGCCAATGTCATGTTTACGTCCGACGCCATCATATGGATCAAACCACAGACAACGAAATAGAACTACTGAGAGCTCTTTACTTCCTTCGAATACCAGTTCGATTATCTCTTCGATTATACCGTAATAATCAACCCCATCCTCCCCCTGCATAAGACACAGCTGTTTACCGATCGCAAATCAGGGTTTGACTGCTTATGTGTGGAGGAACGGAATCGAAAACCGTTTATATCGTAGCGGTTATGAACTTTCGCAGATCTCATGCATCCACATGACATTTGACGAAGATCATTATGTAAACTAGCATCAATAGCAGCTTGTTTTCAAAACCATGCTAAGAAATTCGGCCGCCCATGTCCAGCACCCGTTCGCAAGAGTTGGGTTCTATCACCAGCAGTTGGCTATCGACTTCCTTTCCATTCGACTCGGACAAATTCGTCTCGTACAGCTGCCAACTCTTCGATGCTGTCGAGCACAACCACTCTCACCGTGATAAACCCAACGATGATAACCGGCCTTAAACCCATTTTTGCATAAATGCATTCCCATGTCATACCGTGTTCTCTTTCTACAATTTCCACACTCCGTACGAGGGCAATGAACATACGTCGCATCAGGGTTTGGGTCGCCTTAAAAGCATTATCGATAAATGCATTGGCCTTCTCATACCATTTATCTAAATGTTGTCCGTTCGATCTCCATCCATCGTACATCCACCTCCTCTCTTCATTCATCGGTCTTGACACGGGAAGCTACACGTTAGGGTTTCAGAATAGGCTTAGGAAGGCTTCTAAACCCACCCACGAATAGCCACTTAGGCGTGTCCCGCTATGGCATCGATAGAGGCGAGACAAAATTTCGATAGCATAACCCTCCAACTTTTAGCCATCGTTGCACTAGGAGAACTATAGTGTTATGCTGCCGAAATTTTGTCTCATCTCTATCGATGCCACAGCGGGACATGCCTAAGCTGCTACTAGTGAGCTGTCCACTGGGACGCCACACATTGGCTGTCCACTGGACAATTCGGGGTTATTTTACACAAAGCGTAATAGAAATGAACGAATCACCGTTCAATTTCTTTACGCATTGTGTTTTACCCGAACGGGTGACGTACGGCTAGGTTACTAACTGGTTCGATGTAATATAAATTAAATACAATAAATTAGGCAAAGCATATGGCAAAGCAAAAATGCATCTCAAATTAAATAGCAAAGCATTACAATTGCATTATTTTTTTTACTAATTTCTAATTTTTGTAATTTTTTAATTATCACTACTTGCAAAACTAATTAATTCAATGTTATATTAAAATTTATATATTAGTTGCACCTAAAATTAAATGATAAAGCATAACAATTGCATTATCTATTTTTTTATTATTTAAAATTTTTATTTTTTTAAATTATTACTAATTATAAGACTAATTAAATTTTCGACGATTTAAAGCCATCGAGACTACACAACAGTAATTTTAAAAAAAAGGGCGCGAAGAAACAACACGCACCTCGATGATTTAAGCGCTGAGGCGACCGCTAGGGCTAGACGCGATGATGATGGCGGCGGGCGCGCGGAAGACGGCGGATCGGGCAAAGCAGGGCGCGGGCAGCGGCGTAAACACGAGAGCGGCGGCGACGACGTGGCGCAAAGGCGGCGCGGCGCAGCGAACGGCGGCGACGACGGCGGCGACGGCGACGAAGCGCGCGAGACGGCGGGCGCGAAAGGCGGCGGCGCGCGGATAGCGAGTGGGACTCGGGCTAAAATGCCTAAGTCCCAGCGCCAGTGACCAATCCATCATCCAACCAAAACGTGCCACGTGTCGCATGTTATCTATCTCGACGGCTGCAGGCCGTCGATAAAACATGAAACCACGCGCGACCATTGGGTCAGCACTATCTCGACAGCCTATGGCGATAGCTCACACGGTCAGCGCCCAGTCAACAGTAAGCCACGTGTCCAATTGTGACAGGCCGAAATCTATATCGATGGCCTATAGCCGTCGAGACAAACTGCATGCGAACCGTCCCAAATCTCCCTGGGACGCTGGGAACTTTTCTCGACGGTTTATGGCTGTCGATATTAAACACAGGGTGACGTGGCCCGCTTGTTTGGTCTTGCTCGACGGCCAGTAGCCGTCGAGAAAGACCCCTGCTTGTCGGCTCCTGGCTCGACACTATCTCGACGGCTTATTATCTCCAGCCGTCGAGAAAGGGCTATTTCAACGGTTTGTGTTCTTTATTGACGGCGTTGGCATATGCCGTCGAGACTGATATCTATCTCGGTGGCTAGTGCAGCACCCCCCTTCGGTGGTCAACATAGCTTAGTTAATTTTTTTGAAAAAAAAAATTCTTTTGTGCATCGTAATGGCTAATATTGTTTACGACATGAAAATTTACCATCAAAAAAATTTGTATGCTCAAATTATGTATGCAAACGGTGTTGCCTATGTAAGGAGTCATGTCGAACAGAGTATTAGTTAGTGTTCTATATAGTTTTACGGAATACGGGTGACTGGGATATGATAATTTTCAAATGATGCATCATTCAGTCGAAAAACCATTGTACATAGATCATTGCATTGGAATGTAACAAAATATTACATTTTAAAAAAATTTAAATACAATTTATTAATTTTAAATATATATACATATATTATACCTAACATTAATTATAAATAAAAATTATTTTAAAAATTAGTATGCAAAATAATAACATCTTGTACCATTATATATTTTTCCCAAAATTTGGGACTGTTTCATATTTTGTTTTTAATTTACGTTCATTTTTAATTAAATTGCTAAATAAAGAACTCTGCAAATTATGAAAAATATTTACAAAATGGAAAAAATCAATGGCCCAGCCCACCAGTAGAGCACGAACTATTATCGACGGCCAGATAATAGCCGTCGAGATTAATTCATTCTGATGGGACGGCCCATAAACTATTCACGACGGCTTAGCCGGAGCCGTCGAGATAGAGTCTTCCCACCTTTGCGAAAAACAAAAAAAAACAGCGCGCGTGCCTGGACAATCTTATCTCGACGGCTTTTGTTTGGCCGTCGATATTACGTTCACTGTGTCGACGGCACGATTGCGGCCGTCGAGATTACCTTGTCAGTGTCGACGACTGATATTTGGCCTTCGAGAATAATTTTGGCCGTCGAGATTTCGCGCGATTCCTGTAGTGTCTACATGCGCTATGATCTTGCAAATTTCGATTTGTGCCACACTGTTAAAAATGAATTTTGAATCTATAATGCCTGGTAGTAAACAAAACATGTATTATAATTAATACAAAATAATGCTTGAACCGGCATGATGTTGTACTATTGAGCATGGAATGAGCAATAATGTTCTGCTATTCTATATGTTGTCGGTGCAACGTGCGATGGGGTTTGCTCCCTTTACTTAATCAGCGACGGCTTGGCGCACGGCGGGCGAGCAAGGCCCCAAGCGCCACTGGAGAGCACGCCACGCGGCGGCTCGATGTCGATCTGGCAACCCCGGCGGGTGGCGCCCTACCAACGGGTGGGCTTTGGGCCTCACTTGGCAGGTGCGCCTGAGGGGAGGAGTGAGCTTATCATAGAAGGCTCGTCTCTACTCAGCGTATCGGAGGCATTTAATGCGGCGATTCGGCATGGGAGGCAGAAGATGATGATTGCGGTCACTGTGGTTACGGTCGCAGCTTCAGCGATCATTCCACCATCTGCCGCCATAGGTCCGATCGGCGCCGATGTCGTGCGACTCTTCCATCCCGTCCACACTCAGTGACATGTGGGGGCAGGTGAAGCAACCGGCGTCAACAGCGAAGGAAAATGGGATGCATAGTGATACGGCGCAATTAATGTACTCTCTCTCTCTCTCTCTCTCTCTCTCTCTGCCATCCCAGGCAGTATAAAAAGGGGATCCGGGTGAGAAAGAGGGGGTTGGATCCCTTTTACACACAAGATTTGTACGTTCTCTAGCGAGAACACACACACCTTCAAACCAAAGAAATCAAACACAAGCAAGAATAAGACTATTACCCACCCTAGGGTCCGAACCTGAGTAAAATCTGGTGTCTCCCTGTGCGTGCTTGATCAAGCGAACTAATTAGTAAAAATCCCCCATTAGACGAACACAGTTCATAAAATCTGTCAGATGAAAAACCATCGACAGAACTACCATTATCTTTTCATAGAATAGAATGAACCACTAACGATAGTGACTATCACTACCAGTTTTCCAACAGCCAAAATTATCCTAGGTCGTCATTGCCGTTAATGCATTGTCAGTTTGGGAACCGGCGTACAGTAGTCGTCGACAGTGATGGGGTGTTAGTGACACATGTCGGTCAGTCTTAAAATTGGATTGTATGTGTAAAAATGCCACTGCAGTGGCATACATTACATATGAAATCCAATTTTGAGACCAAGTGGCATATATCGATTGAGCCTTTATATAATGGCCGAGTGATCCAATACCCTCAGGATCAGTTAGAGTATCGTGAACTTGTTACTGAATAAGAGTAGCTGGAGTACAGTTAAAAGAGCTTGTTACATAATAATGTCCACGCTTGCATGATCATGGTACATTAATTAATACAGATCATTCGATTTTAGGCTCACCTTCGTGTCTGACATGCACAGTCCCAACCAAATGTATTCTTACCTGCAGTGCATTGTTCATTCATACGGAGTTTTCACGGCGCAAGTGTGCAACCTTACAATTGGTGCGTGATTAATCAGTGGGAATCCACACTTCCACGCACAAGCCTACAGGCACCTATCGATCCATCGCTCTATCTCTGCCTACTGCCACAATCACTACAAGCCATGAGCATGAGCAACGACCTGTCCTTCCAGTTCCAAGTCTCTTTTATGAGCTCATGGAAAAAACACCACGAGGTGCTCCTGCTCCAATGCGATGCCCAGGAACACACACACAGGTCAACTGCACAAAGGCAAGCCGGCCCCATGAGTGTAGGAGCTGGTGCCAGATTACCAGATGAGTACTAATGCTAAGCTTTACGTCTTGTCACAAGTCCCAGATCAACTCATGCGCGTCAGTGTCATACATGGCTCGCATGATTGCGTTGTCATTGCTAGAAAGCTAGCTAGTAGCAAACCAAGCAAGTGAAAAGCAAAGTAGGGTGAGAGATTGATTTAGCATTTTTCCATTTATGTTAAACAGCATGTATTTTAGAGATTTAAAAATGGGCAGCATGCAGTACAAATGTACTGCAGTGGAAGCAGCAGGATGAATGAATGTGGTAGACCAGTAGTACCAGTCAAATGCAGTGAATGTTTGAGGCAGCTGAGTGCACAGGTGAGCTAGGGAAGCATGATAGAATGGGCAGTGCATGATCTCACTCACTTTTTTGCCTCCTGTCCCTGAGTGAGAGTGACTGAGCTCCATCTCTGTGATCAGGTCCATGACCTGTGTAGGGGGCCGGTGCTCTGCTTCCATGCTTATCGAGCAGCTGTTAATTGATTGATGTAGCGAGGCAGAACTGCTACTAGTGAAAGTGTGTGCTTGCATGATATGGTCCTAATATTCCCACGAGCCACTTGGTTCACAAGCCAGGTAAAAATTCCTGCAAGATCTTTATGCTAGCTGCCAAGGGGACTGGAAGCCTTTTAAAGTACCAGTGAATACGATGTAATGGTAACCTAACATTCACAAGAGTCCAACTTATGTATGGTTCTTGCTAGCTGCTTTTTATGTTTCTTTGTATGAGATGAGAGGATCGAATCCACGCCCTAGAGCCACGTGGCAGTTGAATCGGTTAGGGCCGTGGGATTACAAGTATGACTTTAGCTCATTGATGGAAGCAAAATTTCGGTCTCCATGTCATAATTTTTATTTTAAAAAATGTTCAGTGGTGAATGATGGTGGTAAATGGTAGGTCGGTTTGGCTTGGACATTAGGTTTTGCTCGGCTCGACTCATCACCCATCGGCACCATAAAACATGAATCGAACGGATCCGAGCTCTCTTGTCTTCACACGCTCGGCTCATAGCTTGCTCAGTGTTTGGTTGCTGTTGGGAATTTTGGTGATGCTACAGTGAGAATTTTGATGATCCTACACTTCTCTCAGATCCCATATGATAGTGCACAGTGCTTAGATCTGGTGCCGCCAAGGTTCCCTTCCACCTTGCGGTCGGCTGGCGATGGAGACATTGTTACTTCCTCCACAGCTCCAACTCCACCCTGTGTACTTCGTGCTCTTTTCCCTATCTAAATTTTCACCTTTCCTGGCCTAAATTCTTCCCTAGTGATGGAGTGGTAAGATTTGTTAATTTAGCTGACCATGAAAAATAAACTCCTTTATGAAACCTATCATTTATTTTGCTGAATGTGATAGCCATCCTCATGTGAAAGAGGTGATTTGCAACATGCGCAGTGTATGTATTATCCATTTAAACAACAACAACAACAACAATAAAGCTTTTAGATCCCATAATGACCTTATTCGGCCACCACTCACTGACACTGCGCTCACGTCTCCTCTCTTCCTTGCAATATCTTTCATCATCTCGTTTTCTCTCTCTATTTCCCATCTGTTCTCTCTCTCTACCCCTCTCAAAAGAGCTTAGCGAGCTTTTGGCAGCCGAATCTAGTAAGGACGGCGTGGGACTCACCGGATCTAGAGAGCTTTTGATTTCTGTAGTTGAAGAAGAGTGCTAGGAGGTGAACCTCCCATTTTCGCATAGAGCTTTAGAAATATACGTGTCATACTTGACTTTTCCTTATGAACTTTGTGTTTGTCCTTGTCAACCTTTCTAATTTGTATTGAGAGGTTCATCTTCCATTTTTTGCATGGAATCTCATCAATGTACATGCGAAACTTGATTTTTTGTTTGTCTGTTGAACATTGTGTTTGTTCTTATGAACGTTTTATTTGCATTGGAAGGTATGATTCAATGAAAAATGCTACGGTCATCAAGTTTCATTAGCAAAGTTTCATTGGTTTTTTTACATGAAGTTTTGTTAGTACATTGTGCAAATTTCACTGATACTTTTCTCAGGTTTAATTAATATCTAACCAAATTTCACTGCACTCTCATGGTTCATGAGCACTTACCAAAGTTTCATTTGTCTTTCTTCAAATTTCTCCAAATCTTAAGTTTCATAATTATTTTCTAAAGTTCATCATATTCACAATGTTTCATATGTATAGCATTTGGCAAAGTTCATCAGAGTATTTCTCAAGCTTTCGCTTTTTTTTTAAGGTTTTATGCTGACACCAGCATGACGCTATATGTCATCAGATGACTTTCATCGGACGTTCAATTTAAGCCACCTATCAAAAATAATTACAACATTACAAAAATATTAATATATTTGGAGCATTTGCCACCCTGTTTTTAATGTTTCATTTCTACTTCGACATTTTTCATGCAAAACACCTTATGGATCAACGTTCCGTCGAACTCCATGTAAAACATCAAATAAAATATACCCAACGATCGAAAAAAAAGCTCCCCAAGCCCTATAGATTTCACGGCTCAATGCAAATTTCCCATTTCAAATTTATTTATTCTTTTCCATATTTTCGAACGACACTTGGCAAAAACTGACAACACTTATTTCGCGGTTTTTGATGGCGAAGCGAAAGCCTAAACCCCTGGCTACTTAATTAGGAGGTCCAGGTCCACAACCTGATAGCGAAAGCAAGAAAAAGATCTTCGCTGGGTGATTGCGGGCAGCTGGTTGGGTCAGATGCATCGACGCTAGCTTTCCTCCCTCGACTCGAGCACTTCTCGGCGAGGATGATGGATCGATCGCCGCATTGGCTAGTGCCCGCCACTGCTCACTCCGCAGCTACCGCGTAGGCTTTCGCGCCATTATTACGAGGTCGTTGCACTGCCACTATCACTCAGCTCGGCTCAACTCACTCGCTCATGTACTCATCATCATCCAGCTTTGCCCCCCCTGGTCGTCGCCGGTGAATGGCCGGTCGACGCGTGTGCGCCGGGCAAGTCGCCCGGCGCCTGCCATCTGGCGGCGGGAGAGCGGCGATGGGGGCGCACTGGATGATGGAACAGGGCTGAAAGAAAACCAGCTGATGATTTTTGATGATCTTTTGGCATTTGGGACGCAAGAGTTTCAGCTGGAATGGCAACCTGACCTGGTGCCGACATGTGTTCTTAGTACTGTTCAGGGTGGCTGTGGGTGTAATGAGGTGAGTGCTTCGGCTGTGTTCATGCATAGCAGTGGTGGAGTCAGGATTTCAATCATAGAATGCCATACAAAAATTCAAACATACCATTGTGTGATTATCACTTTCCTGGATAAGCCTTTCCCTTTGCTTTTACATGTCTATCGTTGGCTTCTTTGCAAAACAAATAGAGAATGTCTCGATTCCTCTTCATATCTTCCAAATTAGTAAATCCAAAAAAGATAAATTTGAAATTGAATCTGAATCCTAAAACAACAATTCAAACAATTTGATTACTCTATGCGCTATGAGAAATTGAGAATATGAAATGGGGATTGGAGAAAAATAAACCTAGCTTGGAGAAAAATTAACCTAGCAATGGTTGTTGTTGCTTGGGGCAGCACTGGCCAGTGCCCAGCAGCAAGATGAGGCCAGTCGCCGTGCCGAGGTGAGGCGGGGCGGGTTGGCGCCGCGGCTAGGGTTGGCTCCGCTCGGGGCCTCGGATCGCACACTCGCGAACCTCCTCTTGTGCTAGGCGCTGGACCTGGAAGACCGGGTCAAGGGAGATGACTAAGTGGGGATGGGGTCTTCATTTTTTTAGAGTGCCATGATACCCCTGGACCCTTACTATAGAAAACGAGCATTGTTTGGGCGGCCGAAAAACTTGTGTGGGCGGCAACAACATGATGGCTAGATGATGTATGAATTATGATTGCAGTTGAAGGCTTGCAGGTTGCAGATGTGATTAACCCGTTTAGAGAGAAGCAATGGCGCCTGAGGTGGCAATAAAGTGGCATTTGCATATACATTTTCCTATCATCCTAAATGCTTGATAGTGATAGTTACAACGGTTCAGAGAGCATGCATGGATCGCGTATCGTCCAAAGTTTTTATCTTCGCCACTTGGTGTTCGTGCTGTCGACTTAGCTTTGGCCTAGAGCAGCAATTTGCACCCAGAGCAAAAAAACAAAACTTGATGATCGAGCTTGCTAATCTTCTCAGATCAAGCTGCTGTCAGCCCCGCTTTTTTTTAAACAAAAACGTGATAGATACGCATATATATTTTGGGCAATTCTGCAGTCTCCACTGATCTCCGGTGAAGGTCTCCTGCAGTCTGTCCCTTTCCCTCTCAAGGAGTAAAGAAAAGAAACTGATTTTTCACCCATCAGTCGCGACGCGAGTTTGTGTCGTTACCTCTGTACAAACTGCGCCAAGTGGGCCGCCGGAGCACAGTCGCCGCCGCCGCCGCCGCCGCCGTTATCGCCCTCCACTCCACTCCTCTTCCTCCTCCTCGTCTTCCTCTTTTTAAAATTATCAATAGAAGGAAGGGTTTTTAAAGATGAACAGATACGCTAGTTAGCTTGGGCATTACTCACAGTCACAGAAGGGATCGATAGATTGTGTTCTTAGAAAGATGCCACTTGGGGCAATATGAAACTGCTCGCCGACCTCAGGCCACCTTTTGCCGCCAAAAAAAAGGCCTCGCGGGCGCGCATAATCTGGCGCCAATTTGCAGCGGAAGGCCCCCAAGTCCCCCATAAACAAAACCACCGGTCACCTACTAAATCATTCTCTCCCGATCGACTCCGGCCATCCATCACCGACGACGGAGACGACAAAGATTAAGCTCCGATAGGAGTCGCCTTCGCCTACCTAATTCTTCTCGATGCCGGGGATAAGTGATAAGTGGTAGGGTTAATTTGTGCAAGGTGGGGAGCGCCGCCATGGGGCCGAGCACGGATGGGCGGCCATGGCGGTGACTGGGATCATCGATCGACAGGGTCGTTAGCGGCGGCCTGTAAGGCTGTGGCACAACAACGATGGATGTTTTGGCGAGCTCCACGTCCAATCGGTGGGGAAATTTTCGGTTGATCCGTTGTGCAGTGACGTCGATTATTTCTCTCTGTTTCTTTGTAACACCCTGGCAAGTTCGAAATTCAAATAAACTCAAATTTGGCTAAGATCGAGTTCTCTCTCTTTGCTCTCTCCCCAGCTCACTCTAGTGCGTGCGCGCTCTGACCTTGATAGGGATGGCAATGGGTCCGGTCCTTCGGGTCCAGCCTCTGTGGACCCAGACCCACGATCCAAGAATTGGACCCAAACTCAGACCTAAAACAGTAATGGGTCCAAAGTCAGACGTAGGCCTGGACCCAGACCCATCAGGTCTATTCAAACCCAAATTTTTTTTAAAAAAAAAACCAAATATCATTTCAGAATCATCAGCAAATATATATTACAACTATGTCACATATATAGCAATCAGTAGCATTTGAAGAGCATATAAGCACAAAAATTAACTAGCCATCCAACTGTAAACAACAAAAATAATCAAAAATAAGCTAACACAAATATAACATACTTCGGCAGGCACAACTAAAAGGTTTAAACATAAGGCAACAAGCAACATTCAAACCAGCAGCACACACATCTAATTAGGCACCACATGTCAATGCTACAGTTCGGTTCATACCCATGGGTCTATTCTTGGACCCAGACCCATCGGTATTTTTTTCCATCCCTAGACCTCGGATGCCCCGTGCGCTGCGTCGTCCGCTGGTCCGCCACCGTCATTACCCATCAGTCCGTCGCCATTGGGTCATCACCGATGTAGCTCGCCCACGCCCTACCATGTCGACGCTAGCCACGCTACAGCCTGCAATTGTCAAACCCTAAACTTTAACCAACTTCGTCGTGCCATCATCACGACGCTCGGCGTGCACGCTTCATCCTACCACCCCAGCCCATCCCGCGCTATCTCGTGACCGCATCGAGCTTTCCATTGCGTCTAAAAAGTTGAGTCAAGTGCCCCCTATCTACCATTCCTATTTCCTCCAAATCCACCGCCATCAGTGATTCACCCGATTTGGTGAGTCTCCCTTTGATTCCTATGGGTTGTTAACTTGTATGGCCTCTCTAACTATGCCCTTTTTCAATTTTGCAAGAGCGCCATCAGAGACCACGAGAGCTGGATCCCCTATTTCGACCGCTGCCTTCGTCTCCGTCGCCAACCGCCTCCATCTCGCCTCAGCCTTCGCCACCACCTCGGGTACACCCTAGGTAGTCACTAGATCCTCATGCTCATATTACATCTTTGGGAGTGAGATCGTCGCCTAGAAACAGTGCTCGCCGGTGATTGGCTCCGCTGCCGCAAGCCGCGCGGCCACGCTCAGATATTCCTGGCCACGACACGTGCATCGATCATTAGGTGCTCGACAACACGCTGATCCTAGTGCGCCTAAGAACACCCAAAATCGTCGCCGTAGCGCCAACTAGCCATTGACAGGGCCTCAGTCACTGTAGCGGAGGTAGGAGGAAGACGACGACGACCAACCGTTGATCGTGTGCCAAGCATCTTGCAAGTGCATGCTCGTTGGGCCACTGACTATCAGGGCTTAGCTGTTAGTTGACCCTGTGACATGAATGACCCCACGGTTAGTCGTGAGTCACTGACCAGTAGGCTTGTGGCCCACTTGTCAAGTTGAGTGGAGGTGTGTCCGTGCTAACAACTCCCTAGCAAGGCTCATTCCGAAATGTCACCTTTTTGGTAACACACCTGAGCATACACGATGTTGCTTCTCAACGACGACAGCTGTGGTGGCCTTCTCATACCAGATCCGGCGTAATTGGTGGGGCGCAGTGCCAATGTAGTTTGGTAGGCTCAAATGGTGACTCATGATGCCTCCCTCCCCGTGATGCCTCCCTCATTGTCATGGATGATGCGACCCCCTTATCTTCTTCTCCTCCTAGTGCTCCGGCGATGCGATGATGTGTCGGTGATGGTTGCCAGCTGGACCAGGTGATGTCGCGCTCGGATCCAAAGGTGGGCAAATGGATCCGGCGACGGGCGGCTAGATGTACCGTGGGCCACCCAATGGATCTAAATCAATGTTGAAGACGCCACCCATTGCTCGCATGGCTGTCCTATGATGTGATGTTGACTCTGTTGGAGGCTTGGCCAAGTCTCGTGTAGTAATGGTAGCACAATTGGGGCCTGTGGAGGAGGGAGCACTCGGCAACAAGGGCTCATGACAAAGGGAGCCAGCAGCGGAGCCTGCACCGTGTCTAGGGCCCTCAGAGGCAACATCATGGCTTGCAGTGGCCTACTCGGCGGCACGCGTGCTCATGGATGCGCCGCAACCGGCATATCCCGTCGCCCGGGAAGATGAAGGTGAGAGACGGATAGCACAGTGACGAATTAATAAGCTAAGGATTGAGGTGGCATAGGGAATCTTTTGGGAGAAATGATGCGGAGTATGCAACCGCTGCCACTTATATAGAATCGGGAGGCGAAGGGGCGGCGTCGAGGATATTCGACTTGTCGTCGTCAGGTTTCGATGAATGATGCAGTGAGGAGTGTGAAGGGGAAGGGTTCCATGATTGAGGATTGGAAGGAAATGAAGTAGGGAGAGAGACCCAACAAAAAAGCTGAAATCCTAAATTGATGTCTCAGTTGGTTGGTGAACAATTATATCATTTGGTGGAATAAACCGATGGTGATAACTGGCTGGTGGAACTACCAGTAGTGATACATATTACTACTATCTATAGGTAGTTCAAAGTCTGAAACCGACAATGCCACGCACATCCACTTCGTTGTTTAATATATAAATTGTATCTTCCTTGTGATTCAAACACACTGCTCCAACCGCTCCTGTTATGATAATGATCTCCTCACTGTCGCTCGCGCTTCTGATCGCCTCCTTGGTTGATTGTTGTTGGTCCAGGCGACTGAAATCTCTCGCTACCTCCTTCCCCCTTGCCCCCAACATCTCGGTGCCACCTCCTAGATGCCTCCTCCTCTCTGATAGCTTCGCATGCCACTATCCCCACTCCATTGATTTACCCCCTCCATCCTTCTTCTTCCCGATGTAGTGTTAGCCTATCTACCCTAATTTTCATAATCATTTATGCCCTTTCCATGGTCATTTCCTACCACTCTATGACAAATAGAGTGGTTGAAGCGGTACCAATATTGCAAGGGAAGCAATCAACCAAGAACTTACGCTGGGGGATCGAGGCGCTTCTCGTCTCTCTGCTCCCGCAACACAAAGACCCCAAAAATCGCCGCTGCTAGCCCCCTCCCTCTCCATCTCCGGCAGCCTTGCTGGAGGCGAGAGGGAGGGGTCCCGCTCAAACTTGTCAATCCCATTCCGGTTTCCCTACTGGAATAGATTGTTCCGGTATCGGCCTATTCCGGCATACTGTTTCATATTTTTAATATAATAAAATAAATATTATAAATATAGATATGCTTACCAAAATTTACATTTACATATATAAATCATTCACATAATACTCAACCATAACTAAAAGTTCATCGCACTTCATATTTGGAACTAGGGAGTATTGACCGAAATGAGATAATTCGGCCGAAATGGGTAAATCCTGTCCAGAATGGGCTAATCCGGCCGAAATGGGTAAATCCTATCCGGAATGGGCTAATTCGACCGTTCTGGCCAGTATTGACAGGAATGTTGACCGGTACTAAAAATAGCTCTTTCCATTCCATTTTACATGACGGAACGGAATGTTCCACCCGTTTTGGCCGGAATGGAACATAAATAATAAGTTTGGTCCCGCTTCCCCAACCCTCCCTTTCCTTCTCTACATTCCTCCCACTTCCCACTCGCCCTCTCTTTTCCTTCCCAATGCTTGGGCCAGATGTCTTTCCCCGTCGGCGTGCTAGTGGCTATGTCGACGTCGTGGAGGAGGTAGGTTGGGCCTTAGAGCGGACGGTGGAGACGGTATGGCAGAGGATTAGGGTAGGGACAGGTTATAGTAGTTAGATCTAGTTTCTAAGGTTTTGTCATTGGTTTCTCCGACGGTATTTTGGTTCCTCGATGGTTGATCTTTAGTGGATGGCCTCGTCAACGTGGTCTCTCTGGTCAGCCATCGAAGGATGTGTATTGCGCATCGGCAACTTCGGCAAGCGGGGCGGCATGTCTGCAAGAGTTGGGGCGAGGATCCTACCTCCACTATTGTGTCTATCTGCAGCTGTGTTGCAACCGATGGAGACGGCTGACGGCGTGTTCTCCGCTCAACCACTGCGGATCACACCCCTGGTCAGATTTTTAGACTGCTAGCCAACTCGATCAAGCTCGGTTCGATTTGAGCGTCGGGCACAACAAGGAGCGACTCGCCGATTTACCCAGGTTCGGACCCCCTCGCGGGTAATAGTCCTACTCCTGCTGAGCCTTAGCTCTTTTCTGATTGTGGTTGAATGGGAATGTGTTTACAGAGTGTTTCGAATGCACGAATGCTAGTGCCCGTACCCTCTTTCCTCTCTCTCCTCTCCTTTTATACAAGCTTTGGGCTGGCGGAGAGAGCCGAGGGTAAGCGAGACAAGATTTCAAGATACTCGACAAGACACGACGAAAAAGACGCAACGTGTTGCCTTTACGCCAAGGCTGCCGCCGCTCGCGTGCCGCAGTGGCCTCGACCAAAGACAACACCACCGGTGAGTCTGCGGGTGGGGCCCTGCCTGCTCCTCCTGACGCGGGCGGCCTCCTCAAGCAAACTTTCTCTCTGCCGGTCAATTCTTCTGCGCCCACAGTGGCATGGCTTCCAGACCGCAAGGGTCATCAGAAGGTAATCATTTCTTCATTGTCTATCCGCTGATGTCTCATTAAATGCGCTTCGTCCTTCGCAGCAGGGGGAGCCTTCGTCCTAAAGACTCATACGCAGCGTTCCGCCAGCGGCCCCACCTCGACGCGTGGGACCTCGCTGGTCTTGAGAGGGGCTCGCCCACGCACCCGCTGGCGCGTGGGGCCCTCGCTGGTCTCGAGAGGGGCTCGCCACGCCCGATGGCGCGTGGGGCCCTCGCCTCGTCTTGAGGGGCTCGCCCACGCCCCGCTGCACGTGGGGCCCTCGCCTCGTCTTGAGAGGGCTCGCCCACGCCATGGGGCTGACGCCCGCTGACGCGTGGGGCCCTCTTGGCCTCTGAGGGCTCGCCACGCCATTGGCTCTGATCGCCGCTCACGCGTGGGGCCTCCTTGTCTTCTCGGGACTCTTTGTACCCGGTATTTATGACACCGACAGAGCCGGGTCCACCATGATACGCGAATCGTCACGGACACTTTTTCCGCTTTCTTGTGCGGCGGAGAGGCGAATCGTGGGGGCCCACCATCCGCGGCGGCGTCGCTGATTCTCCGTCTGCACACGATCTTCCTTGGGGAACTACGTCGCTTTTCGCGGGAAACCAAAACGCGCGGGGCAATGATGGCGCCGCGCGCGCGTGGGGGCGAAATCCAAACCGTCGTGCTCGCGCCCCACGCCTATAAATACTTCTCTCAGCGCTGCGGCTAATCCTTCCGCACGCTAAGTCTTCACAAACTGCCAACTGCCTTCTTCGCTGCCACCACAGAGCCTTCTTGCGCTGCCACCACAGAGCCTTCTTTCTCTTCGCTAACTTCTCCACCGCTTTCCAATGGCGCCCAAACGCAGCAGGGATCGCCGTGGGGGCGCGCCGTCGCCTGGGTCAGGTTTCCCACCTCCGCCGCCGACGAAGACTCAGTGAGGCGGCTTCAAGTGTTCGTGCCGCCAACCGCCGCCCGGTTTCGCCCCGGCACCATGGCGCCGAGCCCTCGCGACGGGGAGATTATCACCTTCGTCTGGGCGGCGCTGGCAGGGCTCATCCCGCCGTACTCTGAATTTTTCTTGGGGTGCTCGCTTACGAGATCCAGTGATGCACCTTCCCCAATTCCATCATTGCGCTGCCATCTTCGTCCACCTCTGCGAGATGTTCGTGGGGACGATGCCAAGCCTCCCGCTCTGGCGCCGGCTCTTCGTGCTACACGCGAGGCCGCGCCCGTGCGGGGCCTTCGGGAGCTGCTACTTCACGCTCCGCGAAACCGCCGCCTTCATCCCTGTCGCGTCCAAGTCCAACTGGAAGGACTGGCACCGACAATGGCTGTACGTGCAGGACTCCAGCGGCTGCGACGATCTTTCTCTTCCTGAGGGTCCCCCGGAGCCCACCGCCAACTAGGGGGCTTCGCCCGACGATTCAGCGGAGCTAGGGTTGATGCTGGCGCGCATCGTCGATCTTCGCCGCCGCGGGCTCACCGGAACCCTCGTCGCGGCGGATTTTTTTGGCGCCGCTCGCCGCTCCGCGATGAGGACTCGCCCGCTACCGATGTATTGTGGCGACAACGATGGAGTCCGCGTCGCCCTTGGTGGTGAGTGCTCTTGTAGTCTTTTGGGTCTCTTGTCTTTCTTGGAATCTTTTTGCTTGCTGACTTTACGGCTTCATTTCTTGCTCGCCCGGCCCGCGAGGAACGTCTTGACGACGTGTTCGGATCGCTAAGCGGGTTATCGGCCCCACCGATCGGCGACACTTCGCTCGCAGCATCCTCCTTCGCGATCGATCCACAGAGGGCAACCAACACTTGCGTCGCTGCCCCATGGAGGTCTCGGCCTGCGGTCCAAGTGGCACGGGCCCACTACAGATCCGCGATCGCCTCCGCGACCGCCCAAGCTTCCACGGCCGCCGCTTTCTCTGCCGTGGCGGCCGACTCGATCAAGGCCTCGAAGCGCCGCCTCATCCTCGCCAGGACGACGACGAAGAGGAGGGGCGATGAGTCCAAAGAGGGCTCGCCTCCAATCTGAAGCTTCGCCGCCACATGGCCCCTCCGTGGGCCTGCTGCCTCGCCGCCCGCTCACGGGCGAGCGCGGCGATTTTTCAAGAATGGCGCCGCTGCCAGCCTTTTCTTCCGCTTTTCTGGCGGCGCTGCTGACGCCGGCCTCATTGCCGCGCGGTGCTTCTGCCGCCGCACCAGCTTCATTGCCGCTTGCGTCGGCGGATGACCGCGACCACGCCGCCACCGCCTCGCAATCAAGCGATCTGAGCTCCCGCCAGACTTTCGCTTGGCGGCGCGCCACTTCAGGTTGGCTTTCCTCGCACTTACGACATTTCGCATTAGGGTTAGTATGCTACACACTTTTGCATACGAACCTGTTTGTCCTTCTTGGAGCAGGCGGACATCAAGGGGCATCAAGCTCATTCTCATGCGCACTTCGCCAAATTTCACTTGCCTCTCTTCCTTCGACGGGTCGCTTCATGGGCGGCGGAGAGTTCGCCGGCCGCACCGGAGAACCCTCGCCACATGCGTCATTGCGCCGCCGCCATCTCGGCCGTGCCCACCGACGAGGGCGCCTTCGAGGCGCTTCGCACCTCTCCCGCGCTGGCGACGCGGAGGAAGCCCTTGCTTTGACGGAGCGATCCGCCGGCGAAGCCGCGGCGAGCCGCCTTGCCAAGAAACCGCCGCTTGAAGGCGATGACCAGCGAGGTCGCGTAAACCGCCGCCGCCTCGGCCGCCAAGCGATCAAGACCTCCGCTTGAGCACTTCGAGCGCCCAACCCTCGCCGACATCTGCGCGACCGCTTACCACGGCTTCGGGGCGCCTCGCATCCACTGGTGTTACCTTGTATTCCCACGGAGGAGACGGCCGCGCGATATCGGCGCCGTGGGACGAGCCGCCGAAGCCCTGCGCGGTCTTCCGGTGGCGTTGCGGACGCGGGCGGTCGAAGACGGCCGCCAAGGCGCTCTTGAGGCAGCGCGGTTCATCTTGGGCAACTGTCTTGCTCGAGACGCCGCGTTTGATCTCAACGCCGCCACCGGGGAGCCTTCGCGCCAGTTGGACCGGATCGAGCAGGCGCGGGTTGACACCGCCGCCGGCCATGTGTCCATGATGGGCGGCGCCGCTCCAGCGGAAGACGAAGACGAGGAGGAGTAGCGAAACTCCCCTGTCTATTTCGCCTTGTAAACGTTGCCTATCATTCAAAACAAACTTTTGCTCTTTTGTTGTGAGTCTCACTTGATCTTCGCACAATTTTAACTTGCGGAATTGAACTGGGGCACCTGACCGCCAAAGGCTTTAGACTGAACGTTCTGCCTCAAGTGAGCGCTGTTTCCTTAGGCATCTGGTTACTTCAACCCTTATGGCCTCTCGCAACCCGACTTAAACATTACGTGGCGGCGCTTAGCTTCCTGGAAGTGGTCTAGTCGCGGTGCATTGTTGGCGCATTGCCTGACCGAGCCGACACACGGGCTAGAACCCGCCTCCGTCTTACGCCTCGCACCAACAGAAGTTATAAGCGTTTGCCTTTGCAACTAAGGGCCATCACCATAAGTACTTTCGCTACCGACTTTTCGGCGAATGCTTTCTAATGAGACCTTTTCGGGCTAAGTCACCGATCGCCAAAAAGCTTTAGATGTAACTTTCGCTGAAAGTGGCGCTTTTTCCTCGTGCATCTGGTTACTTCAACCCTTATGGCCTCTTTGCGAACCGACCCTAGACATCGCGTGGCGAGAACTTATCTTCCGGAAGTGGTCTAGTCGCGGGTGCATTGTTGGCGCGTGCCTGACCGAGCCGACACACACGGGCTAGAACCCGTCTTCCGTCTGCTTCGCCTCGCCCAACCGCAAGTCGTGGCGTTAGTCCTTGCAACTAAGGGGCCATCGCCTTAAGTGCTTTTTTCGCTACCGACTTTCAATGAATGCTTTCTAACGAGACTTGAGGCGAAAAAAGCAGATGCCTACAAGGAGATGAACTTATCTCTTATTGAAGATGGCTTTGTACAATCTGACCCCGAGGCGAAGCGGTGAAGGAAGAAGACCTGCCGCTCGGCTCCAAAGGAAAACAAAAAAGCCTCGAACTGCTACCTATGGGTAGAACTTCTGAGCCGCCGACGTTCCAAGTGTTCGCCAATTCGCAACCATCCTCGAATCTGAGCTCGACCGAGCTCAGGCGGGAGACTGAGACCACCTTGAAGGGGCCCTCCCACAGGGGAGACAGTTTGTTGCGCCCGGCCTGCGCTTGGATTTTGTGCAGAACGAGGTCGCCCACTGCCAGTGTTCTCACACACACCCGCCTTTGCTTGATAACGGCAAGAAGACTCTTTGGTACTTGGCGGCCGGATCGCCGCCCTGTCTCGGATCTCCTCTAGGAGATTCACTTCGTCCTGACGCCGGTCAGGGTCTTGGTCTTCGCTGAACGCCGCCACCCTTGGGGAGCCGAAGGCGAGCTCTGATGGGAGCACCGCCTCAGAGCCATACACCAGAAGAAGGGTCTCGCGGTGGCTCTGTTGGAAGTTGTCCGCAGCGCCCACAACACTGATGGGGACTTCTTGACCCGGCCTTGCGCGCTTCTCCAGCGATCGAACGCCTTGTCTTGAGCCCTTTGAGTACTTCGCGTTCGCCGCTCCACTTGCCCATTGCTCTTCGGATGTACAACGGAGGCGGCACGCTTGGTGCCCAACTCTTCGCACCATCTTGAAATCAGCGCTTTTAATCGAAAGCGCCGTTGTCGATGATGATTCATTGGCGACATCGAACCGGACGAAGATGCTCTTCATAAACTTGATAGCCGCGGCGGATGTGATCGCCGGGACGGCGAGGCTTCCACCCACTTAGTGAACTTGTCGATGGCGATGAACAGATGTGTGTACCCTCCGTCGCCCGTGAACGGGCCAGAATATCGGCCCCGGACCGCGAACGGCGGAGAGCGGAATGGTTTGCGGCGCTGGGCGGTCGGTGGATCTGCTTAGCATGAAATTGGCACGCCGCATCTCCTCGCACTCGAAGGCATCACGGAGGCGATAGGCCAATAAAGCCGTGGCGAAAGCTTTCCCAACCAACGCCTGCTCCTCAATGGCTCCCGCGCACGCCTTCATGGATCTCGGAGAATTGCACTCCCGCTTCCCGAGTGACGCGCTTCAAGAGAACTCCGTTTGCGCTCTGGCGATACAGGTCCCCACCTACCCGGGCGTAGCGCTTGGCCTGCGCGCTATCTTCTCGGCCGACGCGTCATCGCTGGGATCACTCCATCCCGCAGTAGGCTAGGATCGGATCAATCCACTGACCTTCCCGGACGAGTGTGACGACGTTACAGACATTGTCGCCGACGTACTCGCCTTGCACGGCATTTCCGCCTCAACCGCCTCGCAGTTCTTCCGCCTCCTCCCTCCAACCGGGAGCTGCGGCAGATCGGTGGCGTCTCCTCGAGAGGTGGGGCTGCGTCGAAAGCGTCGTCCCGCCAGATTGGGGTCTGCGACAGACGGCACAGTAAGTCTTTCTTCAAAGACCCGGTGAGCAGTGCCCTTGACGAGGCAATGCAGGGCAGTTCATCCGCCATGTAATTGTCGCGGCGAGACGCGTGCGCAAGCCCAAGCCCTCAAATTGCCGCTCCAACCGGCGCACCTCCGCCGGTAGGCCGCCATGACGGATCCGGCGGAGAAATCCTTCCTCGCTGGTTGATGACCAGAGAGAGTCGCTTTTACTTGTAGCCCGAATGCCAAGGGTCGGTTACACCCGAGCCCGGCGAAATTCCTTCATACTCCGCGGCGTTGTTGGTGGCGCGGAAGTCCAGACCACTCAGTGCCGGACGACATCGCCGATGGAGACACCAGGCGATGCCACCCTAGCCCCTCCAAATAGGAATGAGCCGTCAAGAAGAGAGTCCACGGCGAGGTCTGCCGAGAATGTCTTCGGCTCTGTGTCCGCGGAGTCCATTCACGATTTAACTCCGCGAGAGCTTGCCCTTTGATGGCCGTTCGAGGAGTGAACTTGAGATCGAATTCGCCTCCATGGCCGGCTTGGCGATCGACCCGTCGCCTCGCGGTTGAAGAGGATCTCCGCAAGGATACTTGGTCAACACTGTGACTTCTCGCCTCGAAGTAGTGGCGTAGCTTCGGACGCCGTCGGACGGGCGTAGAATCTTCCGTCTTTGTGAATACCTTGTTTGGCGTCGTGGAGGACCTTGCCGATGTAGTAAATGGGCGCTGAACGCCTTCTCTTTCCGCCACCAACACCGCTACTGACCGCTGGGGTTTGTCGCGACGTAGAGGATCAGCTGCTCGCCTGGTCTGGGCGACCAAGACGGGCGGGAGGTGAGATACTTCTTGAACCGTCGAACGCCTCCTGCGCCTCCGCCGTCCCACTCGAATGGTTGGTCTTCTTTAGGAGCTTGAGCGGTGGGAGACTTTTATCCCAGGCGAGCTATAAAGCGCCCAGGGAGGTCAAGCGACCACCAAGCATCGTGCATCTGCCAAGTCGCGTCGGGGCTTCATGTTCTCGATCGCTGCGATCTTGTCGGTTCGCCTCAATCCCCTCCGGGAGACGAGGAATCCCAGCAGCTTGTCTGACGGAACGGCGAACACGCATTTCTCTGGATTAAGCTTGATGCAGTACTTCCTCAGGTTGGTGAAGGTTTCTTCCAGGTCGCCGATCAACTCCTCCGCCTTCTTGGACTTCACCTCTAGGTCATCGACATACACCTCCAGGTTTCGCCCTATTTGGGAGTGGTGAGCGATATGCATGGCCCGCTGATAGGTTGGGCCTGCATTCTTCAATCGAACGCCATCCTTGTATAGCGATGAGACGCCCATGGGCGTCACAAAGCGATCTTGTCTTCATCTTCTTGACCATGCTAATCTGGTGGTACCGAAATCGCATCCGAAGCATACCGCCGCACCCGCAGCTTGAGTCGACGATGAGATCGATCGCAGGCGCTGGTGCGGATCCTTCGCACGCGCTTTGTTGAGGTCGATGAAGTCCACGCACATCCTCCAACGCTGTTGGATTTCTTAGACGAGGACGGGTTCGCGAGCCACCGGATGGCGACATCTGCGGACGACCCGCCCTTAAGAGCTTGTCCACCTCTGGCGGATAACTTCTGGCGCTTCCACCGATCGCTTCGGACCTTCTGCATGACCGGTCGCGGCAGGGAACGCCGCCAATTTGTGCTCAATCACCTCACAGGGACCCCACCATGTCGGACGGTTGCCACGCAAACACGTCTGCGTTAGGCGGAGGAAGGAGACGAGCGCGCCTTCAATTTGGCGCCGAGAGGCGCCCGCCGAACGGTCTTCGCCGGTCGACTTCGCTTCAGGAGACCGCCTTAACCTCCGCGGACGAACCGTGAGGCACGGTTCGCCGGAGGAGCTCCTGAGTCGAAGCCTCGGCCTTCAGGCACCGATCGCTCCCGCCAAAGCGAGCGTCCCATGTCGCAGCGGAGCGCCTCCGGCGGTCCACTTTCAAACGATGGGGCCAGCCGGCCCCGGGATCTTCACCACCATGTACGCATAGTGGCAAACCGCCATGAACTTGGTCAGCGCCGGCCGACCTAGTATGGCGTTGTAGGGGAGGTCGAAGTCCGCCACCTCGAACTCGAGCATCTCGGTGCGGAAGTTGTCGAACCTCAAACGTCACCGGAGATCGACGCCCAGCCGACGGACTCGGCCCGGCGCGATGCCGAAGAACGGGAGTGTTGGACGGAGCTCCCGCTGCTAGATCTGGAGCGCCGTGGCGACCCGGGCGGACAGGAGGTTGAGGGAACTCCCTCCGTCTACCAGCACCCGCCCTAGCTTTACATTCCGGACCGTGGGCGCAACCACGATCGGGAGATGTCCAGGTCGGCGATCTTGGTGGGTGATCGGTCGACTAAACGCGATCGGTCGTTCGACCACGCCACCGCCTTGTTGACCCAAAGCCGCACGGCGGCGACACTTCTCATCGCACGCTTAAAGCTAGCGTGGGGCGGATAGGTGGCGAACCGCCGTTGATGACGGCAACCGGCGCTCGCTGCTGAAAACCAAGCGAAGCCGTCTCCTTGCCCTTGCCACTGCCGGACGCCTGCTGCTGCTGCTGCTGCTCGTGGACTCGTTTGTCCACCATCTTGCTGACGACATGGCAATCCGCCAAGTCGTGGGAGTTGTTGCGGTGAATGGGACGGTAAGGCCTTCCGTCCCTCCGCACGGGCGACGGTCTCGCCCTCGTCATGCGCCATGGGGCCGTCATGACCACGGCGATCGCCATAGCCGCCGCTTTGGTCGCCCCTATGGGGGCCGTACCGCCGGCGCCGCGACCTCCTCCTCTTTTTCCGCCCGCGCCCATTGCGCGGTGGCCGTCATCGTCGTCGTCGTCGTCGTCGCGCTTTCGCGGCCATGACCTGTCCGGTCTCGGCCGCTTTGCGCTTCTTCTTGTCCTTGTCGCGGGGTTCCTCGAGGTCCGGCCTCGCTCAGCACTGTCCCCGTCCCGCCATGGCCGGCGGATCTGAGCCTCACTTTGAAGGGCGCCTTGTCGCCAAGGTGAAGAGCTCCTCCGTCGCTTTGATTTTGCGGGTGGCCATCTTCTCCTTGACCTTGGGGTCTCGGCGCCTCTCACGAATGCCGTGACCACGGCGTCGATGGAGATGTCGGGGATGGTGTTGCGGACGGATCGAAAGCGCCGAATAGAGTCGCCAGCGACTCTCCTTTCTTCTGCTTCCACGTTGTGGAGGTCGTCTTCTACCCGGCTGCTCGAAGGTGCCACGAAGTTGGTGACGAAGAGCTCCGAGACTCCTTCCATGACCTCACGGACTCGGGGCAGGTTCATGAGCCACGGCGGGCTCACCGGTGAGGACCGCGGGGAAGTAGTTCGCGTAACCTTCCCGACCTCTCTGTCGGCCGCATCACCGTCGTGTAGATCTGCAAAACTCATCGGGGTTGGTGGAGCCGTCATACTTTTCGATGGGGCCGGACGAAACCGTTCCGGCCACCGGACGCGGGCGCAGACTCCTTAGAAAAACGCGGCACCGACGCCGGAGCCTCTGCTCGGGCGCGGTCTCGCCCGCCGCCCCGTCGCCTAGGCGGCGCCAAGAAGCGCCACCTCATCGGCCGGGCAGCTCTGCGAAGCCCTCTTGCTGGTCCCGTGTGCGGCGGCGGCAATGACAACATGTCGCCTTCGGTCGCGCGCCCTGCGGAGCTTGTCACGCAGTCTTCCATGCAGACAAGTGGCGGTCCTCCGATGGGACCGAGATCGCGCCACTGCCGCGCCGCCCGGCCGAGCCCCGTAGGGTCGCCGTCTTGTCGTTTTGGCCCCACCTCCTCACCAGAGATCTGCGAGAGTCGCGAGGGCAACAAAGAACGGAGGAAGCGGAAACACGGTTCCCACGCCCGAAACTTGCACCACCGCCCGCCAGCGCGGATCGACGAAGGGCTGTTGCCAACCACGGTGCCGCGGGAGTCCGAGTCACCGAACGGTGGGTTCTCCAAAGAAGGCCCCGCCGCATGGAGGGTCTGTGCCGGAGTGCACTCCTCCAAGCCAGCGCCGCTTAGCTTGGCCGGGCGGCCGCTTCCGCCAGGTTCCGACCACTAGGCGGCGGCTACCGCCGGGTGATCCATCGCCATCGCCGCGCCGACTCCGTGGCGCAGCTCTAGCGGCCGCTTCTGCTCCATCGCGGATCGCCGCTCCGCCATCGCCGCCGCTGAAGAAGGGTCAAGAGCTTGAACCGATGCTAGCGCTCCCTACTGGCGCTAGCATCGACGGCGTGTTCTCCGCTCAACCATCGCGGATCACACCTGGTCGATTTTTAGATCGCTAGCCAACTCGATCAAGCTCGGTTCGATTTGAGCGTCGGGCACAACAAGGAGCGACTCGCCGATTTACCCAGGTTCGGACCCCTTCGCGGGTAATAGTCCTACTCCTGCTGAGCCTTAGCTCTTTTCTAATTGTGATTGAATGGGAATGTGTTTACAGAGTGTTTCGAATGCACGAATGCTAGTGCCCGTACCCTCTTTCCTCTCTCTCCTCTCCTTTTATACAAGCTTTGGGCTGGCGGTGAGAGCCGAGGGTAGGCGATCTGATTTCAAGATAATCGACAAGACACGACAGAAGAGACGAAACGCGTGCAGCTAACGCGCCAGCAGCGCCGCCTCAGCGTTGCCATGAAGTGGCCTCGACCAAGACAACACACCGGTGAGTCTGCGGGGGGGCCTGCCGCTTCCTCCCGACGCGGGCGGCCTCCTCAAGCAAACATTCTCTCTACGGTCAATTCTTCTGCGCCACAGGATGGCCGCTTTCGGACACAAGGGTCATCAGAAGCGGTAATCATTTCTTCATTTGCCTATCCGCGTGATGTCTCATTAAATGCGCTTCGTCTTCGCAGAGGGGGAGCCTTCGTCTCAAGACTCATTCGCAGCGTTCCGCCGCGCGGGCCCACCCGACGCGTGGGACCCTCGCTGGTCTTGAGAGGGGCTCGCCGCGCGCTCCGCTCGGCGCGGGGCCCTCGCCTGGTCTCCAGAGGGCTCGCCGCACGCACTTTGGCGCGTGGGGCCCTCGCCTCGTCTTCGAGAGGGGCTCGCGCACGCGCCCGCTGGCGCGTGGAGCCTCGCCTCGTCTTGAGAGGGCTCGCCACGCCATTGGGCCCCGATCGCCCACTGACGCGTGGGGCCCTCTTGGCCTCTGAGGGCTCGCCACGCCACTGGGCATGATCGCCCACCGACGTGTGGGGCCTCTTGGCCTCTGAGGGGCTCGCCCACGCTGGGCCTGATCGCCACCCGACGTGGGGCCCTCCTTGTCTTCTCAGGACTCTTTGTACTTTAAGATTTATTACAAACAACGGCGACAAGGCTTCACGGCTTCGCCTTCGGTTTCAACGAGAAGGACAACGTCGGTAAGTTTTGTTCTTTTGGCCAATGGTGAGGCGCCTTTGGGCTACAGATCAACTTCAACAATCGCGGCTTGATCACGTAGGGTTTGTGTGTGCCTCACTATATTTAAAACCCGTTAACAGCCTCGTGGATTTGATTCCGACGGCGACATCGGTTTGCTTCATGCAGCAGCTCTATGGCTGTGAATGTTGTTCTAGCGACGGGCGACGAGTGGTGGCTCATAGAAGGGCCTTGTAAACGTGCTTTCTTTACATTGTGCTGTTTATAAGGGTGTTTCATATAACCTAGTTTTATCCCTATGATTAAAAATAATGCTCCTTATCAAACCAACAAAAATGCTCCAAGGGAAGCGGGAAGCATAGGAAGTAGCAACCACGGCGACTAAAGAGAGAGGTGTATCGAGGTTCAACCAATCACGCATTAGCAAAACGGTGAGAACAAATCCGCATGAATCATTTCTCAGTGCCGATATAAATCAGGGGGCAAAAAAAAATCTACAGGCGTGTTTGGACTGCGACCCGCACGCGCCTTTCCACTCCACGGCGCCCGATGGAATTTCGGCCGCCGTTTGGTTGGCTACCGAGCTCGGCGCGAGCGCACCGAGCTACAGCCAACGCTCACAGACGCAATGGCGAAGGCGCCGATTTTGGGTGCCATCTCTCGCCCGCGCAGGCGACGGCGCGCCCTGGAATGGCGCGGCGCACGCCGGTCCCATCCAAACACGCCCCCACATCCCAATCAATTGTTCCCTCCTCCCGGGGAGGGATCGCCCGAGACACCATGGCACTTGACGGCAGCGCGCGCGAGCGAGCGCAGGAAATTCTCGGCAGCCTCGTGGGCGCGGAGCGCGACCCCGCGCCGCGAAGCTTCCAGACGCTCCCACCGATTCGCCGTCGTTGTACACCGCAAGCCGCCGCCGGGAGGGGCGGGGCCGAACCAACGGCCGCGCGCGCACGTCCGTCGCGGTCGCCGGCTCGGCCCCCCATGTCGGGGCGCGCAGGGACGGGACCGCGACCACGCCGGCGAAAACTACCGCGGAAACAGAATAACAGCGAGACGACGGGGACGAACGAACGAGCCGGGCTCGCCGGAGAGGGGCCGCGAGATGCTGCGCGTCGCCATCGCCGTCGCGGCATCCCAATCTCACCACCCCCTCGACGGCGAGGAGCACGAAAGAACCAGGAGGAAGAAAAAAAGCTTCGACTTTCATTTTCCTCTGCCCCCTCCTCACACATCCATCCATCCATCCCCTTTGCCCCCCAAATGTACCTAATAATGGCCCTATCATCGTCGTTGTCGTCCTCGTCGCGATCCTCGTCGTCGCCATCATCCAGAATCAGCAGGATAATCGTCATCGTTATCGCAAACAATAGCATCATCGCCTCGCCGTCGCCATGATTGGAGGAGCCGACCCGGCCGGCGCGCCGCCGCCGCCCCCGGCGCTACATGATGACGGAAGCGGCGGAGGAGGAGGGGACCCTGGGGAAGATCTTCTGACCCGGCGCCAGGATCCCGAGCGGGTCGTACCGTCGCTTCCGGGCGGCGAAGCGGCTCCACTTGGCGGCGCCGAAGTGGCGCGCCCAATCGGGCTCCGTGCGGTAGTGCGGGAAGTAGATCTTGTAGTTGTAGCCGTTGGCGCGGCAGGCGTCAATGATGGCGCCGTTCTGCGCCACCAGCTCGCCCACCGGCGGGCCGCCCGGCCGGCAGAACCGGAGCAGCGCCACCAGGTAGAAGATCTCGCCGTCGGGGAGCGCCACCGACGTGTTCGGGTCCCACCTGCAGCACCACCACACCAAACTTTCAGAATCCGTCACGGCGAGATCGAAACGGATAATGATCATGGACGCCGGAGGGGCCGGGACCACGGTCATGGGAAAAAAAATCGATTTTTTTCTTTCCTCTATCAATCATCGGAGCTGCGCTGAGGTCAGTGGCTGCTAATGAGGGAGGCGAAGACGACAGGGCGAAATCCAAAGCGGGACGGGATGGCGGATTTGGGAACCTACCCGTCCCCGTCTTTTATTATTATAAGTAGGCACGGGCAAATCGTCCGATCAGACAGCGTAATCCCAGTCACAAGAACGCTGCCGGCGCCACGTCGGCGGTGAGCAGGGGAGCCTCACACTCACACTCACACTCACACTCACTCACATGCGTGGCGCCAGAGGAAGCAGAGCAAACAGGTAGGAACAGAGCTACTGCATCATCATTCATCACCATCCTTCGTCAGGTAATAGAGGCAGAGGTATAAAGTAGGGAAGGTATGCTTACTTGCTCTTGAGCATGGGGTAGACGAGCATGGGGCCGTCGACGCCGTCGGCGAGCATGCCGGAGAGGACGGAGCGGGCGAAGGCGGCGATGTCGCGGCCGGAGACGAAGATGTTGAGCCAGGGGTGCGGCGCCGCCCAGCTGCCGTTCCGGCGAGCCTCCTCCTCCACCCGGTTCACGCGCGACAGGAACTCCACGTACCCGACGTCCGCCGCGAACTCCAGGCCCCGCACGTACTTGAGCCGCTGCGTCATCTCCCCCACCCTCTGCGCCACCACCAACAACAACATGATGAAATTGCTGATGCTTCGTGTGTGTGAGCAAGGAGACGCCATTGCTGTCGCGTGGCGTCAGCGAGCGAGGCCGCGGGACAAAACACGGGATCCGCGTCGTCACGGGCGCGCCAGGGGAATCGCGTCACGGCCGGCGGTGAGCTCAGCTCAGCTGCATTGTACGCACGCCCGGGAGCTGGTGACACCGGCCGCCGCGATCCGGACGCCGGCGCCGGCGGTGGCGCCGGGAGGGAGCTTGGCGGGGGGCAGTTTGGGGAGACGCGCGCGTCAGAGAATCCAGCGGGAGATACGCGAGGAGGCAGACATCCCCGCAGGAGAAGTACGCGGGCAAAGCCCGCGCGCGCAATGTCGGGAATGCCCCTGGGAGCGGGGGAGAATTACGGTGAGCTTACCTTGTCGATGTCGTCGGCGCGGTGGTGGCGGTGTTGGTAGAGGGCGACCTCGAGGCAGTAGAGGAGCGGGCCGGCGACGGCGGGGAGGAGCGAGGGGTCGAAGCGGGCGCCGCCGGGGATGGGTACCGACGGCCAGCCGTTGACCGGGTCGTCGTTGCGGACGAACGCGAAGCCCTCCACGTAGTCGAACGCCGCGTCCGCCGGCCGCGTCACCAGCCACTCGGCGTCCGCCGCGTAGTCCGCGAAGCTCGCGTACACCACCCGCGTCCACCGCACCTGCGACGAGGACGACGACGGCCGATGAGCGCGGCGGCGGCGAGCGGCGGCCGGCGGCGTTGCGTGCTTACCGTTTGGGGGGCGGGGAAGAGGGGGATGCGGGCGCGGGTGATGACGCCGAACTGGCCGAGCCCGCCGAGCACGCCGAAGAAGAGGTCGGGGTGGGAGGAGGGGGAGCAGACGTGGGGCGTGCCGTCGCCGGTGACGACCTCGAGCTCGTTGACGTTGGAGACCTGGGGGCCGTACCGGAAGGACTGGCCGCTGACGCCGGCGTTGGAGAGCGTGCCGCCGACGGTGAGCCGGAGGTAGTCCGTCCAGGAGGCGGGCGCGAGGCCGTGCTTGGAGACGGCCCAGTGGAGCACCTCCTCCCAGAGCGCGCCGCCGGGGACGTCGGCGAAGGCGGCGCCGTCGCGCACCGAGAGGGCGAGCTGCGTCCGGCGGGAGAGCGCGCGCATGTCCAGCACGAGCCCGCCATCGGCCATGGCCTGCCCGCCCACCGAGTGCCCGTTCCCGCGCGCCGCCACAGTCAGGTCGTCGGTGAGCGCCGCCGCGCGTATTGCGCTCGCCACGTCCTCCGCGCTCGCCGGCCGGACCACCGCCGCCGGCCGCGCGCTCACGAGCCCGCCGAAGTCCCTCGCCGCCGCGCACTCCGCCGCGTCGGCGGCCACCGTGGGCTCGCCGGCGTCCGGCTCGGCGGCCGCCGAGGCGTGGTCCATGTACGCGAGCATCATCTTGGCCGAGCTCTCTGCGCCGCGATGTCGCTGTGCGCTCGCTTTACTTGCGCGCTGTCCCTGCCTCTCTCGTAGTTGCTCGGGTCGAGGGGTTTATATCGAGTGGACACGCGGACGTCAAATGGTCGTCCCGTCTTCGCAAAGCCAAAAAACAAGTGGTTGGAAGTTGCAAATTTGAATCGAATTGTTCCCGTACATTTTTTATTTATGTCCTACCCTTCAAAACACCACGATCGCTTAAAAGTTTGATCTTTTCGATGTAAATTTCCTACTCTAATGTTCAAAAAACAAGTGGCTCTAATCACCCCCATTTTAACCGATCTTATGTCTGAATTTCCAAAACACCACCAACAAGTCAGCAAGTGCAAAAGTAATCCTTTCCTAATTAAATTTCTGTAAAGTTCATGCGAATATCATAGTTTCGAAATTGTTATTTTTAGACCGGCCCCTCGTTAGTATAATATGGAATTTGGCAATTTACACGCTTTCCTTCTCCATCTTTCAAAAAAAAAAAACTATGTAGGCAAGGCATCTTTTGCTTTTTCGTGTGGCACGGATAATTGCAAGATGAAGGTTCAACGATCGGATCTAACGCTCGCTTGTCTGCCACTATTGGGTGAAGGAAAGGAAAGAAAAGGGTAGAGGCTATGCTAATATGCCCATGCATGCGCTTGGAACTGGAAATAATTTGTACCAATTCATCACCTCACTCTCACTCTCACTCTCACTTCACCTCACTCTCACTTCACCTCACTTCAGATGATTCTTCTCCATTGACAAAAGCACGGCCACATGGCGCTTCCTGCTCGAGGCCAGATTTCCCACGGATGCGAGCTTTCTTGGGGCATGGTTCATTGGTGCCCCCTGGCCCCTGCGCCTCAACTCCCAACTCCCAACCGCTAATGCAAACTGAAGTTTCTATTTACTAAATATCTAAAAACCCTTTTTTTAATTTTGCCCAATTATTTGAAGGCTTCCTTGCAACTTCATTTGCATTTCAATCCCCTACAGATAAGTATTTTTTGGATAACGAGAGTTTTATTGATCTTAGAAAATTACATCGAGAAGATACAACCAAACTAGAGATCACACCCTACCTCTGATACCAGGATGCACACACCTAAAAAAAAAAAAAAGAAGAGAAATAAAGAAAACGACATGGCACCAAAACATGTCGGAGCGAGCTACAACACACAACATAATCTTCAGATCCAAACACCTCACAGCAACACTTGGACTACGAACCTTCCGAAAGCAACGCCTTCAAGAAGGAAACGACACGCACGCGCACTGCCATTGCCATGATCCAACCAACAAAGGACAGACCAAAGGTTTTCACCCTAGAAAGCAAATTCCTCGAACTCCAAACAATGCCTTCAGCAAGGGAGCGACAACAATGCCGCCATTGCCAGGTACAACCAGTTAAGGCCAGACCTAGGGATTACTCCCCGGAGTCGAGGAATCGGCACCAAACAAGCACCACCAAATCAAAGTCCCCCAGTGCTACCGCCCCTCCTTTCCGAGCCGCTGCCGCCATACCTCCCAAGCTTGACCAACTGCAAACGGCCATGAACTCCACGACAAGCAAACCAACTATAGACGAGCCGCCCCACGATGACAGTGTCGCGAGATAACCAAGAGGCACACGCCCAAAGTCCGCAGGATCCAATGAATAAAGGTTGAGTCGCCCGAGTAAGCGAATCCATGAGTCGATGCCAAGATGACTCCAGCCATCGGGCCGGCATAGCAGCCACAGACTAAAGATAAAGACAACGTCGTGAGAAGTAGCCGCAAAACCAACCGGCGAGACGACGAACCAGATCCGGAACCTCCAACGACCACTGACGGCCGCCACCGGAGCCACTAGCCGCCGGCCACCGCGAACCGACCACCAAACCAAGGGTCACGGCATAGGGGACACCAACGGCGCCACCGCCGCCAGCCGTGGGCACCGCCACCGCCACCGCCACCGCCAGTAACACCATCGCCGCCAGAGCGGCCAGCCCGCCGCCGCCACACCGCGATCCCGCCGCCGCGACCACCGTAACCGCCGCCACACCTCCGGATCCGCCACCACCCGCCAAAACCAGCCACAGCGCCGCCAAGGGCCACAGCAGAGCGCCACCGCCGCCACCAAGCGCAACGCCACCGCACCCGGCAAAACCACGCCGCCGCAGCCCCAAGCCGGCGAGGCCACGCCGCCACCACATCGGCAGAACCGCCACCGCAACACCAGATCCGCCGCCACTCCGGATCTCGCCACCACGGGCCAAAACCGTCACGCGCCACCGACCAGACCGAGGACGCCGGCGAAGGAGGAGGAAGCGCCGCCCATGATGCCACCAGCGCCGCCAGCGAAGGAAGGAGGGGAGGAGAGGAAGGAGGGAGGGAGGGCCGCCGCCATGGCCAGCCGCCGGCGGGCGGCCATGAGGGCGTCGGTGGAAGTAGCCTGGCTGGAGGAAGTCGTCGCCGCCCGAGCCGCCCCGCACTGGACGACGCGGGGGCTGTCAGTATGATGGATTAATAATCCCTTCGAACCAGTATTTTTTTTCCATGCGTTAGCAATACTTAGCACCATGTGTCTTTCCTTCTCTCTTTTATTTTCTTTTTTGGCTCGGTACAATTCGACCCATGGTTCCTTTCGCCTTGCCACAATGATAAGCGCTGATATGCATGGCCAACAAGTGGCGAAAAAGATAGGGAAAGGAGGGTATTAGTCCAATTTATCCGTTTGCAGTGAGTATTTAGATATAAATCAGATCTTTATATAATTATGTGAAACTAAAGAGTGTTTCAATTATTTTTCTAAGAAAACTATAGTCTTTACGTCGTAAGATGTTCATAACCACCGAAATTTACATATATGTTCTCTGTTAAACATGAGGCATGGTTGGTGCATATATATCCTCTACTGTAATAACACTCCCACTAAGTGCCCCACACCCATGGTTGCTTATATGTAAACTTGTACAAACCTCAGGCCAAGCCAAGTTTCAGATCGGGCTTGAAAAAGCCTAGCAGTTTGGAGCTAGGTCTAATTAAGATATGCATCAACCATTTAGCCCAAAAGTCTAAACTAATAGGGAGGTTCCCTCATGCCTTAGACGTGAAATATGAGTGACTTATTTTAATATGGGAATTTCGATATATGCCATTATAAAGTGGTCGAATATGAGATAAACCATTACTTAACCGGATATCCACTACGTCATATTACAAAGTGGTGTTTTTTCAAAATTTGCCATTATAGCGTTTTCCAACCCTTTTTTAGCCATATACGGCTCAAAATACGTACGGGAGATTGTGTTTATCCTTTTGCCATCGCTCTGGCTCACCCTAAATCCCCAATTCGTCCGGCTAACCCGAAAACCTCAATTCGTCGATTTGCTCCACATTGACACCGCCGTTTTGCTCCGCCTTGGCAAGGGACGCCGTCGACCTTGGCTAAGATTAGAACTCGTGACCTCGAGGGTCTGATATCATATTAAGCTATATACACCAACCAGTTCACTGAAAAACCTAAACTAATAAAAAAAGGATGAACAACACACTTGTACCTTTCAACGGTCCTGAGCTCGGCCCATTTCAATTTTTCTTTTCTTCTCAATCGTGTTTGAGCCCGACAAAAAACCCGAAGTCAAATGCCTAGATTGCACTGCATTTCCTTTCTGACCAAGCTCGAGCCCAATCTAGATTACCTATCAAATCTATACCAGAACCCAAAGTTTGATCCGATGGCCAAGACCAACCCAACCCGTCTCATAAAAATCGGGTAGGGCTCGATCCAGGTCACCTGACCGGGTGCCCATTATCAGGTTTAGGACTCATACGCATGGTTCCGCTGTTCCTAAGAGCAAGAAGCGTTCAACAGCAGGCGAGCCTTCGATCAGCTCGGCTGCGACGTCGTTTTCCTCCAATAACAAAAAAAAAAAAAAAACTTGATATGGGAATGTCCTTTTGTTAGGCAGATTTGGCATATCATGCAGCCGCACTTGTCGACCACTAACGTGAAGGGTGCTTCCATATCGTCACTGGAGATTGGTGGGACTCGCTAAAAGGGGACGTGAAGATTAGGCGGAAAGATGATGGCATCATCATCCTAGTTTGTTGGCATGTTTGGATTGAGAGAAACAATCGAGTGTTCAGAAACGTTGCCCACTGGCCGTCTGACGTAGTCTCCGCTATTCTTGCTGATGTTATCTAGTTTGTATCAGTTGTGCAAGTATGCGTGTATTTACATTGTCTCAGGGCCCTAGGCAAAACGCCTAGAACATCGCTTCCTATCCTTCCTACTATTGAATGAATTAGGCAACTCGCCTATTTTCTTCAAAAAAAAAAACAAACAAACTCATGCTCAGATTAACATACCGTGATAGCAACTTCTAGCGGTGGCAGGAGCATGATCGGGGTAGGCCAAGCGGCTCGTAAGGCTTGTGCAAGCGGTTTTAGAATCGCTATGTGCAATCATGACGATGTTCGAGGGCATCACAAGCGGCTCCTAGAGCCGCTAGTGAAGCCCTCTCGCAAGCGGTTCATGGGCGATGGCGCGGCGTGGAAGCCACGTGGGGCTCTCTGCAAGCGGTTGGAGCCACGAACCGCTTGCAGAGAGCATCTCCGCAAGCGGTTCAGTAACCGCTTGCGTAAACGTGCTGTTTAATGGCCACCTGCTTATTTCATTTCTGGGGCGGCGCAAATAGATATTTAAATATATATTTCGGCAGGAGATTTTTTTATTTGTCGTTTAAATTTAAATACATATAGGATGAGCATATAATTAGCGATCAAACAAACTTAAATATATTAGATAATACATGTAATAATGTACACTTTATATGCACCGGCCAAATTTACAAAGTTTATAATTAATATACATTATGCAAAATGGACAAAACAGTTTATTTTTTTCTTGCGGTACTCTTCTTGACGCTCTTTGACGATGTAGAAGTCGTCCCTAGTTCGAATATGGATCTCGATAATGGAACTCGTCCTGGGGGTTAATGACCTCATCGAGAATGAAACCGAACAGTTGTTCTCGTAATGCGAGCACCGATGATGTGGTAACACTTCAAGATGTTTATCCATGTCGGGCGCCAATTCAATTAAAGTGAAAAATAATAAATACGTGCACCCATAATGTAAATTAATGGAGCACATAAGAACGTTATTAAGTTGTTGCTAGATGCATGGTTGCGTGCATATATATACTGAACCTCTTCAGAGTTTGAGGCTCAAGCTCGCCGTGGCACATCATTTGGATATAGTGGAACACATAGTAGCCACATAGGTTGTTTCCGCAGATTGTTGTTTTACCTATGGTCGATGCGGGGCAATTACGGATCAAGAATAACAAAAATATTAATTGACAAAGGGCAATTACGCTGCTTTAGCTGCATCTACCGCTTAGCTTGATATCGAATTCCTTCTTAAAACGCCCTTTCGAATCTCTTGAAAGCTCAGAACGCCTTTGTTAAGGAGGTCAATTATCCACCGTATTCCTTTTGCGGTTTTCTCCGTGAGTCTTGGACGATGATCATGCTTTTGTCAAGCCTTATGATTATAAGGATCCAAAGGAACCTATTTATATATTGCAACAGCTTATGACATGTAATTAAACAATATATAGTGTGCCATCAGTGCCTTAAGCAATATAAGAACGAGATGTTAGTGAGAACATCAAGACGCATTTAAAGTTGAATGGCGTAAGTATGTATTGCTTGTAGTGTTGTTGTACTAGTGCATGTACAACGTAGTCGTGGATTTCCTTTGGTTTTTCAGGGTATTGCCCGACTTCCTCGTTGACCAACCAAGGGTCAAGGAAGCCAATCGAGTTCGGAGTCTGCTTTCTAAGTCTTTGTATCTCCATTCTACAGAAAATAGGTTAATTGAGTTAATTAATTAGGGTTCTCGGCAAGCAGCATGTATAGATATATATACATCTTGTGGAGTCGACACTCACGAGCACCAAAGAGTCATGAAGGACACGTTGATTTGCGCCTTCCCGGTACACATTGTACCGCCTTCAAAATCAAGATTTATCAATTGATCATTCCTCGAAACAAATGTTCTTCTTGAAACGAGAAGCAACAATGAGCATATCCTGGCGGACTTGTGTTCGTACCATTCATGGTAGCGTCGCATCTTGACCGGTAGTTTCCGTATGTCCTTAGGGTTCAGCAACTACCGCCCAAATTAAATGGCCACCTGACTTGTGCCGTTGGAAGATCATCAGTTATTCCACGGGCGGCATCTATGTTATCAAGGCCAGCTTCCCTCATGAAGTCATACTCCATCTGTAGACGTTTTGCCTCCTCCTGTTCTTCCTTGCTCATGTATGTGCCCGAAGGTTGTTTACTCTTGAAGACGTGCTTTCTGATAGTTCTTTGGTAGTCGGTACAGAGAGGCGGTCGGTGCTGACTAGTTGTCGCGAAGAAGTCCGCGATCTTTGAATCAATTCGTTCCTTTGGCGGTGGATTTGTTTTAGCTTTATACCCCTCTATCCATGCGTCCACAGCTTTCTTCGACTCGCTCTTTAGCTCCTCAGACGTCATCTCATAAGGTGTTTTTTCAGGTTCCTTCATTCTCTGTCTGAATGGGAAACCGGCCGCCCTGCTGCTTGTTGTCGTTCTAGCGCAGAATGCTTCTTTGCTAGCAAGCTTCTTCGGGGAGATGCTGGCTCCATTGTTTCTCTCGGAGGTCGCTTCCTTTTTTGCTTTGAGGGGTCAAGGCGGTGTTGGGCTTCTGCGCATAGCGCTAGCGGGTGGTGGAGTGCTTTGTCTCACCGGCGGGCGCTGCGTGGTGGCGTGCCTTGCCTTGGTGGAGGAGGTGAGCTCCGCCTCGGTGGAGTGTTCTGTCTCGGTATAGATGTCACCTCCGCACCATCGTGAAACACGATGTACTTCTTCCGCCAGAGGATGATGTTATGTACGGCCTCTCAAGCTTAGTCACATCGCTCTCCAGCAATATCGAGCTCCATATCCTCAAATTTGGCCACCACCTCGCCCACCGTGACCTTGGAGTATCCCGCGGCAGGGTTACAATGGAATGTCCGCCCGACTCCACGGGTAGGCCAAAGCGTAAGCCACCTTGAGGTGAGGTTGTGCGCTTGGACACGAGCTCACATTGGCGGGCACGATGTTGTCGCCCACGGATAACGGGCCTGCAATTCATCGGCCGCACGTTGTTTGACGCCAGAGTCGCTTCCCGACCGGAGCCCGGGACTAACCACATCTACTTTCGGAGGCATGACGATAACCCCACCTGGTCTTTGAAGACTGGCGATTGCAGCTTGCACTTCCCGCTTTAGCATTTCTGCCATGTTTTCCTTATGCTCCTTGAGCTCCGCTCGATTTTGTTGACTCTGTGTGTTCTCTTACTTTTCTTCTTTCCGGCCCCGGTATGTGGCTTGATCATTTGAGAAGCCACCATCCACGACACCGCTTGCCAAGTCCTCGTGTCCTTCCCGGATGCTCTGCGTCCGGAGTGCGTACGTAAGCTCGTCATTCTCCCTGTCTACCACCAATGAACCTGCACGTTGCTTCTCGATGGCTTCCACAATCCTTTCTTTCACGGGTTGCACTTGTGGTGCCATCTCCAGCTTGCCATCATCCTTCAGCCTCCCTCCGTGGCCCAAGGTCTAGTTGCGTGGGCGGAGCTCCCAGTCTTCTGTTTCAGGTACTATACCCTTTTTTCTAAGCTCTTCTTCCTGCTTCTCCCATTTTGGCATAGCCTCGATGTAACCACCGGACCCGAGATGGTGGTGGTATTTTTTCTTCTGTGCATTGGCCTTGTTCTGCTCACTTGCGGCCTTGCCTTCAGCCGACAGCTTGTACTCCTCGAATGCTTGCCGTGATCCGCTAGCTTCGATACTTATTGAAGTCTGGGTTGTTCCGTCTCCACGCATTTCTTCTCGAGCTCGCTCTTCCACGATCGAAAGCATAACGCCATCTTGCTCGAGTAAATTTCTTGCACTTGTTTTCGTAAGCCGTTGGAATCGTGAAGTTTTCTTTTATATCATTCCAGAGCCGCTCTTTCGAGTCGAGGAACCTTGGGCCATGTCTTGATGCTAATAGGATGTGATCCTCACAATGAATCCGCAGCGTTGTTGAAGGGGCAAGTGCCGACATAGGGCTTCGGGCTTCCCAAAGGCGTCAAACTTGAGTAATCACGCATTTTGTCGACGGCTTTTGTTAGGCCCTCGATTTGTTTGGATTGGCCGTTGGACGCTTCCGCTTTAAAAAACAGAACACGGTCGAGGCTTATTGCTATGAGACGGTAAGAAACGGTCATTTTAGTGTTCGGGCTATATATACCTCACACCGTCGACATTAGTTTCAGCTGGCGGTTGGATCACCGGCTTGAGCATGGATTGCGTGATCACCGCTTGAGCCGAGACACCGTCACCGCTTGAGCCGGGCAGCCTGATCACCCATTGATCTACCGGTTGGCCTCATCGTAGCTTATGAGAGTGCCCATCGCGATTTCGTTAAGAGAAATCATTTCCGCGATCGAAATCAAGATCATCGTGTCCGAGTCGCCATCTATCACTGTGCATGCACGCCAAATAATAGAACATGTAATAGAACATATATATCTCTTTTATTTGAAAACAACATTTCAATACAATATTTGAACACAACATATACATCTCTTAGATGTCATCCATCTCGACACCCATCAAAACGCATAATATTTGAATACAATATTTCTACACATGACATGAAAGAATTTGGGTCGTGCTGGCCTGAATACAATATTTAAATACAATATTTGAATACAATATTTCTCGACACCTAATTAGGTCAAACGGCCTCTAGCTCAAGGCTAGTCCCCGTAAATCGGTCCATCGGACAAAGAGGGAAAGAATTTTATGAGGGGAGCGCTGGGAAGGGTTGCGCGCCAAGCTCAACTCATGATCACCGACTTACTTGAAAAACATGGCAGCCACTAATCCAACCAAATCAGCTTGTGGTGTGGTTGTGCTGTGTGTACGACTAATTAGTGTGTTGAACATATTGCGATATAAGCATAATAAATTGACCAAATATAAATAGAATAAGCAAACACATAACAATGCCATGGAATAGATTATTTATCATGTACTCTATAGAAATGGATCAGAATATGGCAGCCAACATATCAAGCTTAATAAATCAACATTGACATTATTAGGGAGCTCTCAGATTTAACTAATAACCGGTTGTCAGAAACAGCCTTCCTAGTTATAGTTCTAGTGATTTCACAGGCAAATACAATCTTTTTTTGAAAGAGGGGCAGGAGAATTGCTGTCCTATTTCATTGAATAGCAGGAGAAAATAAAATACAAAACCCGTGCAAACACGGGTACAACCACAAAGACTCACCGCAACCTCGCCAAAGCCGGACACGCCCGCACCGCCGAACACCACTTACAGAGGAGAAAGAAGGAATGCAGCCACACTGCTGCCATCAAGGCCAAAGGCCGAAGAGGAGAGAGATACAAGGGGGGAGAAGGGGAAACACCACCAACACTCACACAACGACGAGCGACTCCTGAAGCAGTAGACCCAGCGAAAACCAATGCGCAAAAACGGCAATCACGACGCCTCCAACAAGGTAGCGACGCAGAGACCCGCCGCCGCAAAGCCGCAAGGGTTTTCACCTGTAGGGAAGGTCCGAAGGTGATGCCTCCAACGAGGGAACGACACCAAAGGTGACGCCAACACCAGCCCGAAAGGGCAGGGCTTTCGCCCAGGACCTGTCCTACTAGCGCACAAGGCAGGGTCCGCCGAAGGTCAAAGCACTAGGAGAGCCGAGCCGCCAGCCGAAGACGCAGAGCCGAAGAACGAGCACGTACGCCGCCACCCAACTCAGAAGAAACCGCCAAGGCCACCTGACACCTCGGAGAAAGGGAGGGCCTCGACGGCGGGGACGGGACCAAGCCAAGAGGCAGAGAACGGGGACGCCGCGAACAAAGTCGTCGACCAATGTCGCCGAGAGGGCCACCACACCGGTGGCTCGCGACGGGAGGCGGCGAAGCGACGCCACGCCACCCAAAGGCAAGACAAGCCAACCTCGCCACTAACACGAAAGCGCCAACCAACGCCACCGAGCACCTCACGGGGGGGGAGGCAAGGAGGCGAGGATGGGACCAAGCTAGAGATGGGGTCGCCACAGGTTCAAGACGAGTGACGAGTGACGCCCACCACACCACCGCTGGAGGAGCCGAGGAGCCGCGGACACACGCCTTGAACCCACTTGTCCGCCCACTCCGATCACTACTGAAGCGGACCCCCCAAGCGGCATCCACCGATGCGGGCTCAGGAGAAGGGGGAAGAAGGAGGAGGGCCGGTGCCGAGCTTCATCGAGCTACGAGGCCACCGGACTCACGACCCTGGAGCACACCCGCTTCCGCCGCCCGCCAACAACGCCAGATCCGCCTCCGCTCATGGATCCGATCCCCAACGGAGCGGCCCCAAGGGCGGTCACTCGAGACGGCCCAAGGGAAGGGGAAGAAAGAAGAAGGAAACCAGCGACAAGCTCCACTACAGCGCGCAAAGGTATGGATAAAGAAGGAGAGCCGCGCTCCACACCACCACGTCGCCCGGCCGCCGATGCACTGCCAAGAGCACTACCGGAACAGAACGTCGCGGCACCGATCCAAGCAAAGACCAAGAACGGCCACCAAGGTGTTGGCCACTACCAACCACCGATGCACCTTTCAAGGCGGCGTCGATCCGGCGAAGCGACATCGAGCCGACACGATCCTCAATGGCCACCAAGGCGCCGGTCACAAAGGAAGGAGGCCCCACCACAACGGAGGAGGACACCGACGGGACGCCACCTGCCGGCACGGCCCACGGAAGCGAAGGAGAGGGCGCCACCGCGCCGCCGAAGCGCGGCGTCTCTGAAGGAGGTCACCGCGCGTGCACGGAGGGTATGAAGGAGGCAGGCCACCACCGCGCCGAGGGATGGACACCGCCGCCGCCACCGGATCTGGAAGGAAGAGGAGCCGTGCCACGAGCCGCACCCGCCTGTGGCCTCGCCGCCGAAGCCGCGCCACAAGCAGCGAAGCCAGCGCCACTGAGCCGCTACCGCTTAGGCCGCCACGCCGCGAGCAGCGCCCAGACGCCGCCATGGCAGCGCCATTGCTGCCGCGGATCTCGCTCGCCTCCGCCGCCGCCCCGAACAGATCAGCCGAAGCGAGGAGATGGGAGGAAGGAAAGGGAGGAAGGAGGAGGAGGAGAGGGGAGGAGGAGGCAAGGAGGCCGGCGAGCTAGGGTTTCGGCGGTGGGTGGTTGAAGGAGGGTTTGGGCGCCGCCTGAATCGCCTTCAGACGGCAAATACAACTGAGATTAATATCAAGGTTTAGACAATCAATACTGCACTGTTTTGGAAAGGAATTAAGTTCGTAACATCCCAATTTAGCCAATCGAATCGCTGATCTACAATTATTCAAGCCACAAGCCATCGGACCCAAATCTATTTATTCGAACCAACCGAACAGCACAAAGTGCTAAGCAAAGGTACCAGAAATAAACAGATCATCGAGCAATCTGAACAAAGACACTAAAACAGCCAGATGCACCAATACAGATCAAGATAACAAGCGCCCAAAGGACTAATTAACAACAGTTCATGGCATGAATTGGGATGAACACAATATAAATCCCAACAAAGGCAGAAATTAATTGAATCTACCACAAGATATAATCAACAAATGTATTTATATATGCCTCAACCAGATTATCATCACAGAGCAATAAGGGTAAAGCACACCCACGGCATAAAGCTTCCAAACCAGAGATTTAGCCTCTAATTCAAGAATTATATCCCCAAAATCTCTAGTTGGTACATCGCACAACCAACCACAAGGGGAAGCCACGTAAATTTTACTTAGCGATAGGAGCATGACAGAGGGAGCAATAGGAGCATCAACACCTGCTACAAGATTCCGTCGAACACTACAAGTGCATCATAGAGCAATGGGGGCGGGGAAGGAAGGGGCTCGATACCTCGCCCTTCAGATTCAAAGTGGCGGGGAGGAGTTCCACGGCAAGCGGGAGCGAGGGCTCACCGGCGAAGGTGCTTTCGCCCGGCGGTGGCGGAGGCGGCGCACGCAAGACAAGTCGATGTCGCGAGTCCTCGCAGTGATCGGCGACGCAAGGTGGAGTGTTCAGAGGCGGCGCCGTGCGTTGCTCGACGACGGCGAGGTACGGCCGCGGCGGTACTAGACGGCGGCGAGGTGGCGGCGGTGGCGCAAGAGATTGCGACGGAACGGTTGAGGGAGACAGGGCAAAGGACTTAGAAAATTTCGCCGCGAACCTCTACCTTATATAGGAAGGGCTCTACAAGCGTTAATATTACAAACCGCTTGTGAAAATACCTCTAAGCGGTTCGTAATTTTAACCTTTGTGAGAACACTTTTACAAGCGGTTTGTAGAACGAATCGCTTGTAGAAGCCGGTAGCGACATTTAAAATTTCAGAATTTCGCCTCCCGAACAAGAAAGGGCATCTTCAAGCGGTTGGTGATTAAAACCGCTAGAGAAATCATTTTCAAGCGGTTCAGAGGACAAACCGCTTGTAGAAGTGGGTCCATAACACATGCCGAGGCTTGGGACGCACCATCTATCGATAACGCTAAGAAAGTATTGCGCCTTCTCTCGTTGAAATGAAAATTCTCTCACTTGGCTAGCGTGGCGTTTAAGTCACGGGCTCCCGTCTTTGGTCATGAGTTCGAGCCGCCTTGCCCCATTGCCTTTTATTTTTCCCTTGCCTTTTATTTTTTTAGAAATATTTACTGAGCCCATTATTTTGTTCCAAAAATAGTAAAAACTATTTTTTTTATATTACTTTCATTTCTAAATATGTGATTAACCCATTATTCTTTACAAAAATACTAAAAAATCATTTTTGGCATTACTTTCATTTCTGAATATGTACTTAGCCCATTATTTTTTCCAAAAAACTAAAAAATCTTTTTTTACATTACTTTCATTTCTAATATTTACTTAGGCCATTATTCTTTCCAAAAATATTGCTTCCACCTTATAAATTCTTTAAAATGCAATTACATGATAACATAGTTGAATCTACCACATAATATATTTAATATGACCACATAATAAGGGTCATCCTAATCATTTACATTTTTTGTCTTTACAATTCTTCCTTCATCGTGATCGCGGCGTATGTGCGGAGCATCCATGCCTGTGTCATCCAGGATACTTATGTCGACATCTACTGCAAATGGAGGGATCTCATCGAACTGATCGTACTTCTTCCTCGTCAAGAACGCCCTCTACTTCGACAATCCTTCGCTTGCCTTGGAGAACCACGGTCGCTTTGGTCGCTCCTTCTTCTTGTCTTTGATTTGATTCTTCTTGGTCCGCTTGACATGTCCAATACGTAGAAGACCTGTCTCACCTCGCTCAGGAGAACAAAAGGTTCTCTCAAGTAGCCGACTTCTTGGAGGTCGACGGTAGTCATGCCGTGTTGTTTACATTCACGCCGTCTGCGCTTAGTTTTACCCATTGGCACTTAAACAATGGGACCTTCAAAGGCCCATAGTCGAGCTCCCATATCTCTTCTATGAATCCATAATATGTGTCCACCTCGCCTCTATTGTCGGCGGCTTCTATACGGACACCGCTGTTCGGTTTGTGCTATTGTTATCTTGTGATCTCGTAGAATGTGTAACCATTTATCTCGCACTCTACCATCTCACTATTTCAACGGATGGTCCCCGAGCCAGCGCTGTAACTGCTCATTGTTGGACTTGTTTTGAGGATATGGTTTTGTAACCATGCGCCGAAAGAATCCATGTGTCTCAAGTTATCCACGACGCCTTCTCTCGAACCGGAGACGAGAGCATTCTTGTGTTGGAGGACATACGGGCGGCCAACGCCGATTGCTTCAACACGTTGAAATGTGCTTGCTTAAATGTCGAAGATCGTGCATGCAAGTACTTTTCTTCCAAGTGTCCTTTACCTCGTAGCTTTGCCTCATGGCGTGATATAGGACGCCGATGGGGTCTAGATCATCAATGTAGTCCACATGTAACTCGACCACCTCCTCGTGACATAACCCTCGGCAATGCATGCTTCGCCGAGAACGTTACGCATATACTTCTTTAGTACGCCATGTACCTCTCGAAAGGAACATGTCAGTGGAGATAAACGGCCCAAGAATACCTATCTCTTTGCTTAGATGGACAAAGTGAGATGAACCATGATATCAAAAAGGCGGGAGGAAAGATCATCTCGAGGCTAACCACACTTTGTACCACGTCACCGCAATTTCACCCGCTTTTTTGGATCGATGACCTTCGGGAAATAGCGTTGAAAAACGAACACGCCTTTGTGATTGTCCCCTTACCCACTCGGGCAAGACACCTCTTAAAACCACCGAGCAACGTGTCATCAAGACAAGACAATATGGATTTTATATGTACAATTTTGTTCTCTTTCATATTTACGAATCTCTTTACGCTCGACGAGTATCCTAAGGGACCTTCACATCGCTAAGACACTCTATCACGCTTTTTTTTCTTCTTTGCTTGAAGTATAACTTCGCTGGCCGTGAGGTACGCTTGTTCCGCACTTTTTCAGGTGTAGGTCCTTTCGATGCCCAGACTTCAAAGTCGCTTTGAGCACTCACCGATCTTCGATTTCCGTGCAGATCTATATATCCTAGGAAGCTCACACAGACGTTCTTGGTGATGTGCATGAAGTCCAAAGAGTGGCGAACATCCAAATCTTCCCAAGAAGGCAAGTCCCAAAATATTGACTTCTTCTTCCATATGGGTGCATGGCCATCCTCATCATTCGCATGATTTGCTTCCGGACCCTTTCCAAAACTACCTTCAGATCCTTCACCATAGCAAACACACCTTGCCACTTCGATGCCTCGGTTGGGAACGATGTTCTTCCTCCCGTTAAATTCCTTGCGCTTTCTTCCGCAACGCTGGGGTTCAACAAGAAACCTGCGATGCCCCATGTACACCATCTTCGAGAGCCTTTCATGTACGTGCATCGGTTTGATCCAAACACCGCACACACGCTTTGAAGCCTTTGCCGCTAGGGCGCACAAAGTTACCAAGCCGCCGATCGTTGATTGTTACAAATAACATTGCACGCAGGTTGAAATACTCCCTTTTGTATTCGTCGCAGACCTTTACACCGTTCCATAACGTTTGAAGATCTTCTACCAAAGGTTTGAGGTAGACATCGATATCATTTCCGGGTTGCTTGGGGCCTTGGATCAACAACGGCATCATTATGTACTTTCTCTTCGTGCATAACCATGGAGGAATATTATACACACATAGTGTGACTGGCCAGGTGCTATGGCTGCTACTCATGTCTCCGAAAGGATTCATCCCATCGGTACTCAAACCGAACCTTATGTTTCTAACCTCGTCTGCGAAGTCTTTGTACTTCCGATCGACCATCCTCCACTGCGAGCCATCTGCCGGATGCCTAAGCATTCCGTCGACCTTACGCTCTTCTTTGTGCCAACGCATCATCTTCGCATGCGCTTTGTTTGCAAACATACGCCCAAATTTTGAATCGAGGAAAATACCACAACGCTTTTGCCGGTGCTCTCTTCTTCACACGCACCCCATCTACTTCACCTGGATCGTCACGCTTCGTCTTATACCGGTGTTCCTTGCACACTGGACATGCATCCAAGTCGGCATATTCACCGCGATATAGGACACACGATCGTTCGCGACATGCATGTATCTTCGTACTTTCAATCCTAAGGGACAGGACCGGTTTGGCTTGATACGTGGATTCTGGCAGGGTGTTATCTTCCGGGAGCAACTTCTTTATGAGCGACAGCAACTCATCGAAACCCTTATCTGACACACCATTCACAGCCTTCCATTGCATTAGTTCCAGTGTGGTGCGTAGCTTCTTGTGCCCCTTACCACAATTTGGGTACAAAAGAGTTCTCTGGTCCTCCAACAATCCCTGGTACTTTCTATATTGTTTGTCCTCTGTGATATCTCCCTCACGTCACGCAAAGATCCGTCCAGTCATCATCCACACCAAACTGATCACCTTGTGTATCCTTTACGTCCTCGTATGTCGTCGCGTCCGGCATACCATCATATGTCACTTCGTCTTCATCGGCTTCTTCGTCGTCTTCTATGCTTGTATGCTCTACTTCGTCGTGGTGAGTCCAACATGTATAGTTCGGCATGAAACCTCTCATCAACAAGTGGCCCTGTATCCGTCCTCGCATTGAGTGCTCTTTCTCGTTCCTGTAATCTACGCACGGACACCGTACGAAGCTTCCTAGAGGCAAGTCTCGAAATACGACTTCAAGAAAAGCATTCACGCCATCGATGAACTCCCTTGTCCGACGATCCGCATACATCCATTGCCGGTTCATCTGCACCAATTAAATTAATAAGAACCTTATTATATTTTTCAAATTGAAATATTTAACTCGAAATAACTAATTGCTATATATTTTAATTACCTCTAAATTTTCTTGATTTTTATAGCTAAACCAACTAAATCTCACAAATTTAAAAACTTTTTTCAAAAATATTTTTAATTACATTTCATACCTCCCATAAAGTATTACCTACCTAGAAAAAAACCTACATCTATTTAGCTCTATAGCAATTGAAATAATCACCCTACCTACTATTTTAAACTAATGTGAAACTAAAACCATCCAATAGATCACCACATTGTCTCAAAAGATCTAGAAGGGAGAGCTAGCTAAGGCACCAAGCTAGATCTTGCTCTCTAAAACAAATAATCACCCCTACCAACTAATTTCAACATCTTATACATCATCAAAAAAGGATACAAAACTAATATGAGACTTAAAACCCCCAATAGATCTACATCTTGCCTCAAATTATGAAGAGAGAGAGAGAGCTATAGCAAAACAAACACCCTTCAATTCAAACAAGATTATTTAATATTTCTCCACATCAATGCAAAAAGATAAGCAATGTCTACATGAAAATGATGTTGAGACCATGTTTACTTACCTTGGAAACCTTAATTTGGAGCTATTAGCCAATTAAAAATTTTGGCAGCACCTCCCCTGCATGAACAGACTTGGCCCGTCGATTATTCTTCATGCGAGCTCTGCTCGGGGAGGAAGAAAGGGTTAAATGCGCTGGGCGGGAAGGAAAAAGCATATGCAAGCGGTTCGTGATACAAACCGCTTGCACAGATAGCACATTATAAGCGGTTCGTATTACTAACCGCTTACAGAGGATTGCAAGCGGTTGGTGATACGAACCGCTTGTAGTGTGATATATCTGCAAGCGGTTTCTATCACGAACCGCTTGCATATGCCCTTTCCCGCCACCTCCCACCATTAATACGAACCGCTTGTGGCGATCGGGTCGCAAGCGGGTTAAAGCGAGCCGCTTGTGATGGGCCGCTTTGGAAGCCCCGATCCGCAGTAGTGGAAAAAAAACATGAACACACTTGATTCAAGCATATACTTTAATTTCTTGACTCTTTTTTGCAAATCTTGAGGAACTTATCAAAGTTCTTCAAAATAAGTCAAATAAAATGAATCATTTTTTAAGTTGTTTGTAAAAATTTATAAAATCCGGCTTTTACCCATTTAGCTATTAGTATAGTATCAAAATGATCCGAATGTAGCTTCCTCATGATCCTTTAAATGAAGGTTGGCATCGCGAGGGAGGCAATATGCATGAGGAGGTTATTCCTAAGGTGGGTAAGCTTTAAGCAAATATGGGTCATCTCTATAACAAACGGTACTAAAACATCAACCCTCGTTGTGCTGACGTATATTGGCTAGTGGTGTGGGTATATGACGCATAGCTTGCGACATGACATTTGGACTGATACTAGCTAGCTAGACACATGATCATATATATACCCAAGGGTGGTTGTAGGCATCTACATACTTAATTGGGTATACATTATGACTGTATTGAGGATTCATCCTTAGGTGGGATGATTGTAATACCCTACACCATAAAAGCAGCCTATATGGATTTGTTGTGATGGGAATAGTTTCATATTGCTAGTCTAGACAGAACTAGCTACTAGCGTATATGTCAATTGTATCCAAATATGATGTCCTTGGTTAACGTTTTTGCATGTATTTATGGGACATCCCCTTAACATGGACAATGCTCTTAATATGTTGGGGTAAGGTGCTATATTTGGCCACACTAGGGGTGAAAACCTAGAGATATTTATGAAACAAATAGAATACAGACAGCCAATATTGTATGAACTGGTATAATATAGATAAAAAACGGATAGCGAATATTATATGAACGGGTATAATACAGATAATGGATACTTAATAAACTAAAAAAAATAAGCATAACATGACTCTTTAATTAGTGTGGTTCTAAAAAATAAAAGAACATTTAAAACCCACATCATAGAACACATATATGGATCTACCTAACTAAGGCAACATATTCTGGGTACACAGGGGTTTTCGCATAAACCCGTGTACACCAACTAACAGAAGTCATGAAAAAATTTAAAATAATTACTAGATGTTCTAATGAATTTGCTCTACTTATATATAAAGTTTGGAGATTAAATTCATTTTATATTAAGAGTTAGAAAAAAGAGAAAACTATATCAATATAAACTATTCAGATTTCTCATTATTTTCTCTTATTCATAACTTTTAATATGGAATGAATTTGAGTTTCAAACTTTTTATATAGGTAGAACAACCAATGAAGAACATCTACAAATTTTTTCTAATATTTTTATGACTTTTGTTAGCTGGTGTACACGGGTTTACACGGAAATCCCCTGTGTACACAGGATATGTTGCCACTACCACGTCCTGCACCAAAATCTTACTTGAGGTCTATGGCAACCACGCCAACATCCAAAACTCCTGAAAACGTCCCAAGGAAAGTAAGGAAGACCAAAAGAGTGTGCAATGCATATATGCAGGAGCCATGCGCTCTTCTCGATCAGTCATGCGTACCCTGCCTTCCGCGGCGAATCCTGAGGAGCGAGCACACACATGCAACAATAACACGACCTCGGACACAACAAACATGTGCTTCTAACGACCGATCGATTAGGTTTCGTGATCGCTAGCTCGATCGTGCGTGCTCCTTCCAGTGCAGCGATGGCACCTCCACTCCAGCAGCAGCAGGAAGAAGACGACGCCGTCGTCGTCGACGTCGCCGGCCGGGACCATGCATGCATCAAGGCGCTGTAGCTGTTGCTGTCCCCGATCTCAAATCCGGGGAGGCCTGAGCGAATCGCGCGCCAGTTCGTGGCGTTTACGCCACTGTTGCGCGCAATAATGGCGGCCGATCGGCGCTCGCGCCGGCCCACGGCTGGGCTCCGATCGCCTCGATCGGCGATCCGATCGCTTGCACGGCCACCCGGGGAGGAGAATGAATCCAGGCGAGTCAATGCGAGCGAGCGGCGGCGCTTGCCGCCACGCATGCATGCCCGTCCTGATGAGCCCCGACCATCCGTGCTTGTGCCTCAGACCTCAGTGCCTGACTGCCCCGCTCTTCATGGCCAAGATCGAAGCAGAATTTCTGAGGAGATGACCCAGGTGACCACGCCGAACCTGCGTGGTACGGAAGCGCAAGATCGAGCCACCAGCTGATTCGGCAAGCGCAGCTGTTTGTCCGTGAGATAATCCATTGTATACCCTCGTGTAATGGAACAATTCTATCATCGAAAAAAAAACACCCCTGTATATGTTTTCAATCACGTGTCCTCACCAGCTGGTCCTTGTCATCAGGCCCAGCCTAGGTCCCGTGCGGACTGTGCGACTAACTAGCGGAATTTGTTAAGGACCAATGGATCTAACTAGTTCAACGACTCAAATTTAAGGTACCTCCAGATAATAAGAGGTATTAAGGACTTAAAAACTTTTGAAACCGACTAGAACGCAGGCGCCTACGTTTTGCATTTAGTGCAGACGATCTTTTTTCAGTACAATTGTACAGAAATTTCACCATACAGAAGTACTGAAAAAACAATATAAAAAAAGTAAAAAAAACTCTATAATCTGCCAATCGAGAGAGGTAGAGAAGAGTAGATCGACGGGCCGTTGGAGCAAGCGACGATGGCGGCCTCGAGCGAATGACCGGCGTTCATGAAAGCACTCACCGCACACTGCTAGCGCTTGTCGAGGAAGAAGAGCGAGGCTAGCAATGGCGTTATGCAAAAGAATCGCCACATCGACGGCGGTGGCGATGGCGTCGATGGCGGCGCTTTTAAGGACGGCGCCTCGTGAGCGATTTAAATGCAAAGCCCACACAAAGAAGTAAAACCGAAAACTTTTATTTAAAATGTACAATTTCCAACTAGTATTTTTAACACACAATATCAATCATAAAAATAGAAAATGTAAATAGAAAATACATATTTGGTACATTTTATATATAGCTTAGAAAGAAAAGAAAGGTATATTTTTGTTGATAACGTACAAAGAAACAGCACACAAATACGATGGCACCGAGATAATGTGCTTTAGAGATGATATATATATAGGATTGGGAGCTGAAATCAATGGTAGATTATAATTTAAAAAAATTATGTATTCTCAATGGGCGCCTTGAATAGTCCAAAACAATGCTACAGTTTTAGAAGGTTTAAGAAAATCACTTAAAATCTTATAAAAATATTACTAAGCGTTACAAAAATTAACTAATAATAAAATAACAAAATTTCAATGTCAACTTCTAATTTTAATTTAAATTAAAAATGAACAAGGCCAGTAGCGAAAAAAAATAATCCGACACTTCTATCCATCAGAGTAAAGACGAAGCCGATGAAATGAATGCACGAACGCGCTAGCGGAATGAATCAGGCATGCAGCGGCGGTGACCGGTGATGACCGGGTCCATTTCCTTTCTGGATTTTGTTTCTCTCCTGAGTTTTCGGTCGCATGTGCGTGTGCTGATCGCTGCAAAATGTGTCGTCTTCTCTGCATTTTTCTATGGACGCGTGGGGAAATTCCTCGTGATGGTGTCGTCTCCGTGTCACGTAGTCCAAATCTGAAAGAGCCGATGATCTCTCCGTATGAAAACTAGCTGAACCAGAATGCTAGAAACTGCTTCTCCAAGCTCTCGAATCTCAATATTCCAGCCTTTTATCCAAAGTCGATGGAAAAGAACATGAGATCCACCACTGTGCTCCCACTGGTGCTCAGTATTAATTTTTGTCACCTCAAATATAGAGATAGTATGCAAGTAGGTGCACTCAAGGCAAAACACCATCATCCTCAGAAAATAGAGGTGTTTGGACGCATCAGAGGCGCACATTCAAAATGTTGCTTGCAATAGTAGCAAGTAGAGTTTGGATGCATGTGCTTTCTAGAGAGACATGGAGTGGAAGGAAATTGAACCAGAAGCAGTCACCCCCAATAGAGCAAGTCAGTCTATAATTCCCCTGAAAAGACCACTTATGATGGAGAGCTGAACTTGAGAGAGACTGATAGAGCACAATAATTGGTCAGGAAATGTCTGTTTCAACAGCCTTAATTAGCCTATTTTTCCTTTCTTTTAGACTTGTTTGTATATATGGGTATTTCAGCAATCATTCCTAGACAATTGTGGACTGGTGCAGAATTGCTCTTTTGGTGGGCATGTGCATGGTGGCTTCACATCTCACCTGCAATGCTGCAAGCATTGGGCTCTGTTTAGGATCACAACGTAGTGAGGTCAGTCAATACAAGGCTCCATCTTGAGATGACATGACAGCGTGGGCTGTGTAGCAGGCTATCTGTGTCGAGCAATTCAACAGCTATCATGAGATGTTTACTACACCTAGTATTACATACTGTCGTTAATACGCAGTTAGTAACAGATGGCTTCTAAAAAATACAGCCTCCGGTCACAAATAATTGACGCTTGAGATGCATGCTAGTTAAAGTTTTGAAGCTTGGGCCACTAATATCTTTTTAATCAATCGGATTGTGTATATAGAAATTACATGTGAAGAGTTGTCACGAAAAGTGTTTCAATTATGTTATAATTTTAATGAGTTGTAAAATAAATTATAATAGTAATTATTGGTCAAAGTCAAAAACATCAAATATTTGTAGTAGGAGGAAGTAGCATAATAAACTGCCATGCATTCCTTAAATATTCAAAAATATAAATATGGGTCTAATATTCTTGCAGACAAATTTAAGCTGGTTTAATAAAATATCAATGTGGATGTAATGTCCAATTTTTCATTTAATGTGGATCAAATCTTGTATATGTGATTATGTGGATATGAGAGCTTTGTATTTGTGATTTTTGAATGTGAGAGCTTTGTATCTGTGATTTTGTGGTATATGTAAGCATGGATGTGTAAAATATGTCTTTTTTTTTTACAGTGGATCCAAGCTTGTATATGTGATTTTGTGGATGTGGGAGTTTTGTATTTCTGATTTTTGGATGTGAGATCTTTTTATCGGTGATTTTGTGGTATCCACTCGAGATTGATTCTTGCTCGTATCTAGCTCCAATATCTAGCTTCTTCTATTAACTCATGGAGACATTCCTTTTTGGTTTAATTCTCTTTGTACAGATGTTATTCTTTTTTAATATACATATAGCAGGATTATCGATCTCCTACTGATTTTCCTAAATAAAGTCAAATAAGATATATAGAACAACGCCAACCCTTTTAGCACATAGGAATTTTTTTAAAAAAATAAGGTATTTAGTTTTTTAGTCAAACCGAGCCGACCTCCAATTTAACCGAGCTTTCATCAATCTCGAGTTCGAGCACGATACCGAGAACAGTTTGAATTCAGTCCGAGTTCTTGCTTGAATAGGTTCACCTCGCTCAAGGGTAGCTCGATTCCAGCCCTAACTTTCAAGTCAAGACCAAACTGATGCTTTCCAATATAAGTTTGACATGTTTCAATTTGAAAAACTTTGACAACGTGAATGTAACATGCTCCTGCAAGTTCATAAGCTCAACGCGCCTAGCAGAAAGATTACCTCGTCTTCTAACCACAAACACATCTATAATTTAGATGTACAAAAAGGCAACAACCGTAGAAATTGCACTTGTTTTCAATTAGACAACATTCCTCAAAACTGGTTGACTTGATTGTTTGTTCTCTTCCTCACTAAATTGTTTTGGGTTCTTTCAAAGGATTTCAGAATTTGGGGTATTAAATTGTTCTTTCAAAATCGTGGAAGAAGGCATGAAGTTTGGTGTTCATCTTCTGTAAAGACGCATATAGCTATATAATCGTTAAGATGTTGGGTTCGTTTGGTTGTTTTGAGGCAGCCTATTTCTTTTCTTTTTTTTTTGCTTGTTTAAGCATGACAATTGTTTGCTTCACTTTGTTTTTTCGTTTTTTCTTTGTAACAAGTGTTTGTAATGGCTGTGGACATCCATAATTGGCACAAAAACCGAAAATCACTTCCATTATATAAGAAAAAATTAGAACACTCTACCATTAGAACTATATAGCAAGTATTATGGAGTGCTATCATGTAGTGTGAAACTCCATGATACTGGCTATACAAGTATTAGATAGTAACATGCAGTAAGGATCAATATACATACACTATTGAACCTGTTGAGCAAGACCCAAAAAGATGTTATGAGTGCTAATTGGGAGAATTAAATTTCTTGTATTGCAACAGTGGAGTATTAATAGTAGTACACTAGATGGGCCAGCCTCCCAGGGCCCAATATACTCTAACACTCCCCCGTAGTCTGAACGGCGCAAACATGGCGTTGAGACTGGTACAAAATAACCGCAGAGCACTCCCCCGTGGTCGAAACAGAGTGACCAAAGAAGTAAAAAATACGATCCAATTAAAAGGACAGTCACTCCCATGATCTGAACGGACGGTCTTGCGAGACGTTGAGATCGGTCTCAACTCGAGGAAGACCGTCTTTGGGAAGGCCCTTGGTGAAGATATCGGCGATCGGGGCGACGTCGGGACGTGCATCACGCGCACATGACCGAGAGCAACCCGCTCACGGACGAAGTGAAGATCGATCTCGACGTGTTTGGTGCGCTGATGCTGCACCGGGTTGGTGGAGAGGTAGACCGCGCTGACGTTGTCGCAGTAGACGAGGGTGGCCTTCGGCAGCGGACTGTGGAGCTCCTGGAGCAGCTGGCGAAGCCAACAGGCCTCAGCGACGCCATTGGCGACCGCGCGGTACTCGGCCTCCGCGCTGGAGCGGGAGACCGTGTGCTGGCGTTTGGACGACCAGGACACCAGGTTGTCACCAAAAAACACACCATAGCCCGGTGTGGATTTCCTGGTGTCTGGGCAGCCTGCCCAGTCAGCGTCGGTGTAGACCGTGAGGCTCGTAAGAGCGGAGCGACGAAGCAGAAGACCGAGCTCCAAGGTGCCACGTAGGTACCGCAAGATGCGCTTGAGAGCAGCGAAATGCGGTTCCCGTGGGTCATGCATGAAGAGACAGACCTGCTGGACGGCATAGGTGATGTCCGGATGGGTGAGCGTCAAGTACTGGAGTGCACCTGCCAAGCTGCGATAGAGGGTCACGTCAGCAACCGAGGGACCGGCTGCTAATAACTTGGAGCTTGTGTCGATCGGAGTGGAGCAGGATTTGCAGTCAACCATGCCTGCACGATCTAGGATGGTGACGATGTACTGTCGCTGGGAGAGGAGGAAGCCACCCGACTGTGGAAGCACCGAGACACCAAGGAAATGATGCAGAGGCCCAAGGTACTTGAGGAAGAACTCGTGTTCCAAAGCAGACACCGTGCGGCTCAGGAGGTCATCCGAAGAAGCAGTCAACACAATATCGTCGACGTAAACCAAGAGATATCTTGTCTCGGTCACTCACTCGTAGATGAACAGGACGATCTCGACTTGGCCTCGACAAATCCAAGGGAGCGGAGATGAGAGGCAATGGTGCTGTACCAAGCTCGAGGAGCCTGCTTGAGTCCATATAGAGACTTGCGAAGAAGACAGACATGATCAGGGTAGCGAGGATCCACAAAACCTGATGGCTGAGCGCAGTAGATAGTCTCGTCGAGGAGTCTATGGAGGAAAGCGTTGTTGACATCAAGCTGACAGATGGACCAACTTCGGGAGATTGCCAATGAAAGAACTGTCTGAATGGTGGCTGGCTTGACCACAGGACTGAAAGTCTCACCAAAATCCACTCCAGGGCACTGTGTGAAGCCTCGAAGAACCCAGCGAGCCTTGTACCGATCAAGAGAGCCATCAGCGTCGAGCTTGTTCCTGAATATCCACTTTCCGATGACCAGATTTGCCCCAGCTGGCCGCGGGACAAGATCCCATGTGTTGTTGGCGTGGAGGGCCTCGAACTCCTTCGTCATAGCAGCCCGCCAAGTTGGATTGGCGAGAGCTGCACGATACGACGTGGGAGGAGGAGGAAGCGCTGAGACATTAGGGATGGCAATGGGTCCGGGTACCTCCGGGTCCAGCTTCCGTGGACCCGGACCCGAGACCCGAAACATAGACCCAGACCCAGACCCGAATGTGTGCATGGGTCCAAACCCGGACCCAGACCCGGACCCGATGGGTACCCGGACCCGAATGGGTACCCATCGGGTCTAGCCACAGCGCTAGAAATGGGAGGGAAGCCACCGCCGCAGGGAGCCAGGGAGGGAGGCCGCGGCGCCCTGGGATACAGAGGAGGCCGCGCCGCCGTCGGGGGAGGACCGGGGGAGGACCGGAGGAGGCCACGCCGCAGTCGGGGGAGGACCGGAGGAGGCCGCGCCGTCAAGGAAGGAGGCCGTGCCGCCGTGGGAGGAGGAGGGCGCGCCGCCGTGGAGGAGGGAGGCCGCGGGAAGAGGGGCAGGAGATGGGGATTGGGCAGTGAGATGGCCAGATGGGGATTGGGGGGAAGAGGGGCGGCGGCGGGATGTGGGGAGCCGAGGGGAGGCTGGGAGGAGACGGGTGGATTGGGGAATGAGGGGAGACCGGACTACTGGAGTGAGGCTGTGAGAGTGCAGGGGTATTAACTATTAAGGGGCCCACTTGTCAACCTCTGTAGTTCTGGTCCGGGTCTGGGTACCCATGGGTCCAAAACCAGACCCGGACCCGGACCCAGACCCGAACCTGAAGTAAAATACCCATGGGCCCAAAGCTGGACCCAAACCCGGACCCATCGGATGACCCATGGGTATTTTTGCCATCCCTATGAGACATGTAGGTTGAGACGATCCCGAGGCTTCATCTATGTGCCGGACTTGCGACGGGTGACCATGGGATGATCATTTGTCGCAAGTGGAGGTGGCCCGCTAGCAACAACCTGTGGAGGATGTCCAACAGGGGCAGCGGGAGCCGCAGGTGTAGGAGCGGGCAGGGCGCCTCTGGCATCAGCCGGTGGGGCAGCGAGGACTGTAGAGCCGCGTCGACGGTAGACCAACAGGGGAGCGGCGCTCGACGGTGGGCCGCCAGGGACAGCGGTGACGGTCGAGGTGGGGGCGACTGTGGCGGCTGCCGTCGTCGAAGGGCGGCCGACGTGACCACCGGCGGGCAGGTCGGTCGTCGTCGGGCAGAGGCGCGCGACGAGAACCAACAGAGCGGCGCTTCGACGGCCGCCAGGAAGCGGCGACGGTCGAGGCGGGGAGATCGTGGCGGTTGTCGTCGGGCAGGGCGGCCGACGAATCGCCGGGGGCAGGTCGGTCGTCGTCTGGGCAAGGGCGGCCGACATGACCGCCGTCGGGGCAGGGTCGGTCGTCGTCTGGGCAGGGGCGGTCGTCGAGGTACCTGTAGAGGGAGATGAAGTGCGGACTCCTATGGGGAGAGGAGGGCCGGCGCAGTCAGTGAGAAAGTCGAGATCGTTCGGGGAGGACGAGCCGGAGTGATTGAAGGCATAGAGGAAGGTGGACTCATCAAAGATGACGTGACGGGAGATGATGACACGGTTGGACGCAAGATCCATGCACCGGTACCCCTTGTGATCTGGGGAGTATCCTAGGAAGACACAAAGAAAGGAGTGCGGCGCGAGTTTGTGTGGAGCTGTGCTAGAGAGGTTAGGATAGCAGGCGTAACCAAACACGCGGAGGTGGGTGTAAGGGGGGTGGAACCCGTGAAGGGCATAGAAAGGGGTAGGCTCAGTGAGGGTGGACAAGGGACGCCGGTTTATGAGGTAAGTGGTTGTGAGGAGAGCTTCCACCCAGAATGAGGAGGGAACACTAGCCTGGAACAGAAGAGAGCGTATCACGTCGTTGGTGGTACGGATGACGCGCTCAGCCTTACCGTTCCGGGGTGAGGTGTATGGGCAGGACATGCGAAAAACGACACCGTGGGTGAGGAAAAAGGAGCGGGAAGAGGAGTTGTCAAACTCGCGGCCGTTGTCAGCCTGGACACACTTGACAGTTGTCCCGAACTGAGTACGGACGAAAGCAAAAAAATGAGAGATGGTTGGGAACGTGTCGGACTTGAGGCGAAGGGGGAAGGTCCATGTTGGGGATAAAATTACGGCCCATTGCTATGGCCCACTCCCTGACGGCCCACTCGAACAGCCTACCAGGGCCCAGCTCCCTGGAAGGTTCTATCTGGCCTATATGCATCTGCGCCAACAGCCTCTGGCCGGCATGATGCGTGTAACGCCAAGAATCGTGTTTGAGTCCGTCTCGAACAGGAGTTCTGCACGGCTACGTGAAGACCCGGACGTGGTTCCCCGGATTGGAATAGGACTCGTGATCCCCAAGACTAGGAGTATGCCTTATCTGCCTCGGGATATATTTGGCATGTTGAGTTCGTTACGATCTCGTAGTTAGCCCGGCCCGATATTCCCTCGGTAGGTCGGTTTGCTCTGTACTATATAAACAAGGCCCCTACGGCGTGTAGAGGGGACTTGATCTGACATGGAGTTTACGTATTAGCATCTCATACACCATAACTTCGCCGAGACTTGTTCGTCTCGCCGAGCCACCTCTTGTAATCTCCTCTGATATATAAGAAAGGCCGGGCGTGGGCTATTATCTCCCGAGAGGCTGAACCGTGATAAAACCCCATCTCTGCTCGTTGTTGTTCGTGGTTGTTCGGCGTGTCTCTATCTCAATCTTCAAGAACCTTAGCGACTTGAGATCGTTATCTCAACCGTCGACAGTTGGCGCCGACCGTGGGGACACGCAGATCGAGCATGTCGAACTCTATCGGCGATAAGGAGATTCTCCCCGAGTACTACGACTCGGAAGGCGGGGCGTTTCTTCCCTGCCACTCGAATCGATCTTATCGCCCGGATCGATGTTCAGATCCGAGATGCGAGGTCTCGGATCGCCCGAGATGATCTACGGTCGAGCTCCGTCATTGACGATGAATACGGAACCGGCGATCTTTACGCTTAGTTTAGATCTATCGGATTCGAGGGCTATGTCGGTCGATTCTTCTGTGGTGACACAAATGATGACGCCGTCTAGCGCCGCGCCACCGCGTCGTCAACATGGTGGTGCAGGACCTCGGGGATCTGCCGCGACGGGTCCTGATGGCGAAGAGATCGAACGAGTTAATTCCGCTCGGCACCCAGATGGAGCCGCACAAGCCGCTCGCGAGCAAGACATTGTTCGCCGCACTTTTGACGAATCCATCGACCAAACTTTGGCGCAGTTCCGCGATCAGCGCAAGCGTCAGCGACGCGATCCTCCTCGCGCACCTACGCCAAGACCTCCAGTAGAAAGTTCAGCTGCCGGGTGGAATCGCGTGCCCTGACTCAATCGGGCAAGGCGCGGATTCTTCAGGATCCCAGACCAATTGAGCAGAGCGGAAGCGGCTCCGAGCCCCGCAACCGTAATCAGATCCGCTCACGGGACAATCTCGTCCTCGTGGCGACGGCGGCTACTCACCTTGAGAAATTGGCGAGGGCCTTAAGTCTATAGGTGAGGCATCATCGGGCAGCAGCGGTGAGCTGTCCGGGTAGGTCAGACGATGAGCTATCAATCGATCGCGTGACCGCCGTCACCGTCGAAGGACCACATCCCACGAACAAGCCGCCGTGGTCGCCGCCGCCGCCGAGTCCCGTAGTCATCGCGACCACGAGGGCAAGCGTGCGTCGCGGCGATCACGGACGATCCCTCGAGAGGCGCGTTGTCGCGACCACGAGGAAGGAGCGTGGGGGCTTATCACGGAGAGAGTTCCTCCAAGCAGAAACCTCCCGCTCAGCAAGAGTTCCCCCGACCAACAGGACCAATGTCTTCTCAAGGCTAGGTTCTGCCGGGGAAGGTGACCGGTCTTATGCCTTGGGCTGCAGGGCCTTCTCTGACGAGCTCCGCTCTGTCCGGTGGCCCTCTAAGTTCAAGCCCGGACACATGGAGATGTACAATGGGACTCAAAACCCAGAGGAGTTCCTTTCCATCTACGCAACGGCCATCATGGCGGCCGGGGGTGACGAGCTTGTTATGGCTAATTACCTCCCGACTGTCCTTGAAGGTGCTGCCCGGACGTGGCTGTTCAATCAGCAGGAAGGTTCCATCTCTTCTTGGAACCAACTTTGTGACGCTCTGATCGCCAATTTCCAGAGCTGTTACGTGTGTCTGGGCAAGGAGGATGATCTGCACCAGATGATCCAGATGAACGGGGAAACCCTCCGCAACTTCGTGAAGCGTTTCATTAAGATTCGCAACACAATCCCGAACATCTCGGATGATTCTGTTGTCCGCGCTTTCAAAAACGGAGTCCGCGACGAGCGGCTCACCCAGGATCTTGAGATCAATGAGACCTGGACCGCCAACGACCTATTCAAGGCGGCTGATCGCTACGCCAACGCGGCAGAGCGCGTTCAGTACAAGAAGGCGTTCGACAAGGATGGGCAAAAAAAGCCCAACAACAACTATAAGGGCAAGAAGCCCGCCCAGGGAGGCAACCAAGGCAAGAAAGGTCCTAATGACCGATATTGCAAATACCACCAGCACCACGGGCATGATACACGCCGCTGCAGAACCTGGGCTGCGAAGCTCGAGGATTTCTACAACGGCAAGGGCCCAATGCCCACCCTGCCCGAGAAAGGTGAAGCCGGTAAGGCCAAGCGCCAAACCGATGATGGTGATCGGGACGATGACGAATATCAAGAGCCCGTGAACCATATTGCCATCATCTTCGGCGGCTCCTCGGCTTATACCTCTCGCCGCAGCCTCAAGGAAGCTGCTCGGGAGGTCCACAATGTTGAAAAGGGCAAGCCTCAGCCCGAATCGATGAAGTGGACCGAGGTCCCCATCTCCTTCTCTCGGGAGGATTGCCCCACCGGATGACCAAGCCTCGGCGGCTCCCATCGGTGGTCGCTCGACCATCGCAAACGCCAGAGTTGGCCGTGTTTTGGTCGACGGCGGGGCGCTTTGGACTTGCTCTCTGCTAAGGTCTTGGGCGAGATGCGATTCCTCGCCCAAGCTTAAAGAGGTCGCGATGCCTTTCTACGGCATTGTCCCGGAGAGGTCGTTCACCGTTAGGCGGTGTTGTTACGCCTGTTACCTTCGGCAGTCCTAGCAACTTCCGGACGGAATTGATCACGTTTGACGTGGTCGATTTCCCATCCGCGTACAACGCAATCTTGGGCCGGCCATCACTTGGTAAGTTCATGGCTGTGTCCCACCACGCTTACCATTGCGTGAAGATACCGGGTCCCAACGGTGTGATCACGGTCAAGGGCAATTACAAAGTTGCTCTGGATTGCGACGAGCAATCCCTTGCCCTGGTCGACAAGCTTCCGCCCCGTGGCCCCGATGCTCCGCAGACCAAGTCTGCACGCCCTAGAGTCTCCCTTCAGCCAGGGGACGAGACCAAGGAGGTTCCGCTGTCTTTGGATGATTCCTCCAAGACAGTTCATTTGGGGGCCAATCTAGACCCCAAATAGGAAAGCGAGCTCATTGCCTTCCTCCGAGCTAATGCAGACGTGTTTGCCTGGGAGCCGTCTGATATGCCCGGGGTCCCAAGGGAGGTTATCGAGCACAAACTAACTGTCCGGCCGGACAAAAAGCCTACTCGCCAGAAGCTTCGTCGCTTTTCGGACTTCAAACAGGGGATCATCAAGGATCGACAGCAAGTCGCTCGTCTTTGGTTTCATCCGCGAGGTTGATCACACCGAGTGGTAGCCAACCTGTCATTGTAAAGAAGAAAGGCGACAAGTGGAGGATGTGTGTCGATCACACGATCTGAACGCCGCTTGTCCCAAGGACAACTTCCATTGCCTCGATAGACCAAATTGGTCGACGCGATCAAGGATCTTGACTCTTGAGTTTTTGGGCGCTTACTCGGGTTATCACCAAATAAGCATCTCCCGAGGATGAAGAGAAGATCGCCTTCATCACCCCTTCGCACTTTCGCTACGACCATGTCTTTTGGTCTCACATAATCTTTGGTGCCACGTTCGGTAACGATGGAAAGACTTTCCCGAGCAAAGCGGAAAAAACACGAGGTCTATGTCGATGACATAGTTGTAAAAAGCAAGCTTGCTCGGATCATGTAAAAGACCCGGCGAGACTTTTCAAAATCTCAACAGCATCGAATAAAGTTAAATCCAGAGAAATGTACCTTTGGTGTTCGATCTGGAATGTTGCTCGGTTATGTAATTGGTTCGCAAGGAATTTCTGCCAACCCTGAAAAAATCGAAGCCATTGAAAATATGCAGGCTCCGACTACCGTTAAGGAAGTCCATAGTCTCACAGGACGGATGGCTGCCCTGAGCAGGTTTATATCCCGTCAGGGCGAACGCGGGCTGCCCTTCTTTAAGGCCCTGCGCAAGCACAATGGTTTCGAGTGGACGGAAGAGGCTGATCGATCTTTCCAAGATCTAAAGCAATACCTATCCAACCCATCTGTCCTGACTACCCCGCGTTACGGCGAGCAGCTTTTGCTCTACCTTGGCTGCATGCCGCAAGCGGTGAGCGCGGTCTTGACAGTGGAAAGGGAAGGCACCCAACGGCCAATCTATTACGTGAGCGAGGTGCTTCACGGATCAAAAGAGCGTTACCCTGAGGTCCAGAAGTTGCTCTACGCCTTACTCATGTCCTCCAGGAAGCTTCGCCATTATTTCCAGACGCATCAAATACTGGTCCCGACCAAGTTCCCTCTTGGAGAAATCCTAAGGAACAAGGAAGCTGGTGGAAGAATAGCTAAGTGGGCAATGGAACTGGCAGAGTTTGACATTCTGTTTGCTGCCCGAACTGCTATCAAATCCCAGATCCTGGCTGTCTTTGTCGCTGAATGGACTTGTCCGCCCAAATCTCAGGAAGCTCCCGAGCAACCTGATGAACCCTCTTGGACCATGTTTTTTGATGGCTCGCGCACTGGAAACTCGGGTGCTGGTTTTGTTCTCATCTCCCCTCAAGGAGAGCAACTCCAGTATTCTATCCAACTACACTTCGCGGCGACTAACAACACTGCGGAGTACAAGGCCATCCTCGCGGGACTAAGAGCGTGCAAGTCGCTCGGCGTCCAACGGCTGACTGTGAAGGGAGATTCACAGTTGGTCATCAACCAGGTCAACAAGGAGTATCAGTGCTGCGATGACTCAATGGCGCGATACCTGGCTGAAGTGAGGAAGTTGGAGCGGCATTTTTGATTTTTCGAGGTGCTCTTCGTGCCCAGAAAGGACAACTTCTTGGCCGACCAGCTATCTAAGTTTGGATCCTCACGAGAACCTGCTCCGGCAGGGGTGCTCGTCGAGCACCTTTACAAGCCCTCAATCACGTCTCCGGACGAGGCAACGAGATGTGGTCTTGTCTCCGTCATCGAAAGGTGTGCGGATCGACAACGCCATTTGTCCCAGACCTCGCGAGATGGGACCTCCCGTAAACGGCCGAGCGTTCCCGGCTTACAAGGCGTGCTAGTTCATACCAGCTTATGGACGGCATCCTTTACCGTCGAGGTGCTCTGGGAGTGCTCTCCAAGTGCATCTCGCAGCAGGAGGGTGTGTTCCTTCTTAGGGACATACACGAGGGTGCTGTGTGGCAACCACGCCCTTCCGAACTCGGTCGGCAAAGCGTTCGCATGGGCTATTATCGCCCACGTTACGATGCGGGAGATCGTGACAAAGTGCAAGGCTTGCCAATTTCACGCCCGGAAGGCACATAAGCCCGCCCAAGAGCTCCAAACGATCCCCCCATCTTGGCCTTTCTCCACATGGGGTCTGAATCTGCTCGGTCCGTTCCCTAAGGGGTACAAGGGCTACACACACTTGCTCATCGCCATCGACACTTTTAAAAAGTGGATTGAGGCCGAGCCTGTGTCGTCTCTTCACGCCAAAACGGCTGTGCGCTTTTTCAAAAGCAACGTGGTCACGCGCTTTGGGATCCCCCATAAGCTGATCACGGATAACGGTACCCAGTTCAAAAGTGAGCTATTCCAGGAATACTGCGAACAGCTGGGCACCAAGGTCTGCTTCGCCTCTGTGGCACATCCACAGAGCAATGGAGCAGTCGAGCGAACTAATGGACAGATTGTCCAGGGTATTAAACGGCGCGTATTTGCGGCACTCCGCGATCACAACAAAGCCTGGGTCGACGAAGTTCCTTCCGTCCTCTGGCGATTCGCTTTCTGACGGCCACCGGCAACGAAACTCCTTTCCAATTGGTCTATGGCGCAGAAGCCATCCTACCCGCCGAAATAGTACTCGGCTCGTCTCGCACGAGCTTGGTCAACTTGGTTGATGATGAGAAAGAGCGCCTACTCGACCTTGACCTCCTCGAAGGCACACGCGACCGGGCACAAGTCAGAATGGCGCGCTACCAGCAAGATCTTCGCCGGCACGCTGCCAAAACGGTTCGACCAAGGGCTTTGAAGGCGGGCGACCTCGTTCTGCGCCGTGTCCAGAACCTGTCCAATGCCAACAAATTAACTCCCGTTGGGAGGTCCGTTCACTGTCGTTTCCTTTGCTTTCCGCCCGGGCCGTTCGCCTGCAATGGAGGGGCGGAGAGAGCCGACCAGCACTTGGAACATCGACCAACCGTAAGTTCTTTGTGTAGGTCTTTCTGTGTTTGCTTAGCTTCGCGCTTTTTGTCAAACTTCGCGCCTTTGTTCGTCCAAGTCTGTCGGGCTCCATGTAAAGTTCGATCCATTTAATAGTGAAATTTTCACCGTCCTCTGAGGCCTTTTCACACCTCTGTCTTGTCAAAGACTACCCTCTCTCTGGTAACACTTGATGGCTGCCCGGCCTTGCGAACACTTGGCTCCGCAATCTTAAGGATTTTCCGTGCTCGTATCCAGGTTCAACAAGTCTCTCAACTCAAGGTTGCGTAAAAAGGCTTTCTCGCCTCGCGGCTAAGTCTGCTCTCGTAAGCCCTCATGCAGAGGCACTTACATGCCCACCACGACCACACAGCAAAGTCTGCTCTCGTAAGCCCTCCGCGGCAGAGGCACTTTCCTTGTTCGGTTACCTTTGAAATCGCCTAAGCTTACATCGCCGAGCAGTTTTTGGGATAAGTCGATCAGGATACGGGTGTCGCTCTATCTCTCTACGCACATGCTCGAATTCACAATCTTAGGTCTTCGAGCATCGTCCGTACCGGGGACTAGGGTGTTGCTCTTTCTCTTGTGCACCTGTTCGAGTTCGCAAACTCAGGTCCTCGAGCAGCTGCACAACGGGGGCTGGGAGTTAGGCTAAGCGCTCTACCGGTTTTCTTAAACTTCCTAGCGCTGTTCGCTTTTCTCTTACTTTCTGTTCGTTCCTGTCTTTTTGCTGCTCTTTTTTGCAGGAAGAGAGGTAAGTACTTTATTGCCTTACTCAAAAGTTTTAGGTACAAGGCCCTTTCGGGTTACAGCCACGGTGCTACTTGGGAGCAAGCTGCTCCTTTAGCTCCTCAACTTCTAACTTGAGGCGCACGACTTCACCTTGGGCCTTGATCCCTTCCCGGGCTTCAGCTCGGAGGCGGTCTATCTCCTCCTTGTTCCGCTTGACCTGTGCCGCAGCTTCTCCCCGGATGGCCTCGACCTCTTCGGTCTTGGCGCGCAGCTGGTCGGCCAGAGCCTCGCCCTGGCTAACTCGCTGCCCGACGGTCTTGAGCTACTCGACCAGCTCTTCGACCTTGTTCTCTGCAGTGATCGCCCTCACCGCCATCCCACGCATCTCCTCGATCTCTTCCTGTGAAGCCCACAGGGTTGAAATCTTCTCCTGGAGTCCCGCGGAGGTCAGCTCCTCTTTGGCGAGCTGGGCCTTGAGCTTCCCGACGTCCGCCGCGAGCGCCTTCCGCCAATGGGACGTTTCGGCAAGCTGCTCTTCGAGCCACTTGGTGCGGCCCGGCTTCTCCTCCGCGGTGCTCGCCTTCATGGCTCGCGCGCGAAGCTCCTCGGCTTCTTTTAGAAGAGCCTCAGAGGAATGCCTCTCTTTGGTCAGCTCGGCCTTGAGCTTCTTCGCTTTCGCCTTCAGCCGGCTCCGGCTTCGGGCCAGCACAGAGGGCTCCGCCCCGGGCTCCCTCTTCTGGAGATGCTCCGGAGGACGCCAATCTGGCGCCCGCTCGATGGTAACACCGTCCTCGAGTTCCGCCATGGTGTCCCTAAAGACCTGAGGGAGAAGAACAAGTCAGCCGCTTTGCGATGATAAGGCTCAACTGAACTAGGTTTGGTCTTGGGGCTTACCTTGCCAAGCCGATGCTTCAGCCCCCGTCGCAGGCGATCTTCGAGACCATGTGTCACGAATCCTCGTCTGTGCGGGATGAGACTGGTGCGTTGCTCTTGACGCCGTCTTCCGTGCTCCTTCTTCCTGCGGGAGCGCTTCTGCTCGGGAGCAGGGGCGACCGGCAAAGCACTTTCGTCCCCCCGCTCCTGCCTTTCTTCCTCCTCTGCCCGGTCAACCTCGGGCAAGGTCGGTGCCGCTCCACCGGACGACACCGAAGCCTCCACTGGCAGGGCAACTTGTGCTGCCTGCTCGTGGGTCTCTTCTTGTACCTCGGTGGCGGGAACTTCGCCCTGCTCGCCAATGACCTCCGCCGGCTCAGGGATGGACTGCCCCTGCGACGGAGTGCCCGGTAGGACCGCCTGCTCGGTCCCCACTGGCGAGCTTCGAACCATCGCCTTGGCCCATTGTCTGTGGCACCATCGCCGCCTCTTACGCCTCCAGCCGCTCCACCGCGCTTTGGCGCGTCAAGCTGCGCCGCCGGAGTTTGGCGGGGCGAGCTCCACGCCGCCACTGTCCTTGAGGTCAAGCCTCCATCGCCGCGATGCACCGTGTAGGTGCTCGGGCAGCAACGAACGCTCGAGCGCCGCCTCGACGTCGTCCGTCGTGGTCTCCTCCTGGGCAACTGATGAAAAAGACTTACTCAAGCCCAACACGGTCAGAAAATTCGTAAGGTCAAAGAGATTCGTTGCTACATACCTGCCGTAGAAAGCTTGATCTTGATCTTTTTGCGGAACCTTCCGCCTCTTCCTCGGGGCTCCTTGGCGGGTTGTTCGCCTGGTCCTGGGTGTTGTGGCGATGAGCTCAGCTCCTGCTGAAGTGAGCACTCTTCTCGCGCAACGCAAGAAGTTTTTCTTTGCGCGCGACTTCTTCCTCAAGCCTCCTCTGTTCGGCGACCTGTTGTAGCCGTGCCATATGGCCCGGGTGAGCCTGCATGTAACGCCTAAGCCAAAGGGTCATGTTCTTTACCTCTTTGTCGCTCTGCTCGGTGAGGAGGGAGGGGCTTGGTCTCTTCCCGCTGGGTTAACCGCGAGCCCGCTTGGTCTGTTCGGCGCGCTCCGTCGCCGCGGGTGGTCTCTTCGACGGCTGGTGGCCGCCATGGCGTGGCGAGCTACGCGTAGGCTCAGCCGCCACCTTGGGCTTTATGGCCACCTTGGCCTTGCCTTTCTTCGCCTTCTCCTTCTCAGACCCGGAGGGCTCCTCCACGATCCCTCCAAGGATCAGCTGGTCCTCCTGCGCGTTTTGAGAAGCGGACATTAGCATTAAACAACGATGCAAATCTAGCGACACAGGCTGAGCATGAGTGATTTACCTCGTCTGTGCGGACAAGCACGTTGCGCGGGCAGGTGTAGGCCACCTCGCCGGTGACCTCCCCGTCCTTCCTCGCCGCCTTCAGCATGGCGTCGACCCGCTCGGTCAACCACGCGTCAGTTGGCTTCTCTGCCCGAACAGAGGGGATCGTTAGTTCCTGTTCGGAGGAAATGATCAATGTAAAGGTTGAGTCTTAAAGGCACTTACCCGTGCTCTCCCTTGTGATGTCTTCCCATCCCTCTATCTTATAGAAGGGATAGGGCCTTCTCCGCAGCAATGCAGTTACATTGTTGTAGTCTCGGATGATCTCCCTGCCCGTGAGCCCGAGGCTCACGAGGGAGGCGATCTTCCTCGCCAGGTACCAGTCCTCGGCGGTCATCTCTGGCCGAGGCATTGGCGTTCCCTTCGCCGGCGCCTTCCCGGTGAGGACGAGCTTGCTGTCGTCGCTCCGCCTGGTGTAGAACCACCTCGTCCACCACGCGCCCATCGAATCGAGCAGCGGTGGCCGAGGGTACGGCGCGTCGTCGGCGGTGGCCCGGAGCTTGAGGTAGTAGCACCCAAGCACCGAAGCAGCGGAGCTGCTCCTCGTTACCGTATAGTAATGGAGGAACAGCCCCATCGGCGGATCAATGCCCAGATAGCCCTCGCACATGTGTGCGAAGACGGCCATCTGGAGGACGCTGTTCGGATTGAGGTTCGCCACCTCCAATCCGCTAATGTTCAAGAAGGCCTTGACGAAGTCGCTTTCGGGAGACCTCAACCCGACAAAGTCGAATGCTGGTCGACGAACTCTCCCTCCAGCGGCTCCGGAGTTTCCTCCTCCCCGGACAGCCTCCAGCTACCGGCATCGATGTGGCCCTCCTCCTCCCAAGCCTTCAGGTCCTCCTCGGTCAAGCTAGTGGCTAGGAATTTGGCCATAGCGATTCCCAGGGTTGGTCGAGCAAGTTCTTGGGTGGAGTTTGGCTAATTGATGTTGAGCGTGGTTGGAACTAGGGCTTAGGGAGGAAAGGCGAAGCAGTGGCTGGCAGCGGCGGCTTGGGTGTTTTATAGGCCTAAGCGAGCGGCTACGCAACGGTTCGCCACAAAAGCGGCTAGTTTTTACCTTAACGGCTAGATAAAACGATGTCTGCTTTCCTTTTGCAATGACGGAAGTTACCGTTGGAATCTGCTAACGGCTATTTTTTCCAAAGTATCCACTTGAAGGTCGAGTGCTCGCTTTCGGACGATGTGATTCTCGCTCGACGCAATGAGTTGCTCGATCTTGATAGGGTTCTGTCGGTCCCGAACAAGTCTTGTTCGGTTGAATCATAACCTGGTCGGTCACTTGTTATGCGTCTTTGTAGCAACAAAATTTCCCTCTTCGTGACTTGAGTCTCAAGAGGAAGACCCCACTCTAATGAGTCCTTCCACTTGAGTCTCGGGGGCTAGCTGTCGGGGATAAAATTACGGCACATTGCTATGGCCCACTCCCTGACGGCCCACTCGAACAGCCTACCAGGGCCCAGCTCCCTGGAAGGTTCTATCTGGCCCATATGTATCCTGCCGAACAGCCTCCTGGCTGGCGTGATGCGTAATGGCCAAGGAATCGTGTTTGAGTCCGTCTCGAACAGGAGTTCTGCACGGCTACGTGAAGACCCGGACGTGGTTCCCCGGATTGGAATAGGAGTCGTGATCCCCAAGACTAGGAGTATGCCTTATCTGCCTCGGGATATATTTGGCATGTTGAGTTCGTTACGATCTCGTAGTTAGCCCGGCCCGATATTCCCTCGGTAGGTCGGTTTGCTCTGTACTATATAAACAAGGCCCCTACGGCGTGTAGAGGGGACTTGATCTGGCATGGAGCTTACGTATTAGCATCTCATACACCATAACTTCGCTGAGACTTGTTCGTCTCGCCGAGCCACCTCTTGTAATCTCCTCTGATATATAAGAAAGGCTGGACGTAGGGCTATTATCTCTCCCGAGAGGCCTGAACCAGGATAAAAACCCCTGTCTCCTGTTCGTTGTTGTTCGTGGTTGTTCGGCGTGTCTCCTATCTCAATCTTTAAGAACCTTAGCGACTTGAGATCGTTATCTCAACCGTCGACAGTCCACATGAAATGTGAGCGGTCATCAACGATGATGAGATAATACTTGTAACCTGAGACACTAGCGACAGGGGACGTCCACAAATCACAATGTATTAAATCAAAAGCGCTAGTGGCACGAGATGTTAATGACACAAAGGGAAGATGAACATGTTTACCAAGCTGACACGCATGACATAGAGTATCTAGTTTAGCTTTATTACAGGAGATAACAGACGAGCTAGCTAAAACATAAAGGGTGGCATGACTGGGGTGCCCAAGACAACGATGCCAGAGCTCGGAGGAGGGTGTGCTGGCGACAAGAGCATGAGGGCCTGGACTCGGACGAAAGGAGTAGAGGTCCCCAAAGCTATCACAGCGGACGATGATGCTCCTGGTGCGAAGGTCCTTCACAGAAAAACCAGACGGGTCAAACTCAATGGAACACTGGTTGTCGTTGGTGAACTGATGAACAGAAATAAGATTTCCCCGACCATCGTCCGGTGAATCCTCCGGGGGGAACAACTACAAGGGCAAGAGGGGTAAGAAAAAGGGTGGTGGCAGTGGCGGTGGTGGAGGCACGGGTGGTGGCGACAGCGGCAGTGGTGGGGGTGGCAACCGCCACAACAGTGGCCCCTCTGCCGACGGCCGCGGGACCACTCCTTCGTACTACAACCTCTGGACAGGCACCGTCTAGCTTTGGCCGTTCCAGGGCCAGGGCAAATCAGGCCTCGGGCATCCTGGGGCGTCCCCCTGCACCGCGGCCGCCCCACGCCCTCAACGTCAACACCGGGGCTGGGGGCGGCCCTAGCGACTACGGTGTGGCTTCGCAACGTCATGACCACCAGTAAGAGATCAGGGACAAGGCGACCATAGATCTAGGAGAGGACAACGTGGTCCATACGGCACCATGCCGGATCGTCCCAACGGCCGACGGGAAGGGTGACGTGGTCCGCTAAGGCGTAGCGGCCAAGTGTGATGAGGAAGAGGCGGCGCCACTGGTTGTACTTGCTGCTCTTCTGATCAAGTTCCACGGGGACCATTGCCTTGACACTAGTGATGGCGATCGCCTGGGTGTGGAGGGCAGCGATTGTCTCCGGGTCCTCCTGCGCAATTGGAGCGGACGAGCCACCTACACCATAGAAGCCGAACAAAGAAAGGGGCGGTGGTCGGGAGGCTACTGCCGTGAGCCTGATCCAGCGAAACATTAAGAGGGGTAGCCGTGTATCCATGAGCCGGCATCTAGCCTCCAAGACCCGATCCACGTCCAAGGCTAGAGAAGGGAACGTGGACCGAGCCACCGTGGTCCATCGAGGCACCAACAGGGGCGCTGGCGATGGTGTGGGTGTGCGACAAGCCGAGCCCCGGGCCCGCGCTCGGCGGATGAGCACAGAGCAGGTGTTGGCCGACACCGCCATCGAAGGAGAAGCCGGGCGGGAGGTGGGGCATGGCAACCGTAGGATCCACGCCGGGAAAGTCGAGGAGGAAGCCGGCGGCGGAGGGAATCGCGCCATGGAAGGTCGCCGGAGGTGTCGCTGTGCCGGAGAAGAAGGCCGGGGGCGGCGTCGTGGATCCAGATCCGGACGGAGGCGCGCCGGGCGGCGGCGCTGTGTATCCGGAGTGGGGGGTCGCCGTGGGGTTCCCGTGGATGCCCATGGCGGCTTGCAGGTCGGGAGGAATCTGAGCCAAGGCGGCGGCGACGGCATCCCTCGCGACGGCGGCCACATGTGCCTGGGCGGCCGCGAGGATTTCAAGGAATCGGATCGTGGCGGCGCCGGTAGTGGTAGGGAGGACGACGGAGTGGAAGCCATCTGGAGGAAGAGGAGGAGATGGCGGTCTGGCAATGACATGGCGGCGGTGGAGGCGGTGCTGCGCCATGGGCTGCCGTGACTTTGGGAAGAGGTAGGAAACCCTAAATCTATTGCTCTGATACCATGCTAATTGGGAGAATTAAATTTCTTGTATTCCAACAGTGGAGTATTAATAGTAGTACACTAGATGGGCCAGCCTCCCAGGGCCCAATATACTCTAACAATGAGAATTGGCAGTTTTTGTATGGAAGATGAATTAAACAGATATGACACTCTAAAAAGGCATTTTCCAATTTATATTTACCTAAGAATAAGTTTTACTTTTAAATCCAATTGCAATTTTATCCTCTTCTTATCGAGTTAGAATAAAAAAAAAAATTATGCAATGTGAAACCATGATACTCGATATTATTTGTCATAGATTTGGCCGTGTATTCGGACAGGGGACGTAACCCACAAATGGAACTCAGGAAACAAACGCATGGCTATGTTTTAGGCTTTATTAAATCCATTTCATCTCAAGCGTTTTCCAGCCGTTTTTTGGATTCATGTGAATGGGCTCTACAGCAAGTACATGCTTCAAAAGTTGCCCTTCGAAACAACCAAAGACAACTGCGTTGTCCAGGACAGAATATGAATATTTATGACATGCACATCAGGAAAGATTGGGCACTAGGGCGTTTCAGAATCAGAATATTTACTGATCTGCAAATCCTGTACCCATCGAGGAGATCTGATCAGCAGGCGGGGCTCTTCTCCTGGATTTGCCTGCGTTGTCATTACTGCACAGTCAATCAGAAGCAAGAGTACAGAGAAGTACCCTTTCGTGCCGCAGGAGACTGAAAACTCCATAAAGTTCAGCTCCTGCAAGAGTTGCACGTTGATCTTCATATATGGAAGCCTTGAATCATTCTTGTCAAAAAAAAAAAAAAAACACAACAGCAGAAGCAGCAGCAGCATTGAATCATTCGCCCGGCTCCCTGCCTTCCTGGTATCAATGGACATCGGCCAGTCAATCCTGGACGCACTGGGCCGTTAGATCAGAATGAATAGACATTTTGGCCTTGTTCTTTTTCAGCGTAACATGCCGTTACATATTACTGTAGCAAATTTTGTTATTTTTATATAGCCTATTTTTTTGTGATAATTCGTAATGATTTTTTCGTGGCTTTTAGCAGTTCTTTCAAAGATCATAAAACTATTTTTAAATTTTTTTTTTATAATCTTTAGACCTCTTTTCGAAGACTCTCAAATTTGCTACAGTATTACGCCAACGCAACGATACGCCGAAAAGAACAAGGCCTTTGTCATGTTTTGGCAGATGAAAGTCACGGTTACTTCATAGATTAAAATGAATACAGATTACTCGTTCTAGTTAAGATTATTTACCTTTTTAAACTAAACGCGTAAAATAGTCATATAGATAACCATCTAAAGGAACGGTTAAATCTAAAATTTATATGCTACCACCACTAACCGTTGTGTACCATACTACCATAAGACTGCCCTACTCCCATAGTACCATAAAACTGCTTACTCCTAAAGCCGGGGTTGCATAATTAAGTAGAAAAATCCTTAGCCGTGGGATCTAATTAACATCACAGTCATCCATGTTTGTCTGAACTCACTATCCAGCTATGGCTAGCATACAAGAACAAGAAGCCTGGTGCACAGGTTAGCTAACAGGTCACCGAACATCACAAACCATTACAATTTCAGGTAGATTTCGTGCTGCATCAACAGATATTGCCACATATCAAATATGCCAGCACCAATGACAAGTAATGTCAAGTACATGCGATAGTTTGTCAATCAAGGACTGATAAACCGAGTAGCACTGTTCCATAGTCGAAGCAGTCCATTCATAGTTTAGTGATGTATTGATGTAGTACAGGTGGCAACAGTCTATCCATCCTTAGTTCTTATTACACATGAATATGACGAAACCACATTACTATTTTTTGCAGATCAATTACTAGTTAATTTGAATACTCAAGTTCCATCCTTTTCTTAGCCCTGATTCACATCATAAAACAGAAAAAAAAACTTTGTACCTGAAACCCAAACTGTCACATTATGACAGAGTTCAAATCTGTATACTTGGTTATGTTCATATCAGGTTACAGGTGTGGGGGAGGGATGCAGCTAGATGTAGTTCAATAGTTGTGAATACTAGTGCAACTGTAATTTAATGATATTCCATGTGGCTAAAAAATCAATTCTGTATTTTGTCATCTCGACAGTTTACTCTTCGTAAGCTTTTTTTATGTAACTCTCCATAAGACTTCAATCTAGTGTCACATATGTATACATGAAGTGCCTGAAGTTGTTGTGCCTTGGATGGAACAAATTTAATAAAGTGTAACTCGTTTAACTGTCATTATTCACTTCAAAGGCTTCAGAACAACCCATGATCAATTATTCATTTAGAAGATCAACACCGACTTGAACTTCCTGACCAAGGGCAAACCAGATGCGCCAAATATGACAAAATATGGTAAACGAATTCGAATGGAACTTATATATAGGCATCTGCTATCCAGCATCACCTCAAAAATCAACCCCTTCAAGGTATGGAGCCTTTTCAATAAGCAAATTGTAGATAAGGCACCGATAATCTGCAAAAGTCTGTTTGCAGTCGTAAATTACTCAGGTTCTCAACAGAGCATGAGTCTCACCAGAGCATTACCCTGTCTCAACTGAAATACAAAAGAACAATTAGCCTACAAGAAGCAATGCAGTATGTAGGAAGTTTACATAATTATATAGCATACAGAAACTTAATCGATCCATTACTGTTTCCCTGGTCAATATTTTGTCAAAGTCATACTCTACTTGAGGTTCTTCAACTTGTCTGGTCATTGTCCACAGTCCCTAAACTTTCAATAAACTTCTCACATAATTGTGCTATCTGGGTCCATTCATCAGTTACATGAAAAATGGAATTCAAGGATATAATTGTCATTGATATAATATGCAAGTCAGTGATCAAGGTGGCATAACTATATAAGTTCATGAGACTATATCATGCAGTGTACCAATTTATCTTAGTCACATAAAACATTCAAAAGCGGGTATTAATATGAAGGAATACATGTAAGATAAACAAAATTTCACTTCTCCACTGACATGGCTTCCACTAAAATGGCTGAATGAATCACACAAAATGTAAATGCCTAACTTTAAACTCCATGCTGGGTTCTTATTATAAACCATGTAAAATGCAGGTGCTTAGAGAGATGCTTACAAGAGAGATCCGGTTTTTTTTTTTTTTTTTTGCCACAGGATAGCATCCGGTGCTTAAATGAGGAAAGACGCTCAACTAAACACAATGCTTAGAGGATGCTTAGTGCAGATAAGCACCTATGTAAGCATCTTTGCATTGTAATATAACTTTTCTGCTTAGAAGCTTAGTTGACTATCTCCTTAAGCATTGGAGCTTAAGCACCATGCATTGTACATGGGGTGTAATTGGTGCTATTTGAGTAAGATTGTAAACTGTAAGGTCCATAACCTATTAAGGGGAATGCATGCTGTTGTTCTCAAAATATTTTTTTATTAAATTTATCTATAGTGGCACCAAGAAAAATAGCTTATGTTCTTATGGGCCATATTGCTGCGCAGGCGTATGCTCACATGTTGTAAACTTGCAATATCCAATAACAAGAAAAGATCCTTCTCATGCACTAGCATCACGATCCCAAGATGGTATACTGGACAGATATCATTAAAAAAACAGGCCATAATGCTAAAGTTTGTATGATAGAAAAAGATTATTCAGTTATCTGTCGTGGATGAAAATCAATGTACTGCCATTCCGTGCTTGAGTTTACTGATTTGTGCCCCCTCTCTCCTAACTTCCATTCCCTCGCAAAATCATGGCTACTATCTTAACTGTCAGAATCGATCTCCATTTTCTCCGTAGACTTTGATCTGCCACACATAATCATACTCGCCATTGCTGGCTACGGTTTGCTGCCCTCTAGAATCGACAAGACCACAACTCATCATACTCCACCCCGTTACCGGGGAAACTGAACCATCACAGGCACAGCTTTGTCAAATTCGGGAATCCTTGTAGGCTGGAGGTCACAGCCCGTGAAGCTGAGGCAGGTGAGCTCCATGGTGACCTCTGCCCCGGCCCGTGGGGGAAGCGGAGGCTGACGTATTGGACCCCTTGCTGGCGAGGAGAGTGACCCCAGCCGTCCACGCGCGGGAACGCCGTCGATGGCAGCAGGTCCTCACCGTAGCGCCAATCAAACTCGACGGAGGCGGCGGCGTCAGGGGCGGGAGACGGCGGGGGTGTCGCCGGCGTGGCAGAGCGGGAGGTGGGAGACGATATTCTCGAGGATAGAGGCGGAACTTACCTCGACGGTTGCGCCGGGAGTCGCCGGAGGTGGCAAGATGACGATTGGCGCCGGCGGCGAGTGCTGTCCTTCTCTCTCTCCTGGTGGTATACTTGTGGGCCTTGCTGTCCAGCCAGCCCACGGCCAGAGAATCTTCCAACGGCGAGTCCAACGGGCGATTGACCTCACTGACCTCCAATTCGATGTCCTCGTTTCAAATGACATTAAGTTCGTTCACCTTGACGCATATGACACCGGACACTCGAATTTATGATCTCAGTGATATTTTACCTATTTTTTGGATTTTACCTGTGATGTTTCTGTTTTCTGTAAGTGGCTTGACCATATTGCCTTTCATGGGCCCACGAGTTAGTGAAAAAATGAGGGGTGAGCTGAATCAACGAGCAGGCGGTGGTGTCGGCGGCGAACTCAAGGTGGCGGCAGTGGCAAGCTCGAGGAGGCGCCAGCGGCAATGAGCGTCGCTGCGTCGGCATCGGCGGCGGCGAGCGGCCGGCGACGAGCTCGAGGCGGCGGCGGCGGCCGTCGAGGAGGCGGCGGCGGCGGCGGCGAGGAGCGCCGGCGACGAAGCTCGAGGCGGCGGCAAAGGCGTCGGGGAGGCGGCGACGAGTCGAAGCGATTAGGGAGGCGGCGGCCAGCGTTGGGAAAGCGGCGTCGAGCTCATGTGGGGGCACCAAGTAGGAGAAGAAGGGAGGCTAGTTGAAAAAGACGGGGGCAAAATAGTCATTGCACTAGAGAAAAACAGTGTAAATCACGGGTAAAATTTGAAAAATAGGCAAAATATCACTGAGGTCACAAATTCGAGTGCTCGGTGTCATAGCATCAAGGCGAACGAACTTAATGTCATTTTAAAAGAGGCCATCGAATTGTGTGTCAGTGAGGTCAATCTCCCGAGTCCAACGGATACCCATGAAATTAAATAGGCCAATCTTCTGCTATTTTTTAACAATTTATTTTTTATTTATTCGAATTAAGTAATAAATTTTAGTTTAATAAAATTAAAAAAACAAACTCATCCGGTCTAACGGACGAAAAATATAACTCGTCGTCTTGTCGGACAAATTTATAGACTGTTTGATTACTTGCATTCATAGAGATTTGCATCTATAGATACAAAACCTTACTTTTTCTTGTGTTTGGTTGTCTGGATCTGTTTTTGAGCCTGTCTCTGTGATTGTAAGATTCTCCATGCAGCCTAGCTCTAGAGAAACACATAAAATGGGCGTTTCTCTAGATGCAACGCATTGCGGCCTCACATTCTGCGCAAGGAGCCACAGTCAGTCACCATATCAAGTCATGAATGCCCTGCTGCGTGGCAGGTAAGTTTTTTCTTTTTTTGTTTGTATCTTTTTATTAACATATCCGATTACCGAACTGAATCCAAAAATAGGTTACTGACATTTTTTTGAACAAAATTAGACCACCCTCGCTATATAAATTTTAAAATATTTGCCTACTAAACACTCAACGAAACATTGTCTTTGCATTTGCTCATCCCGTTTAACACCAGTTTGGCTGAGTCGGACGGGCCAGGCTCGTGAGAGAAGGCAACCAAACAGCCTATTAATTTCCATCAAATAAACTAGTGAACTATAGCAGCAACGACTAGGGACGCGTAGCATCCATTAGTCACCAATTGAACCGGTGAGTTTTTCTCCACCCGCCACATGGTAAGGCGGGATTTGGTCAGAGGAAAAATCCTCTTGTTGGGACGGTAGGATTTGGAGACCGGGGAAACCTGCAGTTCCAATGGACGGGATTTGACTTTATATATGCTGCGCGCACTGCTCTCGCTCGAGACTATTACCATTTTTGGGTGTGATGCCGGGCCAAAGAAAAGAGAGGGGAGGGAGAAAGGAAGAGAGGGAGGGAGAGAAAAGCGAAAGGGAAGAGAGAGAGAGAGTGTGTGAGGGAGAGGAGAGGAAGGAAGAGGGTCGTCTTTCGTGGATGATCTGTGAGATTTTTTTTAAAATTTAATATATAAATTTTTAAAACAAGGTTGGCTAGCTAAGAAAACCGATAACGTAGTTAGAAATACAATTTAATTTTGGTTAGTTGAAGAACCCATGTTAGGTGATAGGAAGGCAAATATGATAGCATTGGTAGGTGGTAATTGTGCATTCTGTTTAGTGGCACCTAGTTAGTATCACCGCGATTTGTAGGGTAGATCTGCGATATAATTCATTTGCAATGTAATTTATAGTGTAGATCTGACGTAGTAGATATGTGTGAGTTATTTGTATGTAGTTGTCGGGGGTAAAATCACGGTCCATTGCCATGGCCCACTCCCTGACGGCCCAATCGAACAGCCTACCAGGGGCCAGCTCCCTGGAAGGTTCTATAAGGCCCATGTACATCGTGCCGAACAGCCTCCTGGTTGGTACGATTGCGTGGTGCCCAAGACTTCGTGTTTGAGTCCGACTCGAACAAGAGTTCTACACGGCTACGTGAAGACCCGGACGTTGGTTTCCCGGATTGGAGCAGAAGTTGTGATCCTCAAGACTAGGAGTATCCCTTATCTGCCTCGGGATATATTTGGCATGTCGAGTTCGTTGCGATCTCGTAGTTAGCCCGGCCCGATATTCCCTCGGTAGGTCGGTTTGCTCAGCACTATATAAACAAGGCCCCTACGGCATGTAGAGGGGACTTGATTTGACATCTAGCACCTGATCATCGCATTGTTGCATACCTCTCGCCGAGACCTGTTTATCTCGTCGAGTTCCACCTTTTAATCCTCTTTGATATAAAGAAAGGCTGGACGTAGGGCTATTATCTCTCCCGAGAGGCCTGAACCAGGATAAAAACCCCTCTCCTGTTCGTTGTTGTTCGTTGTTGTTCGGCGTGTCTCCTATCTCACTCTTGAAGAACCTTAGTTGACTTGGTTCAATATCCCAACCGTCGACAGTTGGCGTCGTCCGTGGGGATACGCAGATCGAGCATGTCGAACTCCATCAGCGATACGGAGATTCTCCCTGAGAACTACGACTCAGAAGGGCAGGACGTTTCTTCCCGCCACCGAATCGATCTTATCGGTCTAGATCGATGTCATGTCGAGATGAGAGGTCTCGGATCGCCCGGAGATGGTCTCTGGTCGAGCTCCCGTCATCGACGATGAATACGGAACCGACGATCTTTACGCTGGTTTAGATCTATCGGATTCCAGGGCAATGTCCGTTGATTCTTCCTGTGGCGACACAGTGATGACGCCGTCTAGCGCACATACGCACGGCCACCGCGTCATCAACATGACTGGTGTAGGGACCTCGGGGGATCCTGCACGGGTCACGGCGGCCGAAGAGATCGAGCGAGTCAATTCCGCTCGGCACCAAGATGGAGCCGCACAATCTACTCGCGAGCAAGATATTGTTCGCCGCACTTTCGACGAATCCATCGACCAAACTTTGGCGCAGATCCACGACCAGCGCAAGCGTCAGCGACGCGATCAGCCTCACGCACCTACGCCAAGACCCCCGGCAGAAGCTCAGCCTGTCCGGCGGAATCCCCGCGTGCCCAGACTCCAATCGGGCAAGACGCGGATGCCTCAGGGATCCCAGGACCAATTGAGCGGTAGCTGAACGGCTCCAGCCTGGCGGCCAGAATCGATCCGCTCACCAGGACAATCTCGTCCTTGTGGGCGATACTGTGGCTACTCACCTCGAGAAATTGGCCGAGGGCCTCAAATCTATAGGTGAAGCTTCATCCGGGCAGCGCGGCGAGCCTGTCCGGGTGGATTCGGACAGCGAGCGATCGGATCGATCGCGTGACCGCCGTCACCGTCGGAGGATCACTGTCCACGAGTAAGCTGCCCGTGGTCGCCGCCGCTCACCAAGTCCCCGTAGTCATCACGACCACAGGGGCAAGCGTGTACGCGACGATCACGGACGATCCCCTCGCGAGGAGCGCATTGTCGCGACCACGAGGAAGGAGCGTGGGGGCTTATCACGGAGAGAATTCCTCCAGGCAGAAACCTCCCGCTCAGCTAGAGTTCCCCCAACCAACAGGACCAACGTCTTTTCAAGGCTAGGCTCTGCTGGGGAAGGTGGCCGGTCTTTTGCCTTGGGCTGCCTTATATATTCCTTGTCAATGGTTGTGTCACCAAAATAATGTTTAGACTAGAGAGAGCTCATTATTTCCACCCCACTTGCACTTGTGTTTATGAGAGCTTCTCCCATGGGTCTCCCCTTGCCCATGTCCACCTCCACCTAGGGTTTAGGTGAGAGAGAGAGGAGAGGAGAGGAGAGGGAAAGAAGGAGAGAAGGTAGGCCATGGTTTCCCCTCTGTTCTTCCGTCGATTTGCCCTGGTTTTTCTCGTGTCTTGGTGAGTTCTTGGGGGTCTCCTGGTGTTCTTGAGTCAAGTGTTCGTTGGGGTCTTCTTGCCGGAGTTGAGTCCTTCCACCTCGCCGTGCTCGTGTCTTGTCGTTCGGCTTCATCAACCGTACCTCTTCACCGACGAAACCCTAGCCTCGGGCTAGGTCACCCGGCTCGTGACCGGGTGCTTCCACTCCACTGGAGCCGGAGTCCGAGGGAAGCCGTGTTGTCCACAACTCCGGGACGCCAGACGTCGTCCAAGTTGCCGGGACGTGCCAAGCGACAGGACTCCGTGGTCTTCGGGTCAAGATCAAGTCTCCGTCCACATCGCTTGTACCAAACACCTTCTTTGCGAAGGTCGACGCCTTAAAAGCCTACCGAGTGGATTGCGGGCACGGGACAAGAGAGTCCCGGTCTCTCTTTTGGGAGATTCCGCATTGAGGAGTAGGTGCTTTGTGCCGAACCTCGTTAAAAAATCGGTGAGCCTCTTGTTTACTTTCCGCATTTACTATTCCGTTGGCTCGGCTATTCTTATGTGCTCGTGCTTCAGCTAGTTAGGATTAGAATTTACTTCCGCGCTTCGCGTTAGTTCTTGTTAGGTAACTTAGCCACTTAGGTTAACTTAATATTAACTAAGAATTGAAAGAACAAAATAGAGGCTTAAAACTTGCAAATAGTCCGCTTCACCCCCCCCCCCCTCGCGGTCTTAGATCCTTTCAACCACAAGTTCGGACACTATTTAGAGTTCGATTTGTTTTAAGTCCTAATTAAACAAGTGACAAGTGAGCACCAGCTAAAACCAACAAATTCGTACAGTGAGCATCTAAGCAAGTCCTTAGCACAGGTATAATAGCCAAAGCCTAGATTACTCACACTAGTGATGTCAAAAGGATTTTCTACCAACTATTGCACATCACTTAAACAATGCTAGTGGTGAGTTCAATTGTTATTTCACATGACCAAGCCTAGTTTACATGCCTTAGACGACATTTAAATGCACAACTAGATGATGCCACGTGCAAGACTCCCAATGCAATGATAAGCTCATGAATGATATAGCAAGACAAATATGGACTAATGGATAATGGAAGCAAGCAATGACACCACCTAAAGGAAAAATGAGGCTATAGGCATGGACTAAGCAAGGTTCAAACCAACTAAGCACAAGAAGCTACACCACTAAGCACAAATCATGCCATCAAAACAAGCAACACTAAGGCACAGGACTGGCTAGTAAACATAATACCACATGAGCAACTAAGGCATAATACCACTTGAATATCTAAAGCACAGAACCGTAGGAATACCATGTGAATAGCATGTCATCTAGTAATCACCTGAGTCAGTCAATATGTGTACTTGCGGTGTAGAGGAAGTAGTGGTACATGCCGTGGGGCTTGAGCTCGCTCCCCCTGGATCAAGTACTCCTTGTCCAATTATCCTCCCATCCAGCCGAGTGGTCGTGGTGAGGAAGACTCCATCTTCCCACCTTCTGGAGAGCAACCGAGGACGCCGTCTTGATTTATCAATGGCTTTAGGACGTCCCCCACTCCGGCTGCCCACCTGCACTAAAAGGATCACTTGTGTGACTCGGGAACCCAAACAGTGGGTCCCCGAGGGTTAGCTGTTCCTGCAGTGTTAGTAGCACCAAGTGAATCCAAATCAGACTTCTTGACCCACACCTGAGTCCTATGCTCATACTCACAAGACGGCCTCACGAACTTGGCTATCACTTGACCCAGCTTATCCTTTCTAATGGAGTTGTTGCCATCTAGTTCTATGTGGACTCGACTGGTCTTGGGTTGAGACCTGGACACTTGGTGGTGTGGTGATGGACGGTTGGGATACCTGTTGTACCTAGGTGGGTATGGTCTAGCGTACGTGTTGTACCTAGGAGGTGGAGTGTACTAGTACCTCGGAGCACCTAATCTAGAGTTGTACCTAGACCTATACCCAAACCACTCTCTAGGACCATCCCACGTCCTAACTTGCCATGGAGCTCTATCCCAGCTATCTTGGTACCTAGACCGACCCTCCCAGAAACTGTGTCGCCTAGGACGTCCCTTCCACTGGTAGTGTTCCACCAGACTCCTAGGGTACACACCTTAGGTTTGTGGAGGTGGTCTTCTTTTGGGGTTTGTGTGGTAGTAGCTCTGGCGCACTCTAGATGCCTGAGGAGCACTCTTCTTGTACCTCTCTATCTTCTCTGGGGTGAACCCCAAGCCATTCCTTTGAGAGACAGGCCTTTGCTCTTTAAGCATCTTGTCTAGGACTAAGCTTCCCTCGTAGTACTTTTCTAGACCTTTCTCAAACTTGCCTAACTGTGACTAAAGCTCAGCGTTCTCTATTGCCAACTCCCTAGCAGCTAGAGCAAACTTACACGTGTCGAGTGTGCCCTCATGTGTGATACTAGTTATGCCCTTCGAAGTTGATGCAATGCAAGCAGGTGCAATTATGACAGGAGACTTAGATATGCTAGATGATGCACCAATTGTAGAAATCTTAGCAGTAGTAGGAGCAACATTGGAACTAGCAGAGGTAGTTATCATTGCACACTCGAGTAAAGTCGGCACTAGCAGAACAACAAAGAGCATATGTGCAACAAGAGCAACAGTAAGCTAGCAATCAAGCGGCGAAAAGCTACAGAAAACTGGTAGAAGCACTAGCATCAGGCAAAGCAACTACAGCGGGTAAAGCACTAGGCAAAGCAACAGCTAAACCAACAGGCAAAGTAGTCACAGTACTAACATCAAGCACAGAAGTAGCAGCAACACTAGCACAAGAAGCCGCCGGCAAACTGGCAGTAACACTAGCAGCAGGCACAGTAGCAAGAGCAGGTACCGTAGTAGAGTCACTAGCACAAGTATCAACAGCAACAGCAAGCAAAGGGCTAGCAACCACAGCAGTGTCATAAGAAGTGCTCTCAACCAACTGTGCAACAGGCAAGGCAGCAAGTGAGGTGCTCCTAGCATCTAGTTCTTTGTTCTTTGTGCTGAGCAAAGCCAATTCATCTCTAAGCTCTTGTATTGTGGCTAAGAGTCCTTCCTTAGACTCGTTCATTGCTCTATTTTCTACTTCCATTGCTTTGCTAGAGCTAGTGAGAAGACAACGTTCAGTTTCTAAGGCAGCATGTTTCTTAGCTAGCTCAGCTAGGCGTTCCTCTAGCAAATTAGCCCAAAGCTTTTCTTTTTCAAAATAGTCCTTAACCAGAAAGAAGCAACCAGCCATTTCCTTTTCTTTTTCAGTAGGACTATCAGGATCAGTTTCTCAGCCAGAGGAGGAGGAAGCATCTTTTCGTGTTACCTTTGTGGAGGACTTGGAGGAAGGCTTGGCCATAAGGCACAAGGTAGTCAGAAAGTAGTCTGGTGGAGTGGAGTCTTCGTGAAGTGGTAGCAAATTGTCGGGGTAGTGGTAGGAGCTCGAGCTGCTGTTGGTGAAGTGGTACCTAAGGAAGTCTAGTCTTCTTCTTCACCGGACCACCATTCCCGCACTTGACCTTCTTGCCACTCTGGTGACGTCAAGCTAGTCGCAAGACAGGTGGGGAAAGCTGAAGTGGCCACCGCAACAATCTCATCATCATCACCTGACCCCTGTGAGCCTGCTGAGCTGTCGGTGACCCACTCTCCCATGAAGGCCACCTTCTTGCCACTCTTGGAGGTGCCCCTGAACTCAGACTTGTGCAAGTTCCTCCAACCCTTGCCATTCTCCTTTTCCTTGCCCTTGCCCTTATTCTTTTGCTTCTCCTTTGCTTTGGGCTCCTCATCATCACTACTCCCATTGCCCTTGTACTTGGCACCACCCTTCTGAGGACACATAGAGGCAATGTGCCCCTTCTGTTGGCACTCGTAGCATTTGTAAGCTGCGTATGAGGTCTTGCCCGACCTCCTGAGTCTAAGCCTTCTGCCAACTAGCCCCACAAGTTCATCCAAAGCTGCTCCCTTAGGACTTGTAGGGTGCTTGGGTGAAGAAGCCTGAGTAGTGACTGTGTTTGAGCTAGCTTGGAGAGCAATTGCCTTGTTTTGTTCTGCCTGAGCCTTGAATCTGTTGGCGATCAGCATCTCGTGTGAGGTGAGCTTGCTCAGAAGTGCGGTAGGTGTCATTGTGTTCATCTTGCCGTTGTTTGACAGGTAGGTGACGATGTCGCGGTACCCATCAATCGGCAGCACCCTAATCATTTTCCTACACACATCAGCATCAAACAAAGAAGCACTGAGCCCTTTGAGCTCGTTGATTAGGGGGTTAAGACGAGTAAACATTTCATTTGCATTTTCACCAGGCAACATGTCAAAGCGATCAAACTTATCTCTAACTATGACTAGTTTGCCCTCCTTAACCGCATCTGAGCCCTCATGTATTTCTATGAGCGTGGTCCACACGTCATATGCACTTGGTAGATTTGACACTCTATCGAACACTTCCATGCTAATCCCACAAAACAAAGCATTGAGCGCCTTTGCGTCTAACTCTAGCCTTTTGTTTTGTGCCTCGGTGGGTTCGATATCCTTTTCTAGAGTGAAACCTAGAGGTTTATCTACCACTTTCCACACGTCTGTGCTCATGGACTGTAGATACACCCACATTCGCCTTTTCTAGAAATCGAAGTGGGTGCCCGTGAACAGAGGAATCCTATTACCAGCTACGCTATTACCCCTGGCGGCCATCTCTTCAGTGGTTAAGCTAAAGACGAGATCCTAGACCTCTGATACCACTTGAAGGGATCCTAGGCCAAGAGGGGGGGGGGGTGAATTGGCGGCTTTGCAAGTTTTAACACTTTTCTACTTCTAAAAAATCACGCCAATTAACACCTTGTTGGCCGGGTTACAATTAAGTGCAACGGAGCACCTCCACAAGACTAGACGAGCGAGCGGAAGCCTAACACAATTCTAGTCACGTAGGCACGAACGGAAGCGACACTAAGCACTAGCACACGACGAGCTCAACGCCACCTCAACTCCTCGTGGCTCGAAGGCACACGGCACACGCAATTCTCCAATCAACAAGTAAGTAAAGGAGTAAGAGAGGAAGTTGCACACCTGAAAGGATCCGAGGCCAAGAGGGGGTGAATTGGCCGCTTAACAAATTTTATCACCCTTTTCTAAAATAGACGCACGCCAGTTTTCACCTTGTGTTAGCGGGATTCACAAATGGAGCGCAACGGAAGCAACTACACGATCCTAGACGCACAAGCGGAAGCCTAACAGTTCTAGTCACGTGAGCGGAAACAACTAGCACAAGCTAACAAGAGCAACCCAACTCCTCTCCTTCTCCTCGTGGCACGATGGCACACGGCACAGGCAATCTCCAAGTTATGCTAGAAAGTAAAGAGCGAGAGACAAGTGCACAAACAGTTTGTTTGACCGATGTTCGGTGCACAACACATGCGCACCTACTCACCGTTGAGCAAGGTCACACCGCGCACAACACATGCGCTAACGGGGACGCGTCCAAGGAGAGCATCGGAAACACTTTTCCGATGGCCAAGGCCGGGCCTTGGGCTTGCTTGCGGTACGGTCGTCGAGGTACGGTCTTGACGACATACTTGTCAATTCCATTCCGGTGACCATTCCGATTTGCTCTTTGGAATGGAACGTTTCGGTACCGGACAATTCCGGTGTACCGTTTCGGACTTTAGTAAAATAATAATATATATAAATATAGCTACACATAAATAATTATATACGATAGATTTACATAAAACTTAGTCATAATCATTCCAATAGTGCATAAAGTTAGATTTAAAATAACATATGGTTCAACAATTTCATAAAATTGCACATCAAATGAGGTATTACTTGAGTTTTAGCTGATACCGGTATTGGCTAGAATGGCATGTATCGGCCGGTATTGGTCGGTATCGACCGGCATTGACCGGTATCAAGGCCGGTACGGTATGGAGGCACTTCTATACCGGTCTTGCCACCGGTACGATATATACCGGCCATTCCGGCCGGTACCGGAATGGTATTGACAAGTATGCTTGACGATGCGGTACTCGGGTACGGCTTGACGTAGACGTATGCGCGGTGAAGCCTCGGGCTCGCGAGGTCGTCGGAGAGCACAAGAGCACTTGCCGGAGCACGGGCTCACCTCTTCTCAACCTTGGGCAAGGTGGGAAGCACCAAGGGAGAGAGGGGAACCGAAGGGGAAACACCTAGGAGTGGATATGGATGGACCTAGACACACACACACACACACACACACACACACACACACACCTCCTCTTCCCTTCTTCACCCTCTCAATCTCTCCCAAACACGAGCTCAAACCAACATGACCATGGGAACTAGGGTTTGGTCAAGGGGAAACACCATGGACATGGGGAAAGCCAAGGGAAACCTAGGGGAACACACAAGAACGGGCTTACCATCTTCCTTCTCCCTTCTCCCTCTCAAATCTGAGCTCTAGACATGGGTGGATATGGTGGCTAGGGTTGGGAGCACCATGGGAGGTCTCTCTCTTCTCTTCTCTCTTCTTTGGGAGTGGGTGGATTCAAATGAGAGCCTCAACTTACCTCCCACGAAATCCCTCTATTTATAGAGCTAGCACCCAGGAATTTAAATGGACGGCCGAGATTAGATAGTGACTGAATCGGGCGGCTGAGAGTAGTTCGATCCGAGGTCGAAGCAGTCATTGGATGCGTCCGATGAAGCCTGGGCGTGTGCGGGTTGCTGTGCAGGCTGGGTGTTCGACACAGTGTTGCGCCGGCGTCGGACGCGTCCGACAGTGAGGTTGCAAATTTGGCCGGCTGGGACTTAATTGCTGGGGCTATTCGGCTGTGCGATCTGGGCGCATCGGACGCGTCCGATGACTAATGAGGGCAACTGCAGCTGAGAATTGGCTAAGACATTTGGCGCCCCTGTTACCATGTGGCCGGACCCGTCCGATGGTTCTTCGGACACGTCCGGTGAGCCCTGACAGTGCCCAGATTCTCCTTCTCTCATTGGTTCTAGCACCTTGGGATTCGGTTCATGTATCCTTAGAACATGTTTCTGAGCTCTTTAGTCCACTGAACAAAGGAAAGCACCACTTTGGCTATATCATGGCTTGATCACCTAGTCTTGGACTTGATTTGTACTTGACATGGGTAGCCATTGGTCACTATAACTTGAGCTCAAGGATTGGCCTAGGGCTTAAGGATAACCTTGGCTTAGACTTGAGCTAAAGATCAGCTAGGAGTTGGCTTGATGAAGCAGCAGGAGATATGACTCAAGATGACTCAACTCTAGTCTTTTAGGTCATGACTTGGCTTAGGCTTGACTAGACATGACATGATTATGGCATAGGCACAAGTCCTAGACACTTGGCTTGACACTAAGGCTAGGCTTAGAATGGAATGCTCTGGCTCATGTGCTCAATCTTGATCTTGATGCTTGAGACGATGTAGATGATGTAGATGAAGCAGGACCGGAAGACTCACACAAAAAGTAAAAGAAACTAATAAAACACAAGGAGTCCTTATCCTTCAAGTCCTTGTCATCAATACCAAAACTAAGTCCTAATGGGGCTTGAGCTTATAACACCGGAGTTTGTTTGACCGATGTTCGGTGTCCAACACATGAACACCTACTCACCGTTGAGCAAGGTCACACCGGAGCGTTACACATACGCTTGACGGGGACCCGGGACTCTCTTGTCCCTAATGCTCATGCATTAGAAGGCCCTCTCACCTACACATGGCGGGGGAGCAATCTTGTCCAGCAGCGATGGCAACCCTCCACACGCGGAAAGTCCAGTCACACCAACTCCACAGGCGGAGCCGGCCCCCGTGCATGTCGGAGGACTTGAGCAAACCAAGGACCCGTCCAAGGAGGCACCGCAAACACGCTCCTGGTGGCCAAGGCCGGCCTTGGGCTTGCTTGCGGTACGGTCGTCGAGGTACGATCTTGATGATGAGGTACTCGGGTATGGCTTGACGTAGACGTACGTGTGGTGAAGCCTCGGGCTTGCGGAGTCGTCGGAGAGCACAACCGGAGCACGACAAGAGCACGGTCTCACCTCTCCTCAACCTTGGGCTAGGCGAATAGCACAAAGGGAGAGAGGGGAAACCGAAGGGGCAACCTTGGAGAGGCTATGGGATGAACTCTAGGCACACATACCTTCTCCTCTCTCTCAATCTCTCTCAAACACGAGCTCAACTCAACATGGCCATGGGAACTGGGGTTTGGACATGGGAACTCACCATGGACGAGGAAAACCAAGGGGAAATCCAAAGGGGAGGCTTGAGGGCACACCTACATTCCTTCTCCCTTCCAAAATCGAGCTCAAACAATAGGATTCATGGTGGATTTGGGGCTGGATTGAAACCACACCATGGGAGGAGCACTTGAAAAATGGCAAGGGTTTGGCCTCTCAAATGGCTATCTCAAGTCTCCTCTCAAGTGGTCAGCTCTTACTTATAGCCTACAGCCCGAGCAAGGACAGGTGGACGCGTGGGATTAAATCCAGCTCAAACAGATGGCTCGGATGGAGTAGGTGGATCTGATCTGTGAATTCACCGGACGCGTCCGGTGGACTGGAACCTGACTGGCGCACGCTCACCGGACGCTTCCGGTGGCTGATCGGACGTGTCCGGTCCCCCAGAACGGCTCAGAAATTTGGCTAAACCCCGAGCTTCGCACCCACCTGGAATTGGCTTCACCGGACGGTCCGGAGAGTGATCGGACGCGTCTGGAGCCTCCTGACCGGCTGGGCGCTGATTGCAGCGTCTCTAGATATGCCTTCATCGGACGGTTCGGTGGCTCACCGGACGCGTCCGAAGCCTCGGTAACAGGGCATTCTGCCCAGCTCGAGGAGCTCACTCTTCTTCTCTCTTTTCTAGCCCACTTGGCAGTTAGACTTAGGGTTTCTTAGGGACATTCTAAGCATCGTTTTGGGTTCCTTTTGCCACTCATCACACCAAGGAAGCATTAGGACTAAGGCATGGTCATGGTCACTTGGTGGTTGCCGTTGAGGCTTGGACTTTTGGCAAAAGAGCTTGGCTTGTCACTAGGGCTCAAGCTAGAGCATGCTCAAGGCTTGGTACTTGGGTTCCTTGAGATGACCTAGAGGTTGATTTGAGTAGAGAGCTATAGGAGGTCATGGTTCTGGCACTAGGGCATGATCACTTAATGTTTGCTCTAAAGACATGACCTTGGCATTGATTCTAGCAAACTTGGGCCTAAACTTGGATTGGGCAGGATACAAAGACACAAGGCTTGGCTTGACACTTAGGCTTTAGCAAAACTTGGCTTAGGCTCTAGGTCAAGGCTTATGAAATTGTGCTCCGGCTCATGTGCTCGTCTTGATCACTTGATGCTTGAGTCGATGTAGATGATGCAGGACCGGCGACTCACACAAGAAATAAAAGAAACTATAAAAACCCAAAAATCCTTAATCTTGGAGTCCTTGTCATCAATACCAAAATTACATCTAAACGGGGCTTGAGCTTACACCAAGGCGCGGGGTGGCTGGCGGCGATTGGCCTGCACGGCTCATTGCCGGGGGCGCGGCGCGTCTTGGGGAGAAGAGACGGCGGCGGCCGGCGCATCAAGTGGGCAAGCGAACCGAGGCGAGAGCAAGGCTAGGGTTTCAGGTAGAACTCGCGAGCTGAATATCTCCAACGATTCTTCACCAAAATAGGTCATCCATATACTCAAATTGATCGCCTCGACGAGCTCCACATGGTGGAATCATCTAACCTAGGGTTTGGGCTTTGGAACACGAGGAATACCTCGGGTAAGCTTCGGGAGAGATCGGAACTTACCGCGACGGCTAGGGTTTTGGTGTGGGGAGGCTATGGTCGCGCGGGGCAGGTCTTAGGAGGTATTATAGAGGTTGGGACGCAGTGGTGAGTCAAGGGAAGTCCTCTTGGGCTAGAATTTGACCACGGGTCAATACGGGCTCCCGGAAACCTGGTTTGAGGAGAACTCGACTCGGGTGGCTCCTAGAAGGGCTAAGAGGCGTGGGAGGCAGACAAGGGATGATATAGGACGACCTTGGGTCAACCTTGGGGCCATAGGTGGGTCCCACGACCTTAGTCTGGCTTTTTCTAGGCATAAATACTAATAAACCTCGGATTTTTAATATAGAGAATTTATAATACGGGTTTTTCCTAAGTGTTTATTTTTGAAATAACCTTGGGACATTCTAATATTTATTAGGATGTCACAAACTCCTACTCTAAACCAACCCTGCCTATTACAACACAGAGTCCAATTAGGTAACCCTCCTTGTATACATATTCGACACAAAACCTAACAATTTTGTTGGTTGCACGTGATAAAAATAAATAAATAAAAAACCTACGTACTGCACACGTATTGAGATGCATTTTTTTCGGAAAAAATAAGCTTTTATTGAACTCAGACAATTACATAAAGATGATATAATCAAACTGAGAGTGCAGTAAGTCATAGTAATTGAAAAGAACTGAATTTGGCACTGGACAGTAATTAGGTCTGCATGTGGTGCCCAGAATTGTGGGAGCATTAACTACTCATTTTCAAACGTATTCTACCACGTTTTTCTGATTTAAACAAGATCTTGGTTGCCATATGAATCTAAAATATTTTATAAATATCAATTTGAACATGATTCTGATTTGAACGTAATTACTAGTAATAGAGATGAATGTGCTGTACGGATGATAGTAATCCATGTTTTGTAGGTTTCAGCCTGATTACTTTTCCCTACTTTCGCTTTTCGAACTAAAATAGGGCTACATGTACGGTTTTTTCAAACGGATTACTCTCCGTTAGTACCATATGTCGATCACTACTACTGAAAATTCATACTTTATAGAATATAAAACCACAATTATTCCAAATTACAACCAATTACAGTGTCGTAATAACCAGTCAAAAAAGAAAAATTCACATTAAAAAATGGATAAATCACATCGGACACAACATTATTGTGCATTACTTTCAGAATTTCGCCAACGTAATTCAACATAATTCCAACATCGGCACATGGGGATGGCCATCGGCGTCGAAAATAGCATGGGGAGAGTCGCCGGCACGGTGGAGGGAAGCCGCTGGCGTCGTCGGTGTTGGGACGTCGCGGATGCCGAGGAGGAGCAGGACGGCGGGGCGTCAAGAAGGGCGACCGTCAAGCGGTTGCCGGGGGGAGGTGTGGCGGCAGGCGGCGTCGTGGCCAGATCCAACGCTCCCCGACTCGATCTGGAAGGATGGTGGAGCCGACGGCGGTCAGGGACGAGGACAGCGGCTGCGTTGGCGAACGGGGACGTTGGGGCCAACGGCAGCCGAGGCCAACGGCGCACCGTCCATATCTGAAATCGCCGTGGACGGAGGGACTAGCGGCGCCGTGGACGGAGCAGGTGACGTCGGGGGCGCCGTGCCGATGTCGGCGTGGTGGCTAGCAGCGGGGAAGGGGCTATCGACGTCGGCGTGGTGGCTGGCAGCGGCGTAACCGCAGCCGGGCGTGGGGGTGGGGGTGCACACGCGTGGGGATGGGGAACGGGGTTGACCGGTTAGGGGCGGTGGTTTTATACCGTAGAAAATGGACCGGGTGGTCCTTTTTTGGATGGACCGATCCTGGTGTAGAATTAGCTAATCTATATCTGGGGGTAGATTAGGATCTCTAATATGAATAATATATATAAAAACGATATAAAATGTTTCGCGCTCTTTTCATCATAAATATTATCTTTCATAGATAAGTAAAGAATTGTCTAGATATTAGATAATTAGGTAGAAAGATCTAAATTGAAAATATCTTTATATAGATGTTTCTAGATTTATGCTCTATGGTGCAGATTTTAACACATGTTATATCACAATAACATTGTAATAGTATAAATAGAACACTCCCCTTTATATTATTGGAGATCCTGTTTTAATCATTATGTCCAATTAAAGCTTATTTTTAAGTTTACTTTGACATAAATTATACATTACATATTATCTCATAACATTACAATATTTTTGCAACAAATATAGATAGCGGTGTTTTCATTTCATAAACCTTCTATTGCAACCATTTTGGGTAATTTGAGCTTACTTTTAAGTTTAGGATGATGTATACATTAAAATGTAAAAAATGAAATATTTTGGTTAGAAAGTTAAATTTTTTTTAGGTCACGTATTTAGTTTTTGCCCATATTCTTGAAAATTTCTATATTCGCCACTGTCCTGAAGCATCGCAAGGGGCTCCACCTGGAAGTCCGCTACCGCGGCGCCGTTTATGCGGCGGCTCGCGTGGCGAAGCAGCTCGGCGACATCCTCTCCACCCTGCCTAAGCTTCGCCCCCGACTCGAGCCCTGCATTGAAGGTCCCCCGCCACGCCGCCCGCTGCCTGAAGGACGCCACGCTCGACATCCTGGAGTGCCACCGCAGTGGCTACGACAGGCGCCCTCAGATCCTAGGAACCGCCCAGCTCCGTGTGATCGCCCGGGATGTGGCGAAGGTGGGCGGGTGGGCGGCCTAGAGAGTGCTCAAGGGGAAGCGACTCCCCGGCGACCTCGCTCGAGACGGCCACATCGACGCCCTCGCCGCGACGACCCGAGCACTCTCTAGGACCGCTGCATCAGCTTGGGCTGATCGATACATCCTATGCACAGTACCCGTCACTCACACTCAGTATACCATACGACAGTATATATACTAGTACTATTACTATACCACCATAGCAGTCATACTTAATATAGCATACCACATTATATACTTACCCAGTACTACTGTAGTATACATACGTAACAAGTCAGCTATAATGCAGAAAGGAAAATAGCGGAGTCAGTAAGAATGGTAGCTACAGTACTCCGTAGTCAATACCTAAGGACAGGGTACCGTTCCGTTTTTTGCAATCGACTTGCTGATGTTATGTATCCCCTAGGGCTAATGGAGTATGAATGAATTTTAGTGAATTTCTATTTGCGAGATTCTTATATTTTGAATTATTTTGCTGTTTACGAATTGGTAAGGCAAACGCTGCCTTCTCCCGTTCCCCCTTCCGTCTCCTTCCACCCGCTCACGCTGCCTCCACTCCACGCACGGCGCCGCAGCGCCGAATCTTTCCCCGCCTGCCTCTACCTAGCCTAATCCAGCGATGGATGCTAACCCAAAGCCCGGTCCCGGATTCCCTCCTTACCACGGCAAGCCTCTTCGCTGATGGATCCGCGAACCTAAGGTTAATTTGCAACGGTTTGGACAATTTTTTACAATCGATCTGATGTTGATGTATCCCCCTACTGCTACTATGAATGAATTCAAAGAAAAGGTTGATATCTTTTTGAGGTACAAACTCCTCTAAAGATAGAGAACTTGCAGCCTGATCAGTGATGCTTGACCTAAGCATGTTGGTCATGGGTCTTCTTTCTTATTTGAATTTTAATCACTTAAATTTCTAGCTCAATTATTTTTTCTGAACACCTTGGCAAATGCACTGTTTGATATCCCTTTCAGGTTGAGCAATCCATCCAGGGCATCCATGTGCGTAAACAGTTTGCTTGGATTGAGTTCTTAAATCTTTCGGTATGCCAATCCTCAACATGGCTTATGTGATTGCTTCTTCAAATTTTTCTACCCTTCTTGAATTGAGCCAGAATTAAATTATTAAATTCAATGTGTGAACCAGGTTACGGAATTTTCCGTACCATCTGATCCTGCTATGGACTTGCCTAAGGAGTTCCTTGCACAATGCCAATGGCCACTTGAAGTGGACTTTCTGAAGGTGGTTAACTTCTTTAATAAATAGAAGTACCTGGAAGTGTACTTCTTTAATATGAGAATATTGTAGCAATGCCATGACATTTGAAACTTCTGTTTTTATTGTGATTCTGACATTCCATTTGTTTCTACAAGGACTTCTACCACTGTGCACAAACTGTTGTATTCAATACCACGGACAAAATCCTGAATTCAAATGTAAGTCTACCTGAGGATAACACATGTTCAGAGGCATTTGGTTTGATGGCTCAGATATTAAGGTGGAGTTTTAGGGCGTGTTTGGTTGCTCGCGCGAGCGCAGCCTGGCTCGCGCGATGCAGTTGACCAAGCGCGAGCGCGTGTTTGGTTGGCTGCATGCGCGATGCCGGGGCTGGCTCGCGCGATGCAGCCACGGCAAAAATCGCGTACGCGCTGCGCTGCTCGCCTGCACGCGGGGAAACGCCGGATTCGGCCGTTTTCCGCTGGCCTGGCTCGCGCGAGCCAGGCTGCGCCCAGCGTAGCAACCAAACACGCCCTTAAGCACAACATGGAGGCTGGAGCATGAAAATTCAGATGCCAAGATAAATTCAGGCTTGAGGAGTGTTGCCGCAAATATGAAGAACTTTCATCATCCATCGGTGAAGGTAGTCCTTGAGTTATTTACATTTTTGTTCTGTTCAGCTAATAAATGTCATTTTCTATTGCAGCTAGGGTCTATGTGGAGTGATACTTTAATATCAAATGGGCATACTGCCTGGATTTGAACTTCTATACTGCCATGCGTGAGAAATACTCGTATGATACGCTATGGGGTGATTCTCGTATTGCAGTTTCTTGCAGAAAGCTCATAATGCGACTATGCTCCTTGGGAGGCTCTGTGTTTCCCAATGGTATATGCTCATACAAACAGTCATATTTGTTAACTCTCCAAGAATCTACAACTTGATATTCATGAAAAGCTGCTTAATAGTATCTGTATCTCAACTGGAAAAATATGCTAACAATCGTTTGTATAATCACTTTTGGCTGACCTTAGCACATTTCCCTCTATTCTCAGATAATGGAGATTTACAAATTAAACAGCTTATACGCATATTATCTGCTGTTATTCTGTGGATCGAACCTCCTGTTGTAAGTGCAAATCATATCAGGATAGAACAAGTGACAGGTGCTTCAGAAACCGCGGTTACAGCCTTTCTTGATGATGAATAAAAGTTGGGAAACACTGATGCAAATTGTGATTACTCTTTTTGCAGTGAGTTCATAGATGGTTGCCATGTCCTGCGTGTAATGGCATCTTTGACTACTAGCTCACTTTTTGACAACCTCTTAAAGTCGATAAGGTCTGTAGATGCATCTCATTTTGCTTACTGTATCTTTTAGTACTAAATATTTTTAATAAAGTGCGGTGCATTTCGGTTTTAAAAAAATGGCGCATGGTACATCATAATTTCAATGACTCTTGTTTATGTTAAATTTACGCATAAAAACACAACAACAACAGATTAGTCTGCTTATTTTATTTTCATTGTGACATGTACATTCTTGCAGGCACCATGGCACAATTAGTCTGCTTTCTACTTTGACACTACAAGCCGTCAAGTCAGCGTATGATGGAGAGGACGTCGAGTGCTCAGCTCTTGAAGTACTGTTGGAAATATGGAGTGTTATTCTTGGGGTATTGTCATTGATTTGTGCTTCAAATTCAATATATACATTTTTTGCCTTTTGACTTATATAGGTTCATTAATCCAGTGCATGTTTTGTTTGATATAGTTTTCTATTGTTTTTCATTTCTTTCTTACACACAGATAGTAATTAGCACATAATAACAGTTGAATAATTTCGTTCCTTCATTTTATGTAAAGTTGTGAACATTATTCTATTTAAATATTCTTTGGTTATGCAAGAATTTTGATTGTCTAAAGAGACCATTTTGCTGCTTCCTTGGTCATGTTAAATTATTATTTAAATCCTTTTTGTTCAACTAGCACCTTAGATCATGGGAGTCCACTTTTGTAAATTTTGTTTTAAAATGGGCTAGTAGATTTACTGTGACATCCTAATAAAATTATTAGGTGTCCCAATGTTTTTCCAAAATAAAACCTAGGTAATTCTTCTCATTTTGCTGCTAGCATCAGTCTAATTTCGAGTTAGGAGCTAATGGGCTATTAGTGCATGCGATTAAGGGCCCATAAGGAGTGGTTTAGCACTTTAAGCCCACAAGGGAAGCCCCATTGACCCCAACCTGCTTGACACCCTATAAGACCCTAACCCACTGTTCTCACCGACCCTCCACTTCCCACCGCCACTCCTAAACCCTACAAAGACAAGACACTCCTCCCGAGGCGTTTTGAGGTAAATCTCCCTTCCTGTAGGTAGATCGTCATCAGATGGTTTCATGAGATAGATCTACTCGAGACGATCAAAATGCATATCACGGATTGCCCATTTTGGTCTTGTTTTCCGCCCGCTAGAGCTCGCCAGTAGTTCTTCGCTCCCACGGTCGCCGGCGATCCTCGCCGTTCGCGCCACGGGGGAGATCCGGCTTGCCCAGCCTTTCGCCACGTCGCCCGAGCCGTCGTCGCCGCTGCCGCTGCCTTGCCGCACACACGCCGCCGCATCGCCGCCGACGCAGCGCGTCCTGCGGGTCCGCAAACCGCGTCCGGCGGGACCGCGCCAACGACGCCGCGACTCCGTTCGACACGCGTCGCCGTTGGACCCATCCCGGCCGCCGTTCCCGACCGCGCGCCGCCGACCACCACTTGCGCGCGACACCCGTCCGTGGGACCCGCCATCGATGCGGCGCCGCCTCGTTTCACCAGCGCCAGATCCAGCCATCGCCACCGACATGCGGGCCCGGTCAAGCCGCGGACCCCGCTAGTCGGAGGCAGCCGAACCGCCGCCACCCCGCACACGACGCGTGGTGCCACGTGCCACGCGCACCCGCGTGATTTACGCAGCAGTCACTGACCGGTGGGCCCGCCTATGCCGCGTCAGCCCGAGAGCCACGTGGCATGCCACGTGTCGTGCCACGTCACCCATAGCCGCACACCAGAGCCACGTGGACCGCCACGTCATCAGCCACTCGTCGCGCCATGTCACGACCACTGTCGCCCGTCATTGCCGCGTCACCGCCAGCGTCGTTACCACGCCGCCGCCGCCACCGCCATCGCCGCACGGGTCCCTTTGTCGGCCGCGTCGTCGCCGCCGCGGATCTGGGCCGATCAGCAGGGAGAATCGGGCCGATTCGGTCGGTTCGGCCCGTTTAGGGTTTATTTGGGTTTTCTATTTTCTTAGATTTTTCCTATTTAGCCCGAAACTTTCCTGAATTGTTTAGGGAGCTCCGTAACTCCAAATTGGATGATTTTGGAGCCTAAAATCACATTTAAATCCTAGAAATTTTTGTATATTTAAATAATTATTTTCTCTGTATTGATGTTGTTTGTTTATTGGTTTGTTGTCGTATGTATAGGCGGTGGGTGTGATTGTTGCGTGGATCGCTGCGGAGTCAGCAGCGGATTCGCAGAGCGCTGAATTTTTCGAAGGCAAGCTTAACTTCATATTCCATCCTAGTTTTACAATATAATTATCTGTTGATTATTCTTTCCGAATTACCTGCATGCATATAATTAGGCGTGAGTACCTATACATGTTAATCATCTATTAATATGCTTTAGCCACCTTGTGAACCCGTTGAATATTTCCTAGCTTATCCTTGACTAGATGTGTAGGATTGCATTTGGGATTCACTATAAAAATGTGCTTTGGTGAGGCTTTTGCTTCACGTTGTATTTGTGGTAAAAACCTAAACAACTAAAAGTTGTAGTTGATTTAGGGGAGACCCGGCAGTGATGTTTCCGGGATTGTGGTGGAGATGAGGCGGTCTCCTCTAATAAGGACCCAAGCTTGTGTATTACTAGACCAAACCTTACCGTACAGCCACTTGTGCCTTCGGCCCTGGCTTAGTACACTACGAAACCCACTAACCCCTGGCTCGTAGGTCGTCCTTACGTTTAAATCCTTCTTGCCCTAGGAGGAGGCTTGCAACCTCCTCTGAGGGGTAGGTGCGTTCCTGAGACCGAATGGCTTAAATGGGGAACGCCCCCGGGTGGTGCCTAGACGTAGAAGGCGCCCTCATCAGGCGAACACCACGGGCCGGAAAACCTTAAGAGAGGGGCAAGTGGTGGGCGTAGTAAGTGGAAAAGTCTTGTACCGTTTCTCCTAGTGGATGAGACGGGCTTGTGGGGAAACTTGTACACACTCTGCAGAGTTAAAACTATCATGATAGCCGTGTCCACGGTCATGGACGGGGCGAGAGGTTTGCACATGTAGAATCACCCTTTTCAATAACTAAATCTGACTAGATTACACTATAAGAAAAATAACCTTCTGTGACAACAGAGTAATCTGTCATTGATTTATGACGTTTCTTCTAAAAAATGTCATAAGCAATAACATAGGGGATGTAGCTCTACGTTTTAGTGACGAACGTGTCGGAGACGTCACTAAGGCCAATACAAAATTGTCATAAAGCAATATAGCAACGTGTTGTGATGAAATAATTCTTGTCATATCCAATCTGAAATCGTCACTAAGCGCCAACAATTTGTTGTGAGTTGTGACATAATATTTATTATTATAGCATCTTCTATCATCATAAATGTCACGTCCCAAAATGTTTTTCACATTTTTCTAAAGCTTCTCCAACATGTTTGATGCATTCATGTGTCACACCCTAAAATATTTAATTTTAGGATGTGAATAGAAAACATAGATAAATCACTGTATTTTGTCAATTATTTAAAATTTTGATCAACGTTTAGTTAAATAACGATGAATTTTATTAAAGAAAATATTATTTTCTAAATAAAATTTATAATCACAGGATATAATTTGCTCAAAAAAAATATATTTGAAATTCACACGAATTCAAAACTATTTTCAAAACTCATTAAGAAAAATGTAAACCTAAATTGTTCTCCATACCCCATCTAGCAATTGCAAATTTTAAAAAATTTCTGGTCGCGCCACTCTCCACCCGCCCCGTCTAAAAATTTCATAAAGAGAATAGAGTTTCCACCCCTTTTTCCATTTTCTTCGTTCGTCTGGCTTCCCAGCCGTCAGATCGTGATCGAACGGCTCCGCATACTTCTTTTCCCGTCCGCCCCCTGCCCCCGCCCCGCGCATCCTCCCCTCACGCCCTCACCTCCCCCTCACGCGGTCACGCCGCCTCCTCCCTCCCCTCCTCCACTTCTCTCCAGCGCCGCGCCCCGCCCTCGAGCCAATGGCGCCCCCTCCTCTCGAAACCCAAGCCATCGCTGCACCCGCGGTCTCCAACCTCCTGCGACAGTGCCCCCTCCTCCATCTCGCCTCTCTTCTCTCCTCCCCAAACCCTAGATGTGCAGTCCCCAGTCCCCACGCAAATCCGCCGGCGCCGCCACTCCGCTCCTCCTCCTCTGCCGTCTCCTCCGCTCCATGCCTCGCTCTTATCGGCGTCCCCGTCGGCCGCCGCCGTCTCCTGCCCGCCGGCGCCGCCTGCCCTCCTCCGAAATCCGATATGGACACGCCGGCGCCGACACCAACTTCTTCCCTATCTTCCTCAACATGTCCGTCGACTCCGCAGGTACCGGAGTTCCTCTCCTTGCCCATCCGTGGGAGCACGGGCAGCTGCCCCCTGCTCGGGTGACGCTAGATGATTTGAATATTTAGTGATGTTGCTATTACAATTGGATATTCTCCAAGTGCTAGCAGATCAGTAAAAGGATTTATCATCCTTATATAGAAAGTAGGCCTCATCATATGGGAATTCACACCTCATGAGTGATTGTTGGGCAGTTTACTGATTTCTATTTCTTTTTCAGCAGATAGATCGACTGCTAGCAATTCCTCCCCTGAGGTATGCAGTAAGCAGTATTAAGCTATATGTGCATCTGTAGTTAGCAGCTGTTAGCTGCTTACATTTGAAGCATCTGTAGACAATCATTGTTTTAGCTTTCAGTAATTTGGCTTATGAGGTGCAATCACAATTTTTGTATGTTCATAATAAAGTGTCCAGGCTGCCTGATGATTTGTTTAGTAATAAGTTTTTCTTAGTACTTCAAATTGCACGGAAGTGGCCTATTTGCACTTTGCAATGCAAGATTCAAGTGGTTTCATCAAAAAATGCCAGGCACCAGCACTCAGTACTTACGATGCATTTTTCTTCCATTGTTTGGGTAAAATACAGGTGCAAACATTTTTTTTTTGGCATGAATTACTTGTTTGGACTAATTCTCGAGAGCCTTGCAATAATCATTCATGATCTTGAGTAATCTTATTGATGAAATTAGCAATCTATCTATACAAACTTTCTGCTTACTCAAGGATTTACTTGAAGCTAGAACCATATGCACACCAACTTTCTGTTTGATGCAGGTTCTTCTCATGACCCTTCAAAATGCACCTCCAGGTCTTGACTATGACCGCGATAAACGATTCTCGAAGGTAGTACTAGCCCTTTCAGCGAACTCTCAGTTTGTGATGTCTTTGTTTACCCTTCTAATGAAGGTTTTTCAGTTGTAATCAGTCTTTCAAGGAAATGGTTGCAATGTGCTTGGTGAAAGATCAGACTAAGAGGCCAACAGCTGAAAAGCTACTAAAGCATTCATTTTTCAAGAATATAAAGCCTCCTGAGCTGACTATTAAGAGTATTTTAACTGATTTGCCTCCTTTGTGGGATCGTGTGAAGGCACTCCAGGTTTTTGCTAATGCAGTTTCTTTTTGATCTTTTACTTAAACACGTGAGACGTTAATTATCTGTAAATTTCCTGTGTTTTTCTGCTAAAAGATGCAGCACAGCTTTGAAGAGGATGCCTTCTTCCGAACAGGAAGCACTTTCTATGGTTTGTGATATTGACATTTCATAATGTTCTCTGATATCATGTTGTTTTTATTTTTTAGGTCATGAAAGTGTACTTTTCTTATTTTTTAGGTCATGAAAGTGGCCTCCCCCAAGGCGGCGGCTACTTCTTTCTGATTTGCTCGAAGGTTTGGGTTCGAAGCAGCTTCTAGATCTTTTGTAAGGGAGTCTCCATGAACCGATCGGGGCAGCCGCTGGATCTAAAGAAGTGCTGATGGGCTTGATAACCCAGCCTATTTTTATGATATCGAAAAGGCTTTGGCTGAAGAACAGCTCTTTCTGTTAGTTATTTTTTTGCCATTTTAGAAAAATTGAAGATCTCTTGAACCAATTCCGTTTTTCTGAGCACAGTTAAGTTCTCTGTATGTATGAATTCTTCTTACCCTGTCATAAATCTGACCAGCGTTTTACTTACATTAGGCAGAAATACAAACCGAGAGGCAAAGGATACTTCTTCTGGATACATCGAAATCCCTGTTGAGTCGATTAGATCAGGCGGTAGTCTCCTATCCTTTCTTTATTTTTTTTACTTGAATATTAGTTGCTTCTTGCGATAGCAATCTGTATTGTTGATTTGCTCATTTGGTGATTTGATCTAGGCTTGTCTGCACTGCTCTATATAATGATGGTGATGCGGAGCGTAAATACCTTCCTCAGTTCTTTAAGTTTACTGTTTCAAATCCATTATCTGTTAGAACGAAGGTACTTTGTTCTCCCATATTTATATATATCATCTTATGGAGTAGGTCACATCAATAATTTGAGTTTACCTTCCTTTTTTCAGGTTCGCACCATCAAGGTAGGTCACCTCTTCTTTCGCAAGTGCAAAAAATAACTGTAGGTCTTTGTATTAAATGTGGGTGTCTTTTTTAGAAATATTCAAATGTTTATATTGTCAAAGACCATTAAACATTTCCACTTAGATGAGTGGTTTCCAGATTAATCTTGATCTCTCTGCTTTCATTGTAGCAATATGAGGTCGTCCTTTTCATATTATTTATTATCTTTCTATGCTTATTGTTGCCATCTCAAACCATCTTTCCTGATTCATCAATCATTGATAAAATGCTCTGAAAAATTCTTTATTTCGTACATCTTTCATCAAGCATTTTTCCTTCGAGGAAGAATGCATATAATTGTTTACTGCATTCTTGGTGCTACTTAATTTCAAAGAGTTTAGCTACACTGTTGAATACTGCTCGGTGCGCCTTGTAGGCTATCTTTGTTCAGAGATGTTTAGTTTGTTGATTTTGAGAAGCAGGACAAGAACCCTGGTTGATTCTCCGATAGACAACATGATATATGTGCTATGTGCTCTCCTTTAGTGAATGTATATTTTCAAAGTTAATTCAATTGTAGACACACAAGGAATATCATGAATTCAGTGAATATGGTGGATACTGGATATGGAGAGATTTATTTCTTGCTAGAACCTATTCAGTTACGTGGTGGTAAAACACCAGTACTTGGCATACGTAATAGACCGGCAAAATATGAAAATTGGCCACTTTGTGGTAGACTGGTAGTATAAAACTAGAAAAAAAAATTATAAGCCAGCATAACAACCTCTCTGTAAAGAATATTGTGTTTCTTTCTCATACCAAAATGCTAGCATGTTGTAATAGCTACCATTAGAAATTCTTGTGTTTCATTCATTTGTTCTTTTTATGGTTATGTGCTTAAAAAGATGACTTCTTAATCCTATGTTTATTGGTTTGCTCTAACATGTTTAATTATCCTGTTTTATACAAACTGAAGGAAAATTGAGAGCTTATTAGTTGATATTTAAATTTCTTTTTTTTTTTAGGAAAATTGAAGGTTGGGGAGCATCTAATCGTGAAGCTGTAGAACTTGAAGACTTATGCTTTATTGCAATAAAGCTATAGAAGTTGAGAGCTTATTAGTTTATTGCGTTGAAACTTATACTTAAACTGTGTTTTGGTGACACTGAAATCCAACTGTATTTATGTTGCTATGTAGCATGTACTTGTGAATATTTGTATAACTTGGTAACTTGTGAATTTATAATGGATTTATTTACGTAAAAAATTGTGTGGTTTATTTATATGATGATGAATTGTGTTATATATTATGATGATAAAATTCGTCACTACATTCCACTATGTCACCTACCACGTCATCTACCATGGCATCTGCCACATCATCTACCATGTGGCAGCATCTTATTTGTGACGTTTTCTGTTTCAAACAATGACGATTGATGTCGTCATAATTCTTTGTGACGTTGAAACATTCGTCATTAATTTTGTGACGTTTTTTCTTATTTTGTCACAAAAGGTCTTTAGAGACGCACCTTACATGTGATGACGGGTTTTAAATCACGGGACCGTCACAGATAGCATACGGTGACAGTAAAAACCCTCTTTTCGTCATAAAAATTTTGTCACAGAAGGCCATATTTCTTGTAGTGTTAGGCTGGGATTGGCCTGGTGTGGGATACACCTTTTGTTGATCTTGAGGTTGGAGTTATATGATCATGCATTCACTATAATAAAACTTGACTGGATCAACTAAATATGACTAGAAGTAGGTTTTGGGTAAAACAACCTTAACTCTACCTTTGACCCTGCATTCATGTTTAAGGACTGCTTGCTGGGTAGCCGCGTACTCATTAGATTGCCCGCGGACATATTTTTTTTATTCAGATTACGGCCAGGACCAGGAAGGCCCTGTCGAGGAAGCGCAAGACTAGCTAAGGTGTTCGGGTCGACACCTTGGAACTTATCATAGTTATTTAATTAGAAGACTCTGATGTTTATGTTTGGTGTTAAACTCGGTATTGAACTATCGACTGGTATGCCAGTTCGTCTCTTTGTAATAAAATGCTATGGCTTACCTTTATTTCACTTTAATTAAATACACTGTGATGATTCCACCGTGTTGTCCATCACGAGATACTAAACTGGGATTAGTATCGGCTCGTGATGCTGGATTCCCATTACAAGTACTGGGGTCACGACATTTACTCTACAATTTTTCTCCTTTTCTTTGGTAATGTGCATGTACCACGATGATGCTACTTACACTGGCTAATAAAGCTCCTTCTGCCATTTTGCTCATGACATGGCCAATTATTACTGCTATATGCAATGTTAATTTAAATCCCTACGTAAGCAGGAAGATGATTATACTGATACTGATAAAAGTCCTATGTCGGTTGATGGAGCACAAGCGGCATCAGGTTCGTCCAAGATCATTGTGGAGCCACACATGAAGGGTGCACTCTATATTCCTTTGTCATTTTTACTTAACCTTGAACGATTCTGTGACTATACTCGAAGCATTCTGTCTCCGGTCTTCACAATTGTATTTATTTAAATTCCTGTTGTATGACCAGTAATTACTGCACAATTGTATTTATTTAAATTCCTGTTGATATGCAGGAAGATGATGGCATTAAAAGTCCTATGTCAGTTGATGCAGCACATGTATCTTCTAGTTTGTTTAAAATCATTGTGGAGTCACATTTGAAAGGTACAACCTGTTTTTAATTTGTGATCTCTACTTACCTTGAAGTTATTTGTACTTAATGCCATTTGCATATGTACTCTCTCTGCTGTTTTCATGTGCTCTTGCTGTGATTACCTTTCTTTTCTTTGTCATAGTTGCTACGGAATCTGCATTTGAGGATGCTGATGATGCCGAATACTTTCATGCTTCTGTTTCAAGTATGTTTGACCTTCTTTGAAACATTTAGTGTTCTGATATCATTTTTATATTAATTGAGTACTGCTTGTTACAGAGCGTGATGAACGATTGGCCTTGTATGCTCTGATTTGCACGTGCATCTGCTGACACAACTATACCCTTTCTTGCACAATTATTTTCAGAGCGATTTGCACGCCTAAGTCAGGTCTTCTCTTTAGCTTCATCTTGTGATTTACCTCAGTTGAAATGTACAAATAATGTACACTTCTTTCTATAATAGCCTCCTTCCATGATATGCATTGCACTATTGCAGGGTTTTTCTACGTTTCTATCATACACTTTATGTTTTTTACAGAAAAATGGTGAAAATGATCCTACTCAAACATTGGAAGAGTTGTATTGGCTGTTGTTGATTACCAGTCATGTCCTAACTGATTCGGGAGAAGGAGAGACGCTGCTTGTAAATATTCTTGATTTTCTCTCTTTTCACTAGTGTTTCTAAAATCTTGTCACTAATATTTTATTGCACTTTCCCTTAGATTTTCATATATTCTCTAACCGACAGTTCCATCTTGCAATAGAACACACTATGGTGCACCACGTAGCACCATACATTGTGTACAACATAAAATGATGCTCTGAAAGCACTGAAACCTAGCATATTATGCCTGCCTGGTGGTTGTTACTTCACTAGTCAAGCATAAGATACAAATCATAATTCGTATGCGTGTCTTTCACTACTAGAATTCTAACTTTTACCGAGTGTGCAAATACCGTCGGCCATTAGAAAATACCGTAGGCCATGTATATGACCGAGCGTACACCGTTGGTAACCTCCCCTCGGCCACCCGTGCTAGGGAATTCATGCAATTACCGACGGGACCTTCGGGAATGAATTTAGTGACCGTTTTTTGAGCACTCGGAAAATGCATGAGTGAGTGGCTTTGAATTACCATCGGAAATTGAGAACACTTGGAAAATGTATGAGCGAGCGTCTTTGAATCACCCACGGAAATGGTAAACACTTGGAAAATTTAGTGGATGAAATAAGTTGAAATGTAGCGGGAGAAATAGGGAGAAATATTTTATATCGAGATCAACCTCTCTATATACTTGATTCTTGAAGCCAATTTTTTCCATTTAACTCAAATTAATAACAAATGTGTGTTGCCTAGGATTCGAACTCCTGACCTATTGAATAAAATCTCTCCCACCTAACCATCCCACCTCACGCACCTTTTGTTTAAAATAGTATATATATTTCTTTTAACCCTTGTCTTTTTGTATACAATGGTCGAGGGTTTTCATTCAACCGTCGGCCATTCCCTTGAATGGTCGAGGGTTCCTTTAAATGGTTGAGAGTTTTATTTTAACCATTGGCCATTCTCTTGAATGGCCGAGGGTTCCCTTGAATGGCCGAGTATTTCATTTCAACCGTTGGTCATTCTTTTGGATGACCGAGGGTTTTAATTCAACCGTCGACCATTCCCTTGAATGGCCGAGTGTTTCTTTGAAACTGTCGTTTATTTTTACGCCCACTCGGTAAAGCATGTAATAGCCAACCGTTTTTTTTTTCTAACGCTTGGGAAAGATGCACCGTTGGCCAGCTTAACTTTTACCGAAGGTCCGTAGGTAATTACCTTTAACACTCGGTAAAAGTTAGATTTCTAGTAGTGTTTATTCTCAAAGTTTTAACTATTAATTATTTTTTAAACAGATTCCTGAAGCATTACAGGCTGGTTTCCCCAATGTGGTTGAAGTAGCACAACATCCTGTAGTCATGCTCTCATGGTAAACGATCGAAACTTTTGTCTAGTGGTCAAATCACTTGACAGAGCTGGCTATTCTATCGTATATATATTTAGCTGGTACTGCATGATTGCACTGGTCTAAGAATTTTAGAACCCATTTATGGTTATGAAAATTTCTTTTTATAGTATCCCTAAAATATTTGACACTTCTAGATTGTTACAAAAAAAATCATTCAGAAGTTATCATTAGTTAAATAAAATGTTTTCCCTGTAACTGGACGATGTTCATCCTAGAGTGGCAGTTGATGCATGCCTTCTCACATCCTAGACATAACCAAGGCTTCCATAGTAAATAGAGCAAAAGGCACTGGCGGTCCCTAAACTTTTCCCGCGGTGCCATTCAGGTCCACGATCTTTCAAAATCGAAAAGCGCATCCCTGAAGTTGCTAACGTGTGTCGTTTAGGTCCAAATCTCATCCGGAGGAGTAAATTGCCACCGTGGACAGTCCATGTGGCATTTTTATATTTAGAAAATTTAGAAAAATCATAAAAAATATGAAAAATCACAAAACAATTTAGAAAAATCATTAAAAAAAATTCAGGAAAAAATAAAAAATCATAAAAATCATAAAATATTTTAAAATTAAGGAAAAATAAAAAATTATGCAAATAATACCAGTAATATACTTATGATTAGGAATTGTATTAGTATGCATATCGAGCAAACTAGTCTTATCGCAGCCAAATAGCCCCATCAGAGAAAGCACGTAATCGACAGTAGATTCATAAAAATATAACCATTGCACCTTTTTTATGTTTTTTCTTAATTTTTAAATATTTTATTATTTTTCAGATTTTTATGATTTTGCTGAATTTTTAAAGATTTTTCTAATTTTTTTATGATTTTTCTAATTTTTTATGATTTTCCTTTTTTTTATGATTTTTATCAATTTTTTATGATTTCTCTGAATTTTTTATGATTTCTCTGAATTGATTATGATTTTTCTAAATTGTTTTGTGATTTTTCGGATTTTTTATGATTTTTCTGAATTTTCTAAATATAAAAAATGCCACGTGGACTGGCCACGATAGCAAATTACTCCTCCGGATGTGATTTGGACCTAAACGACACACATTAGCAACTTCAAGGATGCGCTTTTCAATCTTGAAAGATCGTGGACCTGAATGGCACCACGGAAAAAGTTTAGGGACCGCCAGTGCCTTTTACTCTGGTAAATATTTTGTGTGACACAATATCATAGCTGCAAATTTCAATTTCTTTGATGACGATGTAAATTTGGGTCTACCTGTTTAAAGTTTAAGCTATTGGTATGGACCGTATGGTAATACAACATGATCACTTATTCTTATTGTTACGCAGGTCTATAATCAATTTTTCAAGGCAGTCTCTAAATGCAGGAATTAGGGCAAGGTACTTCAGTCCCCGACTCATGGAGGTACTTTTTATACTATTATCCGTCATTTTCATCTTCTTTACTTAAAAAGTTATCTTTTGTATTCACAATTCTTTGGATTTGTTATTCCCATCCCCAGAGTTCCTGGGGATTTTTATTTTTGTCTTTTATTATCTCTGATGGATATTTTCTTTTAAATTTTCAATACTGCAAATAGTAATGCATCCCCTTTATCCTATTCAGCACTGTACTCTTTGGAGGGTTGTTTTACACTTTTCTGGACTTTGCCATAGTTCCTTTTTATTTATATGATGAAAATGCCCTAATTTTCTTGTGGTTTTTGGCAGGCAGTGATATGGTTCTTGGCTAGATGGGTTGCAACTTATTTAGTACCACTTGATGTGGTTAGAGGACAAGTAAGCAGAGAAAAAATTGATGGTGTGGGTAAACATGAATTGCAACATTCTCGAAAACTACTGAACAGTTTTGCTTGGGAGAATAACCAAGGAGAGCTTGTACTTGATTTTGTTGTCCGCATTTCAATGGTAGCACTTACAAATTATCAGGGTGAAAATGAGTTGCAGGTAACCTTCGCTTTTGCCTTACAGACTGCAATTCTGCATATACTATTGTCTGTCTTCGCATGTGTGCATTCTTGTGCACCTGCATGCACTGCTACATTATTTTTTTTAAGTAAAAAGGGGCAAGGGCTCTGCCATTTCAGAAAGATGAAAGCAGACTGTACAATTTACAAGAAGAGGTGGGGAAGGTTAGGGGGGGGGGGTAGGATTACAGAGTGAGATTACAAGAAGGGAAGGCCGCGTTTCAAGCGGCAATCTCGGCTCTAATGCGATCGGTAACACGGGCGACCGGGAGGGCCTGGTGTTGGAAAATCCTTCGGTTCCACTCCTTCTAGATCTCCCAAGAGGACAGGATGATGAGACCGTTGAGGGAACGGGATATGGACTTGGGAAGGCTTGCCTGACGAGCGAGCCACCAGTCGAGGAAGGAGACGTGACCATTAAGCGGGGGGTCATGCTGCAGAAAAGTCTGCCAGATAGTGGATGAGAAGCCGTAGGATCCAAACAGGTGATCGATCGTCTCCGAGGGGCCTTCGCAGAGGCAGCAAGCCGGCTGGTGAGGCCAACCCTTCTTAGCAAGAAGGTCAGCGGTGTTGATGTGTCTAAGGCTTAGATCGAGCCCAAGCGAAGAATTTGCACTTGTTTGGCGCTAGAGCGGACCAAATGGGACTAGCGAGGGGGTGAGATGTGCTACCCATGAATTGGAGGTTGTAAGCCGATTTGGCGGAGTAGAGGCTGGAGGAGGAAAATGACCAGGTGATTTCGTCTGGAGAGTCGGAGAGCGTAATGAGGCAGACTTTACACCACAGGAGGATGGACTCCGCGAAAAGTGTGGCCGAGTAGATGGGCCCGCTTAGTAGTAACCAACGGTGACCAGAGAGGAGGGAGGCCACGGTACCGCTACGGCATCTAGCTTGGTTGAATAGGTTGGGAGCTAGGAGGGCCGGAGCAGAGCCGGATAGCCGGATAGGAGGTTGTAAGCCGATTCTGCACTGCTACTTGTTACTAATGGCTAGTCTGTACAAAAATAGAGAGTCCCCATAGTAAAAGTTGTTGACATTTTATTTTATTTTAATGGTCTCCAAGATGCAGCTTTGATGAAAAAAAAAGAATACTCTAATGTTACATTAGAACTTTGCATGAAAATCTATTCATTTTTGTGTGATTAATACAAAATGCCAAATAATTAGCAATATACCATTGAGCAAATATCATGTCAACATTTTTAATTACATGCTACCCACAGAGATAAGAACTTTTACTAGAGAGTATTTCTTATTGATGGTACACATGCCAAAATCTTCTTTCTAGTTTTCCAGTTTGAAGGTTATCCCTGATCTTCTGCTTTGATTCCTGTTGTCAGACGCTCACATGCCAAAGAATTTTTTTACTGTAGTAGCATCAATTTAAATCGAAATTAAAAAAATAATTTCCCGTTTAATAAAATTAAAAAAATAGCCGCCAGGCGCCCGCTGAATAGGCGGTATTTATGAATCGCCCGTTGAACGGGCGCTTATAGACCTGCACAGCTAATAACGCCTAACTAACGGGCGTTTAATAACGCCAACGGCTCAGGGCGTGGGCCCGGTAAAAATCGCCCGTTCAGCAGGCGTTTTATGCACTGTCGCATAAAAACCGCCCGTTGGATGGGCGTTTAATGCTAGCGGGAATAAGTCGCCCGCTGGACGGGCGCTAAATCACTCGTTATCCATCGCGCGCCGGCCCTGGATCGGCACAGTGAACATTTGCGCCGCGGCAGAGGAAAAAAAGAGGAGAGGAGAAAGAGAGAGGGAGAAGAGGAGGACGAGAGGAGAAAGAGAGGGAGAAGAGGAGGAGGAGGAGAGGGAAAAGAGGAGACCAAAAGAAGGTAATATTAAACCTTTGGGATATTTATTTCGTAATATTGCAAAACAAGGTAGGTTAGCAATATTTCGTTTAAAGCGTAAATTTAGTGATTAGGTTTCGATAATAAGTAGCTGTATTTTATGTAATTTTTATATACATTTGATTTAGAGGTTTAAATTAGAATAATATTCCGATATGTTTTTTGAACGAATATGTAAATGAGTTTTAGGATTTAATGTTTTATAATATATGCGGTAGTTTGTAGTCTATATTTAGGGTTATAACTAGGGTTGTACGGGGGGCAATACGTTGATTTAATGCGTATGTTTATTTTTGTACAGTTTACGGTTAGGCCTTAAAAATTTAGAGAACATGTGTAGATCTGTCGTTAGGGTAGTAGCAGACTCGATTTATATGAAGCATAATACACGTATGTTTAAGCATAGTACAAGGGATTAAAAGCGATAAATCTTTAAGATGTATTTGTCGGTAGAAAAATAATTAAAAATTTATTAGTAGTTTATTTCGTTTTTGTACAGGCTAAATGGGAGACAGAAAATATTTTAATGTTTATTACGGACAAGGGGATATCAATTTTTGTCCAGACGGGGTAGACCTATCTATGTTCCGGTCAGTGATGTTGGGGATATCTAGGCCCACGGAGAGAACGTTAGTAGGGCTTGAAAATTGGTTGTTAAGGACGTTTAAAATTAACCCCGAAGAATATGGTCTGGATATCAGCGCTGTTGCTAGCCGTACTACGGAAAGACCTTATTAGGAGTTGGTACCAATAAAGGCAACCCGAGGATGGAGACGTTATGTCGAGATCGCCAGTGAACGAGGACAGCCACTAGCACTTCTTGTTCAGGCCAAATCTGAGAGAACAAAATGAAGAAGATTTGCATCAACTTTGTCGAAGGAGCTAATGTAGTGCAGGAAGAGGTGCAGGAAGATGGTGACGACACTGAGCATGTGGTGCATGAAGAGGTGGAGGAGCTGGAGGAGAGAGGTGATGGATCAAGTGAGCAACAAACAACACAGGAACCCATAGGTGCGGCAGATGAGGGGGAGTATATTGAAGCTATAGTTGTGGAGATGGAGGCCGAGGATGCTGAGCACGAGCAAGTCCCTGAGGAAGATGTGTCAGACGATAAGAGTCCCGGTGGCTTTCGAAATGTCGTGCCGGTCGAGTGGAACTCATCAAACTTTGCGAGCTATCTATCAGAAGACACTCAAACAGTGGGAATACCACGAGCGAGGTGACACAAGGAGCGACATACCCTAGAAGGAAGAATTGCCGACAGTAGTGAAGATTTGGGCATTATCACTTATGAGAGAATTCAGGGTTGTTAGGTCTAGCCAAGTGTGTACGATGTGGTGTGTGTTGTCCCGGTTGCCCTTGGCGTGTGCATGCCTTTAAAGGAAAGTGGGTGGAATCTGGGTATGTTCAATAGTGAGGAGCATAATTGTGCGGTGGTGATGTCGAGACGAAGCACGAAATCTAACATCAACAATGGTGGCACATATAATGCAGGCTCAAATAGCAGAGAACGTGAACTATGAGCCTCGGTCTATCATTCGAGCCATGGAGGAACAATTTCAGTACACTATTCCATATGCAACTGCTTGGAGGGCAAAACAAAAAGCATTAGAAATGAGGTTTGGAACATATGAAGCATCTTATGCGAATATGTCATCCTGATGGCGCCATAGCTAAGAGAAATTTGGGTACATATTATGATTACAAAGAGGTGGAGGCGGAGGCGATGATATTGGAAAGTTAGCTTCTGCGGCGGGTTTTCTTTGCCTTGGGGCGATGCATCGAGGATTTCAAAATTGTCCTCCAGTTCTATGTGTTGACGGAACATTCCTAACTGGCAAGTATAAGGGGCAAATCCTGACTGCAATCGCCGTTGACGGAAACAACCAGATTCTGCCGGTGGCATTTGCTTTTGTCGAGGGTGAGAATACGGAGAGCTGGTAGTGGTTTTTAGAGAGGGTGAAGCATGCGGTTGTTGTTGGCAGATCAGATGTTTGTATAATTCATGACAGACATCTTGGATTGTTAGCGACGATCGAAGAAATTAAGTTTGGCTCTGACTATCGAGCTGCTCAGTGGCCGGACATACATACCCGGTGGTGCATGAGACATATGGGTGCCAATTTCTTTAGCCAGTTCAAAAGTAAGCACTTAATGAATCTGTTCAAGCGATTGTGTAAGCAAAATCAGCAGCGTAAGTTCAATCGGCTTTGGCAGACTTTGGATGAGCTGACGACAAAGCATAGCAGGGAGGCTGGGAACGTGAGGAACAGAAGAATTACAAACTTTTCAGAATGGATTGAAGACTGTCCGAAAGAGAAGTGGGCATTACTCTATGATTCAGAAGGCCGTAGATACGGGATCATGACGACAAACTTGGCGGAGGTATACAACTGGGTCATGAGAGGGACCAGGGCACTGCCGCTCGTAGCAATTGTCGAGGGGATTCTGCACCGAACATGCAAGTATTTCATGGACAGGTATCGAGCAGCCTCAATTGCTATGTCTGATAATCGGTTGTTCTTTTCTGGGGTTGTGACAAAGTACATCATTGAAAAGGTTAAGAAGGCACAGCTACACTCACCTCACGCAATGGGTACCAACGAGTTAAGATATGAAGTTCACTGCATGGATAGGGCTCGCCTTGGGCGTAAACGTCAGAGGAACAGACAGGAGTGCATTCTTGCTAATGATCAATGCAAGTGCTCCTGTCGTAAGCCGAAACTTTTACATAAACCTTGCTCTCATGTACTTGCAGCGGCGTCGATGACAAATCAATCAACATACAATTATGTTTCTCAGTATTACAGGAAGGAAGCTATACTTCACACTTGGCATGCCGAGATATACGGGTACGGTATGTACGGATCATTCACTGACCCAGTTGGGCCAAATTGTAGGCATGTCCCGGATAGGAACAAGCTGAAATGCAACTTAGGACGCCGAGTGCATCGACGTATTCGAAATGACATGGATCGATGCGAGGCAGGCGTCCGTGAAGATATGCAGCGAGTGCAATGAGGTCGACCACACGCATTAAAAAGCGTAACAATCCCAGTAGTGGAATGCACGATTTCGAGGCTGGACCTTCAGGGTCAGCACACGATGGTCGACGTCCTTTCCGTTGACTGGACATGTAATGTAATGCGACGAAATTTGTAATATTTATATTCGTGGATGTCATGTTGTAACGACATAACATTTCAGTTGGGCTTCTCACGATGTATTGTAATAATGCTATATCCGTTGCAGACATGTACTATGTACGATGAGGAGTCTTTGTCATATTAAAATTTGTGTTATCTGCATTTTAAAGTATGGTAATCCGTAATTTCATTTTAAATTGATCCTACGTCGCTGTAAAAGATTTTATTAATTCGTTAATAAAATGTAATGCAGGTGCTTCAGCATGGCGGAGGAGGGTGGCGGACAGCAGGCCGATCGTCTTTTGGATCCCTCTGTGGACCAAAGGCATCGGTCACGCAGGAGTGCCGTTGAGGGGCGTCCGCTTCCAGCTTTTCGTCCTAGAGTACCGAAGGAGCTCCTGACTATCGACGCCCGCTGGGTTCACAGGTGAGGAAAAAAATTAAAAAATTGCTTAATGAAATTTTACGATATGTTATTTATTATGGATATGTAGGTTACGCCTTACCGGCTTACTCCCAGTGTGTCGGATCTTTGGAGGCGATCGCCTCGAGGCAGCGAGGCCCTTCGCGTCGGCTTCAGCAGACGCGTTACTCGCTCGACAGTCTTTGCTTGCGGCTCTCGTCGACCGGTGGAGGCGAGACCTACACCTTCCACCGCCTGTGGTGAGTCGCCCCACCCTACTGAGATGTGTCCTATATACTAGGACTTCCTGCGGGTGACCCAAAGTGGTGGTCAGGGCGTGTCGCCACTTTGGCGTCTTGGTGATGGCCGATGCGCCAATATCTAGCGGCGGGGGTTCCCGAACTACTGAGCCCATTCCAAATTCGGAGACGCATGGGCGGCGAAGAGGTGGATCTTGCAGTTTACGGTAAGAGGCAATTTCGAAATGATATTCTTTCTAACGGATGATGTCATGCATAATACCTTGTTAAACTTTTTAACAAAGCGGAGACCATCCACCGGAGGCGGACGAGGCTACGGTGTCCGGACACCTCGAGACATACCTCTTTTGGCTGTTGGCACGTGTTGTTTTGCAACACGTCCGGAATCTGATGGACAAGTTTCTTCTTCCGTCAGCGCGCAGCGATCGCCGACTCGGGGAGACCAGGTACCCGCCTCTGATTGGGCTTCGCGGTGCTTGCGGCTACTTACGTATACTGTGCGATCGTGTACAAGACGGAGGAGGCGGAGCCGCGATCACAGTATCCATCGCTACTCGGTTGTGGTCGTATGAGAGGATCGCCGTCGATCGACCTCTCATGGATCCACGGTGTGTCTGTGGCGTTTACTACCACGAGGCGAGAGGAGGATAGACCTACGATGGGGTTCTTGTGGTTTCGCCGACGGGTAATGAAATAATCATACTTTCGATTTGTCATCCTATCTTATTGATATTCTGTAATTTAACAATTTGCTCAATTTTGCAGCCGACGTGGGCTCACGTCACACCCCACAGGGACTACCCGGACTACGTCCGGATGTTGGACGAGCTGCAGGACCACGACTTCCAGTGGACGCCCTACCGGGACGACCTCGTCGAGGCTCGTGCACCTCTTGGCCTGTCGTCGCTCTGTACGCGTGACTCCGAGTACTGGCTTACGAGGAAGCCAGTACTCTTCGACATCTTTGTCGAGGAGTACTCACCGCACAGGGTGATGCGCCAGTTCGGGCTCCGACAGGAGTTTCCCCTACCAGTCGTGCACACCGTTCCCCATCACGTTCACCAGTACGTTCGATACACATGCTTTGTTGACAATTTTTTTTATTATAGTGTCATGATCTAAACATTTAATAATCTTTGTAGGGTCACCGAGCGAGGCGAGTGCGGCGCTCTTTGGGCTCTGCGATGGTCCCATGGGTGGAGCGGTGGGAACAAGCGGCCGAGGATCTCGTCGGCGAGGATCGAGAATCGACGGCAAAGACGTTCGACGCAGCGTACCTACGGTGGTACGTACCCGCTACACGCACTCGTGTCGGATACACGCCTCCTACGGAGATCGTGCACAAACCTACCGTCTCCGACACTTACCCTCAGCACCACCCACAGGCTGCATATCAAGCGGTAATATTTCTATCTCGCACAGATAATTTCTAGCATGTCTGTATCATAGAACTTACATTTGTGTGGGATGTTTTGTTTTCGATAATTGTTGAACAGCATGACCTCGTACGACTGTCCGCCTTAGAAGCGCGCCATGCCATGGAGCGCATCCAGACGGGTATTCAGATGACGACAAGCGAGGTCGTTGAGTCCTTCAGGAGGATCTACGAGAAGTGCCGCGCGAGCCGTCGTCGGCGTCTGTTGCGATGATCCAGCGCCTCGCTTCCGTACCTGCAGCGGTCCCCAGACCCCCCTTCTCCGGTATAGTTCATATTAATTATAATAATTAAATATACGTCGCACATATGAATTATAATAATTAAATATACGTCGGGTGCAGTCAGCCAGCGTCCCCGTGCTCCAGCACCGAGTGTCGTAGGGGCGTCCGGAGGCTTGCAGGGGTCTTTTCGGCCCCCTCAGGACGTGCCCGGGTCGTCCGGAGGTTTCCAGGCGTCTTTCCGGCCCCGGCACGACGCGCCCTCTACACCGGGTGGGTTTCGCGGCCCAGTCCGGTCTTCTGTCGACGTGCCAGGCTCGTCCACTCAGGCGGCCTCTACGTTTCACGGGTCGTTCAGGCCACCTGCTGCGCCCACATTTGATGGTTAGTTCTCCTGTTTTCATTTTCGATAGTCGCGTATGTGATGATACTTAAAAATAAACACATTGCAGATCCTGCGTTGACCTCGCCTTGGGGATGCCCGGACTTGTCCGAGCCACCGGTGTGCACCGATCCTCTCCCGGCGGACTACTTGACTACTTCTACGGAGTCGGCGGGAGATAGGGCCGTCACGGTTGTGCGAGGCACCCCCGCCACCTCGCGGCGATCGCGGCGAGCATGCGACTCGAGCCTGACCCGACCGCGGCGAGACGTCGGGGCCCGGACCGCTTCACTTTTCCCTCTACGGCTTTCGGACGTGCGCGCAAGTCTCGAGCTGATGGTTCTGTTATGGGCGTGAAGCCTAAGAGGGGGCGTCCGTAGGACGTATGTTAGTGTATACCTTTTGTGTGTTGTTAGTATCGCTACTATGTCACTTTTGATATCGTATTGTTATTAATTTGTTTATGTTATTTTATCCACGCTCGACTGTACACTGCAATGTTTAACGCTCGACGACGTAGCGTTCGTCGTACCTGGTAGCGCAGCGCAGCGCAACGTCTAAATTGTCTTCGATTTTACCTATTATGAAAAAACACATCGCAATTGAACTCATAGATTAAATACATAACAAGTCGCACGAACATCAATGATACAACCATTGTAGCATAAGGTCGTAACTCTTAAATACGTACTATTTTACGTGCATGGCCATGGCTGAGTGAAAGGGTTGTGGCATTCGCATGAACACCACGTGGCTGAACATTGAGAAGTCGCTTCCCACGTTGTGTCAAAATATCCTGGATATTGTTCTTCCATGACCGATCTTCGCCGAAGAATTTCTGCGTTCGGTGTGATGGGGTAATGGCATCCACAGAGGCATGAGGTGTCATTACAAAAACGAGTTGAGATGTAGTGTTGATCGAGAACCATGCGGTTTGACGGCTCGCGTTCTGCGGCGGTGTTGGCGGCGCGCCCGAGGACGCCGCTTGAGTTGTTGGTATGCGGATGGTCGTAGTGCACGGAGCCTGCTCTTCAAGCGATCTATCTTTGCGTGGAGGCTTGCGATGTAAAAATATGCAGCGCTCGGGTAAGGCTCATCAATCCACATAGTCCATCCACAGGTAACATCTGGAATCTGTGAGTTCAATTGATATACTTAGTCTGCGCGAGATCTATGACGGAAAATAAGGGCGATACTTACGTTGTAGTGCAGGCACGGTAGAATCTCGACCGGTGAAGCCTTCATGGGCGTGGTCGAACCACTGTGGCGGGGTTACCACACCGGCATTTCGGCCATAGCCATATTGAAGCACGCCGATCTCTCGAAGGCGGACCATCTCTCCGATCGTCGTACTCCAACACACGCATGTCGGATGCGGTAGACGAGCATGCTCTCTGGACCAAATGACTCCCACCATGTATCGAGGAATGAGCAGGCGTGTGGAAGGACCCCACTTGCCATGGTGTATGTGAGGTTCTGCGGTTCAAACTTACGGAGGCACGATATTTATAGATGGAAGGGTACCATCTCATCACGGTGAAAGCGATGAATGTTAAGTATTTTTAAAGCAATAATTCACGATATCTTGTTCGTGAAATTGACGATCCTTATCAACACCGTTAATCCCACCTCTTTCTCTCTCCGTCGGTGCAAACATGTCCTTCCGCGTGTCCTATCTCTCTCCGTCGATGCACACTGCAGCCGGAAGCGACGTGACAGCACGAGTAGCAACAGGATTCTACACAGTGCTTATACACAGTGTGAAAGCGACGTGACAGCACAAAGAGGTAAAAGCTGCTCACATAGTGTTTGTACACAGTGTTAGAAAAGCAGCTTCTCGCCCACGCCCTGGTACGAATGCGATGTCAATTTCCTTTAAATGGAGCACCCGGTGCCCACGAATCTCGGACCACACTACACCCATAGCATATATCTAGTTTTTGAACACTTGTCACTTGCACAATAACTGTATCTTCAATCGTTTCGGAGGTGGTCTCTTATTTCAATCCGTTTAATTGTGACTATATTTTTGATTTTATTATGTTCAACATGCTTATATGTGTGTTCTATGTGTTTGATCGTCCTCTTTATGTGTAGTACATGGATAACGTGCATACTACTACTCGTCCATTTATGACACCTAGATGGTGGCTTTCATATGGACCAGGAGTTCAAGCACACGCACCCTCTGAAGATTTGCCGATCGTATCGAGAGCTCACTACAACACAAATCCTATGATGCTTAGAGATCCAGAGTTCTATAGAGGATGGCCGCAGTGCCTCCACGGGATCGACACGGTCGTGCAGATTTATGATCGTGTTGCAGATGGTTTTACGGGCCGTAGGTTTTACCGATGTCCCATGTTTGAGGTGCGTTTACTATCAAAATTAACCTTATTACGTTACAAAAATGTTATTAACAATATACTCGACTTTTCGCAGGCATAGGATTGTGGCTTTACAAAATGGATGGATGATCCATATCCCATGGCTGCATCTACATACATAGACTATCTGCACGGAAGAATACAACAGTTACAACATCGAGTAAATGGTCTATTGAGTGTGCAAGCGACAGAGTGGGAGAGAATGCGATTAGTTCTTGATCCACAATTTGAGGCCAACCCCCCATGCACCAATTATAAATGCCTTTGTGGATGTCACTACCCCGACAGTCCGAACGAATTTGTGCGCTACAAGCGAAATAAATTTCGGAGGGAGTACGGGCACATCGAAGATCCAGACTTCGTAGAAAACCTTTCATGCAGCACTCGGTGGTGCATTTGTCCATGTCATTTTCCAGATCAACTGCCTTAATCGGATGCGTACTTGTCTTCCGATCGAAGTCATAAAAAATAAAGTGTCATTTTACCTTCTCCTATCATTTTCGGTTGTCACCGTCAAATTTTATGGTTTTTCAGAACCGATGAATAAATATTAAAACAAATTGATTAACGTGATACAAGTCATGGCACGTATGATGCATAAAACAACGTTGTTTCTTTCTTTCCTGCGCACGCCTCGGCTCCGCACGCCTCGGATTCCTTCGCCTTGAAGTGCGTGCCCTGTACGTCTTGAAGTGCGTGTCGGAATCAGCGGGCTGCATGCAGAAAAGGCGCACTGCTGGTGGGATGTCACTGCCTGTCTGCCAGTTACGTCAATTCATGTCATGTCATGTCTCATTAAACATGCGTTTAATTTAATAACAAAGTAATTACCCATTAATAATGATAATGTCATAACGCTATCGTATTTGATAATGTCAAAAAAAGGAGGGAATTGAATAACATAATGGTGCGTAACTTGTTCTAATTTTATATATATTTTTTCATTCACATTAAATTTTACAAAAATATTTCGGCCCCATCTATACATTTTCTTTTTCTGCGCCTTTAACTTCATTTTCTCGGCCGTGGCAGACAATCGGCGCGACCGCGCGCGGCGAGGAGGCCTGTGGGCGCGTGGCGGCTATTGATGGGTTCCGGCGTCACGGAAACGCCATCTGTGCTGCCATTGACATACCCAATCTCCATATTAATCTCTTAGGTTTTGATAAAAGTGGTAGGGGGGAGCCAGGGGGGCCCACTGACATATAAAACACCTGCTGGACAGGCGCTATATATGAAGCGCCCGGCGGACAGGCGCTATATATGAATCGCCCGGTGGACAGGCGCTATATATAAGCGCCACGAACAGGCGATATTTATAAACGCCTCGACGGGCGTTTATAATCAATCGCTCGCTACACGGGCGTGTCAAAATTAACGCCCGATCATCGGGCGCTGAGATGCTATTTTTTTAATTTTATTAAACGGGAAATTATTTTTTTAATTTCGAATTAAAATAAAGCTAGTACAGTAATAAATTCCATGCCAAAAGCTACTTGCTACAGTTGTTCGACGGAAACACACATGCACTTATGTTGTTCAGTTGGTAAGCCCAAATGAGCAGCTGCAACCAATGCTACCTTATCTTTTGTGTTATATAGAATCAAGCTATGCCTTTTACTTTGCATGTGCTAAAAATGTCAGCAGCATCTCTTATACTGGTAGTGATTCAGTATGCCATGTACGCTTGAATCTCACGCACTGCACTAGAAGCGCCATTTAGACTTCAAAGTAACTTTGTGCCTGCTTGTTCTTTATTCATTTGATGCAATGGTGCATACCACTTGGTTCACCGACAGTGTGCTTGAGCCTTGAACAATGTTCACATTATTGTAGCATGGGCTGCTGTACGTGCAGGCACAATTCATTGATAGATTAGGAAGTTAAGATAATATTAGAATTTAGAGCTTAGGGAATAGTTTCCATTCCATTAGTTATATATAAGAATGAAATAATGAATTGAGTCCCCAGTTCCGGCCTACACCTGGTTTGTCCCTAACCTGGCTATTTTAGATCTAATCCTCCCCCAATCCTTGTCCTCCTTGAACTTATGACATAGTCATTTTGTACTTTCATGGCAATGTAAGGTATCTTTTGAATGTATATAAAAGTGTGGCTAAACTTCATACATGTATTGATCAACAGAGAGCCCATATATAGGCTGTACAAGCGCAGGGGATGGCCATGCGCGGTATAACAAACAGCAGCTAAACTCACTCTCGTACAATGCATGTATAACAAACTCAATGCATACATATGCTACAGCCTTAGCCACACCAACTGAAGACAGAAGTCTCGCGTAAGTCCAGGTGCGCCGATCCAAGGAAACCGGTGATCCAACAGCACGTTAATCCAACATGTCTAACAGCCCCCCTCAGCCTGTACATGGAGAAATGTGCAGGCTGGATCGAAACTCACCAAACAACGGAGCAGGAAGACCTTTGGTGAATATGTCAGCAAACTGAGACGTGGAGGGAACATGGAGAACCTTGACCTCACCAAGGGATACTTTATCACGAACAAAATGAAGATCAATTTCTACATGTTTAGTTCTTTGGTGCTGAACTGAGTTGGAGGGCAAATAAGTGGCGCTGACATTATCACAGTAGACGATAGTAGATCGAGGGGGAGGGCGACGAAGCTCACACAGCAGTTGGCGAAGCCAACAGTTCTCGGCGACGACATTAGCAACCCCCCTATACTCGGCCTCGGCACTAGAACGAGAAACTGTGACTTGTCGTTTGGAGGACCATGAAACAAGATTGTCACCATAGAAGACACAAAAACCTTCCTGTACCTTCATCTTCTTCCAAGTCCAAAGCCTTTAGCCTTCCCGTATCATCACCATGAGTGACACCGCGAGCACGGTCGCCGCAGCAACTGCTGCTGCTCTGGCTTCTTCATCTGCTGCCCAAACCGTGCCGACACCACAGGTGCTCTGGCTAGCGCATCTTCTCCTTCCACCAGCGCCTCCATTGCACCTTCTCTTGCGCCTGCTATATCTCCAGCCATCACCTCCGTTCCTCTTTCTCAAACCCTACATAGTGTCAATATCAAAGCGGTCATCCCTTATACGCTTGATATCCAGTCCAATAACTACAGCAAATGGCGCAATTTATTCCTAGTGGTGGTTGGTCGCTACGGGCTCCGCGATCATGTTGAGGACGCAGAGCCACACCATGATGATCCAGGTTGGGTTCAGGAGAACCTCACGGTTCGATGTGGCTGTATGCCACCATCTCGGAGGAGCTCCTTGATATGGTCATGGGGCCGAACGTCACTGCCTTTGGCGTTTGGTCTCGTCTTGAAGCCATCTTCCGCGACAACAAGCCCAGCCGGGCTGTCCATCTAGAAGCGGAGTTCCATGGGCTTGTGCAGGGTGATCTCTCTGCATCAGCCTACTGCCACAAGCTGAAGACCCTCGCCGACGCGTTGGTGATTGCGATCAGCCTGTCTCCGACCGCGCACTAGTGCATCAGCTGATCCGGGGCCTTGGTCCCAAGTTTGCCGTCCTCAAGACCATGTTGCCGATGCTGCCAACATTTCTCACCTTCATGCAGGCTCGTGGCTACATCCTTCTTGAGGAGACTGCTCAGGCGGACACTGCCAAAAAGGCAGCCGAGTCTGCTCTTCTTGTTGCCGGGTCCAATCTCCAAACGGCGACAACTCGGCACAGCGTCCCAACACCGACAATCGTGGCTCCTCTGGTCCATCAGATCGGGGCCGTGGGAGAGGCGGTCGTGGCCGCAATAGTCGCGACAGAGGCGGACGTCATCCCGGTGGCTACTTCAACAACGGCGGTGGCAACGGCGGCGGCGGCGGCGGCCGTGTGGTGCACCCCAGTACCAGCAGCATCATCGCCAGCAGCCGGTGCCCTGGATACCCTACTCGCCATCCCCATTTTGGCGTGCGCCCTACATTGGCTCCACCGGACCTGGTGTTCTCGGCCGTCCTCCAGCCAACAGCAACGCCGCCTACACCGCCATGCATCAACCCACTACTACTCCAGCGCCACCATCATGGGACACCACTGGACTGATCCAAGCCCTGCATGCTACTTCGCTTCACCAGCCATCTGCCAACCAGGATTGGTTCATGGACACCGGTGCCACCTCTCACATGTCTGGGGATCCATGTACTATTATCAATTATTGTCCTTCATCAATTCCATATTCATCTCGCATTATTGTTGGAAACGGATCTTCCATGCCCATACATGGCACCGGCTCTAGTTTTCTGCACACACCATCATCTACTTTTCACCTTTCCAATGTTCTTCACACTCCCAATTTAGTTAAGAATACTGAGAATGACACGAACTGTAGCCGGCTTGATGACAGGACTAGAAGTCTCGTCATAATCAACACCTGGTTGTTGCAAGAAGCCACGCACCACCCATCGAGCTTTATAGCGAGCAAGAGAACCATCGGGATTGAATTTATGCCGGAAGATCCACTTACCGGATACCACGTTGACACCTGCAGGGCAAGGTACAAGAGACCAAGTATTGTTCATCATCAAAGCATTATATTCATCAAGCATTGCATTGTGCCAGTTAGGATCTTTGAGAGCTGTACGATATGAAGTAGGAATGGGAGAGATGGCAACTGTGGTGAGGTTAAAGTGGCGCTTAGGTTGAATGATGCCGGATTTAGCACGAGTTTGCATGGGATGCATGGAGCAAGTGGGACCTGGGGCTGTGAGAGGGTCGGGCATGACTGGTGAAGCAGAAGTGACATGCGCTGGAGAACTAGTAATTGGACTAGATGGCAAGGAGGGAGTGGCTGGTGTGGAATCTGGAGTGGATGGCATAGGAGATACTGGTGCTGGACTGCATGGGGTCGGCACTGGATTGGGAGGTGCGGGAGCAGATGGTCGTAGGCGCATGGGTACGTGATCCCAGAAAGAATCGGTAAGACTGTCTGCGGTGGAGACAGGAGCAGAAGAGGTGTGTTTTTGGGCTGCAAAGGGAAAAGTGTGCTCATCAAAAATAACATGGCGAGAAATAATAATTTTGCGAGTCTGAAGATCAAGACACCTATACCCTTTGTGCTCAAGAGGGTAACCGAGGAATACGCAGGGGGAAGATCGTGGTGAGAGTTTGTGATCAGCTGTGGCGGATAGGTTTGGGTAACAAAGGCACCCAAAAATGCGAAGATGAGAGTAATCTGGTATTTGACCAAAGAGAGTGTGGTAAGGTGTTAAGAGATTAATGGGTTTGCATGGCCGTCGGTTGAGGAGGTAAGATGCAATGTGAAGGGCCTCAGCCCAATAAGTGACAGGCATATGAGCGTGAAAAAGAAGTGTGCGCATGATGTCATTAATTGTGCGGATGCCTCTTTCAGCTTTCCCATTCTGAGACGAAGTGTAAGGACAAGAAAAACGAAAGGTGATGCCACGGGAAGTAAAGAAATTGCGGAGATTATTATTATTGAATTCACGCCCATTGTCACATTGAACAGATTGTATGGAGACATGAAATTGGTTTAAGATCAAGAAATAGAAATTATGTAGCGTGGTAAAGGAATCAGATTTATGGCGTAAGGGAAAAGTCCATATGTAGTGAGTGAAATCATCAACAATGATTAGATAATATTTGTAGCCAGAGAAGCTTACAATAGGTGACGTCCAAATGTCACAATGAATTATTTGAAAGGGAAAATAAGTAACTGAAACTGAACTAGGGAAAGGCAAGCGAACATGGCGTCCTAACTGACATGCATCTCATGTAAGTGAAGGACGTTTATGATCGGTACAGGAAATAAAAGAATCGGAAATAAGACGTGATAGTGTATGACTACTAGGATGACCAAGCTAGGTTCACCCGATACTAGATTGGACTAAGTATTCATGTCATTTGTTGTCAAAATTTGCAGGTCGACTGGTCAAACTAGGTTTTTTTTTTCATGAGTTTAATAGATTAAGTACCTCAGTTCCTACTTTAGTTTGATAGTTACATCATACATGTGGTTTTCCTCATTTTTAGCATTGTAAGTTACTAAGGATGATGAATTTTTCATAATGTGGGTTGGCTTAAATACCACTATGCCATCACTTCAAGATGTTATCATTGCTGTGATTGCTCTTTTGAGCATATAAGATATAGATGAGAGAGTCGTTAATTAGGTAGCTAGATTTAGGTATATATTCACATAATACATTTCAAATCTATATTTGGTTTTAGTTCCTGTACGGACCAACTATGTGCATTTCAATGCCAAACTGGTCATTAAAGACTTGAGTTCTCTCATGCCTCATTTCATATAGTGATGCTCATTATAGGCTTAGGACCTCCTAAAATGATATAGAATTTGATATTCTTCTAGTTCTCAATAAAATCATGTTGTTTTAACCACCTTAAATATATCTTCTACAAAATTTTTCTCATCCTAATTAAGTCTTGCAAAGATGGTATGATTTCTGTTACTATTGTTTTTAGCACTCCCTTCTTTTTTCTTCCGATATGCTTTTTCTATTCCTTTGTAGGCAAGGATTATTTTGGTGACACAACCATTGACAAGGAATATATAAGGCAGCAAAAAAACAGAATCCTATATGGCTGTCATTTACCTTATTTTTTATGTAATGACACAATTATTTATGCTCAGTTGACAGAATATACCTTTTTTATGACATGTACATTATACAATATTAGGTGTCTTTATTGGCATGGTTCCACAATTATTTACAGTTTTCTAGATCAATTGTTTCCCTTCAATTTGTATCGTAAGGAGAGATTGGATTTTGTCCGATAGACCATGTCTAATTAGTGGCATATTTACCTTGCTCTTTCTATGTCAATATTTGGAAACGTTTTTTCCTGAAACTGTAGAGAACATAATATTTGTTTTTCAAGACTACATATTAAATAGTTAACATGTTTATAGAATTTCCCTATGGCTTTAAAATTTAATTTTTTATTCAACTTTTTTGTCATGTATGCAGTGGAACCTGAAATGGGCTGCGAAGCAATTGGGCTAGCCCATGGTTCCTTGGGCTCTTGGCCTGGTGACAAGAAGCAGCAGTACAAAAGGGAGGTCCTGGTCAGTTAGGGGGCATCGAGTAGAACAGAGCAAGACTCATCTTCCTCCTAGATTCCTTCGTCTCCCTCTCAAGTTGCTGCCTCCTCCCCAGTTCCTCTTTCTCTGATTTCCCTTTCCTCTGCTGTGCTTCTCCCAGTCTCACCTCTGATCTCTCTCTCTGATTGTATCCCCATGTGTTCGGTTGGTGAACTGAGCGAATTACCTATTGATTGGTGAATTTGGTTGTGTTCACTTGTTGTTTGGTGTTGAATCAATGTTCATCGGGTTGGGGACATGACAGTTTGGTATCAGAGCTGTTTATCCTTGGGATTCCGGGTTGTGGTTGCTCTGTAGACTCCCGAGACCTGACCGGTAAAGCTCCGACGGGCAGGTTGGCGATTTCTTTGGGTTGATCGCCTTAATTCCTATACCTAGGTTTGGTTGGCTCAGGGTGAGGCAACACAACGCCATCAAAGCCATCCACTACCTTGGTCTTGTTGCCATGGCGGCTGCATGCCTGCATCATGGTTTGACTCAGATGAGGTGTTCAAAGCAAGCATGGAGCGGATCCGTGCTGGGATGGGAGAGATATTCAAGGAGTATGCCTACCTCGAGCTACCAACAGCCACGCCGACATTCTCAGAGTCTGACAACATCAACGACGCCACTGTGAGGATTTGTTCAGGAGTGATGGAGCTAGGGGCGCCATTCATCCATGGGGATTCTAGCGCAGAGATGCGGTGGGAGGGATCAATGGGCAGCACAGATGATGGAGGTTCAAATCAATGCAATTCCAGTGATCATTGTGGTGATGCCTTCCACGTATTTGGTGGAATGCCTACAAGTGGATACCAACACAAGGTAATTGCAAATCATATCCTGCTTGTTAGGGTGTACCATGAGACCTTTCCAATCACAGAGACATTGCTTCGTCAATTGTTTGATCCATATGGTGTTGTGAAATGGATAGAAATGTTGCATGTGACACTAGATGATGTGAGGGCTATTGTCAAGTATGGGTCATATCTTGAGGCTGCACAAGCTTTGAAGATGCTGAATGGCCGCAACATTTTTGATAATTGTTGTCAGCTCCATATCAACTATGCACCTGAGCAAGGCAATCACACGTGTGATGAAAGGGCTAGTCACCAAGGAGTCCCTAAGTCATTAGGCAACTCTAGTACTAAGGAGCTCAGCAAATGCTTGATGTGGTGTCCCGACCATGATGACAGTGTGCTTATGGTTACAACGACCGCAGCTACTGCCACGAACCTCCCCTTGGTTAACTCCACATCAGAGGTACTTTCAACTGAAGAGCGAGATCGAATATGTGACAAGAATATTGATACTCCAACACCTCTTGGCACACCATTATATGCTATTCCTGAGGAAAATTGTGGACAACAGTTTGATATGCCTGAAGAAGTGCCTGGTGGACTACCACTCATGGAACCTGATTACCAGTACTTTAGAATGTTGTTCAATGAGGAAGAAGAGGACACAGCGCAACGGAAGAGTGGTGAGCCTCCACCACTGCCATGGTCGTCTTTGTGCCTTATAGCCTCAATATTAGTTGTCTGTGCCACTTTCCCCTGCATTGAAGATGACAACACATGTTGGTGCTGGATTCTTGAAAATAGCCACAGTTGCGAACAACAGCCATGGCCACCACACTTTACTGGAGGTGATAACAATCATAAGTCATGTTGGTTGCTTGGAAATGTCATTAAATCAAGACAGGAGCCTTGGCCACCACCTAAGCGTGAGGGAGGCAAAGAGGAACCTTTGCCAATTCGACCATTCTCCTATATAAAGGGTGGCCAGCCATGGGTACTTCCTTGGCCACCACCTACACTTAAATATCCAATGAAGGAGCTACTGTTTGAAGGTTTAGCTACTATGGATGGTGAAAAATTAGTAAAGTCTTTATCAGCTTACATGCTAAGCAAGTACATGAATAGAGCTAGCTCATTAGGATTCATTGGGTCACCACCTAAATTCATTGGTAGTGCAGAAGGACTAGTGCCAATAAGAGAGAGAGAGAGAGAGAGAGAGAGAGAGAGAGAGTCCAGTGCAATGGGATGTGGAAACAGACCCACCGGACGCGTCCGGGGAACCAACAGACGTGTCCGGTCGGCCCTAGTCCAGAACGAGTGTAATCGGGGACTTACAGAAATTTCCAGCGTCGGGCTCATCGAACACGTCCGCTAAACCAACGAACGCATCTGATGAGGAGCTCTCCAGAAGCGGTGCAAATCAGCGCAGCTATGCGGAGCGCGCCGGACGTGTCCGCTGAACCATCGGACATGTCCAATGGGGTGTTCTCCAGGAGGGGTGCAACACAGTCTATCATGTCCCCATGGGACTGGACGCGTCCGACGGGGCATCGGACGTGTCCGGTGACGGCTACGCATTTGGTTGAACAGGTGGTGAGCGCTCGTGTTGAACTAGGGTTCGAGTACACTGGTTGCGTTCGGTCGTGTCGTTGACCCTAAGTCGATTTCGTCCTGGCCGTCCGATCTTCGTCTGATCTGTTTTCGCGCTGACACGTAGCGAAGTCGGGTCTAGGTCTATATATAGAGGGCTGGGCACGAGAGAGAGACTTGAGAGATCCCCATTTGCATCCACCCCAAGTTGTTGCTCCTAGTTTACGCCCTTCCAAGCCCCCATGTCCACCGGTGTGTTCCCTATGGTTTTTGGCGTTTGAGAGAGGAGGAGGATGAGTGAGAGAGAGGGAGAAGTAGTGTGAGCCGCCTCACGTCACCTCCATCCGTCCTGGGTCAAGGTTGGTGTCTCCGTGTGCTCTTGGATCTTAATTTGCTGGAGGGATTTCCACCACCATGCATCTTCCTCGCGCCGACGTCGAGTTCTTCACCGAGTCATACCACTACTTCCTCGACATCAACAACCCAAGCCCTTGCCGGTGCAAAGCCACCGCCGGCTCGTGTCCGGGATGCTTCCTCTTCATCCGTCGAAGAACGTGTACGTCTACACCTCTGAGGCGTCAGAGTCATCCAAGGTGCCGGGACGTTGTCATCAACCAAGGCTGCACGTTGACCTCGTCTACGTTCGAGAGTCTCCGGAGTTGAAGTGTACAAACACCTTCTTCTCAAAGGTCGGTGCGCTTCGTGTGGTGCCGGGGTGACGAGAAGCTCCTAGCTTGTGGGAGAGCTCGTCCACGATGTGAAGGTTTGGAGCTCACCTTGGACGCTTGCTCTAAAGAGCTCCCTGAGTGGAGTTGAGGGCATGGGACGAGAGAGTCCTGGCATCCCTTTGGGAAGTTCCTCATCGTGTAGTAGGCGTCTTGGCACCGAACCACGTAAAAAATCGGTTTGCACCTCTCTTGCTGAAGTCTTTAAATTTCTCACCTTCGCTTTGCTATTGTGACAGACTGCATGTGGCAAGCCTTTGAGCTTGTAGTAGTCGCTTTCTCTTAGCCATTTGCTTTCGTAGTTAGCTTCCGCTCTTAGTCACTTAGGACACTAAAACTAGGTGGCTAATTAATTTGCTAAGTAGAAAAGAAAAGAAAATATTAGGTGAAAATTGTTAAAAGCACCCAATTCACCCCCTCACGGTCGCAGGTTCTTTCACCTGGTCTAGCTCGGCAAGAAAAAGCCTGGGCACCCCGACGGTGCATCGGGCTTAGGCTTAGGCTCAGGCTCAGGCCTGCGCCTAAAGCTCGGCGTCAAGGGCGGGCCCAAGCCTGGGCCCGAAGTTTTTGCAAATTCAGTCATGGCTGGACTCGGGCTTTGGGCTTCCCATCGGGCTTTTGGGCTAGGCTTGGGCCCAATTTTCAAGCCCGGTGCACAAATCAGGCCCAAGCTCAGGCTCGAGTTTCAGGCCCAAAGTCTGACCCAGCCTGGCCCGGCTCATGAACGGGTCATGTCCAATACAGTTGGACCAAAGTGTATATAATCTGATGGCCATCCATACTCACATGGTTGCCAATGTGCGAACCGTAGCACAGGGAGATTTGATTCTTTAACACAAAATATTTACATGTGAGTTTACTTGTCAAATACACATGGAGCAACAAATAACCAATGATCAATATTTAGAATCATAAATAATCAATCATTTTTGAGGGCAACGAAAATGGTAGGACTCTTTGGATCTTTTGCTTCCTTTTATTTTTACTAAAAAAACTACCAAATATTTTGGATTTAAACCAAGCAACATAAAACTCACTAGTTTTGCTACAATAATAAAAAATGGCTATAAAACTCTAAACAATTCAAAACATTTTTAGGTAAATTTTGAAACTTTGACTTGTATGTACCAAAAAAATATATTTTTTAGAAGGGAAAATTAATCTGGTGGCACTGAAAGGTGACTCCGTTAACTTTCTAGCACCGAAGAAAGGTGGCGCAATTTTGTAGCACTGAAGTTACTCCCCGTTACCCCGAACTGGCATGCCGTGACATGAGCTGTAAACTGTGCCGTCTCCATCTCATTAAGGTACCGATTCGGGTGGGGAAAAAAATAAGAAAAGCCTCCCGTGTTCCTTCCCTGTCCAGCCCCTCTCCGCCGCCGGCGCAATCGCGCCGCCGCCGCCGCCTTCCCCGTGGTGCCCTGGAAGCTCAAGGTACTAAGATGTCTTTCGCTTGTATTGCATTCCCCTATTTTGTTGTTCTCGCTCGTTGTTCCGTGCCTAAACCCTAGAAATTTCTCCCTTCGCGTAGATGGGGTCAGGGTCAGATTTGGTTTGCTTGGAGGTATCCGTGTTATCATATGGTTCTATTATTGATGGTAGACGTCACTATAACAAGGGTACGAAGATTTGTTTACTTCTTAATCCAGATGAGTACTCTCTGCTTGATTTGGGGGATGACATCGGGCAGGAATTTAAATGGGGAAGTGACCAACGACCAACGTACTGGTGTACTGGGGTTGACGGGGTGAATCATTGGTTAGAAACAGATGCAGATCTGGTTAATTTTCTTAGTAGTGGAAGAACAAATTTAGCAATTTTCATGAACATTGAGACAGTGGGTAGTGAAGCTCCAGCAGACAAGGATGTTGCTTGCCAACCAGAGGGCGAAGAGATTGTTTTGTCTAAGCATGCTCCTAATCAGTGCTCAAGTGATGATAGTTGGTACAATGGTATAGACTGGGGTGAGGTGCAAGAGCATGGAGACATAGCTGATGGTCCCTCTGTGGAGGACAAAGATAATGGAGACAAAGATGATGATCCCTCTGTGGAGGATCAAGAAGAAGGAGGGAAAACTGATGGTCCCTCTGTGGAGGATCAAGAAGAAAGAGAGAAAACTGATGGTCCCACTGTGGAGGAGCAAGAGTGTGGTGTAGATACTGAAGGAGATCAAGCCATTGTAGTTGATGATGAACTGAGATATATAGAGATGGGGAAGGACAAAGGAATGGAGAATAATAACACAGACCACTCAGTGCGGTTTGAGGACTATGACCCACAGCTTTGTACCAGATGATGAGGCAACACTCGGTGAGACAAGTTGTGCAAAGACATAGTTATGATAGAGACAACCCAATTATTGTGGTGGGCAGCACATTTGTTGACAAGGAAGAGCTAAAACAGATGCTTCATCAACATGCCATCAAAGGAGAATATGAAACAAGTGTGACCCATGAATTGAGAGACGTCAGTGAGGTGTGATGATAACAATTGCCCTTGGCGCCTGCATGCAAAAAAATTACAGGGTGCTACAACATTCATGGTTATGACAGCTGGTCCTAATCATACATGTGCAAGCACAAGAAGGCTTAAGGGGAAAGAGGCCACCAAGGGCTGGATTGCTGAGAGGTCTAAGCCCATATTGGCTAAGGAGCCCCATATCACACCGAAGCACCTGCATAAAATGCTAGAACAACAATACAAGATTGATTATGTGAACAATAACATATCTGAGTGCTTCAACAGTTGGATTAAAGATCTGAAAGAGTTACCACTGGTAGACCTTCTTGATAAGATTAGAGCCATGGTGCGGGAGAAGATTGCTATAAGGCAGGAGATAGGAAAAAAACTGCAAGGTGAAATCCTCCCAAGTGTATTGGAAGAGTTGAAGACAAGAAGTAGAGGTCTGCAGTACAACATCTCTAAGTGTGGTCACATGAAAGTTGAAGTCTCTGGAACTACAAATGATGGATCCACTGTGAGGTATGGGGTTGATCTTGCCAACAGAACATGCACTTGTGGACACTGGGATATTTCAGGAAAACCATGTACACATGCAATAGCTTATATAACACAGTTGAGAGGGACTTCAATTTCAGAATATGTGCATGAGTGGTACTCTGTGCAGAAGTTTAAGGATTGTTATCAGTTTGAGGTGCCACCATTGGATGACAAAAATCATTGGCCATTGTGTAATCCAGGGTTTCATATGTATCCTCCAAAACTGGATAGAAGTGCTGGGCGGCCAAGAAAGAAAAGAATCAGAAATTTTGGTGAACCAGGCAAGAGAGGGCCCTACCAATGTAAAAGATGCTACCAATTTGGGCACATTTCAAAAGGATGTTCAAATGCTATGGTCGAACCACCCCAAGTTGAACTAGAGGAAGAGCACACCCAAGTTCAGCCACCTCTATCTGCACAACAATCTGGACCTGCTACAAGGAGTAAAGCTGGAACTGCTACTACTTCATCAAAGAAGAGGAAGAGCACACCTTCTGAAGCCCCTGCTACAAAGAAGAGGAAGAGCACACCTTCAGCTGCAGGAGTTCAGAAGACATGTAGCCCTATCACCAGGAAACAAGCAGCAGCCCAGAAGGATTCTAGCCCTATGACAAGGAAGAGAGCAGCAGCCCTGAAGCTATCTAGCCCAATGACAAGGAACAGAGCAGCAGCACAAGGAAGCAAATGAAGCTTAATTATTCCTTTTGTGTAAATGGCATTGTCATGCCTATTTTGTGTATGTATTGTTCTGAAATGATACTTTTATGTATGTATTGGTCATAACTTAACTATCCCTTTTGTGTAAATGGCATTGTCATGCCTATTGTGTGCACAATGCAGCTAAACAATGCAACTAGTAGTTCTCAAAACCCTTTTGTGTAATGGGCATTGTCATGCCTATTTTGTTAATACCTACATGTTCTTGCAAAGTGACATTTCAAATACATGTTCATGCAAAGTGCCAATTCAGATTCATGTGCTTGCAAACTGACACTTCAGATTCATGTTCTTGCAAAGATACAATTCTGATACACATACAACCAACACTCTTACATATGAGCTATTGAGCTCTGCCATTGGTAACCATCAATACAACCATCACAAAAATCAAAACACAAAATAAAGTACATAGCTTCTCAACTACAGCTATCAACTTGTTCATGGTGCTAGTGAGCTCTGCAACCGTCTGAACCAATCCGCCAGCACTCGTGTCTTCATGCTGTCCCCGTACCAACCCAGCATCAGGAGCATCCAAATCGGCTAGATATGCTCTATATTCCTCCTCCCAGTAGAAAAACTTGCACACCCCATTGACCTACGCAATGTTCGAAGTCAAAAAAAAGGAAGAGCAAGAAGAATCAAACGCAAATTAACCACTTACCCCATCAAAGTTTGGGCATTTGTAGTAAATTCTCCCACGATTTCTTTGGTTGCCACAGACTGCTCCAAACACTACTAACCGGCATCTGGGGCAACGAACCAACGGGAGGAACTCTGGCATCCCACCAGAGACGGATCCGACCAAACGACCGGCCATGGCGACGGCGGCGTCCTCGACGACGCCAAATCTAGGGTTTCCGCGGTGGAGGCGGCTGCGGCGGTGGCGGTGGCGGAGAAGGGCTGCAGCCGAGCAGAAAGAACACGGGAGGCTTTTCTTATTTTTTCCCCACCCGAATCGGTACCTTAATGAGACGGAGACGGCACAGTTTACAGCTCATGTCACGGCATGCCAGTTCGGGGTAACGGGGAGTAACTTCAGTGCTACAAAATTGCGCCACCTTTCTTCGGTGCTAGAAAGTTAACGGAGTTACCTTTCAGTGCCACCAGATTAATTTTCCCTTTTTAGAATCGAGCGAATACCACAGTAGAAAACGAAAATCCATAAACACTTGACGAACATTTTTTGGGAAAAAAAATTTATGGTCGATTACTCTTTATTGAAAAGATTCCACTAATAGTCCAAGGCTTCAATGAACTTAAAAAAGTACGAGACAAATTTTATAAGCAACTAAAAGTTAGATCCTTCAAGATATGAGTGATTCGCATTGTCCGTGCCTTTTTAATATGTTACAAAACATAAAAATCATAGTAATTAGTAGAAAACTCATAAAATTATGGCAAAAGTTTATTTGGATTTAGAAAATTATGCATAATCAAATCTAAAAGTGACCTTTAAAAGATGTGCTTTTTATAATTAATTGTGTCTATCATTTCTCATTAAAAGAATAGGAATAAAACCTACATACTACATAATTGATGACATTTTAACAAGTTAATATGATTCTACATAAATTTAGAAATCCAAACCACTCAATTTGGAGTTAAATTAAGGGGATGTTGTGTTTCAAAGTTTTAAATTCCGAAATTATGAAAAGGGGTATTTTGGGCATGAAAGTAGCTTTTTTAACGGTCACAACTAACAGAGGTAACGATAGTGTCATTGAGGGGATGAAGTTAAACTCTCAATAAGAAATAAGAAACAAAAGTTAAGGAAGGAATGAAGGCTTAACTTAGTGGCAAATAAGAAATTTTCTAAAATATAAAGATGTGATGAGAGTGGTGGATTGGGTCATGGGACGAACCTTTTTTTAAGAAAAGTAAAATTATAGAATGATCTATAGGCACTATGTAAGCAAAACAAAAATGTTTGCATGAACTAACTGAGGAACAACCTATGCATTTAACTCCACTCCTGTTGTTATCGTCATTGTTATCAAATTCAAAGATCGTCACCGTCCGCACTACTGTCAACTTCATGTCCTTTAGGCATATCCTAGCTCATAGGAGAAAGGAATTAAAGTTTATCATTAATAATAGGCTCGAAAGCTTGTATACTGTGACATCCTCAAAATTTCGGATTTGAAATAAAAAAAATTTGCGAGTTCAAATTTATTTTTATAAAAAAAACATTTCCTATTTATATCAAATTCGGAATTCAACTCTAGTTTGAGAAGAATTTCATTGTTTCTCTAAAATTTCCGTTCTTTTTCCGAGCCTTGCCCTGGCACTCCTTGTTGCAGTCGATCGAAGCCAACCGTTCATCCCAAAATCCCAGCCCGAGCTCTATTCATCCATTATTTTCCTAAAAACCAATCTAGCTAGTATAGTTCTCATCACCATCATGTCACTATTGGAGTTTCGCCTAGTTGGCGAGTCGCCGACCAGAAGGCAGAGCTGACTTCTCCGAAACCCCGCTGATACCTGTGCGCCGAAGTCAACGTCATCGTTACTAAGAAGCCAGCGCCGCTGCAATAATTTTAACCCCAAAAGAAAATAATTATTATTTTTAAATAATTTTGAAATTAAACTAATCCTTGAACTATTTTTACGTGTTCAGTTGTGGCCATCCTATTGGCAACACATGTGCTCGTTTTTATTCTTCTCTCTCCTCATCTCCAAGCTACCAGCCGTACTCTATCCCTAACCGGCTTCATCCGAACTAATCCAAACCGAGTTGATTTGATTCTCTCTCTATCCTTCTTTAAATACGTCATCACCCAGTAAAAACTCATCTACACCAGAGCTTCATGACGTTGCCGCCGCCGCCGCCGTCTTGCTGCCTCGGTGAGCACCCGCCTAGCCGCCCGTCATCTTCCTCATCTCCGCCGCAGGCCGCCATCGCCGTCCTCGCTTGCAGCCGGAGCAGGCGCAGCCGCCGCCGCCGCCGATGCCACGCGCAGCATGCTGCATGCACCCCCGCGGTACTGCTTCTGCCCTGCTGCTGCTTGCTGCCGCCGCCGTAGTGCAACGCCCGCCGGCGACGCCACGTGCCGCTGCCTCTGTTTGCTGCTCGCTGCGTGCCGCTGCGCTGCTTGATGCCCGCTGCCCTGGCTGCTCGCTGCTCCATTAGCGCTGCCGCTAGATGCATCTGCCGCTGTCATAGTTGCTGTAGCTGCTGCTCAGGTGTCTCTGCTGCTGCGTAGTGCGGCCGCTGATAATGATGCACCGCAGCCGCCGGGGAGCGCCACGCCGGAGAATCCGAGAGCCACACGCCCACACCATTCTTTCTCTGCTTATGTGCTGAGATGTTGATGAGCAAAGCAAATCCCCGATTCCCTTTTTAGTCCTTGATGCAAGCTCGTACAGCTCACGGTAAACATTACCTCTTCAGTAATTTTATATCCCCTAGACTATAGATCTACGTCCCTCAAAATCCATTTTATAAGTTGTACTGTAATCTAACCTAGTATCTATATTTAACTTTATGTGTTGCTGCTGTATTTATTTGTGATTCGATTACGTGTAGATGCCACCGACAATACCTAAGGGGAGATCGATTCCGCGTATCCGGAGACCGATACCGCGATCAAGGTGCAAGCTAGTTACATGTTGAATCCTAGTTTTATTTTAGTTTTTTTTATTTATTTACTGTTCCTAGATTTTAAACATGCATGCTTAAGTTTATATTATTTTACCTGATTAGATTATAGCTAATACCTGTGTCGTGTTAATCATCAATTAGCATGTTTTACCTTCCATTGCTGCCTAGTATAAAATACTCTTATATTACCGCCATCCTTGAATTTAGCTACGTTAAATGCTTAGTCGCTTCGATGGGAAACATATTTACTTTATGATGGGAATTCATTCAAATTATTGGTAGAGAGAATCTACTCTTTATCTGTGATTTTGGTTAATTAACTCAACTAAAATCAACGTGGTGTGAGTAGACTCGAGGTGGCGGCTTGTTGAAGTGGTTGTGTGGTTCGTGGAATGCCACCTCAGTCGACGTAAGGACTGAGCATATATAGTGGATGATCTAGCCAAGCATAACCGTACAACCATGGGTGTTAATAATGGTAATACCTTAGTTGTTACCTTGGGAAATCTTGATTTGGTTTGTCAGGGTGGTGTGGGTGTGGCTTGCTACCACCGTAGACCCATCTGGCACACGAGGGGACCCTTGGCTTGGTGAAGAATCTGTCGTGGTGAATCCTTAGTGAGGCATTCTCGAATCTAGACGTACCAAGGATAATGGCTTCGTCTCACTCTCGGGTGAGTCCCATGGGTAAAGTGTACCCACTCTGCAGAGTTAAAACTATCATGATAGCCGTGCTCACGGTCAAGAGCAAGCTTAGGAAGCTCTACGATGTTACCTCACCTTTTTAATAACTAACTTGTTGTAGAGGGTAGGGACAGGGATTGCTGGACAGCGAATGTCAGGCAGCGAATGCTGAGCAGTGCATTACAGAGAATGTATTGCCAGGGTTTCGTGTAGAGTTGATAGCGAATGTCATCTCGGTTTCGTGCTGAGAAAGCGATATTATTAGTGTTGAGAAAACATGAGTAAAGAAAAGGGATTTATTCTTTGAAACTAATGCTTTACAACTGATAGGTTAGGTTTGTTAAAAGTGTTGTTTATGCAAATGAACCATACCCTGTTCCTTTGACACCCTGCATTCATACTTAAGGACGTTCATGCTTGCTGAGAACATGTTTATTCAGATTTGTTAGCAGGTGACTACGATGGAGACGTATACGATGTAGGCGATCCAAACTACTAGAGATGTAACCTCCGAGTCAGATGCCTGTGGCAATTTGACAGGACATCACCGATGCGGATTTCAATGTTCTTCTGCCTGCTTTATACTCTGATATTGTAAGAAGTGGCAATAAGTCCACAACTCTATCTTTATTTCAATTTAATAAGGCGTATGGTTTGATCATCTGTTGATGCTGTGTGTACTAGTTATGATTCGTTGGGACTAGTACAGAAAACACAGAGGGGTCGGTTTTGCAAAGCCGGGTCCCGACATATACCCGCCATGCATGGCTGTAATCGAGCAAGATGAATCCAAGCATGTGCTGCCGAAGATCATTGTTTTCATCCTCGAGACCGCTAGCACGCGAGATCTCCACATACCAAATCTTGCCCATTTATTCGATTCCACCTTGAATGATTCTCCGACGAAGAGATCTTGCCCATTTGTCGTCACTGTCGCTTGGAGTAGATCTCGCGTCGAGGCTTCTTCTCTTACTCATCTGCACTACCAATGGCCAGAAGATGTCTCTTATATTGATTAATTAATGCAAAGACCAGGTGTAACAGGAGTTGGATAACCCGACAACGACCCTAAACCTACATAAAAACTGGTTAGCAAAGCTATCATAGATCCAATACAGTCTATCCGCACCAACTATTCAAAGGCGAAGGCCATCGATATACTGGGTGACATTTGGCTCTCGACGTTGCTCGGAATTTGGAAAGCTAACTTGTGTAGCGTAAGCTATATGGGCTAGGCTTAACCGCCTAAGTCATTTGACTCTCATGGGCCGGACATAAGCCATCTCTAATCTTGGATATAGAAAATTATGCATAATCAAATCTGAAAATGATCTTTAAAAGATGTGTTTTTTAAATTGATTGTAGCTATCATTTCACATTAAAATAAGATATAAATTTATAAACTACATATATTTATCAAATTTTAACAAGTATAATAATACTGCATAAATTAAGAAATTTGAATCACTCTATTTGGAGTTAAAAATGATATATTATGTTCTAAAGTTTTAAATACAAAAAACTATGAAAGGGGAGATAATTTGGGCATGAATGAAGTTTTTTAACAGCCACATGTAATGGAGGTAATGGTAATGTTATTGAGGGAATGAAGTTACCCTTAATAGCAGATAAAAACTTTGCAAATGTTAAAGTGGATTGAGGCAGGATTAAAGGCCTAATTTAGTGGCAAGTAAGAAATTGTCTCAAAGATAAAGATGAGATGGACCGGGTGGATTGGGTAATGGGATAATTTTTTTTACAGAAAAGGATAAAAAATCCATTGCCACTAGTCAGATCATCAACAACAAAGTTTACCAAGGGGTGGATTCGGCTGGATTTGTGATGGCACTTGACTCATCTCTTTCCTCCTTGCGACAGTGCGTCGAATTCGGAAACCCTAACCTTTTTTGAGTAATCTATATATATGGGTCGGGCCTAAGTCGTTAAGGATTTTTGTTCACATGTGCCATTATGAAGTGACCTGAAATCACAACAGTCATTATAAAATCACTAATATTATAGATGCCATTATAAAGCGTTAGTTTGATTTCATGTATGCCATTATGGACACTCTACTAGACAAATACGCAAGAAATGCACTATGAAATACTAAATATGGTCTGGGCCCACATGCCATGCTCTCTCTATCTTCTTCCTCCCTTCTCCTCCAGTCCCCTCCACTAACCTCTCCGGCGTTGAGTTGGGCGAGTAGGCCAGCGGCGGCGACAATAGTGGCAGCGAGATCTTATTCTTCCTCCTTCCTCCTCTTCTCTCTTCTGATGGCAGCGACAGCGAGTGGCCGTGATAGCGGCACCGGCAACCTTGGGGCGGAGGAGGCGGCGTGCTCTGAGCTCGAGGCGTAGGAGGCGGCGTGCTCTGAGCTCGAGGCACAAGAGGTGGTGGCGGTGATGGCGTGCTCCGGTCTCGATCCGATGCAGTAGGAGAGGAGGAGCTCGCTGCCGTGCAGCCACCGTCGGAGCTCGATCCGCGAGAGGAGGAAGAGACGGCGGCGGCGGTGCCCCGAGCACAACCCGCCGGAGTAGGTGGGGGAGCCCACCACTGCCACCTTCTCTCTTCCCCTCCCTCCTCTCCCCAGGTCACCTCTCCGGTGAAGGAGATAGGGTGGTGGGAGCAAGAAGGAGGGAGAATGTAGGGAGAGGATGGCATGTGGGCCCCACATGTTAGTCCTATATGTCTTGTGTATTTGTCCAGTAGAGTGTCCGTAATGTCATACATGACCAACGCTTATAATATTAGTGGTTTTATAATGACTGTTGTAATTCCTAGCCACTTTATAATGGCACACATGAATAAAATCCTTTGAAATCGAGTTACCCGACTCCTGCTCCATAGGAAATCACGGCCCACGTGCAAAATCACGGCCCATGTACAGGCGCCGGTGATCCCCTTCTCCTTCAGTTCTTTCCTTCCTCTCCTCGCAATTCGCAAACAGCAAACCCTAAGTCCTTCGTCAGCGTCTGTCAAAAAAAAAAGAAAAAAAAGTCCTTCGTCAGCGGCGTGGTCATGGTGAAGTCGGAGTCGGAGAAGCTCGCCGAGATGGTGGCCATTGTCCGGAGAGACGACCTGTTGAAGGAGGACGACGTGGCGGACATCATCGCAGAGGCCGAGGAGACGGGGGACTACAAGGCCCAGTTCCGGGCGTACATCCGGCGCCGCCGCCGCAAGGCGGAGGCGACGGACTACTCCGGCATGACGGAGGCTGAGCGGGCGGCGGAGGCGCAGAGCCTGCGGCGGGAGGTGCGGGACAAGGCGCGCCGCCGCCGGGCGCAGGGGAAGCACGAGATCGCCCGGACGCTGGAAGCGGCGGTTGGCATCCTCGACTACGATCCCAAGCAGCGCGGCCCCTACTACACCAGGTTGTTGTACCACGGAGGCATCGACATCGACGACGAGAGTACGACGATTGTCTCTCCCTATTCAATCCGTCTCATCCACCAACAATTCAACCAACTCTTGTGCTGATTGATACATGGATCAATTGTTGTTCACTCGATACTGAAAATTACTAATTTCCTCTCCCTTTGGAAAAACTGATACTCCGTACTTGATTGTGCCTGCACCTCGATCTATTGTGTTTTCTTTAGTAATTAACTCCGTGTCCATGTGTGTATTATCTAGCAAAATTGATTATGTGCCCTGAAGTTCACCTGCCTCGGATTATTTTCCCAAAGTTCATTAGATTATTTGCCCTGCAAGTACCATCACAAGTATGTGCTTTCATGTATGGCAAATAACTCTAGGCATATGATCTTTGGGCAAATAATCCGAGGCAGGTGAACTTCGGGGCAAATAATCAATTTTACCGTATTATCTTCGATTGTACCATGTCGTGATTCTTTGCCTTTGTTTTTTCACACCGCACAGCCCCCCTAGGTCCTATGAGGTTTACTGATAAAGTCTACCAAGACGAGGGCGGCGATCGCAAGCCGAAGCTGTGTGAGGCACTAAACATCCTTTCTGTCAAGATTGTTTCCTCGGATGTTGGCTATCCGATCCATGTGTATGGCACCGTCATTGCGAGGGACAGCATTGATCGGAAGTGCCTTTATCTCTTCCGTCGCACTAGAGACTGCTCCCAACTGATCAACTCTGAGGTACAGCTATCTTTCTTTTGAACGAATAGTTCCTAGTATATGCATTATTTGTGGGCTAACCTCAACATAGAATCTATATATTGACCTTTAGTCGGTATCCACTCATCAGCAGTGGGTATTTCATAGGTGCATAGTAGACCTAGATGATTCACATCGCTAAAACACTGACCATCAGCAGTTTTATCTACAGTAACAACTTTTATATGCCATGTGGCTGAAATTTTATCTACTTTAACCGTAGCACTATATATATATATTATATATATATATATATATATATATATATATATATATATATATATACATCGGTGGCCCTAATCTACCCCTCGGGGTAGATTAAGCTAATCTGCACCGAGCCTTCCCAATAACCGCCATGAGCCACCAAACCCGGAAGTAAACGGTCAAATTTTTGAAAGTAATCGGAAGTAATCGAAATGAACGTGTTTCAGCACGGAAAGTAATTCGCTGGGAGGCAAGATCCTACAATTGTGGGGGCATTAACTGCCCTAAAATCGTGGGTTTGCATGTCGGTTTATTTGAATTTTGAGTTGCTTCTTTTTCAAACGGATTACTTTTCATTAATTATATTCGAGCAAAAATAAGAAAGTAATCCGAATTTTCGACCAGTTACTTCTCATTACTTTCGATTATGCATACATACAAAAGTGAAAAAAGTAGCCAAAACCTAATTACTATGCATTACTTGTCGTAATACAAAGTAAATATACAAAACTATTACATTTTCACAGTGGATTTCCTAAGTAATCCTAGAATTTGCTAAGTAATCCAGTGCCGGGCGCGGACGGGGTTGGCCGAGGCCGGAGGGGAAGCCGGGCGGCGCCGGCCGGGCGCGAGGAGGACGGGCGCACATCGGCAGGGAGGCCGAACCGCCGCCGCCGAGGGTGGAGAAGCAGGGCCGTGGTCGCGCGTCGTCAGGGGGGCGCGCCGTCGAGCGATGCGAGATCGGGCTGGCGGTGAAGACGCCGCCGCCGTGGAGGCGTCGTGTAAAGGGCGGAGCTGTTAGCGTCGTGGCGCGTGGAGCGGGGCGAGCCGAGGCAGCGCCGTTGGAAGCGAGAGGCGGCGCGTGCGGGCGCTATGGGCGGCGGCGGGCGGCGGCGCGGGGCGGCGGCGTCGGAGGATGCGGCCGGTGCGGCGGGAGGCGGCGCGGGCCGGTAAGGGGCGGCGTCGGGAGGAGGTGGCGCGCGGCGGGAGGCGGCTTCGGCGAGGAGGCGGCGGCCGAGGGAGGGCGCCGTGGACGAGCGAGGCGGCGCTGGCGGCGTGGGCGTGTGGAGGCGGCGTGACGGCGAGGCGGCGCGCGGCGGTGTGGGCGCGTGGGGCGGTGTCGGGGCGCCGGCGCGTGGAGGCGGGCGTCGATCTAGAGATGGCGCGGCGGCGGCCGTGAGCGGCGGAGGAGACGGGCTGCGCTGCCGTGGGCGGCGCGGACGGGCGAGGCGGCGCTGGTCGATGTGCGGCGGCGTCGGAGCGGCAGCACAAGGCGGGCGGCGGGCGGCAGCGGCGGCGCTGCGAGGAGGAGGCAAGGCGGCGGGGAGGAGGCCGGTGGCGGCGTGGGAGGAGGCCGCGTCGGGAGGAGGCCGGTCGGATCTGAGAATGGGGAGAGAGAGAAAAATGGGAGTGGAGGACGTGGGGACGAGGTATTTAACGGTGTGATCCGATTATATATATATATATATATATATATATATATATATATATATATATATATATATGATGAACTGTGTGTACACGTACATACATGCATGCATACATACATACGTACGTACATACATACATACATACATGTGCATGCATGCATGTATGCGCGCGCACACACACACGCGCGCACACACACATAGGGGGAGAAATGTACAACTAACCATGTAAACCTTTTTTATAGGATGAATCGTTGATCTTGACTGGTCCAAAACGAGGTCATGTGCTATGTTGGAATGCTCATGTTGAGATTGATCTTAAGATGAAGGATTATCAAGGGCAGTACAGAGAACTTAGTAAAGGCATGTTAGCGATCGAGGGCATTGCAAGTCGATCATTGGAGGAATGCAAGGTTGAAAGCAAATCACTTGCTACGAGGCTCAGTACTGTGGATGTTATGTATGCATTTGTCAAATGTGCAGTGGAGGCTACTATTGCTGTTGAAGTTGTACGGGGAGATTTTTATGGAGTAATTACAGCCCACAGCACCAGCATCAGCAATAGGTTGGTGCTCCATGATAGCAAATTGGCTGGTGCGAGGATTGACGGTGGTAAAATCCAACTTATGCGGCCTGTTGTATGTGTCTCTCTCCGGGATATACTTTATATTGTTATCAGGACTGCTGATGGTAAGTCTGAACGAATGGTTGAATTTACCCCAAGGGTCTATGGTGGAAATGAAGATGAAATTTCAGTTGGTGCCATTAAGATTCGTGTGAAGGTTACTTGGTCGACAATGGACTTTTAGAGTATGGGACTTTTTTATTAGAGTGTTGTTAAACTTCACTGGAAGTATCTGAATGATTTGGTGTACAAATCTGAGCAGGTGAAGTTGTTGTTACTATTAAGATGTGTCAATCCTGTTGGACACAGATAAGTATCAGTGTGTCACTAGTGTTTATCCTGGGTCCTGTTATGTTGAACTAATGTTTATCCTGTTAGATAACCAGAAAGTGGGCTTGTGATGCTGTACTATGGTTGTGCTGGTCTTATTTTCTAATGATCATGAAAATATTCATTACTGTGCTTGAGATCAATCAACTAAACTAAACTGTTCTGCTGGATTATTCGTGGTGCTTGACATTGGACGTTTTTATAGAGACGTTCTGGTTTGTCTGGTGATGACTGATGACAGACTAGATTCACCAGAATCACTTAGATGCACGTTATGCTTGTCAAAAAGTTCTATTTTTTTTCCTTCTGAAACTGGACAAAATGACCCATACATTTCTTGAAACAATTCTTCATTTTCTTTTTTGAAATAAATTTTCTTTATCAGAAAAAATTATGGCGTAAGATGGGATTATTGCTAAGCAGACTTGGTGATCAGCTAAGCAGGAAATGCGAGAATTGTTTTTTTATTGATTACTGTCAATGTACAATATTACTTGGAGAGAGGTGGTGCAGAGGGAAGACGCAACAGGTAGTTCTTTAATCAAATTTGACGCAGAGAGCCAGAGAGCGTAGGTTTATGCAGAGAAATTTAAGGGTGTAATAGTTTTGGATACACTTGGCAAATGTTTCTTTTTTAAAAAAAAAATTTGGCACCAGCTGCTTTTTCACCAAAGAAGTGAGAAAATTTCCAAAGTGGACTTAAAATTAAGATTTTTTTTATTACATTTCTAGTGAAATGAGTGGCTACAAGGTCGATCCACTTGCATCCCTAGGTGACATGCACATTTGTATCAAAAGTTGGAAACCTTCAGGATCAGAGTTGATCGTTGCTTGGTAAATTTTGGAAGGAACTTGAGCCATATGCTGTTTTGGAGTTATTAAGATTTTATTTGTAAGTTTGCTCATTATGAGCTTTGTCAAATGAATGTCAAGACTGTATTTCTCGGTGGTGATTTGCACGAACAATTTTTTATGCCATAACTCAAAGGTTTTGTCATGATGAAAGGCTTAGCCTGAACGTTTCGTCATGAAAGGCAAGGAACACTGTGTATGCCAACCCTCAAAATCCATCTATGTACTTAAGCAAACGTTCAGGTAATGATATCTTAAATTTCATAAAAAAATGATAAAGTTTGGATGTAAGGAGAATGGGGCGCATAATAGCAAATACATTAAGCCTAAAGGTGGATTTTTTTTTAATCTTAGTACTCTATGAGGACAATATTCTGTTAGCAAGCAATGATAAGAATATATATGTTGCATGAGACTAAAGATTTTTTATCCTCTAAATTTGATATGAACGATCTTGGTGATGCCTCAGATGTTTTGGACACTGAGATGCACCGTGATATGTCTAAAAAAAGTACTAGGGTTATCTCAGAAATCATAGATTGACGGAATACTTGAAAGATGTAATATAAGTAAATGCTTTGCCATGCCTGCTCCAATTGTCAAAGATGATAAATTTAGACTGTTCCAAAGCCTAAGGAATCAATTAGAATAAAATGAAATGAAGATGATTCGTTATGGTTCTGCAGTTGGAAGCCTAATGTATGCTCAGTTGGAAGCCTAATGTATGATTAGGCCTATATGCATCCGGACTTGGCATTCGTAGCCGGGATGTTTGGTTTGGTACATTTCAGTCTAATTGAGGATTAGACCACTGGAAGGCTCATAAAAAGGTCTTGCGATATTTACAGGCACTAAAAAAAATTACACGTGCACATACAAAAGATCAGATGTTCTTTAAGTTTTAGGCTATTCAAGCACTGACTTTGTGGGGGTGTGCGGACAATAAACAATCCACATTATGCTATGTATTCACCATCATAGGAAGAGCAATTTCGTGGAAAAGCTTCAAATAATATGTCGCTAAATCATCGACAATGCAAGCAGAGTTTGTGACATATTATGAAGCAATTGGGCATGACATATGACTTAAGAATTTTATCCTAGGGCTGAAAATGGTGGAAAACATTGCTAGACCACCCGCTATATATTGCGATAACAAAGCTGCAATTTTCTATTCGAGCAAAAACAAATCAAGTGGCGTTACCAAACACATCGATATCAAATATCATGTCGTGAAAGGTAGAATCTAGGATCTAAGTATTAAAATCGAGCATATTCGTACTAAGTATTAAACTATGGGTACTTGTGTTACAATGGTATTTCCATTTGTTGTTGTTTGTTATCTACTGAAAATGAATACTCCCTCCGTTCCAAAAAAGAAGTCACCATTGACTTTTCGATACATGTTTGGCCATTCGTCTTATTTAAAAATTTATTACAAATATGTAAAAGTATAAGTCATCCTTAAAATATATTTAATAATAAACAAAATGTCAACAAAATAAATGATATTTACATATTTTTTTATGAATAAGACGAATGGTCAAATATGTGCCAAAAAGTCAACAATGGCTTCTTTTTTTTGGAATGGAGGGAGGGAGTATATTATAATAGTCTTTAGATCAAGTGAGAGAATGAAGAACAACATCTACTATAAAATTAACAAAAAAAGGGAAAAAAGAGGAAAAAAGAGAAAACTGGGAGGGGAGAGAGGGGGAGGGTGCACGAACGCTGTGTTGCGGGCCCAAATAATCAGAGAGAGAAATGTCTTGGGGGAGGACAACAGCTACACAACCCTGTGGTTAGAGTTCCCAATCATAGATTGGTTCAAGTTTTTACCGGTCATCCTTAGATCGGTTTTTCTCTTTGATCGCAAGATCAATTTTTCTGATCATAACTCAGTTTGTGTCGCCCACCACCTCATCTACTACATGCGATCTACTCCGACATTGGCACCGACTCTGGCTTCTATGTCTTCATCATCCTGCTTCGGTGTGTCGTCGGCTTGATCACCCGATTGAGCACCTGACTACAACTTTTTGGATTGATCGTCATCAAGTACTCGCACCATGCCTAAAGCTTTGGATGACACTATGTCGCTTCCTAGGGCCACAATGTTGTTGTTCATGGTCCACATCAACTGGCTATCGTGGCATCGTGGTCGGTGAACCTCCTACCGCAGCATCAACTTGAGATGTCGTTGTGTCACCTCCTCGGGTCGTAGCATCATCGTTCTCGTTGTCTTCACCGTCACCGGTTATCTTTAGCCATTCGAGTTCTTCTTTGCCTACTTTGAGGTCGAGCACCGCCGTCGCGCCTTCCTGCTCCGGCTAACGACATTGCCGCTCCATGTTGATGCACCATGGTTTTGAGATTCTTCACCTTAGTCTTCGTTCACCATAGATCGTCGTCGTATCTTCTCAACTATGTTCACACTACTCCAACATCTGCTGGCTACATCAGCACTTCTTTTTGCCTATCTGTGTTCACGATTGTCGTGGAGGCCTTCTCTGCTAGTCCCTTTCGACGCCGACACACGGTTCATGGTGGTTCCTGTGAAAAGTGCAGCTTGGATTGCAAATGGGCCCAAATGGGCTAGATGTACACAACAAGAGAAGGGGAAAATACAAAAGACCCCTATACAAGTATCTAATCTAACACCCCCTTAAACTCATGGTGGACAAACAACATTGAGTTTGGAGAGATGGAAAGCATGTTGTACTTTAATCTGAGCCTTGGTGAAGAAGTCGGTGAGCTGGAACCGCGAAGGCACGTGACAAAGAGTAATCACTTGATCTTGCACTTGAGATCGAATATAGTGAACATTGACACCGATATACTTGGGTGAGCTCATGCTTTACAGGATCACGAGTAATGATGATGGCACCAATGTTGTCAGAGCAGACGGTCGTTGGAGCTGAGACGACGACACCGAGATCAACAAGAAGCCATCGAAGTCAGGTCACCTCAGCCATCACAGAGGCCAGTGCATGGAGCTCAGCCTCAACACTAGAGCAAGAGACTGCATCCTGGCGCTTGGTCTTCTAGGAGATCAGTGAAGAGCTAAGGAAGACGAAGTGGGTTGAAACAGGCTTGCCCAAGTAGCATCCGAGTATGCCTGAAACTGTAGAGAGTAGTTGCTGGAGAAGAACATGCGACGATCAGAAGTACCATGAGGGTAGCAAAGAAAATGAAGGAGGTGACCGTAGTGCACCCTGGTGGGAGAGGCCATAAACTGGTTGAGGATGTGCACAACGTGGGAGACATCCGGGCGAGTGATGACAACGTAGACAAAACTCATAACAAGGTGGTTGTAGCAAGTAGGGTCCTTAGGGGGAACCCCATCAGTGGCCTGAAGTTGGAGATGAAGCTCCATCGGAGTGTTAGCAATGCGATTGTCACTGAGGAAAGCACGAGAAATAAGCTCCTTGATGTACTTGCGCTGAGAAAGGTAGTAGCCCTTATGTGTGAAGCCAACCTCAATTCCTAGAAAATATTGAAGAGGACCTAGATCAGACATCTGGAATTGCTCACTAAGGCGCGCCTTGACAAAGGCGATGTACTGAGGGGCCATCTCTAGTGATGAGCATGTCATCGACGTAGAGAAGAAGAGTGCGACCACGAGAAGAGGTGTGGACAAAGAGAGCAGGGTCATGTTGACTGGGGATAAAGCCAACAACAGTGACAACCGAAGCAAAACGTTCAAAAGAAGCGCGAGGGTCCTGCTTGAGGCCATAGAGAGAGCGGCGAAGGCGACACACGTGACCATCAGGAACACTTGAAAGGGTCGGTGGCCTCGGAGGGGGGGGGGGGTGAAGAGGACACTATTTAAAATTTTACTCTATGTTTTTGTGTTTTCTTAGGACTTAGTCAATTTTCAAGTCAAACTAGAGCTACTAACAAATTAACTAAGAGATAATGAACTAACTAGTTCTAGAAGAAGCTAACTATGCAAGCGGAATTGAACAACTAGTGATGCAAGGGATAGCCGAAGCAAATACAAGTAAATGAGCGAGAAGTAAATTGCGAAAAGATAAAAAAGGGACGCTCACCGATTTTTTAACGAGGTTCGGCGCAAAGCACCTACTCCTCGATGCGGAATCTCTCAAAGAGAGACCGGGACCCTCTCGTCCCGTGCCCGCAATCCACTCGGTAGGCTTTTAGGCCGATGGGCCAAGGCTCGCCTCTGACCCGGTACACCGAGGCCGAGTTCCGTCACAAGTTGACGGCTACTCGACACCCCGACGCCTTGGAAAGGCGCCGACCTCAGTGAAGGAGGTGTTTGTACATGCGACGCTCGACGGAGTCCGGTCTTCATGCGGAGACGACGGGGACTTGGTCGCTTGCTCGTCCCGGCAACTCCGTGAAGTTGTAGACGCACGGCTTCCACGGTCTTCGAGTCCGGCGAAGAAGGAAGAACCCGGTTCCCACACCGGGTGACCTAGCCCGAGGCTAGGAATTTCGTTGATGAAGAGGTTCTTGTTGATGAAGCAGTACGGCACGGTGGAGAGGTTCACCTTGGCGATGGCTTGGACGTAGAAACTCGGGAACGGCGAGGTGGGAGACTCAACCCCGGCGTGATGACCCCAAAGAGCACTCGACTCAAGAACGACCGGGAGACCCCAAGAACTCACCACCCCTCGGAGAAAATCAAGCCAAAACCCGGGAGAAACGAAGGGGAAACCATGGACATACCTTCTTCTTGCTCTCCCTCTCCTCTCCCCTCTCTCTCTCCTAAACCCTAGGTGGAGGTGGACATGGGCACTAGGGAACCCATGGGAGAAGCTCTCATGAACACTCAAGAGGTGGGGGTGTGGAAATAATGAGCTCTCTCTCTCTCTTCTAAATGGGCAGCCCGAGTTGTATTTACAGACCCCCTTGCGACCTAGACACGTGGCGAGCTGTGGGCTAATCGCAGCTCAAACGAGCGGCTGGGATGGATTCGGGTCTGAGTCGGTTCGCTCATCGGACGCGTCCGATGAATTGTGGGTGCGTTTGAATTCTCGTTCCCGTGCCCTGTGACCGTCTTATCGGACGCATCCGATGACTTATCGGACGCGTCCGACAGTGAGTTTCAACTTCGGACGCCTGGGGGACTTAGCCAAATTCTCGTTCCTGTTGCCCTGTCCCCAGTTGGTCGAACGAGTCCGATGCCGCGTCGAACGCGTCCGACAGTGACGTTGCAGCCGGGCGCAGACGGGACTTAGCCAAATTTCCTACACGATGCCCTGTCCCAGTTCATCGGATGCGTCCAATGAGTGTCGGACGCGTCCGATGGCTGGCGGGACGCGTCCGGTGGCTCCAGTTTTAGCCACCTAGCTCCACCCTCCTCTTTCCTCTCTCTCTCTCACCTTGGGTTCCTGGGCTGGGTTGTTGAGCATATTTGTCGGCTTCTGGAGAGGATAGACTCGACTTGGCTTCCGGATAAACTCGGACGGCTTTTGGGCGGGAGTATTCGCGCCTAAGGAGTTTGATCGACTTGGGGGCTACGAAAACCAACCCCGGACACGACAAAACGCCTTGGATGCTTCCGGGCCCACCCGGTGGCATCAACTCCTAGCCATCTACCCCCTCGGACACTTGGCACTCTCTCGGATGTTCTCGAAGGGTCTAGACCCGCCTAGACTTAGCCCGGAGAAACGACGACTCGAGTGCTCAATGGGACCGACTGCCAGAGAGTGAGGCTCGCACCTGTCGTGCTCGAGCGTCGGACACACACGCAACCAGACTCATTAAGAGAATATGCTAGACAAAATAAGATCCTTAGGTTGACGTGGCACCAAATGCCAAAACACCTAGACCTAGAGTCCTAGGGCTTACAACATTGTAGCCAGCAGGAGGGTGCATGTTGACCTCCTCACGCAACTCACCACGAAGAAAGACATTCTTCACATCGAACTGGGAGATGGTCCACTGACGAACAAAAGCAACAACTGTAAGAGTGATGACGGTGGTCTTGTGAGCAACGAGAGAGAAGGTCTCGCCATAGTCAAGACCAGGTGTCTGCTGAAAACCACGAGCCACAAGGCGTGCCTTGAAGCACTCAAGAGAACCGTCAGAGCGAGTCTTGGTCTTATAGACCCACTTGCAGGTGATTGGAGTGACAGTGGAGGGATAAGGGACAAGACCTCAAGTGCCAGTGCGCTTAAGAGCAGCAAGCTCCTCAGCCATCGTGAACTGTCACTCAGGGTGAGCAACAACATCATGGTAGGAGGTAGGCTCAGAGTAGGTGGTGACAAGGGCAGAAAAACCATAACGGTTAGGGGGAAGGATTTTGCTCTGATCATGAAGAGCGTACCGAGGTGCGAAATCTACATTTGGAGAAGGAGCAACATCTTGAGTAGGTGGGCAGCTTCTTGATTGGGTGGTGGAGCAGAGGAAGAAGCTCGACGAGAGTAGGTGAAAGAAGGAGGGCTAAGGATGCGTAAAGGTGGTGGAGGATCCAACATGGAAGGAGGAAGAGGAGAGCACGCAGGCTCCGACAAGAGGCATGGGAGAGGCTAAGGATAGGGCGGTGGTGGGGAAAGTGTAATATAGGAGCCAAAGTAGGTGTGGAGGTGATTGAGTGGTGGGGAGAATTGAAGTGGAATCAGGAATGATGGTAGGTGAGGGTGGAGGTGGTGGAGGAGCTAAAGTGGAGGAAGAGGGGAAAGAGAAATGTCTAGGTAGACTAAGAAAGGAGAGAGGTTTAAGTAAGGAAGAAAGGTCACATTGAGGGCCAAAAGATGATGACCTATCAAAGAAGGGACGTGACTTATCAAGCGGGGCATCTCGAGAGACTCGAATCCGATGACCAAAGGGATCCTAGCTAGCATCTAAAACCTTTGCACTCAGAGTCATAGCCAAGAAAAGCACAACGCATTGATTGAGTAGTTAGCTTGGTGTGTTCATGAGTTTGAAGGACATAAGCAACACACCCAAATGTGCGAAGGTAATTGTACTAAGCGGGCTTGCTATAGAGACGCTCAACTGGGGTGGCACCCTCAAGGATAGTGGATGACTGAATGTTAATGAGATAGAAAACAGTGGAGACCACTTCCACCCATAAGTGTGGTGGAATAGGGGCGGAGAGCATCATAGCTCTAGCAGTCTCAAGAAGGTTGTGGTGCTTGTGCTCTGCGATTCCATTCTGCGCATGAGCACCTATACATGAGTACCGCGAAAGCCTGATAGGCAGCCAATGTTGGATAGAACCGAGGAACGCCTCACACACGCACACACATGAACACTTTGGAAATTGCAAGAAACATCATACACAAGAGAGAACAATTGTGGTGCTATAAATCATGGCTTTTCTCATATTTTTCACTCATTTATAGGAGTACATGGGTATCATACAACGAGCATATCAGAAGCTAACCATTAACACTAGTGGTAACAATCAAAACGTGCCATCCCACGTTTAGTTATCATGCGGCTAATGAGCTGAATTACTTGCTAAATGTATGCATGCCTAATGACACTATAAATCAAAATGCATTTAATACAAATCTGAAGCACGTTCAGCTGAAACGCCTCATGCGTAGTAACTAGCCACTAGCTAAATGCACTAGAAACCGAAGAACTTATTTAGCAAACTAACATGCTAACAAAAACCATCTTAATCATGTCAGTTCCTATGCTTAATGGTGCAAATGGTCCCCTATGCCCCACTCCTCATCTATGACTTTAGGACGGCGATACAACTTCTCAACGTCCAGTGCCCAACTCTACATAAGACGGAGACACATCTCTTCAGCGTCCCATGCTTAACTCCTCTTTTTTAACTCAACTTTGAGACGGAGACAACTCAAAGCCTCAGACACAACTCGCCGAATCCATCTCAACTTCAGAGCAGTGCAGGTGTATCGTCTGTACCAACTTTGATCAAGTTCGCCTCCCCCTTTCTCCTTCCTTGCTCTATGGCACCCAAAAGCAAAATACCCAACTTCTTGGCAATAATAGAAGTGAATTTTAGCCTTGTCAAAATTCCGGTTCTTGTTATTGAAATTATTGGTTCCCTTTTCCTTATCTCTGGCTTCCCACTCTACACGAGTGGTCTGGAAATTTTCACCTTCCTCCTTCATGCACTCGCGCTATTCCTCTTCAGTGAGGAGCAGACGATCGCCTGAACTACCAGAACCATCGGTGTTGTCAGGCTCGTACCGTTCTTCCACGGACTTGAGCCGACCAGTGGACTCATCCATAGTTAGTGTCATCAGGTCGATCAATTGCTCAATCGATATGACCACCTGCATATATTTGGATGGCACAACACCAATGAACTTCATGACCACCTCCTCTTCATGCAACCCATCGCCCAAATTGTGGATGTTGTTTACGAGACCGGTAAGGCACATCGCAAAGTCGTCCACCGTCTTGGTGTTCTTCATGTAGATTGGCTCGAACTCCTGATGTAGAGTCTGCACGCGTTCCTAGCGCAGGCGCTCGATGACCATGCACATAGTGCTCACAGCTTCTCATGCCTTTAGCATTATCTTTCACTGCCAAGGTTGCCAGCATCTCCGATGGCACTGCTTGGAGGATGGCCATTAGCGCCATACGATCAATCTGGTAATCAGCATTACAAGGATCGATTGCCCGCCAGACTCATTGAGCCTGCAGATTGACTCTCATCAAGAGAGCCCACTCGATGTAGTTTGTGCGCGTGAGCATGGGGTAACGCACTGTCACCCCTACCTCCCTTGTGGCACCACCATCGGCGGCACTATTGTCGGTAGATTGTCGTCGTTGTTGACATTCTCGACATCAACGTCGTCTGCCATGTCTTTGATACCACTTGTTGGATCGAAATGAGGAACACCTCACACACGCACACACATGAACACTTTGGAAATTGCAAGAAACATCATGCACGGTAGCGAACAATTTTTGGTGCTGTAAATAATAACTTTTCTCATATTTTTCGCTCATATTTATAGGAGTACATGGGTATCATACAACGAGCATATCAGAAGCTAGCCATTAAAAACAGTGGTAACAGTCAAAATGTGCCATCCCATGTTCAGTTATCATGTGGCTAATGACCTGAATTACTTACTAAATTTATGCATGCCTAATGACACTAGAAACTAAAATGCATTTAATACAAAACTAAAGCACATTCAGCTGAAACGCCTCATGCGTAGTAACTAGCCACTAGCTAAATGCACTAGAAATCGAAGAACTTATTTAGCTAACCGACATGATTAATGCTACGAGCCAACACCTGATTACGAGACTTGAGAAAGTAGATCCAAGTGAACCAAGAGTAATCATCAATGAAAATCACATACCATCGATGACCCCCTTTCGAATCAAAGGGAGTAGGATCCTAAACATCAGAGTGTATAAGATCAAATGGGAGTGAAGAGGTGGAGTCACTAGAAGGGTAAGGGCGCCCAACCTGCTTGTTGAGCCTACAACCCATGCAAGATGAAAGAGTGTCACCATGGTGTAAAACAGAGCCAAGAACCACACTCAACAAGAGAAGGAAGGCGAGAGCCACACAGGTGTCCAAGGCGATAATGCCAAATGGTACGACTTGTGAAAGTGGTGACATGACAAGCTATGGGAAAGGTGGTAGGAGGTGGAAGGACTTGGAACAATTGTGGTTGACTGACTAGTAGAAGTAGCGGAAGTAGAAGAAAGAGACAACCAGTCAAATTCCCAAAGGCGCGGTGAGGCATGACTACACTTGCCAGCACCAACCAGTGTGCCTATGCTACAGTCCTGAATGGAACAAACATCATGCTCAATAACAATACGATATCCTCGATCTGTGAGCTGGCCAGCAGAGATGAACTGCATATGAAGGCCAGGAACTTGAGAGACAACAGACACGTGGAATGTGGATGTAGAGTGTCCAAGCCAGAGACTCGAAGTAGAGTACCATCAATCGTTGTCTGAACAGAAAGCGAGGAAGGAGCAAGATGCAGAGGACCAAGGTGAGTGGTATGTGGTGTCATGTTGAAGGAGGCGCCAGTGTCAAGGTACCAGGTGGTGGAACTAAGGGAAGTGTGACACTGAAGACTAGCAGACACAAAGAGACCTGGAGAGGGGGAATCAAGCAGACGCTCCAGATGCTTAAGGCACTAAGACAACTGATGAGTAATTTCTGGTAGAGGCTCAAATCTGGGCAGGCAGGAGCTAGGCACAACGGATCTGAGCGGGTAGGAATGGCTACCGGGCAGCGAAAGGCTGACAGGATCGGGAATGCCACACCCACAAGACGCATTGGGCGTAGGAAGGAGGTCGACTTGGAAGGAAGCATCATGCGGCACAATGGCACGAGGCCTGGCGCCCACGGGGTTGCCGGAGGTCATGACGGCAACCCCAATATGGGCTAGACTGGGCCAAAGAAGAGCAGCGGTGTCCGGTGAAGCTCTAACCAGCGACGACCCAAAGAGGTGTTGTGGATGCGCATGTCGCTGGCCTTGAAGTGGGTGCAGCCGGCGAGCATGTTGGGATCGAAAGCCTTGAGGTGTAGCATCTCCAGACAGATCAGCTCGATGGGGACGTCGTTCACCTTCGGCTTGTAGTAGGCAATGACCACCACCCTCTTGTGTCCGAAGCACTGCACCGTGGCGGCGCGTTGGCTCGGAAGGTTGCGCGACACCAGAGCAGAGGGGATGGCGAGCTCGGGTGACGCCCAGACTCGAGGGAGGGACGCCAGCGAGGTTCGTCGATAGTGGCACACGCGAGGCGACGTCTCCACATCTGCCGCTGGAGAGCGTCGCGTGTGCCGTTGCGGTCTAGTGACTCGTGGTGTCAGGCGGAGGAGGCGCATTGGGTTAGGGCCATCAGGGCGTCGAGCGAAGGCCAGATGCATGAGGTGGCGGTCGGATGCGCGCGATGGAGGGCAAGGCAGCGCGGGCGGCGGCCAGATGCGCGTTGCGGTGGCGCGCTGTCGCCCCGTCGACTTTAGGTTGGTCGGGTGAGTGGAGAAGCAGAAGAGATAGCGGGGTGCCGCCGGAGATCTCCGGCGACGGCGGCTTCTCGCTGGTGGTGAGCCACTAGCGGCGACTGTTGCAGGTGGGAAACCCTAGGAGAGCACCATGGGCTTTGATACCATGTGAAAAGTGCAGCTTGGATTGCAAATGGGCCCAAATGGTCTAGATGTACGCAGCAAGAGAAAATATTGGCAACATGCATTCGTCTCAATTCGTCCTCGGGTCTAGCAAACCTGGTGTGGTGTTTCGTCCGCGACAGTTTCGACGACATCGACATCCTCTTTCTACTGCCTTGAAAACACCACTTATGCTTAAAATTTACTTTGTAGGCATTTTAAACTTGTACTGTATCTTACTATTTTCAAGAACCCTTAGGGCATTCATAAACATCGAGATAAAGCATGTTCCAGTTCCACCGCTTCAATCCATTAAGTGTTAACTAGGTTATCCAAGTTCTAGTTCCACCGCCTCAATCCATTAAGTGTTAACTAGGTTATCCAAGTTGGTGTTGTACTTGCGTGGATGTCATTTCATCTTTTTTCCGATAAGCTTTATTGATCTTAGACAATTACATCAAGGCAATACAATCGCTTCAAGATCACTTCCAGTCTCTTCATAGCTACAATGCACACAAACTATGATTATTAAAGAAACAACGGTGTGATATTAATAATCATGTCATATCAAGTTACAACGCACAACTTAATCTTCAGATCCGAGCCCCACCATAACAACACTTGGACCGTGAGGATGACCCTCCAAAAGCAACGCCTTTTAAAAGGAAGCGACAAGAAAGCATGCCGCTGTTGCCATGGTCCAAATAGTAAAGCCCAGACCATAGGTTTTACCATGTAGAGCAAATCCTTCGAACTCCAGATAGTGTCTTCAATAAGGAAGTGACAACCAAGCCACCATTGTCAGGTACAACCAACTAAGGCCAGACCTAGTGATTTCTCCTTGAAGTCAATAAACTGGTGTACATAAAACTTTTTGTCAATCTTCCCGAGCTTGAAATTTATGTTTGTAGCCCTTAAGGGCATGTTCAATGTTATCCATATTCTAAACCATCCTATTACTATTAATTCATTTTTCGATCATCATTCTATTTTTTTATCATCATTATAATTTTTTTACAAATTTTTCTCTTATACTATAGTCATAAGGTTCTAAAAGTCGCTAGCCGCTAGTCAGTCGGCGAGGTGAGGAATAGGGTTAAACGGGATTAATCGGACACATAAATCGGTATTAGTTGGAATTAATCGAGATTAGTCGGTAATCGATCCTAATCGGAGACAACGTACTATAGACTAATCAGGGACTAATCGGGATTTTTAGAACCCATATCTCTATTCCCTACATGAATAGCAATGTGATAGTTTGCGGATAGTCCTACCATTAGACATGTCCTAAGGGCAAGGCTAATGAAAAAACATTTTATTGCCCATTCCCATCCCAAAACTGTTGACTAGATGAATAGTATTGGACATCGAAAGGACTATGCTAGGTGCCTACTTATGTATGGCAGCTTCCACCCCTGGCCGATGGGAGGAGCTGGCCCAGTCCCACAATAATTTAATATAGTGGATCCATCATCAAGTTGAACAGCGAATTGCAACAAACATTGAAAATGAGCGCTTGTTTCAGGTGGAAAAGAATGGTGGCCTTTTCAGATTTCCATTTACCTCACGGACCGATGGTTTCTTCAAGATCGTGCTTAGGGGTGATGAAGACTATGTTGATGAGCCAATGGACATTCCTCTTCTGTTCAGCTTCAAGGACTTGTACTTTGTGGGCTTCTTACACAACAATAGATGGTACTTTTATTTGGATGCAAATCTTAGCGGCAGTGGGGCTACTCCTGAGAATATAGGACAGGTATGGGAGTATTTGCCTATCATTGGAGGATATCATGGCAGATTCAGCACAACGAAGGATCACAAGGTTTATACATGACAGTTGAAACACTTGGCAGGTACTTCACATATGAAGTTGCTGAACAGCATAATGCCCTTTTCACTATCATTGTTTGCATCTTAGAGGCGGCCCGTTTTGCACGATGGGCGAATTGGCTACGAATAATACATGAAAATGGGTGGAACATGCCCATCAGAGTGGAAGATGAGACTATTGAAGATTTCTCCCTAATCTTTAACGATTGGAAAAACGCCAGCAAATGGATTATTCAAGGAGCAGGAGCAGCAGCACGGTTTGTGGCTCAGAGTGCGTTCAAGACCTATGAACTTCTGCTTCAGTCCCTCTCTGTTCTTCTGGTAACTGCATGGGATGCACTGGCTGATGATGCGGAGGATGATGGTGCGGAGGATAATTAGTGGATGTAGCTCTGTATTGACTGTATTGACTAGCAGAACGGTTTGTGGCTCATACTGGGTTCAAGACCTAAGAGCAATATTCATAGCAAAAATAAAAGAAGAGAAAGGCTTGATGCGGCCGTTTATTGTAGGAAACAAACTGAGATGTCGGAATCGTAATTGTCACCGTAAAGTTCAGCACGCGTGGGCGACAAAAGCAGGTAACCTCCTCACATGAATTTCATCAAACAACCTGCATACATCAAACCAAAGACATTGAAGAAACAAAAGCTACATCAATCTGTGAGCTGTAAATGGCCACAAATCACAAAACAATAAAGGAAAAGAACATACACATGTGAACTAAACAGAGGAGATGGACTAAGGCGCTAAAAAAAAATTCTTATAGTGTACATTAAATTTATTTACACCATTCAAAGATAAGCCAAGATCCCTAAATGTTTTTGCAAAAATGATAATGTCCTTGCCTTTGTGAAATGCCACAAATCATAATAATCATAATAATTCGTAGGAAAGGAAACTCATAAAATTATGAGAAATGTTTCTATGGATTTAAAAAATATGCATATTCAAATCTAGAAGTGATCTTCAAAAGATGTGATTATTATCTAAACTTAATGGTACCTTGTAATAGCCCAAAAACTTAACTACCTATTTTGCTTGACCATGGTGTGTATTATTTTGATGATCAATGTACTTAGAGCACCAATTAGGCAATTACTCAAATATGTGCTTGACAAATAAATTAGTTTTCTATGTTTAAGTTAAAACGACAAATAATACACCTATAGGCTATAGTCCACAAGTTGGTCAAATTGAAGGTTTAGCCTATTTGAATTTAGCAAAATTGATCATAAACAAACCATGGTGAATTACTTAGCAAAATGATTATGAAATATCCATTTGTGAAAATTGAGTAATTTTCATATGGTTAATTAGGAATTAAAATCCTAAAAAACACCAAGGCTTGGGAAAAATCATGGAAAATAGTAGAGAAGTCCCAAATGAACAAAAGATCATACATGTCAACTCTGAACTGAGATTGTGACCTTTTGGCACCCTGGGACCCACCTGTCATAGACTTGGCCATAGGGGCACTTGACCAAACACTTTGTGTCCATATCTTGACCTTGATGTGGGGGCCACCCCGCAGCTTGTCAGCCCCTCCATTGGGCGTCGCCGTCGCCGCGCGCACGCCTCCCTCCTCTCTGTCGCGCCGCCTGCCCGAGAGACGCCACCGTGGGGCCCAGTTCGCCGCCACCGCCCACCCGCGCCAATGGATGCTCGAGGGAGCTCTGCTGCCCTGGCCAGCGGCTTGGACGCTAGCTCGTGTCGCCGCCTCGTTTGGGAAGTGATCAGAAGCGAGCTCTGCACGGCCATGAGTGCCTCCCTCCCTCCCTCTCTCACGCCAGAGCGCGCGCTCGGGCCGAAACCGCCCATGGTTTCACTTGCGGCCATAGCTCGTGCTCCTGGCTCACAAACGCCTCTATTGGGAGCCCATAGACCCCAGTGACTCACTCCATAGTTCCGGCGTCCGGACTCGGACCACAGCCCTCCAATTCCGGATTTCCCCCAAACCCGCCGCATCGGCCTCAAAAACGACTCACGTCGACAGAGCGATCGCTTGAATCGCCTTGCTCTCCTTCTCCATTCACTTGCGCTTGAATCGCCTCACCTCCGCGCTGCTTCCACCCTAAGCAATCGCTCTCTAAGCCACTGTGCTCGCCGGAACGCGCTCGCCGCCCGGAAACAGAGCTCTGGCATTCGAGCTTGTCCATTCACTCTCTGGTGAGTTTCGGGCCGAATACTCGCGCCATGGTACTCCTCTAGGAATCTCCTAACTACTCCCCTCCTATTGTATCTTGAATCAAAGCCAGCTGCTAGGACCATTGTCGCGCCGCCACTGCCTCGCCGGACACGCTCGGGACACTCTTTCGAGCAACCAACCTCACGGTAAGCAATCACTAGCTCTCGAGTTGCTCATGCGCGCGTTATATTTCCATGGGCTACCCTGTATCATCAAGTGGACATGCTACCCGTAGCATCTCCCGCTCTCGCTCGTCGCGCCGTCGCCACAGATCGCGCCACGGGGCGAAACCACATCCTATAGATGAGCGTTAACCTGAGGAAATCGTAGGACTTTGAATCACTCAAAATGAGGCACCATAGCTCCCGCAATCGTCGTCGAAAGCTCTCGGACACCCCCTTGCTCTCTTGTGTGGGCGAGAGAAAGACGATGACGGAGAACCGTTAGATCTCGATCGAACGGTCGTGAATCAAATGCCAGATGCGCCGCTGACATGCAGGCCCCGCGCTCGCTCGCGCGCTGCTGGGCTTCGGCCGGCCCAACACTGCGCTGGCCGGTTTTATATTTCTTTTCGATTTTAAATAAATCCCGAAATCCATTTTGGAATTTCTAAAAAATAGCAAATGTTGAATAATAAATTGGAGAAAATTCCTATAAATACTAGGCTCTGTGAGGAAATTTATAAAAATACAATATGTGCATCTTACCATTAAAATTTCACTGGATGCATTTTGGTAGCCTTATAACTCCTTTTCCTATTGAACAGAAAATCCAGAAATGAGTTTGATGGTTTTAAAAATAGTATCCGAGCGTTAAAATATTCTAGAAAATTACAGAACACTCTATGACATGTTAGAGATTTTACAAAATATAACATTTGCTACTTTTAATAGTAGATTCCCTGCAAAGAATTATTTAAAATAGATATTCATTTCTAGAATATCCAGAAAAGCCTGAGATGGAATTATATGCATTACAAATATTATTTGAGCCCCAAAATGTTCTAGAAAATGACAGTAAATGATATTATGCCTCTGAAACCTTAGAAAAATATAGTCACATGATGTGACTTTAATTAGCAATAATTAACCTCCTTTTAGCATTAATAGGGTACATTCCTATTATAACACTTGTATAGGCCCAATCAAGGATTAAATTGAAATACTTGTAGATAAAATCTAAACATAGTAGGATTGAAAACATGGGACCTTGTGATCACTAGAGATACTACATGTTTACATGGAATTTAGTTGTATTAATTTTACAATACGATCAAGCAACTTAAGTAACTAAACATAAGAAATTCTTTTAAAGCTAAACAATATAGTGGTCAACCATGTTTGGATAAAAACCTAATTTCTCCTATATGGGCTTATTATTGGGATATATGCTATCGTTTATTAATAGATACCTACAACTGATCACATGCTCATGCATTCATAAGTACTATTGCATCTCAATGCTTTATCCTATGTTTCCTATGATGAGTATAATTCTAACCATGGCTCATGGAATTTTCCCGATAAGTATGAGTTTTATTACACGTTACCTAACTTAGAATACCAACACATGAGACATCGACAACCTTCGTTAGCATCATAAGCATCATGCATCATGTCAAATGTATATCATTCTGGTTCTTATTGGATTATTATATTCTAGAATAGCGATAGAAGGTGCCCCTGACAATTATGAGGACCTTGCTGTTGACCCCCTTCAATCCCGACAACGAAGGCGAGTCAAATTCTATCTTATAGTATGTTTGCCCTTATTAGGGAAGAGTGGGACCTTCCCTAGTGCGGAATAACATCAAGGGTTACTTTTATTAGGGAGAGTACCTACTTTCCCTAGTGCAAGTTAAACCTAATTAACTTTTTACAAAGTATTTACCTTTAAAGTATCAACTTGCATGCTAAATCAACCTAGAGACCAGATTGCTAATCATGATGTATCATGCCATGTTCTTTGATGAATTTGTTATCCATGATTGATATTGCCTTGATAATGTCAATATCCTTTGCTTTGCTTGTGATAACCTTTGATATCACTTACCTTCATAACCCTGGTTTAGAAAACAAAATAAAACTGTTTAGACCCTTAGGTCTGGTAAATAACTGCTTAGACTTGCTTAGGTCACTCTTTTACTGATTTTGGGGTTACGTACCCCAGAGTGGAGAAACAGCTTTCTCCAGCTCAAACATTCATACTCATAATAAACTTGTGATTACCTGTGAAGTGGTTTGGCAAGGTAAAGTCGTTTGGTATTGTTTGGTTGTTTGGCTGTAGCTCGATGCTACACGAAATAGTGAAGTGGTTTGACGGTATCTCGAAACCGATCCCGTTTGGTGGTATCTCGAAACCAACCCGTTTGGCAGAATCAAGAAACTGACCCCGTTTAGCGGTATCATGAAATCGACCCTGTTTGACAGTATCACGAAACTGTCAGGTGTACGGTGGAAAGATGTTTGGTGTAAGAAGTGTTGTGATGACTGTTTGGCAGAATTCATGAATTTGTTCTTGGTAAAACAAATGCAATAAATACAATTTGTCTTTCCCCTGGTTTAAATTCCACCTGGCTAAGTCTTAGGATTTGTTTTGGTAAAACTGGATTTTACGCAAACAAAAGAACCCTTATCCTCCACACACATCTATTAAGCATTATTTAGATGGCTTTTGGCTCACCAATGCTAGTGAGGACAAAGCACTGACACTCACATTTAAATCCCTTAGAATTGGAGCATCTCATGGAGGACGAGGACGAGTATGCCTGCCATGAGGACGACGACCCAGCGTACATGGATGAGGAATAGTAGGCTAGGAATCGGTTCCACACATCTCCCCCAGTCGTTGTGTAGGCTACATGGCGTTGGAGTGCTTTTGGTTTTTAAGAACTCCGCATGTTCACTAGTACTCTGATGATGATGTAACACTTTTAAGTATTTGGCCTATGGCCCATTGACACTATGTGGTGACATCATGTCATCGTTTGTAATAATATTCAGACTTCGATGTATGAGATGATGTCCAGCTTTGTATCCTGCACTTATATTTGATCCTATGGGTCGAGTGCATGATGGCACCTCGCTTTGGAATGTGGTTTCAAGGGGTGGTACCGACATACCTGTCGGTGGATTTTTCACCGGACAGATTATTAGTGATGTGTGTTCGATCTTAGAGGGGGTTTTCGCTAACTAGTTTGATTGCTCAAACACGCATAGGGAGGCACCCGATCTACCCAGGTTCGGACCCCCAAGGTGAGTAATAGCCCTACTCCTGTTTGTGTTTGGATTTCTGAATTGGAAGGTGGGTGTTCTCTCAGGAGAACTTACAGAGCGTATGTGTGAGTCTGGGATCCGTCCCCTTCTCTCGTACCCCGAGCCCCCCTTTATACTGACAAGGGTGGCTGGGAGAGAGAGAGAGAAAACAGGAATGTGCGACACATCACTGTACTCTCCACTACTCCTTGCTGCTGACGTCGGTGGCTTCACATGCCCTCGCCTATCACCGAGTGAAGATGGGATAGAAGAGCCTCCTGACACCGGCGTCGGTCAGACCTGCAGCGCACAGTGACAGAATGACCGCTATAGTGCCCTTGCCAGAGCCACGGTGACCGCAATCATCATCCTCTGTCTCCCACGCCGGACACGTTGAACGGAGACGAGCCTTTGATGGTAAGCTTTCTCCCCTCACTTGTGAGACTGCCAGGTGTATCCCTTTGCCCACTAGCCTGGTGGAATGCCCTGTGCCTTGGTCGCTGAGTCGATGCAGTGCGGACGCGTGACGTGCACGTGCTTGCCCGAGGTGCCAAGCTGGCACGTGGCGTGCTCGCCCGCGGTGTCGGGGCCTTGCTTGCCCGCTACACGCTGGACTGGCACGTGGTGTGCTCGTCGCGACGTCGGGGCCTTGCTCGCCCGTTGTACGCCTAACCGGTCCTGCCACGTGGTCGGCTCACCTGGGACGTCGGGGCCCGTTCACCCACCGTGCGTCGGGCCGCCACGTGGCTTTATGGCTTTTCTTCCCTATTCTCTTTTTTAACATTTTAGGTGCTTAATATACCTTGGTACCTCATGTACCGACAATACCTATCATTATGTCTCTTTAAAGTGACAGGAATACATATATAAAACATGTAAAATTATGGAACGAGGGGGGTATAAAATTCAGAGTTAAAACGAGGGGTTTCAAAGTTTTAAAACTAGATATTATGAAGGGCCGAAGGGGTATAATTTGTGCATGAAAGAAGCTTTTTAATGGTCAAATCTAACGTAGGCGATGACAATGGCATAGAGGATATAGAGTTAAAACTCTCATAGAAAATAAGAAATATTGAAAAAAATCAGATTAAAGGAAGGACTAAGGGTTTTATCACTCATGTCATTTTTAAGTGGAAGTGGACATTATGCTTTTAGCTGTGTGGACTAGCAACTTGCTTCCCCGCTTGACATGCACTACGCAGTCTAGACTTCTCAAAAGTAACGTCCTTGACACCCCGAATGAAATCATTTTTCACCAACTTTTTCAAATTTGCCATTCCCACGTGCCCAAGGCGCCTATGCCAAAGCCATCCTAGTTCGACTTTTGCGAGTAGGCAAGCCGAGTCTGACGTGGGTGGCAACTCAAACTTAGCAAGAAACAGATTTTGGAAACGAAAATCTTTGAATTCCAAATTATCATTTTGATCCAAGAACCTCATTTCAGTTGGTGAGATGTGACAATGGAACCCCAGGTCGAGAAACTAGGCAACGAAGATCAAATTATAATGCAAAGGTTCTACAAGGAGGACGTTTTGAATTGAAAGTTCTGGAGAAATATGTACCTCCCCCGTACCGATCACTCGGCTTTGGCTCCCGTTACCAAAGGTTACCTTTTTCGGGAAGCTTCCTTCTTCCCCGAGTGAGGTGAACAACCACGCATTGCCCGTCATATGTTGAGTACATCCACTGTCCATAATCCAATGATGGCCGCCAGTCCTGTAGTTCACCTGCACTCACAGCCTAAAAAGAGAGTCACTTTGAAGACTCAGGAACCCATTTAATGGGTCTCCTTGGGTTAGTCTTAGGAACAGTAAAAGCATCAACCAGTGACTTCTTGACTCAAACTCATGCTCGATGGTCGTTCTCTTCAGGAAGTCCCACAAATCTAGCTACTATCCTACCATGCTCACCCATCCTGACCATGTAGTTCCCATCAACCTCTAAGTGGTTCCTAGGAAGGTTGGGATTAGGTCTAGTCCACGTGTAAGGTCTAGGCTGAGTCCTAGGTTGTGCTCTAGGTTGTACTCTACCTCCGAAACCCCTAGGTGCTCCCTGAAACCTATGTGGCAATAAGGTTGGTCTAGCTGGTATGTAGTTCCTATACTGCCTGTACTCATCCCAACTATCCCACCAGTTTTGCCTAGCTGGGAACCTTCCCCAAAAATCACTCCTATAGCCATTCCAGGCACCAATGTTCCAAGTGTTCTGCCTATAGTTTTGCACTTGTCTAGTGTACCCTAGACAAGTCCTAGAGTTCATCCATTGCCCATTTCTAATCCAAGACCTTGGTTGCCAAGTGTTGGGTGCTTGTGTCCTAGGATGAGGGTTTCTAGCGTATTGCCAAGAGTGGTAGTAGTTGCTCCCCTTAGTTGTAGCACGAGAGGTATTGGCACCATTGGTAGATGCACGAGGACCAGGACCCTTTCCCTTTCTCCCCTTGGGCTTCTTCTCGAGGGTGAACCCCCATACGCCCTTCTCGGAGATAGTCGCTGGTCCTTGAGCATCTTGTCCAAGGTCAAACTCCCTCGTAGCTCCTAACCTCAAACTTAGCCAACTTGGCTCTCAGCTCATCAGTTTCACTCACTAGTCCCTCATACTTGGTTAACTTAGCTCTCAGCTCACAGTTCTCTCTCGCAAGCTCCCCATTCTCTATGATCAGTTCCCTTGCTGCCAATGCACCCTTGCAATGGTCGGGATCACACAAGCCACCATTATCCCTAGACCCATTTGAAGAAGATGGAATCAAAGCTGGACCACTAGAGCAAGCATTTGAACTTGAAGGAACATGCATAAGCAAACTTTCAACAGGAGCAATAGATTTTTCTTGTCACTAGCACTAGGTACAGCAGGTAATGGTGCAAGTAAAATAGGTAAAGAAGCAGGTGAAATAGGAACATCAACACACAGGACAGTAGGAAATGAACTATCAGCCGGTATAGGTAAGTCAGTCTCAACAACAGACAAAGGACTATTAGCTAAAGCAGGCAAATTAGGCACAATTGCAACAGAGCTAGCACGTATGAGCAAAGTAACAGGCAGTGTGCTACTAGCTGGAGCAGGTAGAGGATCACAAGTCATAGGATCTAGTGCAACAGGTGTGTCAAGCTAAGTCAAGTCATTATCAGCAAAATCTACGCTAGAAGCATACTAAAAGGTAGGTAGAGCATTGATAGCATCATTCAAAGCATTTCCAGCCATAAGCATATCATTCCTATCTTCTAGCTTGAACAAATCATCTACCAATTCATCTACCATCTTTCGCAATTTGATACATTCACTATTGTATTCCTTATTTTGCTTGCACACTTCAGCATGTTTTACTTTAAGTTTATCATACTTAGCTCTATATGTCCGTGCTAGTATTTGACCTTCATTAACTAGACCCAATAAGTGCTCAACACATTCAGGAAAATCGATCTCAAATGGCAAAAAACTCACATCAGAAGAGACAGTGTCACATACCTCGTCATCAGCAGGCTTGGAGGAGTGTGCCATAAGTCACCGTGGTGGAAGAACTGGATCATCTCTAAACTCGATGTCGGACTCCCATCCTTCATCGTCAGAGGTAGCCGCCAAGCACACAGGCGGTAGAGCAGATGGTGGAGGCACCATATCGGGCAATGTGAGACCAATCAGCGACTTCGTCTTCTCCTTGTTCGTCTCCTTGGCTCCACCATCACTTGAGGAAGAGGAGGAAGACTCGTCGCTCGTGCTGTTGTCAGTTTCCCACTCACCGACGAAGGCTTGCTTCTTGCCGCTCTTGTCGGTGCGACGGAAACCAGACTTGTATCTCCTGGACTTGTGCTTGGGCTTGCCCTTGCCCTTGTGCTCACCGCTGCTCCCCTTGTCCTTGCCCTTAGACTTGTTCTTCTTCTTGTTCGGACACACCGAGGCGATGTGGCCTCGCTCGTTGCACTCGTAGCAGCGTAAGGAGGTGAGGGCTTTCTTGTCCTTGAAGTTTCTAGCCCCGTACTTCTTGAAGTTCTTGTTGAACCTGCTCACAACAAGTGCCAGGTTCTCCATACTCTTAATCACCCTAGGGCTTACTTGTTCGCCCTCAGAGCTAGACTTGTTAGTACTTGGCTTCTCACTTGACTTGGATGTCTTGGCCTTTGGAGGCTCGTCATCCTCACTGTCGTTCACCAGCATCTCATGGGCATAAATTTGCACAAGGAGCTGTGTAGGAGTCATTTTCTTGATCTCAGGGCTCCTTGATGTGAGGACGACGAAGTCCCTGTACCCTTTCATTGGAAGGACCTGTATCATCTTCCTGCAGACATCCAGGTCAGTGATGGCGTACCCGAGCCCCTTGAGCTCGTTCACCATAGGGTTAAGATGAGTGTACATTGCATTCGCATCTTCGCCAGGGAGCATCTTAAATTTTTCTAAACGCCTCCTGAGCACTACAATTTTCTCCTCCTTCACGACATCGGTACCCTCGTGTATTTCTATCAAGGTTTTCCAAATGTCGTGTGCAGTGCCAAGATTGCTTACCCTCTCAAAGGCATCTACTCCCAAACCAGAAAACAGAGCATTTTTAGCCTTAGCATCTAGGTCAAGTTTTATGATTTCACTAGCAGTGGGACCTGTCTCTTTGTCAACTTCAAAACCTAACAGAGACTCTACCACCATCCAAACTTGACGACCTAAGGATTGAATGTATGTTGTCATTTTAGTTTTCTAGTGACCAAAGTGAGTGCTAGTAAACAGAGGGATCCTATTCCCGGCGACACTACCCCCATTGGCCATTTTGACTCTATGCGATTAAGCACTATCGGAGAGCATCCCCTCTGATACCACTTGTAAGGTTCTAAGGCCGTAGGGGGGGGGTGAAGTGGACTATTTAGACCAATTTAAGCCTATTTTTGGTTTTTCTGTGTTTAGTCAAATTAAACTTCCAATCTAAGTCAAGCTAATTTGACTAATTACTCAGGCTAGAGCTAACCGTGTGCGCGGAAGTTAAATCTAATCCTAATAGCCAAAGCGAATACTAGAGCAATAGCCGAAGCGGAGAGTAAATACTAGAAGGTAAATCGGACCAAGGAAGGCTCACCGATTTTTAACGTGGTTCAGTGCAACGCACCTACTCCACGATGCGGAATCTCCCTAAAGAGAGACCGGGACTCTCTCGTCCCGTGCCTGCAAATCCACTCGGTAAGCTTTTAGGGCGTAAGCATAAGGCTCGCTTCCGACACTCACACCGAGGCCGAAATCCTCCACAAGTCGGAGGTTTTTTCGACACCCCGGCACCACGGATGTGGCACCGACCTTCGCAAAGAAGGTATTTGTACAAGCGACACGAACGGAGGCTTGGACTTGATGCGGAGTCGATGGAGTCTTGGTCGCTTGGCGGTGTCCCGACAACTTGGATGACAAGTTGAAAGGATCCGAGGCCAAGAGGGGGGTGAATTGGCCGGTTATCAAATTTTAGCACTCTTTTTCTAATCTAACACACGCCGATTGACACCTTGTGTTAGCTGGATTACAAGATAAGCGCAACGGAAGCACAACACTAGACTAGGTTGAGCGAGCGGAAGCCTAACAGTTCTAGTCACGTGTACGAGTGGAAGCTATGGACACACTAGCACAAGATCACAACCCAACTCCTCTTCTCAACTCCTCGTGGCTCGATGGCACACGGCACAAGCAATCTCCAAATCAAGTGCGAGAAAGTATAGGGTTGACACGGTGATTTGTTTGACCGATGTTCGGTGCACAACACACGCGCACCTACTCACCGTTGAGCAAGGTCAGGCCAGAGCACAACACATACGCTCGACGGCACACCGCGTACAACACATGTGCTAACGAAGACCCGGGAGCCGCTCGTCCCTAATGCTTGGGTACTAGAAAGCCCTCACCTACACATGGAGATCAGCAGTCTTGTACAAAGGCGACGGCAGCCCTCCACAAGCAGAAGACCCCGTCACACCGACCCCACAATCGGAGCTGGCCCCCGCGCACGTCGGAGAACTTGAGCACACCAAGGACGCGTCCAAGGAAAGCACCGGAAACACGTTTCCGATGGCCAAGGCCAGGCCTTGGGCTTGCTTGCGGTACGGTCGTCGCGGTTCGGTCTCGGCTATGAGGTACTCGGGTACGGCTTAAAGTATACGTACACGTCGGTGAAGCCTCGGGCTCACGGAGTCGTCGGAGAGCACACAAGCACAAGCCGGAGCATGGGCTCACCTTTCTCGACCTTGGGCTAGCCGGATAGCACCAAGGGAGTGAGGGGAGCACAAGGGGCAACCTTAGAGAGGCACTAGGATGACTCTAGACACACTCCTTCTCCTTCCCTTCCTCACCCTCTCAATTCTCTCTCAATCCCGAGCTCATGTGTGGGAGGCCATGGAAACTAGGGTTTGCTCAAGGAAACTCACCATGGACATGGGGAAAACCATGGGAAACCAAGGGGAACACACAAGAACGGGCTTACCTTCTCCCTTCTCCCTCTCAAATCTGAGCTCTAGGCATGGGTGGACATGGTGGCATGGGGTGGGTGCACCATGGGAGGCTCCTCTCTCCTCTCTTCTCCTCTCCCTAATATTGTGCTAGGGTGGATGCAAATGAGAGCCTCAACTTGGAAGCCACGAAATCCCTCTATTTATACACCTAGGAACCAGGAATTTGAATGGACGACCGAGATTAAATGGAGACTGGATCGTGTGGCTGGCAGTGATTCGATCTGCGGTCGACGAGTTCATCGGACGCGTCTGATGAATTGTGGGCGCGAGGCGCAGCTGGCGTCGGACGCGTCCGACAGTGACTTTTGATTTTGGGGCCGGCTAGGACTTAGTTTTTGGGAGCTTTGGGCTGTGCGAACTAGGCGCATCGGACGCGTCCGACAGAGAGGTTGCAAACGCTGCGCGAGGGGACTTAGTCGCTGGGGTGTTTGATCTGCTTACCCTGGACTCATCGGACGCGTCCCATGAAACTTGGCAACTCCGGGATTTGGCTAAGGCAGTTGGCTCCCCTGTGACCAAGTAACCGGACGCGTCCGGTGAACCAGACAGTGCCCAGTTTTTGCTCTCTATCCCTCTTCTTTGCTCTAAACCCTTGGACAGTGATTCTAGGGCTCTTTGGACATGACAAGGCACTGATTTAGAGTTCCTTTCGCCACTTGGCAATAGTGCTACGGTTAGCTCAAGGCTTTGAGGGTTTTGCTCCCAAGATCATGGTCACTTAGCAAGACAAGGAATCCTGGCTAGCTCTAGGCTTAAGGATAGCTAAGGCTTGACATGAGCTTAGCTTAGGATGACTAGACCAACACATTGTGCTCCAGCTCATGTGCTCTCTTGATCTTGATAGCTTGAACTTGATGTAGATGTGGCAGGACCAGCTCATGTGCTCTCTTGATCTTGATAGCTTGAACTTGATGTAGATGTGGCAGGACCGAAAGACTCACACAAATCATCAAAAGAAACTAGGAAAAATCACAAAGTTCTTATCCTTGGAGTCCTGTCATCAATACCAAAATCTATCCTATGGGGCTTGAGCTTACACAAGTCCGGCGCCCTAGAGTTGTAGACGTACACGGCTTCCCTCGGTCTTCGACGTCGGCGAAGAGGAAGCACCCGGTCACGAGCCGGGTGGCCTTGCACCGAGGCAAGGGCTTTGTTGGCGTAGTTGTACGGTTGGTGAAGTGGTACGCTTGACGGAGACCTTGTACTGGTGAAGCTTAGGGACGGCGAGGCGAAGTCTCAACTCCGGCGGGAAGGACCCAAAGAGCACTTGAGAAGATGACCGGAGGACTCACCAAGAACCGCCCAAACGGAGGGGAACTCACCGGAGAAGAAGGGGGAACCCATGCCTTACCTCTTCCCTTCTCTCCCTCTCCTCTCTCTCTCACCCTAATCCTAGGTGGAGGTGGACATGGGCAAGGGGAAACCCATGGAAGAAGCTCTCAAGAACACACAAGCCAAGTGGAATGGAATTAATGAGCTCTCTCAAGTCTAAATGGCAGCCCTGAGCTCTATTTATAGACCCCCAACAGCCTAGGACATGTGTCAGCCCGTGGGTGAATCGCAGTTCAAATGGGTGGCTGGGATAGATTCGACTACAGCTCGAATTACTCATCGGACGCGTCCGGCGAGCTCATCGGAGCACGTCCATCCCCGTGCGTGCGATGTGTTCGACCGAGTGTGCAGCCGGCATCGGACATGTCCGATAAGTTCATCGGACACGTCCCATAGTGACTATGTCAAACAAGTCGAGAAGGACTTAGCCAAAATTCTAACTACGCGCTCCTGTCCCCGAGTCATCGGACGCGTCCAATGAGTGGACGGACGTGTCCAGTGGCCCAGTGTTGGCCACTAGACTTCACCCTCTCTCACTTCTCTCTTTCACTCACTCCTTGAATGCCTTGGCTAGGTTGTCGGGCATATTTTGTCAACTTTTGGGCTTTGGATAGGATTGACTTGGCTTGGGCGGGAGGTTTTGCGCCTAAGGGATTTGAATGAACTTGGTGGCTACGAAACATGCCCGTACACGTCACAAGGCGCCTCGGATCCTTCCGGGCCCTTCCGGGCCCTTCCGGTGACTTCGACCCGAAGCGAACTACCCCTGGACACCTAGCACTCTCTCGATTGCTCTCGAACATTCTAGACTTAGCTAGACATAGAATAGAGATGACGACTCGAGTACTCAATGGGACCGACCTACCAGAGACTGAGACTCGCACTTAACGTGCTCGAGCCTCGGACACGCACGCGACCAAAATCATCAAAAGAAAGGCTAGGAAAATAAATGTCCTTAATCTTGGTTGACGTGGCACCAAATGCCAAAAATCTAAACCTATGAGTCCTAGGACTTACGGAAGTACTTGCAGGAATTGGGCCTATCCCGAGAGTAATAGGTGCCACAGGCTTGTATCACGAATTGGGTTCAGCCTATCGTGAATTGCTTGCGTGGATTGAGCCCAAGGAAGGATTGTGATTATTTCTGCTATGGCCGAGGCCAATTGGTGGTAACTGTTTGAGAAGAGCCCCAACAAAAGAAAGAGTTTGAATTTCAAGTTTAAAGAGATGCTTTTGAAAACCAGGCTAGTAAAATGCTTTTCGCAAATAACCCAAGCACTCCCTTGTAATGATCCCCCATAATGCATAAATTCCCGACTTACGGAGTACAATTGTACTCATCCTTTTTTCTCCTCCCCTTTTTAAAAATTTCAACAGTTGAGGCTCCCGTCTACGACTCCTCCCGTGAGGAAGACGACATGGACTACGAGGAGGAGTAGGGTTTCACGTCACTCAAACAAGTTCTGTTTGTGGACTAGTAGTAGTTATGTTAGGCCTGTGTTCCGTCTCTGTACTTCGGACCTCGTGCCGTCATTTATGTAATGAATCGTGACTGGTATTAGGACACCTAGTCCCCGTTTGTAATAATCTAATTCGCATGGCAATGTGCCACTCTGTGAACTTGTGTATGTACTTAGCACCGATCCTTTGGACTAGTACGGAAATCACAAGATAACTCAGTCTTTCAGACTAGGTGTCGACATTCAATCTAAGGGCTCTAATGAAGATTGATTACAATGTATATCCACTATTTTGTCATCCAATACCTCTCCAGTCATTCTTAATGGGATTCCATGCAAACAATTCATTTGCATATCAGGAGTTAAGCAAGGTGATCCTTTGTCTCTATTTTTGTTCATCATAGCAACTGATCTTCTACACTCTTTGCTAGAATCTGCTCAACAAAAAGGAATGATCAATATCCTAGTTTATTATGATGGTCTTAAGGGTTACCCAGTAATCTAATATGCTGATGACATTCTTATTTTCATGGAAGCCTCCCAGAAATAGCTAAACTTTTTTGAAGTATTACTTCATTCTTTTGGAGAGAATCATAAAAAATCAAGTATTATTCCCCTCAAAACTTTTGATGAGAATGGTCAGTTGCTAACAAAGCAATCTGGCTTTCTTCATATTCATCTATACTCTCATTTGGAAGTAGGGTAACAATGGTCAACGCTTTCCTTTCTCAATTGCCAGCATATTATATGTGTTCTTTAAGATTGCCTATCACCATTATGAAAGACATTGATAAGGCCAGGAAATGTTGCCTATGGAAGTGGTCAATAGATCATGGCTATGCTGGCAAATGCCTTGCTTCATGGGAAGTGGTATGTTTACCCAAAAAAACAAAGGTGGACTGGGTGTCAAGAATGTATATCTGTATAGAATTCAGTTTTATTGTTGAAACACATGTTTAACTTCTTTAATAAAGCTGATATTCCTAGGGTTAAACTCATATGGATATGCTACTGTCAACACAAATTGCCCCAATTCAGGAAACATTGTGGATCCTTCTGGTGGAGAAGTATTCTTCAATTACCTGATACTTTCAGAGGTGTGGCTAAAGGTAATTTTGGAGATGGAACTTCTATTGCTTTTTGGGATGATTTATGGTTGGACAAACAGTTATCAGATTCCCTAAATAATTTGTTTTCTACAGCAAAAAAGAAGCAAGTGTCACTGAGCAAATTTTGCCAGTCGCTACAGTAAGAAGATCATCTCCATAAAAACTTCATACTTCCATTCTTGAATCAAACCTTTCAAGAATGGACTTTCTTAAATGATCAAATCCTATATGACATCATAATATCGGCCACAAACAATGACACTTGGCTTTTTATGAGAAATACTTCTTTCTGTCAACAAAAATTTTACTCTCATTGTCTAATTCTCTTCTTGAATCAAACCTTTCAAGAATGGACTTTCTTAAATGATCAAATCCTATATGACATCATAATATCGGCCACAAACAATGACACTTGGCTTTTTATGAGAAATACTTCTTTCAGTCAACAAAAATTTTACTCTCATTGTCTAATTCTCTTCTTGAATCAAACCTTTCAAGAATGGACTTTCTTAAATGATCAAATCCTATATGACATCATAATATCGGCCACAAACAATGACACTTGACTTTTTATAAGAAATACTTCTTTCTGTCAACAGAAACTCAACTCTCATTGTCTAATTCTCTTCAAGACATTCCTTTGCTGCAGCAACTTTGGAAAATACATTGTCAACTAAAAATAAAAGTTTTATTTCTGGCTATTCCTTATAGAGAGATTAAATACAAGGGATCTTCTTCATTGAAAGAACTTTTTTGGCCAATAATAGTACTAATTGTACACTCTGCAATACTGGATGGTTGGAGGACATGAATCACACTTATTCTTCCATTGTCCTTTCAGTAAAATCTGCTAGGAAGTCATAGAAATCAGATGGAACGACACAGAAATTATGGACCAGTTACTTCATAAATTGGCAGCCTCCAATCAAGATTTTTTTGGTTCCTCATCATTGTTATCTCTTGTTGGGAGATATAGAAGATTAGAAATAATCTCCATTTTAGAGCTATAAAACCTTCTTTATTTACTTGGAAGCTTAATGTTAGGAATAGTATCATTCTGCATATGTCCAGAATGAAAGAGCAAGATCATATTTACTTCTCACAATGGATAGAGAGATACTTGTAAGAACTCTATAAATATTGTATATAAATAAATCCATTCTTTGCACCATAGGAATTTTACCCTACTGTTCTTCCCTAAAGAAACTTTTATTAACATTCACCAAGCACAAATAACTAGCGACCAACACAATGAACTCGCCTAATTGACAACATAATAAAGCGGGAGGCATGCATGTTGTATGTGAAACCAACACCTAGACAGATGATGGTGGAGTGAAGGCATCCATGTCTTTAGACCATCTCTAGCAGCTGGAGCATCACTATTTATCGAGCAACACTATGCAACAAACTATCACTATTCATCACCATATCTCTACTTTAGTAGCACTATTTATACGGTTGCACCTGCCAATGCGCCTCTAGCGGCCAGAGCATCGGCATGAATAGTAATGCATCGCACTAATGCTCCACAAGCTAGAGATGACCTTAGCCCTACAGACCTCCATTGCGTTATGTCCAACACAGCCTGGTTACCCTATATTAGGTTGTGTAATTCATATAAAAGCGAGATATTTTTAGTAAGTTTTTAGAAAGTCTATTTGATAATTTTATAGAAAATTTAATTTATTTATTTATTATAATATTTAGAACTACATAGAATGTAGATATTTTTAGAGATATTTGTATAGAAATAAAATGGATGTTGCCATGTGTCAATAAGCTAAAAGTGGTAAAGTATTATAAATTGATATGGTCTAAGCGCTCTCTCTATCTCCCCTACATTTTATAAGTGTCAGAATGACATGAATGACCAAGTAGAAATAGACTTGAGTAGGACAAAGTGTACAAATCATTTTTAGTATTGTTATTCTAATGCAGTAGTTATTTACAATAGCAACTCTTTCGATTAGGCTACAAAACATATAAATTAATCGATGCCTTAGCCACCTAAAATTATCTATATTTTAAATATAAAATCGATAAGCATTGATACATTAAGTAATTAGAAATTACATTATAAACTTAGATTTATAATTATATAATTTAGTTTAACTCTAGTTCCTAAATAATATTAGGAAAGACTTTGTTAGAGGATGTTGCTCCTTAACGATTCACATTTAACTCACATGTTGATGAACTTTTCAAGTTAATTTTTAGGGGCAGATGGTTTTCTTTGTAAGTCGCAAAATATTCCATTTCTATTCAGTTTTAAAACGATTGTACTTCATTTTCGAAACGCTTAACAATTACCCTAGGCTTCATATAGATGAACAAGATAGGTGTTTGTGTCTTGCCACTCGTTTTGCACAATGGGCAAATCACCTACGCACAATACTTCCCATCTCATGGGTTGACGAGCAAAAAGTCTTTTAGTTTCAAAGATCTTTACTTATTGGGTTTTATGTATGCGAACATATAGTATGATAGGTGCCTACTTATGTATAGCAGCTTACTGCCATGGTTAATGGGGAGGAGATGGCTCAATCGCATCTTGATTTGATGAAACCGCAGAAAATGAGTGTGTTTTAAGTTGTAGAGAAGGGCAATCCTTTCCGGTTACCTTTTACCTCTCGTGTTTTGATGGTCAAGATGATACTTAGGGGCGCAGAAGATACTTAGGGGCGCAGAAGATTTTGTTGACGAGACAAGACATTCTGCTACTTTTTAGTTTTAAAGACCTGTACTTCGTAGGTTTCTTGCATAAGAATATATGGTATTTCTACGATGACAGTAAACTTTGTGGTAGTGGTGCTACTGTTGAAAGTTGGCATAGAATGTCTGTATTCTATGATCGAGATGATAAGTAATTTTCCCCGGCGCGAGGAGTCCCATGTTATTGATGCTTTGTATGTGGATATGGTGTGCATCGCAGAGACAACATGGTTCCCAGAATGGTCAGGCCACCTACGCGAGATGCTGAGAAATGGGTGGTCTGTACCCATCAGTGTACATAACGGGCCTTTTTGGATTTCTCCAAGCTGTTCAACGATTAAAAGAAAATAAGTAAGGCTGTAGTTAAAAGGCGAGCTGAATTTAAGCCTGAAGATAAGGTGAAATACGATGCTGAAGATAAGTTTGAGACATATGGAGATCTTCTACGGTCTGTTTCTATCCTTCGGGTTACAGCATTAGATGATTAGGGTAGTTGACTTTTTTAATGGACTTCATAATTGTTTTTAGATGTTGCAATAATCTTTGCATCAAGCTGATGGAGAGGCTTTTCTAAGAATTCCATTTTAGTGAGTTACTATTTAATATCCAGATGATAGATATATCAGACATATGATAGATATATCAGATGGCTTGGCCTGCTTTTTTATGTGTACGCTGTTATTTAGAAAATTGGGATTGGGTGCCGTAGGGAAAAAGACCACATCAATATTGATTCTTCTATGGTTAGGTTGTAAAATAAATGTATACTACTGTAGAGTAAACCTTATTCACTGCATTCACTGCATGTCTGCATCCATGAAGTTGCCGTTTCTTGAATATTCGTTTGGTGAAATGCTTCTCTCTTCTTCGCATGCATGCCCCATTACCTACCACGTTATGCTCGCAAAAACCAGGAATTTGGTGTTTCCCATCTTCGTATACAAGCTTTTTTATGAGTGCATGCATGAACTCACCTTAACTAATGATTAAAACTGGTTTAGACGATAGATTTTTGTGTAAATAAACCCTCCATCCCTTTGACCCTGCATTGCATTTAAGTACGACCTATTGCTGAGGTCCTCACTACAAGTCTCGTGGATATTTGATTGTTCAGGTTGCAAGGACCAGAAGGGTCCGAACTCAGGTGTGTGGAGCTAGCTGTGGGAGTCCGAGTCAATTGCTTGGATGTTCGTCGCTGAAGGCTTTCTGCTACTCTGATGTCTATCTTAAATTTTTGTTCTCAATATCTTGTAATGTTATATTGTAATATCGTATTTAAACTAGATATTGAATGCCAGCGATGATATCCGTTGTCCACCGTGGGTACTAGTCCTGCATAGTACAGCCATGGTGCCGATTCTGGTGTGGAAAGACCAGGGTCACGACACCGTTCCGCTTCAGCCCAAGCCTTCCGGCGACGACCTCCGCTCCACTCCGAAAGAAGTTAGTCTTTTCTAAATTTGGATTATAACTCAACAACTGCATATCTATCTATTGGATCGTACTACGTACTATCCTCTACACAATCATCACGCAGTCTAAACAGTGGTCAGGCAAGGGTTTCTCAATCTGGTACAGCACGTGTTTACAGGCCGTCTAAATAATTACAGGAATAGTACTGAACGGGATACCGTTTGTTTCTATCTCGACGGGATAGTATTTCTTTCGCGTTCCGCCGTCCAACGTCGCTCCCTTCTCTCGCGCATCGCTCCCTTCGTTTCGCTCGTCCAGCGCGGCTCCCTTCCCTCGCACTCCTCCCGCTCCCTCCCATCTAGTGCTGGGAGTTGGGCCATGCCGGGCAGGCACGGCCCAGGCACGGCAGGCCTCGTGCCTCATTTTGGTGGTAAGGCACGGCACGGGATATATGACAGGCCGTGCCGGGCTAGACCATGTATCTGTTTTTTGGGCACGGCACGGCCCAAAGCACGGCCGGGCTGCTGTCGGGCCGTGCCGGCACGAGCTCGGCCCAACACTGGTCGTCTGGTCGAATTGGAGGGCAGAAGTGTGCGTGTGATTGTTAATCTCAGCGGTCAGTCCATGCCTCGTTTCCTGAAGCTACTACCTAGCGGGCTGCGTGATTTCATGGCCAGCAGCCAACCTACGTGTTGGAACCTGCTACTCATTAAATGCTAGCTGGAAAACAGATCGGCCAGCTTCTGTAAACGACTAGTAAACGGTTACGTGTTGGAAGTTGGAACCAACGTGACGCTGTAAACGGCTAGTAATTAGTGCGGTTACTCATTAGACAGCTACTCATTAGACGAAAGAAATTTGTTGCTGCTTGAAGTTTGAACGTGCAATATTCATCAAATGTATTGACTGGGTCATTATGTGCCGGGCCGGCCCAAGCACGGCACGGCGCATCGGGCCGTGACGGGCGGCACGGCGGGCCTGATTTTGGAAGCACGGCAAGGCTATCGGGCCGTGCCGGCGCGGCACATTTTCTTTTCGTGCTGGGTTGGGCTTCGTGCCTTCTTTTTAGAGCCGTGCTCGTGCCGGCCCAACTGGCCCGGCCCATTCTCCTAGCACTACTCCCACATCTCTCTCGCGCTCCTCCCTCCCCTTCTCTATATGTCCACCCCTCTCTCTATGCTCCCTTCTCCTCTTCCAAAGGACTCCGCCGGCCACCCCCCCCACCCCCCCCGGCTCCTCCCCCAAGGGCCGGCTACCTCCTCCTCCAAAGGAGCTCCTCCCTTCCCCCAACTTCTCCATGGTAAGCTTCTCCTCCTCCTCTTCTGCCTCATCCTCCTCCTCCTTTGAGAAGGCCAGATCTATGTTTTGTGAGAGATCAGATCTGTGTTTCGCGTGTTTTGCTCTTGTTTTGTTTGTGTTTTGCATGTGTTTTGTGTATGTTTTCGTGTGTTTCGGCTGTGTTCGTGTGTGTTTCGCGTGTGTTTTGTGAGTTTTGCCTGTGTTTTGTGTGTTTTATGAGTTTTGCTCTGTGCTTTGTGAGTTTTGCTTTGTGTTCTGTGTTTTGTGAGTTTCTCTGTGTTTTGTGTGTTTTGTACTCTGTGTTTTGTGAGTTATGTGAGTTTTGCTCTGTGTTTGGTGAGTTTTGCCTGTGTTCTGTGTTCTGTGAGTTTTGTCTATGTTTTTTTGTGTTTTGTGTGTTTTGTGAGTTTTGCTCTGTGCTTTGTGAGTTTTGCTTTGTGTTCTGTGTTTTGTGAGTTTCTCTGTGTTTTGTGTGTTTTGTACTCTGTGTTTTGTGAGTTATGTGAGTTTTGCTCTGTGTTCTATGAGTTTTGTCTGTGTTTTGTGTTCTGTGAGTTTTGCTCTGTGCTTTGTGAGTTTTGCTCTGTGTTTTGGGGAGTTTTGCCTTTTCTGTTTTGTTTAGTGTTTTGTGAGTTTTGTCTGTCTTTTTGTGCTCCATGTGTGTTTTGTGAGTTTTGTCTCTATTTTGCCTGTTCAGAGGCAAGCGCTTCGCGCGAAGACGGGGGACGAAGCCGTGCGCCGGGAGGACGAAGGCGCGCCGGAGGCGCAGTGCTCCGCGCCGAGGACGGAGGCGCGCCGAAGGGGGAGGTGCTCCGCGCAGCAGGATGGATGTGCGCAGGAGGGGGGAGGTGCTCCGCGCGAGCATCTGGTGTCGGGACTCTATCCCGTCGGTAGCTTAACCAACGGGATCCCGTTGGTTATCAGGTCCCATTAATTATTGCCTGGTTATCTAATCTATATCAGCTGATGCATGCATATGATGAGAGTGAAATACGGAGTACAAACCAGGGTGCAGCTGCATGCAAGTTGCTTGGTCCACACGGTATCGATCTGACCGCATGCAAATTAAGCCTAAATTGTGAACCCTAATAACTTGGCTGATTGCTAATTTGTTTGTTTACCTCTGATCATGCAACGCATTCCATCAATTTGCAGAGTTCACCAATAGCAGAATTTAGTTCAAAACATAAGGTCCAGGCGAACGTACGCGCGCACATGCATGTCGTATATAAAAGTTTGACTCGCTAAATATTGACGATGACTACTTAGTATTGTGCTTACTGAATCTAGCTTAGTAGAAAGAATGTGGAAGAATGAAGGTCCAGAGCTTCCTTGCATCTTCGATCTTTCCATACCATTTTTTTAGCAAACTTTCCACACCATTATACTAGTACTAGATTAATGTGTATTCTAATTAACTGGCTCACCTGCTTCCTTGTATGTTCTTCACAGTTTATTGCTGATTGCATTGACACTGAGAGTCTGAAATGGCTTTAGCTTTAGTCGAACTAAAGGTAGAGGCCCAGCCATTGAACCATGAGAGCCATATATATATAAGCTCGCCGAGATGTCTCTTGATGATCAGCCATCATCAGATAGTAACTAACTAAACTAAACACATAGCTAGACAGATACATACATACAGTCATACACAGTAATTACACACGCATCGGCATCCATCTTGGTACATCGATCCTTGTACTAAATGACAAAACCCTAGACTGGTTTTTGTACGTTGAAGGCGAAGTTACCTCCAAAGCATGAAGCGCTCCATAAACTGTTTGAGGCTGCAAAACATAGTGAAACGACATCATTTATGTGTATCGCAATTCGTACAGTGGATAATGTATTTCAGTGAGCTGCACCAAGTATGATTAATGTGGTTTCTAAAAAAACATGATCACTGTGATTTCTGTCGAACTTTGCTTTTCAGACAGACAGAGACAGACACACACACATGCGCGCGCGCGCACACACATTTTGGCATTTGAGCTTGTCCTACAAAATTTAAGACTATCCAGTCATAAGAAGCCGACATTCCCACAATCACATTTCAAAAATTGAGATTGGTCTCTGCTATGTTTTTAGGAGATACAATTTCGAGATCACTCCATCTCCATTTGCAAAAATATATATCCATTTTACAGATCAGATGGTGGCCATGAAAACTGAAAAGAGCAGGCCTTATATGGAAGACGACAGTTAGAAGTATTAATAGTGCAAAAAGTCATGATTAATCAGTTATAAGATGCTTAAGGCATGATGACAGCTCGCAACCATGTGAAAAGGAGGAAGAAGAAATGTAAAGGCTCATGGGAATTACCTTAAACGCAAAAAAAAAACAAACCTGAGACTTCTTGAACTTAGCGACTTCATAAAACAGTACAAGGCAACAAAATGACATAGAACACCAACCTTGATATTTATGTCATGCAACTACACAGGCACCCTAAATTTATTATCACTTAGTAACCCTTTAGCACAAAAGAAAGCTTAAGAGACATTGTAATATGTAAGCTAATTGTTGTTGTACAAAACAAACAAAGTGGCACACAAACCTCATCAATTGCAATGGCAGCCAAATAGAGAGACTGAAAACCTCCAATCTTTTATGAAAACACCCATTCTCCTTTGTCAGATTTGGAGCCATGGAGGGGAATAATAAAACTTGAGCACATTGAATCCATTCAAGAGACTAAATTGCAATATAAATATTTTTAGACAATATAGAAGTAACAAATGGAATATGACATGTCCAGAAGGCTAAATCAGAGAGATCATTATTGGCATAATACTACTTTGGATGTGAAAGCTGACTCGAAAGCACGATTTCCTGTCCATAAGAAGCAATATCTGAACATGTATTATTTTAGATATAGTTACGTGGTCTAAATAGACATCTAAGTTTTTACTTAGGAAACATTATTTTAATGGACAACAAGAATGACAATGGGCCTCTCATATATTTGACATCACAAATATAATCAAATCTAAATTATTGATCTGCTCATGGAGTATATTATTTTTTAATAACAGTGACTGTAATGCAATATAAGTATTTTTAGACAAAATATAAAAATAACAAATGGATTATAACATGTCCAGAAGCCAGAAGGCTAGATCAAAGATATCATTATTGGCACCTTTCTCTAATTCTTGTAGGAAGCACTCAAAGATAAGAAATGATAAATAAAGATTACAAAAGCACCCAAAAGAGTAACCATGGGATTTAAACTCTTGAACCTATCATGTTCTTTTTCGCTGTCAAAATCTGCTTGAGATATTAGCCAAATGTCCTACTGGACATACATCCTATTGGACATATTTAAAAGTACAATTTCACCATTTCAACAATGTGCATGAATCTGCAAACTGGAAAATCGTGATCCATTTCAATTAAATAAACCTTTGTTTTTTTATGGGCAGTAATCTTTGTACAACTTCTTAAACCATTGAAAGCAGCACCGAAGACAAAATGAATTTCAGATGGAAGAGATCTCTTATAAACAAATGTGAAAAAAATTCGCAGAATAGCTCACTTGGATGTGGGTCACTGGCTCACTGCTCCATGAGTCGATAAATGACCGGCCAACACCTGCTTCGCTTGCCATCCAGCTACCTGCGGCACATGGTTGTTGGAAATAATCTAGATAAGGTAGCAATTAGGTGGTAAGAGGTTGTCTAGTTTGAGTAGAACTATATTTATTTAAAAGTAGAAGTACTAGAGAGAGAGTTTGTTTAGATTTAGTAGTTCTAATTTGAGTAGGACTCTTGTAATTTCTCTAGTATAAATATATGACCAAGGACCAAGAAAAGGTGCAAGTTTTAGCACCGGAAAAATATGTGAGCTTGCCGAGCAGTTTTGAAGGATTGATCTTGGCCTAATCTAACAAGTGGTATCAGAGCAAGGTTACTCAATCTTCTACGGCTGTGAACCATGTCGATCGTTCCTTCGAGCTCGATGGTGAAGAGCGACAGAGTGTCGTTCTACTATCCACAGCTCTCACCGATGAACTACACGACATGGATGATCAAGGTGGAAGCTATGATGGAGGCCCAGGGAGTCTGGGAGGCTGTGAGCCCGGCGGAGAACGTTGTGGTTGATCCGAAGATGGATAAAACAGCCAAGGCCCTCCTGTTTCAAGCTCTACCGGAGGATCTTCTTCTTCAGGTTGCGACGAAGAAGACGGCAAAGGAAGTTTGGGATGCACTCAAGACACGATTCGTCGGTGCTGATTGTGTCAAGACGGCGCGACTTCAAACACTGAAAAGCGAGTTTGATGCTATGCGTATGAAGGAGGGAGAAACCCTAGATGAATACACTAGCAAACTCAGCGGGATGTCTGCAAGGTATGTTAATTTGGGCTCCAAACTTGATGATGCTGTCATGGTAAAGAAGTTATTCAATACCGTGCCGGAAAAGTACTATCCCATCATCGCCGGAGTAGAGCAATTCTGCGATCTCGACACAATGCCTTTCGAGGAAGCAGTGGGACGTTTGAAGACATACAAAGAGCGTGTACGTGAACGCACATCGGTGGGGAGCACCGGTAATAGCCAGCTTCTGTTAACTCAGGCGGAGTGGCAGGCACAACAGAAGATGAAGACGACAGCTGACGATACTTTATCAAACGAGCCAGTTTTGTCCTCATCCAACGACGATGATGACTACTGTGACCAGTGTGGTCGTGGGCGTGGTAATGGAAGCGGCGGTGGTCGGGGTGACTACAACCGTAAGAACGGTTCTGGAAATCGAGGCAACAAAGAGCGCGACAAAAGCCACATCAAGTGCTTCAATTGTGAAAAGATGGGGCATTATGCGTCGAAGTGCAAGAGCAAACCAAGAGTTGAGGAGGCGAACCTCATCCGTTCTGAAGATGATCAAGAACCACTTCTACTGTAGTTTGGCGAGGTGGCGCCATCTACGTGGAGTTAGTTGTGGTGTCCAACAAAGGTCCGAGATTATCGGTATGGTAATCTCCAAACAAAGTTCAAGATTATTGGTGTGGTAATCTTCATCGTTACGTGGCGTGCGTGACGGGCTCACACGGTGTGTGTGACCTCATATATGACGGCGTGTCATACGTTGAGTCTCTTCAGATTGGTGTGATCGTTAGAGTTTTTTGAGTTCATATTTTGAAGCCTAATCTAGATTAAGGGGGAGTATGTTGGAAATAATCTAGATAAGGTAGCAATTTGGTGGTAAGAGGTTGTCTAGTTTGAGTAGAACTAGATTTATTTAAAAGTAGAAGTACTAGAGAGAGAGTTTGTTTAGATTTAGTAGTTCTAATTTGAGTAGGACTCTTGTAATTTCTCTAGTATAAATATATGGCCAAGGACCAAGAAAAGGTGCAAGTTTTAGCACCGGAAAAATATGTGAGCTTGCCGAGCAGTTTTGAAGGATTGATCTTGGCCTAATCTAACAATGGTGGCATTGTAAACAATAGCTTCTCTTGAGACATGAGTAATCCAATGATAACAATAGAGCTTTAGAAAGATGACATATGGTCAGTTTGTTCTCATATTTTTGGCAGCCATCATCTTGAACTGTGATTACTATTTGCAATAACAAATCTTGAAGCTGAAGCCATAGGAAGGAGATTGATCTTCAATGACACAAATGAGACAATATTAGTAGCAAAAGAGCATAATTGTCTAGTTGCAATATAAAATTGAAAGTTGGACAATAGCCGCTTCCTGTATGAAAGGATAAGACAAACCATGTAAAAAATATGTCTAAATTGTGGAAACTATAAAACACGATGAGATTCATATAGATCATAAATTATTTATATATGACAATACTACCTGACATCTAAAGAGCTTAAGATGACACATCTTAATACAACCATTTGGCTAAAGAAATATATGCAAAAAATCTTGATCTGACCAAAAATTGATGAAAATTAGTAGAGAAAGTCTTATTACACTGGAAAATAACATCAGAAGAATGAGATTCATATGGATTATAAATTACTGAAGAAGAAATATACAATAGAATCGAGGGATAAGAAAAAACAACTGGCGAAGCAGGATGTTGCCAAAAAAACACTATATACCTATTTGAAGTGTTTGCTGCAGGATAAGCAAAATATGTTGTGTATAAGGAAGCAGCTGAAGCAGCAGCTTCAAGTTTTGCCTGGCGCCTGTTCACATTCTCACTTGGTGCACCTTCTGCACCGGGAAAACCTGCAGCTGCAATGGACAGGATTTGACTTTATATATGTTGCGCACACTGCTCTCGCTCGGCATTGTTACCATTTTTGGGTGTGATGCCGGGCCGAAGAAAAGAGAGGGGGAGGGAGAAAGGAAGAGAAGGAGGGAGAGTAGAGAGAAAGGGAAGAGAGAGAGAGAGATCTAGAGGGAGAGGAGAAGAAGGAAGAGGGTCGTCTTTCGTGGACGGCCAGTGAGAATTTTTTAAAATTTAATATATAAATTTTTAAAACAAGGTTGGCTAGCTAAGAAAACCGATAATGTAGTTAGAAATACAATTTAATTTTGGTTAGTTGAAGAACCCATGTTAGGTGATAGGAAAGGAAGGCAAATATGATAGCATTGGTAGGTGGTAATTGTGCATACTGTTTAGTGCCACCTAGTTAGTATCACCGTGATTTGTAGGGTAGATCTATGATATAATTCATTTGCAATGTAATTTATAGTGTAGATCTGATGTAGAAGATATGTGTGAGTTATTTGTATGTAGTATTGTTCGAGCTTATTACACAATTATGATGTCATGATTTTTTAGTGCCATATCTAGGGTACATATCATAGTTACGTTGAATAAATTTTTTGTCCTTTTTTGTGGGTAGGAGTAATGTCAAACCAGTTATATTTCAAAATAATTTATGTTGAATAAATTTTTTGTCCTTTTTTGTGGGTAGGAGTAATGTCAAACCAATTATATTTCAAAATAATTTATGAGGAAGGACAGGTTTTGTACGGTGAAACTGGAGTAGATCTGTCCAAATTTCAATCAGTCACAATAGAGACATCAAGGCCAACATACAGAACGTTCAGTGGGTTGCAAAATTGGCTATTGCAGGCCTTTGGACTAAACCCAAAATAACATGTGATGATAGTTAGTATTGTGGTGAGGCGTGCTACAGAAGGATATTATTGGGAGTTGATGCCAACAATGTCTATCCAAAATTGAAGGCATTATGTGGAGATTGTGATTAAACATGATTTCCCTTTAGCCCTGCTTGCTCAAGCGGAGTTGAATCAACATGCTGGATCCAACGAGGGAGGAGGGAATCAAATAATGGAGCCCACATTTGAGAAGTGGTAGAGTATGCAGAGGCGGATAATACGAACATCATAGAGGTAGACGAACACGTTGAGTCAGAAGGGGGAGAAAACGATCGCCGGGAAATACATGAGGCAACCGGTGTGGCGGATAAAGGGTAAAAATTGAAGCAATTGTACAACAGACGGAGTTGGAGGATGTCAAACAATGATGTTTCAAGCAAAAATTGTGAATCATTTTTCTCAAATCCAACCACCTCCTTTAAAATCGGACCATCTTCTCAAAATACTCTTTAAGGGCTTGTTTGGAAGCCCAAACCCCTCGGGGATCCCGGCTCATTCCTGGGGTTCGCGATCCACGTGGGAATTTTCCATGGGGCCATGCGGTGGCGAATTTGGGAGTCCAACATCCTAGGGACGTTCAGCCCCTTCCCCTCCTAACCCACGGGGAAATCGACCCAACCCAGGGACTCGTTGAATTTTTCCTCCCCTCCCATCGTAGCATCACTCGCTCAATCCCCTCCGCCTTGGTCGTCGCCTCTCCTACCCTCCTCCCCTCCGCCTCGACTGTCGCCTATCCTGCAATCCGCCTCCGCCTTCCTAGTCGCCATTGCCTTGGTTGTCTGGTACGTCTGCTTCTCTGCAGCTGTTTAGTTCCCCTCCGTTGCCGTCATCCTCGATCTTGCTCTCGCCCCCACCCTAGTCCTAGTGGCCGGCAAGGGGTTAGATCTGAAGACGCAACCGCTAGAAGGTCGGTTTCTTGGATGCAGCGGCAACCAGCGTTGAAGGAGACTGTTTCTTGGATGCAGCGGTAATCAACGGCGGCGGCTCACTCTCCTGCAGTTTGCAATCAAGCAGTAAGGTATTTTTTCTCCATCTTAGGCATCTCCGACAGCAAATATTGCAGAATATTTACTTACTTGTTTATGTCTAGTCTTTCATCCACCTTAGCTGTAATTTGAATCTCTTGTTTATGTTTTTTTTTATGTTTTTGGTTGGTGAAGGAGCATGCCGATGGGCAAAATCTAAAGGGTTGAATGTACTTGGAGCTACATTGGACTCTAGTAGTGTAAGTTTCTTGTCTTGCGGAACTTTGTAATTTTTATTTGGTGGTAATTTCTCATTTTGTACATTCTCAAACAGTGGTTGGTTACTGAGAATGCAAAAGCACAGTGGGTGAAATACAGATCATTGCTTTCTAGGGCCAAATCGATGGTTAATCATAGCACTGTTTCTTGTTTATATTGAGCTGTATGCCCTTGGTTAATCATAGAACTGTTTCTTGTTTATATTGAGCTGTATGCCCTAACCAATTCACCCAAAAGCTTAAGCTGGTGGGGAAAGGAGGGCAATTCACATATACTTCAACACTCCCTCGCACGTGCAGGCTCCCCCAGGCCTCAAACATGGAATAGAGTGGGCGACTTATTTAATTGCGCCGGCCAGGACTCGAACTCGAGACCTCTGGCTCTGATACCATATTGAGCTGTATGCCCTAACCAATTCACCCAAAAGCTTAAGCTGGTGGGGAAAGGAGGGCAATTCACTTATACTTCAACAGTTTAGAATCTAGCTCAGTATAGTTGGAAGCATCAAGTTCTTTCCTTGAACCTAAAAAATCGCTAAGTGTTCTTATTCTATTTGTGCTTTAAATCATTTTTTTAATGAGCATGGTATTTTATTTGTAGTTCTATCTTGGGTATGTGGATGTTCTTTTGTTTGAAAAATCTTTTTAATATTTAATTGCACTTGTATGGTTAACTTTGCTTCCTTAGCATTCAAATACTTAATGAATACTTTGAGTTTTTCTATTAGCTGGTACGCGATGCTTTGCATCTATTTACTGAAGATCTATTTGCAATTGTACAGTGGCACTTAGTTGTATGCATACATATCGGTGTGCTACCTACTGTCTAGGACATAACAACCATGTAAGCTTGCATAGTCCATGAGGCCATGGCATCACTCTCTTTTCTAATGCTTATGTTATTTGGTTGGTATTTTTTCATTCAATAATGATGGATTACATTCTGGCTCAGGCATTACCTAGTATCATAACTATAGTTCAATTATTTGTTTCATGATATGTTACAGCCCACGTCTTTCATTGTTATATATACCTCTTCATGTTGATAGGATCACTATTATTTTATTAAAGGAAAAGTCCATTTTTGGTACATCAACTATCGCCTAGGTTCAGATAACCCTCCGAACTACTGTTTGGTCCACTAATCCCCCATTAACTTGTAATACCCGTGCAAAACACACATTTGAGCGGTTTTAAAGCCTGTTTGCGCTGACGTGGCTACAAAGCTTGCCACCTCGGCAGTGGCGAGTTATTGAACAGACAGCAAACAAACTCACAGTTGGCACAGCAGCAAGTCAACCCGACGCACGCGCTGTCATCCTCGCAAGCCAAGTCGACGGCGCATGGAGATGCTCAGGCGTCGCCGGCGCCGTTGATGAACTCGCGCACCGCCGCGAACATCTCGCCGGCGAACTCCGGTACGAACAGCTCCGCGGCGTGGAACCCCTCACCCTCTGTCTTCACGACGACCTCCACATCGCTGCTTCACGCCCACCGCGACGAACTCCTCTCGCGGTCGATCGGTGGTCACCGCCGCTCCCGACACCGAGCACCGTGGCGGTGGCGCGACCTCCGGCGCCAACGACCTCACCGGGTTAGCGAACTCGTGGTCGCGGTCGGCGCCGGCCGGCAGCGCGAGGCTCCAGAGCTTGTCGTTGGCCTCCAGCCACATCAGCGCAAACAGCCACGCGGGCAAGCAGAGGTGGCAAGCTGTGTAGCCACGTCAGCGCAAATAGGCTTTAAAACCGCTCAAATGTGTGTTTTACACTGGTATTACAAGTTAATGGGAGATTAGTGGACCAAACAGTAGTTCGGAGGGTTATCTGGACCTAGGCGATAGTTGATGTACCAAAAATGGACCTTTTTCCTTTTATTAAAATAACGGATTTGCTTCAACCCGGTCATTGGGTGCATCACTGGCCTTCGGCCGGTGGGCCCGGCCCAGCGGCGCCAGCGCCCAATCGACCGGCTGGAGTCACTCCCTTAAAGTAAATACTTGCAACAATATCCTTTCATGCTTAGAATTCTTAATCAAAATTTTATCTTGTACTTTGATTCATCATGTATATATATGGCCACCTTCATGTTTTATTATAATGCAGGTCGTAGGACTCTAATATCAAGGATATATAGAGTGATGTTGAGTGGAATCAGGGAAGAAGTTATGGAACTAGTTCATTTATATTCAGACCTAAAAAACATGCAAACTTGCCTGTATTTATGTTGTTGCCATGTGCTATGAGTATTCTATATATATCTGCAAAGCTTTATTTTGTTATTTTGGTGGATGAATATTGTATTATTGCAATAGGTTTTTTCTAGTATTTTTATGAAATTATTCTGCACAATGTTTTGATTAGCATGATTTACTTTTCTGAATTTTTTAATATGTTATTTTGGTGGATGATTTTTTTAGATACCATACAGAGAAAGAAGAAGCAGCAGTCTAATTTTGTGTTCCTATTTTTGGGGGATGATGAATGAATTTTTGAGATGTTCAGGTCTGTGAGCAAGTAGCAGCAACAAGTAGCAGTAGTATTTAATTTTTCTGATGTTCAGATCTGCATCATATGAACAAGCAGCAATATACTATGTATTAGCAGCAGTAGCAGCACAGACTACAAAGCAGTAGCAAGTACTCTTTCCCCTCCCTCTTGTTTGGCAGCCTCGTTCCCAGACTCATCTTCCCTACTGGGATTCCAGCGGACCACTGGAATCCACCGGGTGGATTGCTTCCCTGGGATATTCATATTACCCTCCGTGTAGCCAAATGAGCCCTAAAAGTAAGGATCAAAGCTCGTCGTTGTCTGATCCTTAGGAGCTCGCCGTTGTTCTCACGCTCATCGTCGCCGTCGTTGCACAAGCTCGCAGCCACTCCGATGAGCTCGCACACGATCAGCCACCGAGCTGCAGCGCGAGCACGTCCGGCGCTGGCGAGTGCGGCCACGTGCGGAGAATCCAGCGCGCGCAGTGCGAGCGCAGAAAAAATAGCAGGACCACCGGAAAAGAAAAGAAAAAAAAAGACTTGACATGGGGTCCTCCTACGTGTGCGCGTCCGACTACGCGGGTTTCCGTCGAACGACCGAGCCGAACCTTTTTTTTCCCGAATTTTTCTCTCTTTGCTTCGAATAAGGGTTACAGTTTTTTCGGATTAAAAATTTTAATTACTTTCAGCCGAAAAGAATAAAACCGCAATCTGTCTGCATTTGTATATGTAATGTAACCTGTGCTGTCATGTGTGATCCTGGCCATATATTATGGATCAAACGGCTGGTGCAAGGCCGCATGGCTCCATCTTAGCGAGTAATTTCGTTAACGTGTGATACACTGAGACCCTGTTTGGAAGCATAGATTTTAAAACCATGGTTTTGCAGTACCTTGGCCTTTTCAATTATTTTACCATGAATGCTATGGTTTATCAAACTCCACCGAAACCATGGAGTTCCTTAAAACTATTGTAAACATTGCGGTTTAAGCAAACATGACAAATAATTCACTTTAAAATATAACAAAATAAATCAAGCTAAGAAGTAATTCAAAATAAAGAACTCTCTAAAGATAAGCAACAAAGCAAATAAATTCATGATCAACATTGACTTGAAAAGCATGGCAACCACTAGATCGATCAACCCAGCATAAAGCTCAGGTTAGAATGATGATGTTTTGCTCTCATATTGCAATTAAAGGGTTGCTAAAATTAATTAGTCAACAAAAAGTTAATTGGGCTTAAAATCACAGGATATAAATCTGCAAATTAGGACTTTAAACCCTAGAACAACACTGCTCAAGAGTTATCTTAACATATCAACAATTTAAACATATGACAGTGAGCACTACGACTTAAAGAGGATTACCAGATTGATCCTAAATCGGCTAGGCTGAAAGAACAGCCCAAAGACCACGCCAAAAACTACTTCAGTAATCCGTGCACAAGCCGATATCAATTACTAACCACCATAGTATAATAGCAGCACGATAAAGATCAGTAAAGCAACACCGAGTGTTCAGTCACATGCAAATGATCCACCAAAATCGAATAATCTAAGAGCAGTATTATTATAGGTCTAGCAAGATCCTTAATAGACATATTATACAGGCCTCAGTTCAATGCAATCATCATCAAACAAATTATAGCCCACAAAGAACACAGTGCATATACCCTAATTGAGATCGGTTCCTATTCAAATAATAGGCCTCCAAATAGTCCAATTAGCCTGCTGCACAAAAGAGGAACAAAAATCCTCACGTAGTGTCGGAACCAAACAAACAAACAAGAAGCAAAACGTGCACGAAGCACTATCCCAGAAAATCAGATCGCTATGCTATAGAAGCACCACCGGCGAAGAGACCCGGTGATACGATGTCGTCACCCCATCACAGATGAACCGAGGAGTGGACCCGAGGAGCAAATAGGAGCAGCAACGAGCTCGCGATGACCACCCCGTGGCCACTGGGAACCAGATCGAGGAACCGAGCACCCCCAACACAGCCAACATTGGGCGACCAGCGGCGGAGGAAGCACACCAAAGTCAGGCAGCAGATGGGGGGCAATAGCAACCGAGAGAGCCACCTAAGAAAGAGAGAGAGCTTCCCATATATGCGGCGTCGGTGCAACGAACGCCGAGAAGTCTATCCACCACGACCACGCGTGCACGCGCCTCCTGCACGAGGCGGAGCCGACGATTCCAGCCGCTCTAGCCGTCGCCGCCAGCTCCTCCCTTAGGTAGGGAAAACCTACCTGGGATGAGGACGCAACTACTCCTCTCTCCCTCTTTACTAGACGAATAGGCCACGGCCCAAGTGGCGAAAGCCCAACAAAAACTACCAACTATTTGGTTGCATATTGTTTTATCAAAGAGAAGTAGAAACTTTAGCTCATATTACAATTTGTAATACTTCAAATATAGCATGGTTTTGGCAAATCCATGGTTTTCAAAGCAGAGTTTTCTGAGAAGTAACCAAACACCTCATAGTATAAAATACAATAGTATTATAAAAAAATGGTATTGTCTCGAAACTATAAAACTACTTTGTTACCAAACAAGCTGTGATACTATTGTAGTAACATATTGTCTTTAATTTAGGTATAGTGGATCTCTTTTCCCTCTGTAATTCTGTTGTAGGAGACTGGCCACCTAAGTTAAGGGTGGATCTCTTTTCCCTCTGTCATTCTATTGTAGGAGACTGGCCACCTAAGTTAAGGCTAAATCACCTGCATGAGCACAGTGAAGATGAGACACTAGCTTTCGATGCAAAGGACATAACTATAACTCGAGCCACTGAAGCAGCGCGTCGGGCTACAATCGGACAATTCCATCGTGCCCCACTAGTGACTACTCTAGCTACAGTAGACTTGTAGAGGATGTTGTTGCGGAACCATAGTTGCCGATCGGTTCGGCCAACACATGGCGCACGTGTGTGGAAGTCGTGACCTAACCAGCCAAACCCCTATGTAGGTTCTACATTGAACCTAGTCTAAATTGTAAACAATCTAATAGTATAAATAGAGGTGGAGACTCAAGTATGATATTAAAAATAATAAAACAGAATCTTACACTGACATCTTACGTTCTTTGTCTTCTCTATCTGCATGGTTGTTCATCTGGATTTTGGACTACATAGGGTAGCAAGATTTTACAACATATATGACCCACTGACTTTATTACTTGATTCATTGGGCAACCCGTACTTGCGCGTGTCCTCGCGTTGGGGTACTTTCCCCTGACGATTTATGGCCTTCATGGCGATCTTGGATCGATGCTGCCGCCTATGCTCCAGGTACGATTCTGATGGGACTACAAGAGAGATGAGAGAGGAAGGCCAACCTTGTTTATATATGTTGCCACATGAGATATGGTAGGTTACGATGAAGAAATATCGTGGTACGGAAGGATCAGATCACGATCGTATACTGCCATGCATCCTTTAAGCCATTGTTCATCGGAGTTTTTATGGGGTTCCAATTTTCTAGGAGCTGGAATTAAAGGGTATAGGTGAAAACTAAAGAGCAAAAGAATTTTAGAGGTTACGCGAAATCATTTAGACGTTACAGAAATAATGTTATAAAGATCAACGGAAAAAGTTCATTTTATATATCTCAACTATCGAGAAAGTCCAAAAAACCCGTAAACTATGATTTGGCCTGTTTTACATACCTAAACTTTCAATACCGGCTCAAAACCCATCACAAGCTGGTTTTTTAGATGTTTTACTAACGTGGTGCGACGTAGTGGCGCCACATGTCGGGCAAGTCAGCAAAAACCACTACCACATAGCGCCACGTCAGCAAAAGCACCGAACAAAACAGGGTTGTGATGGTTTTTGAACCAGTATTGAAAGTTCAGGTATGTAAAACAAACCAAATCATAATTTAAGGGGTTTGTCGAACTTTTACGATAATTGAGGTACCTAAAATGTACTTATTCCTAAAGATCAAGATTTTACGGAAACCATTGAATGCTAGGACAAATCAAATCCACACAACAGATTCCGAAGTTGATTGAAGCTATTTAAAATTTTAGCCACAATATATCCAAATATACAACCGAAAAGAAAATGACACAAAGAATCCACACCTATTCTTGAGAATTCTTATGAACGCAATGAATACCAATTTTTTTTTGCTTTTGTGAGATCATCCGATGAGTATTTGATAAATTTTTATTTTTGAGCCTTTGTGCATTGAACCATTTTTTGTAAATGTTAAATTAGAAGCAGTATAGTAGAAACTGGATTTTTCAGAGGAGTGATCCGGCCTATGGCCCGTCACAAAGTGTTCGTGGACCTAGGTGATACCCGGCACACTGCAATAGCAGAACTGAGATCTCTGGATTCTGATCTACCATGGACACAATTATAAAAATGTGAACGCACAAAGTATAAATACTAGGTAGGGATGGTCGATCGCCACATCTCATTGTTGTCACCTATCGTCACCAACAGCGTCAAGCCAATCATCCAACTCATCGGAATGGTAAGATTACGAAGATGGGAATCCTGGAATTGAGTCAATTGATTATTGGGATTGGCCGATCAGCGAGGTAGAGACAGGACATCTCCCACACCGTCGGTCGCCGCCACGTTATTGATAGTGCTAGCAAGTCACATCTCACTAATGTTGCCACTACAGTTCGCAACGTTCCTCGCGACCTTGCCAATCTGCAATGTGCAATCTAGTGTCGGTTGGTGGTGTCATACCTCATCAAAATTACTTATTAATGCTATTTGTCATAATAAACTCATATATTTCACTAAAACTACCGACCAACTCATTTATTATAACAAACTCATTTTATCTGATTTAACCCTTAAAATTCTTATAGTGAGCACTATCAGAGTACAGTGTGCACTAACATCTGTTATTGTCCACGCTTATTCATGATGTGGTGCATCACACAATGGCTTTGTACATTTCAGTTTAGCATAGCGTTTCAATAAAATTTATCTTGTTTATATAGACTATTTGGGATAATAATTTGTAATGATTTTCTCTGGTTTTTAGTAGTCCTCTTAAAGATACTAAAACTATTTTTAAATTATTTTCTTATAATATTTAAACCTCTTTTTAAAGACTCTTAAATTTTACTGAAACGCTACGCTACACTACATTAAGCTGAAATGTACGAGCTCAACGTGTTGCATCAATCACCCGCAGCAAAAACCGAGTGCATATGAAGCAGAATGTGTATGATCCACATATAGTCGATTGTGATGCGTCGCACCTTGTGGTGTGTACATTATACGCCCACAGCAATGCCAAAGCTTATGAAATGACCCGCTTGCTGATAGCTTTACAATGAAATTTGATTTTTTTTTTTTTTAAATAGCAAGACACCGGCGGATTGACTAGTTACACCAAAAATTAAAGATTGTAACCGGGGGTAGGAAAAAAATTTATAAAGAAAACTAGATGCATCCATCCACGTAGGAAACATTTTTTTATACCAAACAAAGGCTTTGGTACGGTAAACCAGATTTAGTTCAAATAATCAATCCCGGCTAAAACTGAGATCAGCTAGAGCATAATCCGATCCAGGGCTCCAGACTAGGCCCTGTTTGGAAGTGGAGTTTTTTTAGTTTTATGTAAAACCATGGTATTTTCAAAAACCATAGTATTTAAGACCATGAGGTGTTTGGCAACAGCAAAAAACACTCTGTTTTCAAAACCATGGTATCAACAAAACTGTGGTTTTTCTGGAGTTTTGTAAACTCTAGTACTGAGCTAAACTTTTGGCCCGTGCCTGGCTCTCTCCGTGAGAAATATCCCTTTCCCCGCACTACTCTTCTTCTCCCCGCGCTTCTCTTCCTCTCCCCGCGCTGCTCCAGATCTGCCACAATCCGTAGCGATGGCACCTCCGGAGCAAACTTCTGAAGGTACGCCACCCTCCACGCCGTCCCTCCACGCCGCCTCACGCCGCCCACTCCGCGCCGCCCCACCGCTGCCCCCTGCTGCCTTCCCACTGCCCCAAGCCGTCCTCCACGCCCCTCTGCCGTCCCTCCGCACCGCCCCACCACGCTGCCCCCTCCGCGCCGCCCCATGCCGTCCTCCACGCCGACCCTCGGCCGTCCCTCTGCGCCGCCCACCGCGCCATCCTCCGCTCCGCCCCACACCGCCCCTCCGCGCCCCCCGCTACCCCTAGCTGTCTTGCCGCCGCCCCACGCCGTCCTCCACGCCACCCCCTACGCTTTCGTGCCGCCCCCTGCTGATTGTGCCTTATCTTTTTTCTCAGGGCGAAAGGAAAGAGCATCATGGAACGATGCACAAAGTAGTTTTTTTTGTGGAGATCATGAAAGAGTACAATTCAACAAGATATCATGCCCAAAATGGTTGGACAAAAGAAGCTTGGAATAGCATGACACAACGTCCCAATGATAAATTTTCATCATTCAAGTTTACCGTAGCACATATGAAGGACAAAGAACAGAGGCTAAAGAAGGATTACAATCAAGTGAAGCTCGTTTTGTCAAAGAGTGGATTTGGTTGGGACAATGAGCTAAAAAAGGCTACTACAACTGATGAAAAATGGGATGAGCTATCAAAGGAATTGCAGAAATGGAAGAACAAGTCATTCCCCTACTACGATGACTTGTATGATATTTACAATGGTATGATAACTTTAATCATTCCCCATGTTTTATTGCTAAAAATGATGTATTTCTATTGCATCGATAGGGAAAATTGCTGAAGGGAAGCATTGTAGACGATCTTTAGACAAGATGCAAAGCTGAGCACATTTTTTTGGAAGAGGAATGTGGTGAAATGAATACTCCTAGCCCTACAATACCTACCCAAGCAAGTACATGGCTGATTTTCTTCAAGAAGGTATTGATTTGAACAATCAACATGAATTCAGTTGCAATGTGTCTCAGAGTCAGTACAGAGCAATGGTCGAAGTGTGCACAGGTGTACGCTCATGGGAACAATTTCTTCTAGCTAACTACCGGTTGGCAATCTCCATTTCTTCATTATCTCTTCGCTTTCTACTAAAGAAGTTTCTCCACATCACTTTGTTGAGTAGTGCTAAATAGCTAGTGTGATTTCAATGGAGCAACAGCTCTATGTGTATATATAGACGATCGAGAGTGAGAGAGAGATATTCTTTCCTCATGGTCAATATGTTGGAAGTTGAAAATGGTCAATACGTTGGAAAGCATGTCATCCCTAAAACGTTGTTGTCAAACAGTGCGTAGTTTCAAGACAAACCATGGTTTTCAATGAGGTTAGGTAAAACCATGGTATTTGTGATGTGAATGTCAATACCCCCTTAGTTTTCACTCGGCTCATTAGAGATATAACCCGATTGCGATATGCGCTGATTGAATACTAACGTACAGGCCAACCCGAGGTGAGCCGAGTATGTTAACACTCAATCCGACTACACAACACAAGCAATCTCTATTAAAACGAGTGCGAACTCAAGTACAAAATATGCGCTCAGTGGTGGCTCCCAAGATCAGCTACCATCACACATATGTCCTCATTTGGATCGATAGCATAACACAAAGGCAAATAATCATAACTTTATATTACAAAAGGGTATGGACTGTTGTCCATACAAATAGGTTTAACATAGTTCAGAGTAGTTCGCAGCGGAATAAGTAGTTTGTTTCACAAAAGCAACGATAGATTATCATCTATAAGCAAAAGTCTGGCGTGGTATGCCGCCCAACCCAAGAGCAATCGACTGGAAGCTAAAACTCAGCAATGTGTCCGCTAGCGTCGTCATTTCCTACTTGATAGTTGTACTCAAGCGTGGGATCACTATCACCTGAAATAATAGCAACTATGGTTTGAGTACGGATGGTACTCAGCACTAGGAGGTAACATATATCCTCATTCATGAATATTTGATATCAAATGAAGGGTTAGCATGACAATTTTAGCATAAAGGGCATTTGCAAGACATAAACATAAATAGATTGTAAACGGCATTTGAGAAAACATGTAAAGACTTGTGGACCAGTAGTAACATCATCAAGTATAACACTGTTAACTCCATCAAGATCAATCCACAGGGCTCTGTCCGCCCATAGTCTCTATTCGACCATACCATCAACGGGACTCTATCCGTCCTCGGTCTCTATCCGACCGAGCACCACGAGCAACCCGGTGCTCGAAAACATAACCCAATCAACACCATACCCAACCCGGAACCCAAATGTAACCGAAGTGTCTCGATTTAACAAGCATTCATCCCTAACCATGGGACATGGCTGTTCGAACAGTTCATAACTCTGTAGAGGTGTACGACTTTACCCACACGACACAGCAAGCCATGCCGAAACCTCCTAGACGTGCATGCCAGACCATTGGATTGTCCGGTAACTATAGCCCAATGTTCCACATGCCGTGTTGTGGTTCAATGGAGTTAACCATTGCTGTGGACGCTACTCAGGGCCTTCTGTCCAGCCATCTCTGAACCCCCACAGAAGCTATCCATGGCTAAGAAGCTGCCCCTGGGCAGTCCCCACCCACAAAACACAAGCGAATAAGCAACAATAGCCCCAATGATCACCAATGGTACAGGCACGCCCATAAAATTGGCTAAGTGTTCCCATTCACACGTGTGGTCATACGTACAGTAGCTTAAAATGATGGAACCATGTTTAGTCCTTAATCGCCCGGACGGGGCTACATGACCAGGATCTTTCCTCCCATCATCTTCTATCATCCGTTCTAGCAACATTCCAGATCCTCACACCCAATCATCATCAGGAGAGACCAACCCAATCCGAATAATGAGGTATCATGATCAAATATTGCTCTCAACCACGTGAACTCTAAGCAAGGCTAAGCATTCGTGACACAATCAAAGATAAACAATACCCACTTAGACTGTCAAGGAATGGAGATGTCAATCCTATTAATAAACTGACCACGAATAGGACATAACTACTTTCTACCACTCAAATATCATGTTAGAACTAGCATGCAATCGTTGATATAATATAATCAAAGCAGTGCAAGTAAAATAGATTTCAATATAATTGAGCTAAATGAGGGGAGTAATAAGTGCCTTGTTGCTGGTCGCCGAGAGGAAGAGCTTTTGGATCCAGCTCGGGCTCCTCCGGAATGTTGTTTTCTATCGTTTCGGTAACAAGCACATCAAATAAAATCCAAACAGAATGCTAAACACAGGGAACCATGGAACAACATAAAATTCAGAAAGTTCATGTGTTAATGCAGGCTTTACAAAAGGAATCACCCAAATCCGAGTTCGGATGAGGGAGATATGGTCATGTGAATTTCAGATGCTAAAGATCACTCGGGATAAACCAGTCAGCTTGTCTGCTGATCGGTATGAGAGGCTTTTAGGGTAGAAGAACCACTCAGTTGAGTTTCGTGTCAATATGAAAGTTGTAGAGAATTCCCTGGCGCACAACTTTCATGTGGAATACTTTTTGATCCGAGCTACGAATGATTTTATAGAGATTACTTATTGAGCCACTATTTCTGGGAACGGGCTGAGACTAAATGAGTTTGGGTCTACTGTACTTAGGCTCGGTTTAGCTCAAAGATGAACTTATGAATGGGGCTTAGATGATGCAAGATATGGAGAAGGGATGTTCTAAGGTTCTTACCAAGCAAGGCTTTCCTTGCTTAGGTTCCGACATCCAATGGATAGGTCGGAGAGGAAGAAGCTTGGTTGCAATTTTCTCCTCCCTTGCCTGTTGTTGTACGAGTCCTGCCCTCGCTGTTGCCTTCTTCTTCCTTCTTGCGGCCTCTCCTAATGTTCCTTGACTCCTTCCGGTGCTAGGGAAGCTCCTAATACACTCCCCCTAGGCTTAGGAATACAAGAAATGGCAGCAAAAGGAAGAACTGAATGAGTTCTTGTTGGTGCAGTTCAGAACATGGGAGGTGACGAAAATGATAGGGAACTCACCAAACTCTTCGTGCATGTGAATGCCCTCGAAGGTGTAGGGAGTTCAGACGATGGAGAGCTTAGATCTTGACATGCACAAGCTCTCTCCAAGTATTTAGGTGGATTTGAGAGTGGAGAAGTATAGGAACTGCTGCTGTCCTCAGTTCGAGCAGCAGGAAGATGGGGCAGAAATGAAGGTGTAGGGAAGAGAAAGATGGCTGGTTATGGCCTTAAATAACTTCCATGTGTGGGTGACAAGTGGGGCCAGGTCCCACCTGTAAATGAGAGGTTTTGGGTAAGGGAAATGGTGAGAAAAGTGAGAGTGCTTCAGCTGCACGAGTTTCTTCTCCACTTGGCATTGCTCGAAAGAGTCGTCCACCACTTGGCCGTGGAGCGCAGATGGTCTGGGGCGCGTGGTCTTCTGTCTGAAGCGCCGCCCATTTCAACCAATGGGAGAGAGGGTCACGGGTCTTGATCCGAGACAAAAAGAATAAAATATCTAAATGGGATTTCGGTCATTCAAGTAGTTCCTAATCTGAGAGATAGCCCTCTTAACTCTACTCGGGTTTCTCCTCACTTGGTTAATCTCCCCGAGCTTGGGGTTGCCCGGTGAAGTTCAGTCGGGAGTGGTCGCCCGACTGCTCGCCGTGCGGCCATGTGTCCTGCTCGCCTGGTGCTGTGTGTTTTGCTCACAGCCTACTCGCCCGACGACTTGGTATCCTGCTCGCCTGAAGGCTTCGTGTCCTGGCCGCCAGATGTGCCCTGCTCGCCCGTCACTCAGGTTTGGTTGACGAGTGCAAGGGATCACTCGGCAGTGCTCGGCATGATATCTACTTGCTCGGCTAGCTAAGAAAGGCACTCACCAAGGCTCGGTCGATCTATATCCTACTATTCTAGTGGTTTGGCTCATCAGTACACTAGTTGTTTTGGTTAAGTCCTATATTCCCACCAGGTTACCTGGTGCTTATATGCAACTTCATGGAAAGTTTTCAAAGAACCGCAATAAAATCAAATGAAAACAATTATGATATGCATGCTTAACTAAAAATAACAGCTGGGCTGTTACAGTGCATTTGGTAAAACCATGGTTTTATAAAAACTTCGTTTCCAAACAGGGCCTTAATTGCTAGCTCGATCAGAATCCAGACGCACTCGACCATTCCTTGTTCGCTTCTGCAGGCTCCTCATTACCGATGATGGTTCACGCGCAAATTAATTAATTTGGTGCCATGCATGGAATCACGATTCGCCGCTCGATCTTGTGTTCAACTTGGACGATTAATTGGTTTGGTTTAAGCTAGCTTTACGTTGTACTAAGCTTGTCTCTTTTATAAGTCTTTGATTTGGCCATTAAGTTAATTAGTGCAACTTGCGTTTGCATCCGATTCGATCCTATTGTGCTATCTGGAGTTTCATCCATACTTTACACCGGCCAGCTGTTGTTTTCTTAATCTGGAGGTGTCTTCTTTGAGTCTTTCCTACTTCCTGATCTGATACGATTGAAGTTTCTTGACCTGGAGATCGCATTTAGATCGTGGATGGCACCCGCAACTGTATGTGTGATGTAGACCGTACTACTGTACATATTACTATTTGTCAATTTGCCATCCACTTTTGTGTTGATTTAAAGTTGTGTTGAGACGATTTGACAACAATATTTGATTGACAATTGACTCACAACAACATTTCTGATAGATAATTGCTTCAAGAATATTATGTGATTCTCTTTCCAAAGGTCCACTGTTGCTGTTAGTGCACTGCCTACCGTCCCCAACCGGTTGCGCATCACCCTAAACAACGGATTCATCCTTAAGAGAGGTGGCATCTGTTTGACCATACCCATGGCCACCAGAAACACGTTGACAATGAGCCCCCATAAAGGCAAGGCCTCAAAAAGGTAGAGGTAAGACCTCACATGATCCGGAGCTCCACCACGACCACGACCTTCGTTGAGGCAAGGCTTCAACAAGGTCCAGGGTTTCACCACGACCATGACCGCAAGCGCTACCTTCACCGCCTCTAACTCTTACCATAACTATTCACCAAAGATAAACATTAACCAACTCAGGAAAAAAATTGTAATATCAAAAAAGAGAGAGAAGCTACGCTGGGTCGGCTAGCCCAGTCCAGTTCGTTGCATCCTTAAGGGAGGCACGACGGTGGCTAGGGATCCTTCCTGCCCAGTTTCCACCCATCTTCCTCCCTTGTGCCTCCCGTTTCCCTGTTTGCTTCCGCATACCGTCGTTGCCGTCGCCATCCAGCCGTCGTCGCCCTTGCATCCTAGCCTTGCCGCCTCTTCCCCGGGTGCCATCTAGGGATGAAAATGGTACGGATAATTTTCGATCGTCCGATCGTCCAAACCAACTCGGATGGTGATTTGGATAATGTTATGGATATCTGAATCCGATAGGCGGATATAATACGGATACAAATAATATCCGATGAATATTACCCGAGCTTTTGTTGGATAATATCCTATGGATATTATGCGAACAATGAAGTTCATCTACAAACCATCTCCATTATACTTCTATAGAATGAATGACTAACGCTTATAACCGCTAGATGTATATGGTTTATTTTTTCCATGACTATGAGCCATGAAGTTGATGCACAATACTTACATACCAACAATTCCATGACTATGAGCTATGAAGTTGATGCACAAAGAGATAACTAAATATGCTTTTTATGTGCTTATTTCTCTAGTATATGTTGTCACATATTATCCAAGAGAGTATTTGTGTCCGATCCGTATTTGTAACCGATATTATTCGTATTTGTATTTGTATTTGGTACTATCCGTGTCCGAATCCACATCCGACAAAACTATATGGATCAAATACAATAGGAGTGGCTTCCGATCCGTATCCAATCCATTTCATCCCTACTTTCATCCTTTCTCTTTCCCAACCCCATCCAGCTTCATAGCAATCGTGAGGAGGGATTAAGTGGCTAGTTGAGGTGGAGGGTAGGCGTCGGCTTGGAGTAGGATGAAGGGAGGAGAGGAGCGGTCGGTCAACTGTGGCAGGAGAGAAGGATGTTGGAGATGCACGTAAGGATTTGATGTGCAAACCCCTTGTCATGAATTCTTCATTTCTTGTGTCGATTAGGCTCCGATATATAAGGATTAGCTATCTATGTGGGTGGTCATATCGTTGTGTTTCTTTGGGTCCCATGCAGTGATTTTGGCTTGATTTTGGATAAATTCCATTGTGATTCAAAGCCCAATCCTTAACCAAGAATGTGGTCGATATTCTTAGCTTTCCGTAGAGTTCAAGAAAGCGAGTTTTGACCAAACGGTTTGGAAGTTATGCCCAAAACAGTACCGTTGTCCAGACCGGTTCTAGATTATGGCGAATTGTAGGTTTAGGAGAGGCTAATAAGGCTTAGATGATGACGACACTACATGATCGATGGATAGGGTTAGTTGTCATTTGAAAGTTATGGCTACATGTTTATTGAGCGGATGGTGCTTATGTAGGTGGCGTTGCTTCGGGGTCAGGATTGGTGCCGCTGCAATATCACTCTACATTGAGGCAAGTATATGTTAAACAAATATTTGTTGGATAACATATGGCTAAATAGTTTAATGCTCTGTGCTTGTCTTTGTGATATGGATGGTTGTTTGATTTTCGTAGCTGTGATGTGAACCGATTATTATGTTATTTTACATCGCTCAATGATGATGATTTGTGGTGAGTGAATTACAGATGAGATATTATTGCATCATGTGCATATGAGCCAGGTCGGTGAGAAAGTCGTATAACTAATCCGATAAGGTCGGTGAGAGTTATCTGACTAGTCCGAAGTGCTCTAAAGTCCTACTCGAAAGGCACTACACGGGAGTGAAGTAATTGGTTCCCACCTAAAACAGGATGGGCAAGGTGCGGCATTGATAGGTGCGCACCTAGCTCAGGCTTTACAAAACCGCGGAGGAACTCCAAGCCGTCTACTGCATGGAGGCGGTTAACCGCGGTTAACCACGGTTTTCAGCCTGTTTTTACCCTAAATGCAAAACTACGGTTCACCAGTTTTGTTCGCGGTTAGCCACGGTTTTTTAGCGGTTAACCGGCGGTTTTTCGCGGTTAACCGCGGTTTTTGAGGGAAAAAGTCAAAATCAATGAAAATTGCTAAAATCCTTTAAAATATACAATAAAATAAAATTTTGTTTAAGCCAAAATGCTTAGAATGATTAATAGTATTTTTTAGAAATTTTATGTATATTTTACATTCAAAATTTATTTGAACGAATTTTGATCAAACTACTAAACCCTAAACCACCAGTTTACCAAACCAGGCCCCTACAGAGACACGGTTAACCGTGGTTAACCGACAAAATTGGAAACCTGACCTAGGTATATCGGTATGAGTTCACAATGCAGAAGCATCAAGCATGTGCATTGCATCGGATGCTTCAAAAGGGAGTTTGATCGGATGCTTCTAAAGGGAGTTTGATCGGAGTGGTTGATATAATTGTTGTTTCCTTTGAATGGAATTGCTAATGAGATCTTGTTGTCCTTTATGTTTATACGTATACTTTGCTGTGTATTTATGAATACTCACCCTTACTTTTATTTGGTTTTTAGGTAATGAATGACATCAACATAAATAGGAATTTTGGGAAGTAGCACATCACCATGAGCATTCACTACTTCTCACATTAAAATGACTAACAAATTTATTAGTGTATAACTTAGATGCATTTATTGCTTATACCATTTTATGAGCAATTTATGAGGTTAGGCTAGAATTGTATTTACTAAATATGTGTGGGTTGCTTTGTAACATTGGACACCATCACCGCCAAATATGAGAAAGGTAATTGTAAGTTATATTAGGTTCCCGTTGAGGTGGAGCTGATAGTTAGCATATGTAGACATGGTGGTGGTTAGAGCTAGATATAATGTACCTTTTATGGATATTTACATTATCTCTACGGTTTGGATTTAGAAAAAAAAAACAAAGAATAGGCAGTCGAAATTTTAGTTTTTGGGAAGAATAGTAGCATTCTAGGTTCTCGAGTAACCATGGTTTTAAAACAAATTATCCTAGTCAAATTTTACCTCATTTAGTTCATTATCTTCCATGAACTTAATGCCCGCTCGGACACCAACTATAACACCCAAGCCTGACCATGTTCAAGGTGCAACGAACACGACATATTCTCTAAAAAATTTTGCAGCATGTCCCCTGTAAAATCTATCAGTTCTACACAAGACATTCACATGTTCAAAATAATAAGCCATCGCAACAACTATTTAACCATCCCAAAGCCCCGTACCGTGAAGAAAGTATCAACCAACCGTTATCTTTTAGCCAACCAAAACAACAATAAACTAAATGAACGTTAAGCAACCAGGTTGACACAAAGGTTAACCAAATATGCTCTGGAACTATATTACTATAAGACTAGGTTTATTCGGGCAAGGCAAACTACAGAATTAATAGTGACAATAATGTCCACCGTCCACGTGACACCAGAGTGCTAAGCCCATCCCATGCATGCATTAACAGTCACCTAAAAAAACATGGAAAGCAAGAGTGAGTATAAAACCCAACAAATATATAAAACAATGTAGATCACATCCTTCAAAAATATCATTAGCAGCGTATTATTGGATCATAATAAATTGTCAAGAAAATATGCAATGCACATGATCATTCATTTTTCATAATTTTTCATATGCATGTATCGGTACCACCGAGTGTACATCCGTCGGTGTCACACTCAACACTCCATCTCATGAAGGTTGACCGTCAAAGTAGGTCTTCCCCACCATCGCATGGGGTTGTCAAAGTAGGACTTAATGCCATCATCATGCTTAAAGATGCAAATGCATAACTTAATTCTTTTTACATCGCTTAGCACAAACTTTTAAAATTTGAAATCCAAATAATTCAGTCTGGACAGCGGTTAATTTAAAACGATAATAACTCACAAACTGTAACTTTGATTTCCATGTTCTTGGACTCTCTAGACTATAGATGGCCAAATGGGCCGGCACGAGGCACGGCATTTTGGCCCACCAAGCACAAAGACCAAGACGCACACGACATGCATCGGGCCGGGCCGCACGACGCACCCCATGACCGGCCGCACTCGGCCGAAGGCTAGGCACATTGATTAATCCTTAAGACGTCACGATTAATTTTTCTGATTTTTTATTCACCAATATGTATATTATAATGTCACATAACACAACCAACACAAGTGAAATCAAGTTCTAGTGGCTAGTATGTGTGGCAATAAGGCTTTGGATGTCAAGAGGTCCCTGGTTTAAAGCCTGGAGTCACCCATTTTTACCACATATTATCTCTATTTAGTACAGGGCCCGATGGGCCCGTTAGTGTTTCGGGTCGGCCCGACATGGCACAGCCTCTCTTCGGTCCGTGCCTGGGCCTTTTTCTCGGCCCCAGCACGGCACGGCCCGAGGATGGTGTTGGGCCGTGCCCGGGCCGGGCCGCTCGTTTGACCATCTATACTCCAGACAGATATTTCAAAGGGCTACAACTTCCATAACATGACCAAAGTCCAAGTCTCAATATATCTAACCCAAAACACTGGTTGTCTTAACTGCAGTAAGAATTTAACTACTGAATCTTCACCTCCATGAATTAATCAATATTAACCACGATGCTAATTTGCAGGGTCGGTGCAAATTCTGAATCACATACCTAAGTACTGAAGTCGCTCCCGCAGCGAGGAATGAGTGTGAAGGCATCCGTCGGGTAGCGATATAAATAGGCTAAAATATGTGATCACTGTGACGTCTAAACTCTATTAATTAGCGTAAATCACATATTTACTGTTTGAGTAAACCAACCCTGCACTGCTGATGTATTCTCCTGCACACATTCCCATCGGTGAAGGAATTTTTTTTTTCAAAAAGCGACACTGTTTTGTCGATGTGCGTACTGCAGCTGTTAATCAACGTTTTAATCACTTTCACAGAGATATAACAGGCATGCAGACATGCAAAGTTTCCCGACATGCAAACATGCAGCGATGCTTGCATGCCCGTGCAACGTGGCGGTCATCCAGCGAGCGACTGTCATGTGGCGTGGCGGGAGCAGGCGAACCCGTTGCTGCAGCCACGCGGGGTGGCGGGAGAGCTCCCGCCATGTGGCGTGTCGACCGCCGTGCAGAGTGGCGGGCCCCGTTGCAATTTCAGTAATTTAATTTACCGGTAGATTATTTTATTAAATGGCATTTAAATAAATGTAGATTATTTCGGCAATTTTTCCGGGATTTCGTTATAAATACAGCCTAAACTCTTGGTACCTACACTATTCTGTTTCCTACGTGTGTTGGAACTCCAGTTCCCTCAGCACTACAATTTCTTTAAAAAAAAAACTATTTCTTTTGCATGTTGTCATGAACCACTCGATTTGAAAGCACCAGCCAACGCCTTGTATGCTTGGACACAGCTTTTGAATTTTTCCTCTGCTTCAGCCTGCAATACAGTTTGCATTTAGAATCAAGACCTTTACACTAGTAAGCACAAACAGAGCTAAAAGATGAGTTCTGTTTATATGCTCAATCCACTATATTCTTAAGGGATCTATTATGCTTAGTATAGCAGTAACATGCATGGTGATGTGGAGTAATCATGCTGCCTTTTCCAATCACTTCTACTGGTAATTCAAGTAGTATCTGGTTAGCTAAAAAAAATGGCCAGTGACCCAGTGTGGTTAATTAACTTGTGCCCATTAATCAACAGTGTCAAATAATTCTTGCTGAAGAGAATGCAAGAATACCAATAAAGTGCAAAGAAATTGCAAGTGCAACCTAAACTGACCTGTGAAGGCCCTTGATACTTATCTGGATGCCACTTGAGAGCCGATGTACGAAAACTGCAGAAACATTACATTGCATCCTAAGATAATGAAGCCATGCAACTTCTGATAAGTGCTGTAAGAAACGATCATAAGACTTACGCAGACTTTATGTGATCGAGTTTTAAGGGACCTAAAGGCGGCAAATCAAGGCAGATTCTATGACTTCTCATATTATCATGACAAGACTCTTCTTCCTCATCCACATCACTTTCGTTCCAAACTCTTTCCCTTGATTTGGTTGACTGAGACTCATCCCTCCATTGAAATCCACTAGGATATCCGCCAAGGTCATCATTCTCCCCAGGCCAGTACCAGGTAAAAGATCTCTTACCACCAAAGCTCCCATGAGGGGTGTCACTACAGCCATCTTCGTCAAAGTTTTTCCAGTTTTGGCCACCTATATTCAGCATGATGTACACATTCTATCATTCAAACACACAATAAGAAATTGTGAAATGACTGTCCTTTTATGTTCTTCACCTTTTAAGGTAGCGTAGTAAAAAATTATGCTTTTTAGAAATAGTTACACAACGAAGATGCTTGGAAAAATGGTTCATGTACATTAAAGTCAATGCAACATTATATCGATACTACAATTTGAAGCACATAGCAAAGGAAACCTGAGGAAGACAGATGCAAATTGTAATGTCACAATTTGGTAAAAATAGGAACAGAAGGTGAGAAGATAGGCTAGGCCTCAGGGAAGTGCTGATGAAGAGCAAATGCAGCCAATGCACAACAAAAAGTCTAGCAGCCGATACACATTCCTTCAAGTTAATTGGGAATCAGAAAAATACGAAATGGTTTGAAGTAAATACAAGTTACTCAATAGAAGTTCATTTGGAAGGTAAAATGATTGAAATAAAACTTACGGCTAATTTTGCTGTGTGAATTTTTTCCAGAACCAGAGCGCTGGACCTTCGGTTTGCCACTAACCTTCTGCTGCCTCATCTGTTTATTATTGCTTCCCTATTAACAACATCGAGTCTAAATCTTTTTCACCACGAAGGCAATGATTTCAAACAAGTAAATAAAAAAGTCTCTACTTCACATTTGGCAGGTGTTGACGCAAATCTGGTTTGCTAATCAGCTAGGTAAAAAACAAACATTCGGTATAATCGTATGACCAGCATATTCTAGTAAAACCAGGATAAGACATGGTAAATAGCAGTTGGGTGCAGTGATTTGACTGACAAGTTCACAAATCAGGAAGTAAAGTAACAAAAAATTCTTAAGAAAATGTTTAAAAGAGATACCTCATAGGGCCTGCCATTAAGCAGAAGGTTCTTGAGAGCACCCTTTGCATCAGCACGCTTTTCGTGTACAGTGAATCGGATACGAGGCTGCCCAAGAACAGTACCATGGCCATTAAACCCATATCCCACATAATCGCATTAGCTATCAGGATTCATGCCTACAGTTTCATTCAAGGATACAAATCGTGCTAAGATTTGGCGTCAAGAAGCAATCAAGAGAGAGAGAGAGAGAAAGAGAGAGAGAGAGAGAGGCAGACCGTGGATTTAGATAGCGTTGCGGCCGTGGAGTGGAAGGAGAAGGAGAAGGACGTGAGTGATGCTGCGGCGCCCCTCCGACTCCGAGCGGCTGCTTGCATCCCTGCGACGGCGGCGGCGAGTGGAGGAAGAAGGAAGCCTCGCGTTGGAGTGATGCTGGGCTGTTGCAAATGGATATGCCGCCCGCGGCCCGAATGATAGTCTAGTGCGTACTGGGCCTGCAAAGATCTCAATCTAAGGTGTTAGAAAGGAAGAAGTCCACATTGCCTCCCTTAACTACTGAAAAAGTTCACTTTTCCTTCCTCTGTGTTAAATGAGTGAGATCTAACCGTCCAATCTTGCATCGAATGGCCACAAATGAGTTGAGGGAGGAAAAATAAACTTCTGCAATAATTAAAGAAGATAAATTGAACTTCTTCCAGAAAGGAAATATAAGGTTGTTCCAACAAACAAAGAGATATAAATTCCTAAAAAAAGAAAATTCACCGTAGCCACCAAAACTTGCTATGTTTTTCATTTACCCCGAACTTGAATTTTACTTTGTAACCCACAGAAACTTGTCGTTCTTTGCATTAGGGAACAGCCAAAAGCTGACGTGCAGTCCACGTGGCCGTTAACGGTTGAGGTAGATGACACGTCGTTATTAAAACATTGATAAACATTTTTTAAAAAAATACATCATATATTATAATATTTTAAATTTACACTTTTTTTCAATTTCATCATTTTAAAATTTAATTTTTTGAAACTTTACATCCCAAAATCTAAAATTTTGAATTCCATATTCCTGAAAGATAAATACTTTATTTAAATTTCCATAAATTCAAAAGTTTGAACTAGGAATTTTAGTGTTAATAGCCACATAGACTATCACATGAGTGTTTGATGGTTCCGTAGAGGTCGTAGAGGTCTTGGGGCTACCGTGCAAACAACAAGTTCCGAGGGTGACAAAGTACAGTGCAATTTAGGAGATAAGTGAAAAACACTACAAGGACCTGTTGAATACCATGGTTTATATTTTGCTATGACCATAAAATACTATGATTTTTCAATACCATGGTTTGCTAGCACAAGTGAGAAAACTTTAGATTGGAGTGGAGTCTACAATACTCTAAAATTATTATGGTATTGCCAATATCATGGTTTTTAAAACAGAGTTTTTAAAATTGCTTCCAAACACCTCATGGTCTCAAATACTATGGTATTTGAAAATACCCTAGAAACTACAAAAATACTCCACTTCCAAACAGGGCCTAAGTTCAGGGGCTACTGTGTAATTTTCTAAAAAGACAAGCAGATAGAAGAAGACATCAAACACATTTGCTTTGCTTGCTTTCTAGGAAGGGTACAACCAAAATAGAGAAATAGATATTGAATCGATCTGTTGGGTCCTGATCCCACCTAGACGATATCTTTCACCCTTCCTCTCCCTCGCTTCTTCCCCCTCTCTTGCTCTGATCCCCTCCCCCTGGTGGCTCACGTCGGATGGTGATGGCTATGGTGAATTTTCTTTTATTTTAGGAATTTATATCTCTTTATTTGTTGGAACAACCATGTATTTCTAGGGCCAGGGCCTGGCCATGGATTTTCTGGAGGTCTCTAGCTGATCTGCACTGGGCGAGAAGGTGGTGGCAATTGCTTCTGTTCATCGGAGGCAGGTAGCATTCGTGAAAGGAGGGGATTGCGCTCTCGCTGTAGGGCAGCAGCACCTGGAATTAGAGCTAAGATTACTTGGATAAAATAAAACTAAGACTTGCTCATCGTCATCGCTCATCAGAAAAGAAAAATGCCCCAAATCATACACGCACAGATCAAACGCGGACCAAATCGAGAGAGCATCCAGCAAGTTGCTACTCCTATAGCGATGAACTCGGCAGAAGCGCGCATCGAGACGCATGATAAATCATGAGGACGCTCACCTTGGACCTGGATTCGCGCTCCCCTTGTGCTGGAAGAGCGCAGCGGCAGCGAGGTGAAGCGGCGGCACGGGCAGGAGGGGTTACAAGACGAGTAAGCAGCGCCAACGCCAAATGAAGCCAGCTCATATGGACACGGCGGTGGTTACTGGTTGGCATAAACCCTAGAGGCCGCTTGGGCTTGTGGGCCTTTTCGCTCTTTCTTCTTACAAAGAGAGAGAAAATTGGCCCAGTCCCATGAGCAATGCAAGTACACAATGCCGAGACGGCAGAATATTTTCAAGTTATTAGCTTACCTTGAATTGAAAAAAATTGCAATATACTTGTCAATGATGGGTTTAAACACAACCCCTATCCACCCCACTCCATTTTAATAAAACTATTTTTTCTACCAACCCCACCCCACCCCACCCTATTTTTATTTGAACTCACCACATTTCTTATATAAACCCAAACCAATCTAACCCACGCATTTCATATGGGTTCAACCCTATTTATCAAGCCAATTTTATATGAAGATTAGATTTCATAAAGAAAAAACACCTTAGTTTTTTCTTAAACCTTGCGTACACACTATAAAAAAAATCATTGAAATTGTTTGAATTTTTTTGTCATGACTCTATACATCTGGACGCAACTTTGTGTAGATTCGCATGGCAAACAGAATAGATGGGCCCACATGTAATATTTGGTGTTTTTCGATAAAGTTGATTTGTCCAAAGGCCTGTCGGGTTTCATGCCGGGCTTGGAAAGGCCAGTTCCGCGGGACTAGGCCGAGCCCGGTTCGGTATGACATCTTTTCCCTATCTCGGGTTCGAGCCTAGCCTGAAGGATAGCCTGACCCAGTGCTATTTCGTGTTTTCTTCAGACCCGGCTCCAGCCCAACGAGCGGGCTCTAGATCGAAGCCAAAGCGGTCAAGTCGGTCTGGTGTACTACATAGGTTGACACGGCTCGAGCTGCCCATGGCTAAGTCTATTATAAACAGCTTAATTTTTTAAAAAAACCTCGCGTTCAGACAATAAAAAATCATCAAAATCATCTGTTTTTTTTTTGCTACAACTCTACATATCCAAAAATAACTTTTTGCAAATTGTCAGGTCAAACTGAATAGGTAAAAGTTGATCTGTTGGTTTTATTTTTCTCTATCTCATCCAAAATTATTTTGATATCCAAATTTAAATGATTTGGCGTAGACCTCAACAACTCGACCATGTAGGAAGGCTACTTTACTAAACTATAATTGTTTGCTGCATTTCACACGAGGCAACATTTTTCGCCGTGCAATGGTTTTGGATTCTCATTTCCTCATGAGGCCCATCAAAGGATGTCCTCTCACCGAAATTTACTATTACATCCAAATGTGGCAAATTTCTTCACGAAAGTTTGGCCGTGCAATCACTACAGGAATCTCCCTCAATACCGAGGGCTCAAAACCCTCGCGATAAAGGAAGAAGCCCTCATGATTTACTATTCACGAGGGCCGGCCCTCTTGAATAGGCGCTCGTGTCCGCACCCCCGCAAATAACCACAGAACACGAGGGCATGGCCCTCGCGATTAACTGGCCTGCAGCTTTATCGCGAGGGTCTCCCAGTCCTCGCGAAATGTATGTGGGGCCCACGTTCCCTGGCGCGCGCAGGAACCGACCCACAGCTATTCGCTAGGGCCAAATAGCCCTCGCGAATAGCCTCCCTGCTCACTGCTAATCACGAGGGCTATTTGGCCCTCGCGAATAGCTGTGTGCCCACAGCTAATCACGAGGGCTATGTGGCCCTAGCGAATAGTTGTGTCCTATGTTTTTTACGAGGGTCGTTTAGCCCTCGCGAATAAGCATATTCAGCAAAAAAAAAAGCTTTTAAATATGAATTTGAAACAAATTTGAGCAATGAAAACACATATATATATATATATATATATATATATATATATATATATATATATATATATATATATATATATATATATATATCAATCAACATCCACATCCTCGACACATCGACATCCACATATCCTCGACATCCACACATCGACATACACATCGACACATCGACAAAAGCACAAAGCATCGACATCCACACATCCACATCCTCGACATCCACACATCCACATCCTCGACACATCGGCATACACATCCACAAAGCACAAAGCATATATCCGCATACACAACATTTCTAGCTACCATTATACATTTCTAGTCTCCATCCATCACGGATTGTTGTCCGGATTTGGGAAGATGGAAGGAGTACCGTCGGTGGAGGAAAAGCGAAGGAGCTCTCTCAGTGCGGGGAAGAGCGACGGATTTGTAATAGGCTTAGAAACCCGTCATTGACATCCGCCCACTCACGCCGAGCATCGTGATCGACTCCACGGATCGACTTGATGGGCCGAGCCTGAAAGCATTAAGAACTTAAGTTTTATTTCAATTGACACTTTAGGTTAGACTACGATGAAGTGGCGACACTTACCGCATCTTGGGCTGAGCGAAGGGCGCGATCCCCATTAGGTGAGTAACTAGAGCCGCCACCTTGATCAACTCGTCTCGCTCGACCCACCCCGCACATTGGTGATCAATATAGTGTTAATGCAAATAAATAAGGATCTGATATAAGCGATGAAAGGGTTAAATGGGAATACCGCACGAAATTGCCCCTGAATGGAGCCTCATGAACTCAAATTTCACCTTTGTTCTTTGTTCTCTTTCCCACCGCTCTGAGCCGCTCTTTGGTTCATCTTCATGGTTAACCTCAACTCATGGAGCTCTTTCTGTGTCGCTCCTCTCTCTCCTTTCCCTCTCCTCCGCCTCTCCTCTCCTCTCCATCTCCTCTCGTGAGCTCTGTCCCATGGCCTTGTGGGACCTAGCATCGTGCATGAATCCACCGACCTGCAATGAATAGTGTGGTTAGTATGTAGATGTCATGTAACACGGCGACCAAGGAATGGAACAAATAAAGATCAAAGTCACCTGATGTGGTCGGAGCCCATCCCGTAGCGACCGTGCGACTTATGCCCCATATGTGTGTAGATTACTTCAGCGTCCAGCTCCTTCTCCGCGTACGGGTCAATGTCTGGGCCGTGCGTCTCTTTGTACGCTTGCACGTACCGTTCCTGTATTCAAAACTACTGAAATTAGCAAGTCAAGTAGTAGTAAACATTGTAATAATGATATAGATTGCACTTACAATCTTGTCTTGCGCGTGTGGTGCCACGACTGGATTGGGAGCTTCTCGTTGTGCCTTCGGTGTCATTGCCCTCCTGTAGGATTCCAAGGCACCTATGTCTTCCCCAGCCCTCTCGGACTGCATCACATTGTGGTTGTGGGTCATAGAGAAAAAACATAAAAAATGAATTAAAAATTGCTCATTACCTCTTTCTTTACGAAAAATGGCGGGGACCACCTCCGATGTACTTGATTTACTCCTTGCGCCTTTGGTTGAGTCTGGATTGTTGAGACTTGGCCTTGAATTCTGGACTATTCCAATAATGGCCAAGTCCATCCCAAGCTTCCGAACAGTTTTGGACCCACTCAGGACTCACCTCAGAGTACTGATCAGGGGTCAAGTACTTGTCTGAAGCCTCGGTGTCAGTGAGCTCCTCGCCATGCTCTCTCCTGTATGTTGATATGTGTGTCAAACAACATTACTGGCATTGTGAAGAAGAGTTGTGATTCAACTTACTTATACCAATCCTTGGTCGCGTCGACACGTGTCCGCCGCAGCTGATCCCAGAAAAGACTCTTGGCCTTGATGTCAATGACATTGTCGAAGTCCGAGTGGGTGAGGGGCTCACGAGGTCAAAAATGTGTCTTAAAACAAATGAAAAACATATTATTAGCGTACGGAATAATGAAAGTATTTCGAATGATGGAGAGGCTTACCCAGAATTCACGGACACACTCTGAGGCAGCCGACACCTGATCTTCTTCTTGCACAATCTTGTAGTCATCGGTGATTCTTTGGGCCGGTCCGTAGTCCTCTTCCACCATCCTGGGGTAGTGCGGTTGAGCGACCTTGAAAATCTGAGCGGTGGGTCTTGAGGCGTGTGTCGACTGTAGCCATGTTGCTGTACAAGTTCGAGTAGAGTTAGGCGTTCACAAGGAAAATAATGTATGGAGTTAACATTTTATCGATTAGAACTTACTCGTCCCCTAAGATGTCAATTGCGACACGCATATTTGTATCTTGCAGAGCCCTAGGAATCTTATTGGGCCCTCTTCTCTTCCTTCGGCGCCGAGTGGCGGTCGGCTAGGTAGACCCCTCGCCCTCCTCAAAGCCACCCTGCTCATGACCACTGGAGTTATGACCTACCTCGTGACCACTGGAAGCCTGACCTGCCTCGTCCTAACTTGCCTCCTCACCCGTGTCCTAGCTGATGAACCTTCTGATTGGCATCCTGCAGAATGAAATAGATTATCTTCATAATAATAACAAAAAACAAGTTAAACTTGAAATTAAATAGTGTTATGTAAATAATGTACCATACATCTAGCAGTAGTTCGCATCAACATCGAGTGAGTCGATGTCCTCGATAGGATTATTGTTAGCATGTTCGCCATACCTCGCGGGATCCTCGGGGTCTTCTTGGCCTTCTTCGTTGACAGTTGCAACATCTTCGTTGATGCTAGCAACTAGATTGTCGAGGCCCACTCCAGCATCAATCACAAACGTGTTTTCTAAAAATTGATCTTGAATTGGACATCTGACAATCTCCTATGTGGTCTAACTTTGTATACAACCCACCAATTCTTTAGATCGGCTTCCTCTTTTCTGAGACTGCCCTTTATTGGATGCTTGCATGGATATGGCAGGTAGTACACTTGCTCAGCTTGGTTAGGTAATATGAAAGGATCGTATCCTTTAAGTCGTGAAGTATGTTTCACTTCTGTTAAGCCAAACTCGGGTCGTGTTCGTAGACCTCTAACAGGATCGAACCATTCGCAGCGGAAAAGAACTACCGAGAGCTTTTTGCTTCCTTCAAATGTCAGTTCGATTATTTGTTGAATTATACTGTAGTAATAGAACTTATCTTGCCCTTCTTCTTGGCCCTCGCAGACAACATAGCTATTTACTGTTCGCAGATTAGGCTTTAATTGCTCATGCTCCGCGGAACGAAAGCGGAACCTATTGATATCATACGTCTCATGGACCGTGACACGTGTTGAACATCCACGTGACATAGTACGTAGATCATTGTGTATACTAGGATTTTGCTTGCACTGTGTTTGGACATAAAAGAAGTTAGAACTATGTGTCGAAGAACATACATTAGACCTTATTTTATAATTAAGACACTTACATATTTTCAGAACCAAGACAGGAAGTTAGATTCGCCGTTGCCATCACCTCTTTCCTTCTAGGCCTTAAGCTCGTCCAGTGTAGGACTCCTTCTTCTTTTCTAGTAAGTTGACACGAATTCTCTAAAAGATATGTGTTAACTAAAATGCGAGTCTAGAAAAAAGTTAACACGAATTCTCTAATAAAGACACAACGACTTACAATTCAATGTCGCAAACTTCCTCCATATTCTCAAAAATGTATAATACTGCTACAAGATTGTCCCGCTGAGAAATCTCTTGTCTTCTGCTCTTCCCGACTGGAGTTCCTTGAACATCAAATAGTTTTAGATCAGATTCAACCTTCCGGCCATGTGTGTTGTACCTCAGTATAACGATATTCACATTATGTTCCCTTACTAGATATTTGTTCGTGAAATTTGTGATCTCTTGAATTTGGTAAGCCTCGGCAATTGATCCTTCAACACGGGCCTTGTTTTTCACATTTGCCTGGACAGTTTTCAATCGGCGTTCCACGGGATACATCTACCTCCCATGGACTGGCCCTCCAAGCAGTGCTTGAGTAGGTAGATGGATAAGAAGATGTTCCATTGGATTTCAGAAACCAGGGACATATATCTTCTCTAACTTGCAAACGAGCACCACAACATCTTCCTCTAACTTCTTCAAATCTGTCTTGCTTAGATTTTTAGCGCACTACTTTCTGTAGAAGAAACTCAATTCAGCAAGAGCTGTCCATACTTCGTCAGGTACATATCCCCGAAACATGACCGGTGAAAGATCTCGCATGAAGATGTGGAAGTCATGGCTTATCATGCCGTGTATCTTGCCGGCGTCGACATCCACACCACGGACAAAGCTTGACGCGTACCTATCAGGGAATCTAACCTTTTCACGAAACCATTCTAGAACCACTTTCCTTTGTGCCTTTGTTAAGCAGTATGGTGCATTTGGTTTCACCCTTTGTCCTTCTATCATGTTAAACATTGGCCGGTCACACAGAATCTCAGTGTCCAGTCGAGCTTTGATATTATCTTTACTTTTACCGGCTATGTCCAAGTTCGTGGCCTAGATGGCTTGGCCTAGATGGCTTGTGCTACATTCGACTCTTGATGCATTATGTCAAGATTGTGAGGTAATAGCAAATCCTCTGCATATGGAAGGAAGTACAGATTGCACTTATGTGTCCAATGGTGAACGGTTCCGTAGCCCTCATATTCAGTTTGATCTTTTTCATTTATCTTTAGGGTTGAATGCCAGGCTTTGACTTGCCCAACTGTGAGAGGCTCACGCTTTCGACCTTTCGCAATGGTATTTTTACGAAATTTATTCTTTTGCTTTCTGAATGGATGATCTGGCTTCAAAAAATCTCGGTGACAGTCAAAGAAGCTTGCCTTTCCGCCGTGTGTGAGCATGAATGCAACGGTATCATCCATGCATATCGGACAAGTGAGTTTACCGTGCGTGCTTCAGCCAGAGAACATGTCGTATGCAGAAAAGTCATGGATTGACCACAGATAAGCAGCTCTCATGAGAAAATTAGAGTTTGTAACTTTGTCATAAGTCATAACTCCTGTTTCCCACAACTCGTTCAACTCGTCTACTAATGGCCGCAAAAATAGATCCAAATTTCTCCCATGACTTTTCGGACCAGCCACTATAAGTGAAAGAAACATAAATTCGTCCTTCATTAGTTAAGATGGTTTTAGATTGAGAGGGATACTAAAGACCGGCCAACAAGAGTATGATCGAGCATTCATATTGAAAGGTGTGAACCCGTCCGTGGCAGTCGCGAGATGCACGTTTTGTGCTTCTGCTGCAAAATTAGGATGTTTCCGATCAAAATGCTTCCAAACTTCTCCATCTGACGGGTGAACTAACACATCAGGTTTCCGTTTGTGCAACTTGTGCCACCTCATGATCTGGGATGTGTCCTCTGTCATGAAACACCGTTGGAGGCGGTCTTTCGACGGGAAGTAACGCAACACTTTCTTCGCTATACTAGACTGAGACTTGTTGCCATTAGAGTCTGTGGTCTCGAAGTACCGCGACTTTCCACAATGATCACACCAGGCCTTCCCTTCGTCATCTTTGTAATACAACATGCAAAGGTTCTCACAATAATCTATCTTCTCATATGACATTCCTAAACCCGACAGTAGCCTTCTACACTCATACCAGGTCCTCGACATCTTATGTCCTTCGGGCAGGGCATCACACCAACTAGCCAACATTTCATCAAAACATGAGATGGACATGTTGAATTTGGACTTCACAGCCATCATACGTGTCAAATGAGAAAGGACCGTCACTGACGTTGCATCGTGCAAAGGCTGTTTGGCCGAGTCTAGAAGCTTAAAGAAATCAGCCATGCCTAGCTACGAATCCTGTTCATCACCTCCATAATCGTGGTCAATATCAACAACCATGTCCTCCATCCGGTCTATTTCATCAAAACCTTCGGGGGGTCCAGCAGGCTCAACCTAGGCACGATTACTCTCCCTATGGTACACCCACCGATGGTAACCAACCTTAAACCCATTCTTCACTAAATGCATCTCCATTTCGTCACGAGTTCTCTTCCGACAGTTACCACATTCAGCATAAGGGCAACGGACAGGGCCTTGCGCCCCTTGGAAAGCTCAGGACACGAATTGACGAGTCCCCTCAAACCTTGCATTTGTGAGTCGTCCGTTCGCCACCCACCCATCGTACATCCATCTCCTATCTTCTTCCATTCCTTCACGAACAAGTAGATACATATACGTACTTGCGTCAGGGGTTTTTACACTTGGCTAATTAGGAAGGCTACTAAATCACCCACGAATGGCCGTTCGACTACGATGCGTCGTATCGCCCGTGGATTCGAGAAGAAATTTCGGCAGCATAACCCTACTAGTTCCCCATGTGCAAGTACGGTCAGGGTATCGTTTTTAATACACCGACACTTATATTATGCACTGGAGAACCACAGGGTTATGCAACCGAAATCTCATTCCAAACGGTCATTAAGTGGGTCATCCATTTGGGCGCCTAAGCGGGTCGCCCATCCTTTGGGCGATTCGGGAACGTGAATCACACCTCGTAATGAAACCTAACGAATCACCGTCTGGTTACATTATGATTTATGCGTTCCCGGATGGGTGACGTACGGCTAGGTTACATACACACTAAACCCGTTAATCCTAAACGCACATAGTTAATATACATAATATAATCGCACAGTCAACTCTAAATCCACAGCCCTCGTGCTTAAGCCCTCGCACTGCCCTCGTAACTCACCATTCAAACAGAAAAAGCGTTCACATGCAGCCCTCGTAACTAACATTTAAACACAAAAAACGAGCGAACAAACCTTTCCGGTGGGCGAAGTGCGGCGTCGTGGTCTTGAGGCTCCTCCTCGGCTCGTACTCTTGCTCGTCGTCGTGCGGGCCTCCTCTTCACCTCTCCTGCAATGACAGCGAGCACGAGGCAGCGACGTGGAGGTGGGGCGGTAATCTTGGCGGCAGCGGGGAGGTGAAGCGGCGATGGCCGTCGGCGGCGGCGAGCGGCGGTGGCGGCGGCGGCGTGCGCGCGGCGGGCTTAGGCAAAGTTTTGCACAAGTGTGAGCCCTTGGCCAGATCTATATGCTCATTAATCGAGAGGACCAAATAGCCCTCGTGACTAACCAATCCACGCAGTTTTCGCTAGGGCCTAATAGCCCTTGTGAATAATAAATAGTCACTGTAGGTGGGTCCGAGCTTGCTGGCCACAAGCCTCTAATCGCGAGGGCCATAAAGCCCTCGTGAATAAGCCAGCGCCACCTTTTCGCCAGGGCCATATGGCCCTCGTGAATAAGACATGCGGGCCCCTATTTGTCCGCCCCTGGACATGTTACTAATCGCGAGGGCCACGTCGCCCTCGTGAATAAGCCACCCGCCACCTTTTCGCGAGGGCCATCTGGCCCTCGTGAATAATCAATTCTCACTGCTACGTGGCCCCCAGTCTGTCCTCCCCTGGACAGCGCAAAATCACAAGGGCCACCTAGCCCTCGCAATATAAGCTCGCACGCATTTATTCGAGGGCTCAATCCGGGGCCCTCGTGTATATTGGCCAGTAAATACGAGGGTTGTATTAGCCCTCGCGTATAATACTTATATACGAGGGTTTTCTGCAGAACCCTCGCTACTAATAATTATTCTCCTACCCTCCTACACTCAAATTATTTTAAAAAAAATACCAAATAATAGTTTAAAATATGTTTGAGTTACTAATATTATTTAATGTACCATTTTTTGCAATAGAAAAAAATAAAAACATAAAACGAAATTTTTCGATATTAACTCTTTCTTATCTCACACTATGAGCTTATCGATATACTAAACATTCTAGTAGACATTTCAAAAATTCATTTCACCAAATTATATAATACATTATTTATGAGTCACACACATTACGCATTACCCGTTACACACTATTTAACACTTGTCGCCTCCGAGGACCGATGATGACTCTGTCGTTTCTCTGTCGGAGTCGAATTCGGGGACCGATGATGAATCCTTCACGGTATACCGGAGTTAACCTAGTTTATGCGGAAGAATGAGGTAAGACCAAAAAGTGTGGGAGATTTAAGGCTAACAGAGGTAAATTGGTTTTCAATTTATAGGCCTTTTAGTCACGAGGGCTGGAATAGGACCCTCGCTAGTAGTTGCTGTGAGCCTTATTCGCGAGGGTCATTAGTAGGCCCTAGCGAATTAGTGATTATTGGGCCGTTATTCGCGAGGGCCAACTGTAGGCCCTCGTGAGTAACCTGCAGCTGCTGTTTTTTGCGAGGGCTTACGTTTGGCCCTTGTAGCTATAGGCTTGTTAACGAGGGTTGTATATTGCCCTCGTGATTTTATGTTTTATTACGAGGGCATTGTTTTAGCCCTCGTGTATATTTTTTGGCCCTCGCGAAACTGGGATATTCCAGTAGTGAATTGTTTGTCTTGCACATTAATTTGAACATCACCTTGCGTGTGTTTGTCTTTCCATGGGCTACATTATTACTAAAGTATTTCAGGTGAGCTTTGGGGAGAGCTTCTCTTCACCACGCGAAACGCTGAAATTCTCGACGGCTAAAGCCGTTGATAAAGATAACAAAACCGTCGAGACAGACTAATCTCGACGGCTGGCCGTCGAGATTTGGCCGTCGAGAAAGCACGGTCGAGAAAGATGACCTTTATCGACGGCTCGGCCGTCGTGATTAGTCAATCTCGATGGCAGTAGTAAAGCCGTCGAGATACATGAACCAGGTAGGCACGACGTGGTGGTTGATTCTTTCTCGATGGCCTCAAGTCGTCGATATTGTTCTTTCACAGGCCGTAGTCGGCCCAGCCCACTAGTTATGCACGACGGCCTCAGGCCGTCGAGATAGCCTGTCCCCGCAATGGCGGCGCTGACAGGTAGGGCACGGCTGTTATTCACGACGGCTTATGGCCGTCGAGATAGATTATGCGCGGTCACAGCAACGAATGAGCTGACAGGTGGGCCGTAGAACTTTTCTCGACGGCTAGGTCCTAGCCATCGAGAATAATTAAAAAAAGCAATTTTTTTTAAAATTTGTAAAAAAACATAATTATTTTTGCGCCGCTACTGCACCCAGCAGCAGCAGCTGCTGCAACCTGCACACCCAAAATAGCCCCCGCATTCAAATTTCCCACAATTTCACAAATACATATATACGTCCAACAAATTCAATATATCACAAACATCGCAGTATATAGATCACAAAATCAAATCCACATTCACAAAGATCAAATCCATATTCACAAACATCGTAATGACAGTATCAACATCATAAACAGAATAAAACAAACTTCAAGGCTGTCGTGGTGGCGTCCCGAAGAGCTGCTCCGCGAGGTTGGCGGCCATGTTCCCTGAGCCGTCGTCGCCCTGCTGCGCGTCGTCTGAGAGGAGGTGGCACGAAGGACGGAGGCATAGACATCGCAGAACCCGAACCCTTCGAGATTTTTCAATGAGTAAGTTGACATATATGTACTATGCGATAGTGTATTGATTTTGCATAGGAAACTTACCGCTGGATCACGGAACCAGCGACGCTCGACGTTCGGGTAGTTGGGCGTGGGGACGTAGGCCGGCTGGGTTCCGTAGGTGCCCGGTGGTGCCGTCTGTACAGGGTAGCCGCCCTGCCCAACACCTGTGTAGGGACCCGCAGTCCCCTCGAGCCGCAGTCCCCACCTGGCTCGAGGAACTGCCCGCAAGCCCCGCGTGACCACTTGGACCGGCCTACACATATATTTGATTCCGTTAGTACTAATGATAAGATATGCATCTATTAAGAAGAATTGAAGTGTGAATGCATTACCTCAGCGATGAACGCCTCGAGCTGTCGAAGCCTTCTGTCGTAGTCCTCCTGCGCGGCTCTCAGGATCTCCTGCATGGCCCTTAGCATTTGTCTATCATGAGCCCGCTCCTCCTCGTGCCTCTTCTGCTGCTGCTCCCTCTCCCTCTGCAGGCGCTCCTCGAACTGGCGACGGGTCTCACCGCCGCTCTGGCTAGCCCGTACATCGGGCATATACTCTGAAGACCTACAACATGCATAATATAGCAGTCAGTTTTGCAATCATAATATACGAGTGTACGAAAGAGATCTTACCGTAGGTGGTCGCCACCGATCGCCAGACGCCCGTGAACCTTGCCCCCCATGTGCTTATGAATCACATGAGGATCTAGGGGAGCCTCCTCTGGATTGCTCTCCTCCCCGTGCTCCTCTTTATAAGCGTCCTTATAACGTTCCTACATGTCGTTGTGATAGTAAAAATCAAACAAATAACCAAACGGAGATAGTTGTATTGACTAATCCAGTCGACACTTACCAAACGGAGATAAGCATGGGGATCCAAGGTCGGTTGTCCACCAGACGGTGCCTTTTTCGTGTTGGTCTGCTTCCACACGTCCATCGGGCTTGGCCTAACCCCCGTCTTCGCCAACTAAATTGTAATATGACCGACATGTGTTAGTTCGAAAATCTAAAGTGAAGACAAGTAAAAACTTTTTATTACCAGTTTCTTCCCCAACTGTGCGATCGACCACCTCTCAGTGTTTGATTTGTAGTCCTTCACGCCCCTGTTCTTCTTTGCCTTCTCAGACTTCCCCTTCCACTCGGGGTTGTCCCACTTCCTACCTATAGCCTCCTAGGCGTCCTCCTGACACCACTCGGGGCGGACTGGTTGTCTTGTTGGCGATCAAGTACACCGACAACGACTTTGGCGGTGAGGTTTCTTGCTCTGTCTCCTACAAAAACAGGGAAATGTGGAAATTAGAAACGAACACATAAAATTTAAATGTATTGTGAGGTTAGGCAACTCACCTGTGATACTCCTGAACGGCCGAGACACGAGCATTGGACATCATGTCCTGTACCCTCTGCTTCTCCATCCTCTCGATGACAGGAGCGAAGTCAGTCTGCTGAAGTCCCTCCTGCGGAGCGAACATGAGCTGAAGTAGGATATAACAACAGATATAGTTAGAGGCTAAATTAAATAAATGAATCTGAGTTATTGTGTATCTTACCCAAAACTCGCGGATTACCTGATCCACGGTAGTGCTATCCCCATGCAGGGCTAGCCTGTAGTCATCCTAGCTATACGCTGGTCTTGCTGTCCCATTCTGGGTTATTAGCCTAGGATAGTACTGCCGCGCCAGGGTGCCAAGCGCTGTCTCGGGCTAATGCCTCTCGTTGACATCCACCGTGGACATGTTGATGCACATTAAACAATAAATGTGACAGGTTTATATAATTAAAATCGAAAATGGCACAGAAGTAATTTGTTAAAAACATTTGTACCTGTCACCGTCAATCTGAATCGCCGGTCGTCCAGACTACAGAGGCGGTGTGGCCCTCACCCTGTTTGGGCCCCTTTTCCTCCTACTTCCCTGAGAGAACGACCCTCCCTGGCTATCTCCAGCCCCGGACGCACTAGCTCCACTCTCCTTAGTCAGAGCGAGCTCCTACCCGGGCTCAGAGGCCTCCTCCTCCTCCTCCTCCGCATGCCACGGGGGGTTGACGAACCTACGCGGCGGCATATCCTGCATTTGAAAATTAAAGAATAGTTAGTCAAATAAGTAATGTAAATCTTGATAAATAATTAAAATTAAGATATTTTAGTACGCACATGTAACCTCGGATATTTATAATATCTAGCAGTAATTATCGTCGACATCCATAATATCTTCGTTTAACGATCCCACGACATCCGGGTCTTCTTGAACCTCATGTTCTTCTTCTTCTTCGACATCTGGGTCTTCAATTGCTTGTAATTCGTCAAGTCCCGACCCAATATCGACTACCATTGTGGACCCTCGTAATCATCGGTTGTTGGGTCTAACAATCTGCCTGGCCGACGAACCTTAAACACAACCCACCACGACTTCAAATCTTCCTTAACACTGCCTTTTATAGGTTTTTTGCATGGATAGGGGAGATAATACACCTGTTCTGCCTGGTTTGCGAGAATGAATAGATCGTATCCTTTAAGTCTGGAAGTGTTTTACCTCAACTAAGCCAATGTCATGTTTACGTCGGACGACATCATATGGATCAAACCACAGACAACGAAATAGAACTACTGAGAGCTCTTTACTTCCTTCGAATACCAGTTCGATTATCTCTTCGATTATATCGTAATAATCAACCCCATCTTCCCCCTGGCATAAAACACAGCTGTTTACTGATCGCAAATCCGGTTTTGACTGCTCATGTGTGGAGGAACAGAATCGAAAACCGTTTATATCGTAACGGTTATGAACTTTCACAGATCTCATGCATCCACGCGACATTTGACGAAGATCATTATGTAAACTAGCATCAATAGTAGCTTGTTTTCAAAACCATGCTAGGAAATTCGGACGCCCATGTCCAGCACCCGTTCGCAAGAGTTGGGTTCTATCACCAGCAGTTGGCTATCGACTTCCTTTCCATTCGACTCGGACAAATTCGTCTCGCACAGCTACCAACTCTTCGATGTTGTCGAATATATATAACAATGCGACAACTCGTTCATCCCCAGATAAGTTTCGGGTCAGATGCTTACCTACCGCCCGACCTTGTACCTGAAAAATTCTTAACTCAAACTAAACTCTTTGATCGACTGGGCGGTACCTCGGTATCTGAATATTCACATTTTTATCTGTTACCAAGTATTTGTTGGTGAAATTAGTAATCTCCTGGACATGGTATGCCTCGGCTATTGAGCCTTCAACTCGTGCTTTGTTTTTCACACTTGCTCTAACATTTTTTAGCCGTCATTCTATAGGATACATCCACCTATATTGTACTGATCCCCCAAGTTAAGTTTCATAAGGTAGATGCACGAGGAAATGTTGCATTGGATTGAAAAACCCGGGAACATAAATCTTTTCTAACTTGCATACGAGCACGGCAATATCATCCCCAAGCTTCATCATATCATCTTTATTGATCTCCTTAGCACATAACTTTCTGTAAAAGAAACTCAGTTCACTAAGCGCTCTCCAGATATCTTCAGGTACGTAACCTCGTAATACGACAGGTACGAGATTTCGCATGAATATGTGAAAGTCGTGGCTTTTCATTCCATTTATCTTTCCTTGTGTGATGTTCACGCCACGCCCAAAGTTCGACGCATAAGCATCGGGAAACTTTAGACTATTCTGAAACCAAAGTAATACCTCCTTCTTCTGCGAGACTGTTAAGCAATACGCAGCTTTTGGCTTCTTCTTTTCCCCCTCAGCCATGTTCATTGACGGTCGATCACATATCTCCTGACAATCTCGCCGGGCCTTCACATTATCTTTACTTTTTTCAGCTATATCAAAGTATGTACCATAAATGGTCTCTGCTACGTTTTTCTCTTGATGCATCACATCAATGTTGTGCGGTAAAATAAGATCATTTGCATATGGAAGAGAGTATATGCAACACTTGTGTGTCCAATTATGTGAGATACCGTAATCTTCGTAAGCTCCATTCTGACAATGAACCAATTTGGTATGCCATTCCTTTATGAACGCAATACCCACACGACCACGTTTTCTTCTTTTTACTATTGTATTCTTACGGAATGCATTTTTCAGCTTCCGAAATGGATGTCCCGATTTCAGAAATGCTCGATGACAGTCGAACCAACTCGGTTTGCCACCAAATCGTAACTAAAATGCCTCTGTATCATCCAAACACACAGGACAACTAAGCCGCCCATGTGTGCTCCATTCGGAGAACATACCGTAAGCGGAAAAATCATGTATTGAGTACATGTAGGCAGCCCTCATACAGAAAGATCTGTTTGTTTTTCTATCGTATGTCGGAGCACCCTCTTTCCATAACTCCTTCGGCTCGTCAATCAATGGACTCATAAACAAATCAAGATTTTTTCTAGGATTCTTTGGCCCAGGCACGATTAAAGAAAGAAACATGAACTCTTATTTCATCAGAATTAAAGACGGGAGGTTCAGAGGGATGCTAAAAACTGGCCAACATGAGTATGATGCAGCCATCATATTGAAAGGCGTGAAGCCATCGATGGCAAGTCACGAGCAAGACGTTCCTTGGATCATTGCGAACTTGGATACACCCAATCAAAGTGTTGCCACGCTTCTCCATCAGCCGGATGAACCATCATACCGGGTCTTACACGTTTACCCTCCTTATGCCACCTCATCTGCTGCGCGGTCTCCTCCGTAATGAAACATCTTTGGAGTCGTTTCTTTAACGGGAAGTACCGCAGTACTTTTCTCGCCACCTTCGTCTGTTTCTTTTCTCCATAACCGTCGATGATCTCAATATATCTGGACTCCCCACAATGATCACACATATTTTTGTCAGCCTCATTTTTGTAATACAACATACAATGGTTCGGACAGTAATCTATTTTCTCGTAAGGCATTCTCATACCAGCAAGCAGTTTTCTACACTCGTACCAACTTGGGGGCATCTTGTGTCCTTCTGGAAGAGCATCGCTTAAACATCCTAACAACTCATCAAAACAATTGATAGAGAAGTTATACTTGCATTTCAGAGCCACCATCCGTGTTACCATAGAGAGCAAGGTCATGGTGGTTTGATCGTGCAAAGGCTGTTTGAAAGATTCTAACAGAGTTAAGAATTCGGTCATAGTGGTAGTTGCCTGCTCATCATCAAAATCATAGCCAAAGTCATCTATCATATCTTGCATTCTGTCAACTTCATCAAATCCTTCGTCGGGAGGAGTAGGGACGGCACGAGCACAACCACTCTCACCGTGATAAACCCAACGATGATAACCAGCCTTAAACCCATTTTTACATAAATGCATTCCCATGTCATACCGTGTTCTCTTTCTACAGTTTCCACACTCCGTACAAGGGCAATGAACGTACGCCGTGTCAGGGTTTGGGGTCGCCTTGAAAGCATTATCGACAAATGCATTGGCCTTCTCATATCATTCATCTGAATATTGTCCGTTCGATCTCCATCCATCGTACATCCACCTCCTCTCTTCATCCATCGGTCTTGACATGGGAAGCTACACGTTAGGGTTTCAGAATAGGCTTAGGAAGGCTTCTAAACCCACCCATGAATATCCGCTTAGGCGTGTCCCTCTGTGGCATCGATAGGGACGAGACAAACTTTCGGCAGCATAACCCTATAGTTCTCCTAGTGCCACTAGGAGAACTATAGGTTATGTCAGCTTTTGTCTCGCGCCTATCGATGCCACAATGACATGCCTAAGCGATATCCGTGAGTCCATGGGGCGCCACACATTGGTATCCTTTGGACAATTGAGTCATTTACACAAAGCGTAATAGAAATGAGCGAATCACCGTCCAATTTCTTTCTGGCGTTGTGTTTTACCAAACGGTGACGTGCAGCTAGGTTACTAATCGGTTCGATGTAATATAAATTAAATACAATAAATTAGGCATAGCACATGGCAAAGCAAAAATATATCTAAAATTAAATAGCAAAGCATTACAATTGCATAACTTTTTTACTATTTTCTATATTTGGTAATTTTTTAATTATCACTACTTCCAAAACTAATTACAATGTTATATTAAAATTTATATATTAATTGCACCTAAAATAAATGATAAAACATAACAATTGCATTACCTAGATTTTTGCTATTTTTTCAAAATTTTTAAAATTTTAAATTATTACTAATTACAGACTAATTAAATTTTAACGGTTTAAAAGCGTCGAGACTACTATGATGATTCAAAAAAAAGCGCGAAGAATCAACATACCTCAGATGACGGTATGGCGGGGCCAGCAGTAGGGCTAGACGGAGACCTTGAACCTTGTGGGCGTATGAGGACACCGAGGCGGCGGCGGCGGCGCAGCGCGGCGGGTGGCACGGCGGCAGCAGCAGCAGGCCGTGGCCAGCGTTAGCGGCAGCAACAAAGGGCGGCAGCAGCGGGCGGGCGGTGGCGGCGGCGGCGCGCGGGCGCGACGGCGCGACAGCGAGGCAAAGCAGCGCGAAGTGGCAGCGAGCAGCGAGGACGGCAGCGGCGGGCGCGGGACGTGGGCAACAGGAGAAAAATGGCTAAGTGCCAGAGCGGACGGCAGTATAAAGACCATTATCGACGGCCGGAAGTCGTCGAGATAGAGCGTTCTTAATAAATGACGCAATCACAGCTCTCCACGTGTCGCACCAACTCTATCTCGACGGCTCTCAGCCGTCGAGAATGCTTGGCTTACCAGCGTGACCGTTGGTTGCCACCTTTCTCAACGGCCAAAATCCGTCGAGATAATACTTCCCAGTCAGCTCCCAGTCAACATGGCGGCGCGTGTCAAACAGTGACTAGTTTCCGTCTGTATCGACAGCTGGAGGCCGTCGAGAATGAAGTTACACGGTGACGTGGCCTGTCGTAATGTAATTATCGATGGCCTCTGGCCGTCGAAATAAAGACCCCATCCGGTGAATCCTGGCTAGGCCGATCTCCACGGCTTGTGATACGCGGCCGTCGCGAAAAAAGCTATCTCGACGGTTTGCGTTGACTACCGTCGACAAATGATGTTTTTTCGACGGCTTATTCTCTGGCCGTCGAGAATGTTGTCTATCTCGACGGCCAGTGCAGCACCCCCCTTCGGTGGTCAACATAGCTTATTTAATTTTTAAAATATTTTTAAAAAATTCATTTGTTCTTCGTAATGGCTTATATTGTATACGACATAAAGATTTACCATCGAGAAAATTCTTATGCTCAAATTATGTACGCAAACGGAGTTGCCCATGTAAGGGGTCATATCGGGCAGAGTATTAGATAGCGTTCTATATAGTTTTATGAAATACGGGTCAAAGGGATATCGTAATTTTCAAATAATGCACCATTCAGTCGAAAAACCATTGTACATAGATCATTGCATTGGAATGTAACAAAATATTCCAATTTTAAAAAATTAAATACAATTTTTTAGTTTTAAATATATATACATATATTAAACCTAACATTAATTATAAATACAAATTATTTTAAAAATAAGTATGCAAAAAAAATAACATCTTGTAACATTATATATTTTTCCCAAAATTTCCCACTGTATCATATTTTATTTTTAATTTGCGTTTATTTTTAATTAAATTGCTAAATAAACAACTCTACAAATTATGAAAAATATTTACAAAATAAAAAAATTCAATGGGCCAGCCCACCAGTGCTGCATGAACTATTCTCGACGGCCGCAGTCCTGTCGTCTAGATTGATTCATTCTGATGGGCCGGCCCATAAACTATTCACGACGGCTTAGACCGAGCCGTCGAGATAGAGTCTTCCGTCTTCGCGAAAAACAAAAAACCCGAGGGCGCGGGCCTTTTACGATTCATTCTCGACGGCATTTTCTTGGCCATCGAGATTACGTTAGGTTTGTCGACGGCATAAGTTTGGCCGTCGAGATTACCGTTTCTGTGTCGACGGCTTGTGTTTGGTCGTCGAGAATAATTTTGGCCGTCGAGATTTCGCACGATTCCTGTAGTGCTTTCATGTAAACGGTTTCACTAGTGAAGAGTATACCGTTAACTAAGCAAAGACAACAATGTGCAAATAAATATTTATAGCAGGTCAACACGCATCTATTGAGCTACACCATGCATCGTTTGGCATGCAGTAGCATCAAGCAAGAGCCCACATGGCATCGCTGCCGCTTCTTCTTCTTTTTTTCTTTCCCCCCCTTTCCCCCTTTCTTGTCGCTGTTAATTGTCGACATGCCGGGTCGTAACTCGATCGTAAATCATAATCATGTTGATGCTTAGTTCTTAGTTGGGGATTTCTTATAGACGTTGGATGGATTAGTAGGTGATATAGCCGATCGAGTTGATTTGAAGGGCGACTTGATTTGGTTACGTGCATGGTCAACTCATCACCGTGTGCCTTGCTTTGGCGGGAAGGCAGCAGATGAATGCTCCATGCAGGAAGAACGCCTTGTGCGCACATGCGAGTTTGCATGCTGAAATGGTAGTCTTGAACAACCGCGTGGTACTCTTCAACGTTTGCATGCAGCACCCGGCCCGAGTGATTGAGACTATATTTGTTTCGGCACGTAGAGTTTATATATTACTCATAATCTATCTCTAACATATCAGATTGTATTTAGAGTTTATCTCTAATATATTATATCAATTTTAGTATTTTAATCTGAATTTCTAATATTTTCTTTTAATCTAAGTCGTATAGATCATTTATTTTTCCTTGATTTATGTGAGAATTTCTTTGATTAATTTAGGCCATTATAATTTGGTCCCATAGTTGATCGAATTATCATATTATATCATCTTTAGTATTTAATCTGAATTTCTAACATTTTTCTTTTAACCTAAGACGTTATAATCCGGCCCCACAAAACAGCGTCATAGATCTTTAAAATAATCATATTATATCATCTTTACTATTTAATCCGAATTTCTAATATATTTATTTTATTCTAAGCCGTTATATTCGCGGCATAGATCTTTTCTTTTTTTCTTAATTTATGCGAGAATTTCTTTGATTGATCTAGACATTTATAATTTGGTCCCACTGTTGATCAAACAGTTGAAATAATCTGGGTGATGTTAACTAACATGGTGGCTCCATTTTCCTCTATTTTAATAATATAATAGAAGATAATAGATAGATAAGAAAAATAAAGTAAATAGATTAGATTAAAATAAATCATATAAATTTGTTTTACCGGATTTTGAGCTATGAATATGTGAAAACAATTTGACGAAGGCTTGGTGTTGAATGTACTAATCAAGTGAACAATACTGGCTGGGGTTTGATCTAGCTCGATCAGCTTTTAGTTCTTGAGAAGAAATAGAGAACAGAGCAATTAAATCAGCAGTAGCATGCAGCTCCATGTCCTACGCTCGTACACAAGACTGACCTAGATCAGTCGTTCTCGCGACTGAGCAGGCGAAGAGGAGCCGCGGGAGCGCCGACGCTGCCTGGCCCCTCTCTCCCTCTCCGGCGTCCTCGCCGGAGATGAGAGAGGGGGGACCCCGGCTCTCCTCCCTCCTCCCTCCCCTCCTCCTCCTCCAGGTGCTCGTCCTCTTGTTCCCCTTCCCCTTTTCTCTCCTTCCTGCCGTCCGTGTGTGCCCAGATCTGGTCGCCCCCTCGCCTCCGGCGGCGGCTGGCAGCGGATCTGGACCACTGGGGGCTGGGGGCGGTGGCTTGCCGGCGGTTGGTGGTGGGAGGTCTGGTGCTAGTAGTCTAGGGTTAGGGTTAGTAGGGTCTAGGTCTACCGCCGGTATTCGGCTATGGCGCCGTGTCCAGGGGGGTCTTTTGGTCACCTACTTGCTCCTCTTGGTTGGCGGCTGCGCCGGCGATTGAGGGGAGATGCAAGTGTTGGTCTTCACCCCCGATTGGCCGAGCCGACCTCTCGGAGGTGAACGTTTGTGTGCCGGCAGTGGTGGCGGTGGTGGTGGATGGCGGTTTTCCAGGGTGCGTGCCTACCGAGGCCACGTGGAGCCGTCCCTCCTTCCATGCTGCCAGTGGTGGCTGCCTTAGGGCTTTTGCGCCGGGTTCCCTTTTGGATCCGGCGGCGGTAAAGTGGCTCGATGTCTCTCTCTGCGCTCCGACGAGGTCGAAGCCGAAGGAAGGGGCTGGAGCTTTGCGTTCCCCACGGAGGTTTCCCTTTGATCCGGCGTGGCGGACCGTGCTGCGGACATGGGGCGGAGACCCTAGCATTGTCTTTCTCTCTGGTATGCCGATCTTTGAAGCGGCGACGACAACGGGGCTTTCTTGACCCGGCTTACGTCTTCCCTGGGATTGGTGGCGCTCGCAACCAGCTTCCTCCGGCCATCGGTGAGGCCTCCATGTGCTACAGTTCGTTGATAAAGGCAGCGAAGCAGTTGTCTGAGGTCCACGAGGTCTCACCGTGTCTTCTAGACCTCTATGAGTGGTTCTCCCCCGTGAGGTGGTTTGGCCTTTGGAGGAGACGTTGCCGGCATGTCTGCCGTTTTGTCGTCGTGTATCTTCCCGGTGGTGGTGACCATCGTGAAAAGGGACAATGGAACATTAATGCTAGATGGGCCTTGACTGAACTTCATTGTATTCTTGCTTTTTTCGGAGGTCCACTCTGTAATCTGTTGGGTCTTTTACCCTAGTAATGAATTGTCCCTTCTAAAAAAAAAAGCATGCAGCTCCATGCAACAACAGCAGCAATACGCCGGAACAGCGGCTAAACAGCAGCAACAACAAACGTGGGCGGGACAGGGCGGTGGCCAAATGCAATTGCAGCAGCGGCGCACTACGTAGAAGCGACGGCGCAAGGCAGCCGGGCAAGTGGCGGCGGTTGCGTCTTCTCCGGCGACGGCGCAAAGCGGAAGTTTCGGCAACGACTGTAGCGCCTCGTCCTCTCCTTGATTGGTTCGGCACGCAATGAGGCTCATAGCGAATCGATATACTTTTGCTGATGTTTGATAGGTATTTATAGAGGTGCCAAGTCGGTTTGGGAAAGAGATGAAGTTGTGTATTTATCTCTAACTTATAAGCTTTTTTTGGTTAATCTATATCAAATTAGATTTAGAGGTTATCTCTAATATATAAGATCAGTTTCAGTAGCTATCTTTTTTATTTGATTTGATTTGATGGATATTAATTGGCGTATTGGATCGTGATCGGATTGTGGAGGAATTTTAGCCATTTGATTTGATGGATATTAATCGGCGTATTGGATCGTGATCGGATGGTGGAGGAATTTTAGCCTATGTGGTGCATTGTGGTGGCTTCGTTTTCCTCTACTTTAATAGTATAATAACGAGCAAGGTGACCTGCGCGTTTGCGCGGCTAGATTTGTGTTAAGATATAGATATTATATCAGATTAGATTTAGAGTTTATCTTTAATATATAGATCAGCTTCAGTAGTTTGTTATAGAGGTTAATATTGACAGCTAGATTTACAAAATAATATCCATATTCAACGATGTAGATTTTTTCCTTTTTCTATGATTAACGTGAGAATTTCTAATATTTTTTTTATTAATGTGGGAAACGCGCTGCTAGAATTGTGTTAAGATATAGATAATATATCAGATTAGATTTAGAGTTTATCTCTAATATATAGATCTGCTTCAGTATTTTGTTATCGATGTTAATATTGACCGCTAGATTTACATAATAATATCCATATTCAACGATGTAGATTTTTTCTTTTTTCTATGATTAACGTTAGAATTTCTACTATTTTTCGATTAACGTGGGAATTTCTAGGATATTAGGATTAATGTGGTGGCTCCGTGTAACTCTGCTTTATATAGATAGTAGATAATATAGATAGATAGATAGATAGATGAGAGGTATACTAAATATTTTGGGACCGACTAAATGGCAGGCGCCTGCGCCGAGAGGTTTTGCGCAGGCGCCGCCGCCTCCTGCGCGTCGACCCGTACACACGCATGCAGCATCGATCGTCGGCACCCGCAGTAGCAGCTAACAGCTCACCAGCATCATCCATTCCTCCGCCCATGCACCTCTCTCTCTCTCTCTCTTGCATCTACAAAAAAATCTATAAAAAACAGAAAACAAAATAGACCTACAAAAAACAAAATAAATCTATAAAAAACAGAAAACAAAATAAATCTATAATAAACAACACACAACAAATTACCTATAAAAAAAATACAAAAAAATCTATAATAAACAATACACAACAAATTACCAAAAAAAAATCGACCTCACGCAAATAATTTCACTATCGCAAAACATTTCTTCCATAAAATACAAATGTGAAACAACAGTAGAAAAAAGTGAAATTTGTTTGGAAAAAAATTCCATTATCGCGAAGCGTTTCTTCCATAAGTACAAATAAGGAAAAACAGTAGAAAAAAGTGGATTTTTTGGCAAAAAAATCCACTATCGTAAAACATTTTTTTGCAATAAATGAAAATATGGAAAAACAGTATAAATTTAGTGGAATCTTCACTAATTAAGTGCTAATTAAATAAAAAATAGCAAAAAAATAAAAAATAGTTTAAATGGGTTGATTAGGATTTTAGAAGAATTATGAAATTTTTTGTACGCAATTTGGACTCCAGATAAAATAGAAATGAAAAAAAGAAATTTAAATGGAAAAACATGAACCTGTATGGTGCGGACTGCCCGTCTTTGCATCGGAGGGCATCAGCTTGAGCGCTGTAGCGATTTACCAGCGTGAGGTGCCTCTGAAATAGCCAAAGCGAATAAACAATACACAATAAATTACCTACAAAAACAAAAGAGAAAAAAAAATGTATAAAAAACAATACACAACAAATTACCTACAAAAAACAAAAATAAATCTATAATAAACAATACACAACAAATTACCTACAAAAAAAAATATCAATAATAAACAAAACACAACAAATTACCTGAAAAACAAAATATATCTATAATAAACAATACACAACAAAAAAACAAAAAATCAAAAAATATAAAAGTATTTAAAATGGGTTGATTAGGATTTTAGAAGAATTATGAAATTTTTTCTACGTAATTTGGACTGCAGATAAAATAGATATTAAAAAGAGAAATTTAAATGAAAAAAAAAAATGAACTGCAGACAGACTAGCAGTGCGAAGCCGGGGACAGGAGCATCGCGTAGGATGGACGGTCGACGGCTCCCCCTGCGTGCATCTTGCGATCGGCAGCGGCGCCTGCGCGATTCGCCCCGCGCAGGCGCCTGAACTTAGCGAACGCGAAATATTTTTAGCTTACGAGCTTCCACCCTAGAAAATGCCCGAGTAAAATAAAAGGCATGTTTGTTTTTGGTGTTTACGGTTGGCGCAACAAAAAACCCTGGAAAAGGAGTAAAATAAAAAACCCCATCGGCGACTCTCTGCTTTGAAGGCTGTAACGCCGATTGATATCCATCAAATGCCCTCAGCTCGAGCTCGAATTTATCCTGGGGGAAGAGGACTATAGGAGGAGGAGGGTGCGGAGCGCGCACGGCCACGGCACGACGGCACGAGCTTCCTCCGTTCATAAAAGCCTCCTCCTCACACACCATCAATGCCCTCAGCTCGAGCTCGAATTTATCCTGGGGGAAGAGGACTGTAGGAGGAGGAGGGTGCGGAGCGCGCACGGACACGGCACGACGGCACGAGCTTCCTCCGTTCATAAAAGCCGCACCTTTCTTCTCTCCGTCTCAGGATCCGAGGGGCGCGCGCGCGCGGAGGGGAGAGGAGGCAATGCTCACGTGCATCGCGTGCTCCAAGCAGCTCGCCGGCGGCGCGGCGCCGCTACACGAGCCGCCCGAGGACGACTGCCGCGGCGGCGCCAGCGGCTCGGCTACGCCCAGCACCAGGCAGGCCATCAAGGCGCTCACCGCTCAGGTGGGTTATCGACTGTCGCGTTTTGTGTTTGGAGTTCTTGGAACCCCCCACCCCCGCGGATCAAGAAGGCCTTTTTCCGATTTTTTTATCACAAGGCGGAACGGAATTTGCAATTTGAAACTGTTCTTGTTTGATGTTTTAAATTTAGTGGTAAATTTAATCTGGTGGTAAATTTGCTTCCTTTCTGATCCAATGTACATTGAGTGGTCTGGTAGAAGAAGGAATTAATGTGAATTTTGCAACTTTCAAGGGGTTTTGAATTTTGCAACTGTGGTGTCTGAATTTCTGAACATCACCGGATTCCTTACAATTTTTTATATCGAGCCGGTGACTTCGATCATGCCGCTTGCCCGCTTCCATTTGTTTGATTGTTGATACGCACTAGATTGAGATAGATTTTCTCGGGTTCAGATCAAGGACATGGCTCTGAAGGCGTCGGGTGCGTACCGGCACTGCAAGCCGTGCGCCGGCTCGGCGGCGGCGGCACCGCCGCCGCGGAGGCACCACCCGTACAACCACCGTGGCGCGTACGCGGACTCCGAGGTGGCCTCTGGTTCCGAGCGCTTCCACTACGCGTACCGGCGCGCCGGCAGCTCGGCGGCCTCAAGTCCGAGGCTGCGCAACAGCGGCGATGCCACGCCGTCGGTGAGCGCGCGCACCGACTTCCTCGCTGGCGGTGAGGAGGAGGTGGAGGGGGAGGCGACGGCGGGCGGCAACGAGGATGGCGAGGTGAAGGAGTGGGTCGCGCAGGTGGAGCCCGGGGTGCTCATCACCTTCCTCTCGCTGCAGCAGGGTGGTAACGACCTCAAGCGCATCAGGTTCAGGTGAAGTCTCGTGCTGATCCGTTCCAAAAATGTTTTTGCCTCTTGATAGAATGGTGTGTTTTTTCGTCGCAAAAAAAAAACAATTTGAGTTATTTTGGTTCAGTTTTTTATGTGAACTCCATATGAACAGCAAAAACCATTTTTTATCTGATTTAAAATGAAAATTTTTAAATAGAAATTGAACATTTTTTTATTTCTAACGTTGCTTGAGTTCTATGTCTGGAATATTTCGTGGAAGAAATGTCCTCTTACTGTTCGAATAGCAGTACATAGATAGAGAAGAAACTAAAAGGTTAGAGCATGACTAATACTACCCTAACTTAGGTGAATTTATCGTTGTAGCAATAAAATAGAAGAAAGAAAAAACTGATGAATAGAGTTGAATAGTGCCAAGTTTTATCTTAAGTGATGATATTGGTTATGCTCTTACAATTATAAAAGCAGTAGTGGTTAATCTTGGTAAATGCTTTGAATTTTGGTATTTTTATTTTGTCAAATATTCAAATGAGACGATACATGCTTTCTCTCTTTTGTCCGTTGTTGTTGTTTCTTTTCTGCCTTTGCTGTGACTGGAAGTTTGGAATTTGCCAAAAAGAGATTGTCCACAGATGATAGAATAAAGAAGAAAAGGATACTAAAACGTACATATCTTTTTGTAGTGAGAATGGACAGTTCATTTCATACGAAATTCTTGCATCGCAAACGATGAAACAAAGCATCAAAAGGAAACTCTATCATCACTAACATTACTCAAAAACAAATGTGCAGATGCCATGGATTAATTTAGGTGTCCGTATCGTTATGTGAACTAGTACATTCTTTTTTATCAAGACAAGAATTAACTAGAAGTAATTTTTTTGAAAAGTGTGCATTAGATTTCTAAATTTGGGCATGGTGTGCGAATCTCAACATCTGTAATTATTGTGCACGAACCACTGACCTTCAGCAATTTCAAGAGATCTCTCCAAAAAAACACTCCCTCCATTTCGCTATAGTATTTGTCTATGCCCATCATTGTGCACAAACAAAAAAAAACGCAAACGGAAACGAAAAATGCATCGAGATGACTATGCTACCTTTAAAGGCTGTTTGGCTGCCTTTTGTCACGAGCCTGGCCCGTCCGACTCAGTCAGGCTAGTAAGATACGGGATGTGCAGATGTAGAGATAATGTTTGGTTGAGTGTTTAGTAAGCGAATATTTTGAAATTTGTATTGCGAGTGTGGTCTAGTTTTGTTCGAAAAAATGTTAGAAATCCATTTTTATAATCGGTTCGGTAATTAGATATGTTAATAAAAAGATACAAACAAAAAAGGAAAAAGAAAAACTTACCTGCTACGTGGCAGTCCATGCATGGTTTGATATGGTAACTGACTGTGGCCCCATGCGCAGAACATGAGGCCGGCATGCGTTGTATCCAAAGAAATGCCCATTTTCTGTGTTTCTCTAAAGCCAAGCTACATGGGGAATCTTACATCTACAGAGCATGACTCAAAACCAGATGCAGACAACCAAACACAAGAAAAAACAAGATTTTGCATCTATAGATGCAATATCTGTAAATGCAGCTAACCAAACACTCTATTAATTAATGGATTTAGTTAGGTTGCACGCATAAATTTGATTAGCTACATGTATTTAAACTTCTTTGAAAACAATAGTTTGATCAGCTTCACTAGGGGTATAGCATTAAAATGGATCGTAAAGAAGCCTCGATTAATACAATGGACAAATAATTTAAAATAGATACTCATGAGACTACGAACAAATATAGCAAATTGAAGGGAGTAATTATTTGTATTTTTTGTTTCCATAGAAAATAAATATTTCTGTGGTCAGCTCTGTGACTGCCACAAAGAGGCATTAAGATGCTTTGGCATGCAATTCGTGTCCATCCAATATGCCGTTGAGCGGTTTATTATGTCTGTGCCTTTGAATCTCTCATTTTTCGGAGTACCAAGTTTTTATTTTTAGCAAATTTCCATGCCAGAAGCGATATGCTGCTGTTTGAACTGCATGGGACAAAAAGGTTATGATTCCCACAAAGAGCATCCAGTTGATCGCTCACATGCTGCAGTAGGACGAAATCTGGATCTGTCTGTCTTATATAGTTTGCATTTGTACTTTTAAACTGTTCTTACAGAAGTAAAAAAAAATGCTACTCACCATTGAAGCTCAACTAAATAGGATCGAGTGCCTCAGAAAACCAGCTTGCATATTGCTGCTTCGCTGAATCCATTTCATAAATTTTAGTACTACTTTTCGTGTTCGTCCTGTAGGAAGAGATCGTAGGGTGAAGACAGGAAAGGCCCACTATCTTACATGTTTCCTCTACGGAGTAGTCTTAATTGAAAGCAATTAAAGAACATAAAACTGCAGTTGGTGGTGTTCTTTCTTCTTTGTCCTTTATAATAGAGAGGGTAACGATGCTTTGGTATCTTATTAATCAAATTGGGTCCCTCCACACCCTGCTTATCCGGGGAGCCATCCAACTTGTATCTTTTGATTAGTTGCACTTCTTTTGCTATTTTATTGTAGTGGTGCTGCCTTACACTGTAGATATTACAAAAGACATAGAATTTGATATATATGAGTACATTATAAAAAAAGGACTTTATAGCTTGATACATGTGACTATACGAGTACATTTTTTTTAAAAAAAAGATTCTAGTGAAAATTTGGTTGTAATAAATTATTAACATGCAGTTTTTTGTTCATAAAACTATTTTGTAAGATATGTAAAAACAACCGTATTACTAAGATTTTGTTTTGAGAGATTCCTCATGGCCTGTTACTTTGATGGCCTGCAACTAGTGGGGTCACAGACCCACAGGAAAGGTAGCGTAATTGAAAGATTGCTATATTATGTGGGTAGACTAGCTGAAGGTATAAATTGATTGTGGTGCACTTGTGTTTTATTATCTTGGTTCTAGATCTAGGAAGTAGGCAAGGAGGTGCTTTCTAGAATTTGACCTGGAGTTTGGTTCCACATGTCATGACTAGCAATGTTTTTGCTAGAACTTAGATGCACTAATCATTTTATAGTTCATACTTCACAGAGCTTATGTTATTATGTACCTATTACTGAATTTGTTTTAGATATTTAGAACAGTTCATTGCCAGATCTTTGTATCTACTTACTTGGCTGTAAAACTTTTTGCTAGTTGGCAGCACTGCCCGGTGACTATTTCCAGTGGGGGCAATTCAAACCACATAATTGTCTTTCTTTTATTAAAGAAACGACTCTTGCATATCGTGTGGTTCCTGACTTGATGTATAGGATAATAGGAATATAGTCCTAGTTACTTGGTTCTTTTCTAATTGAAAACATTAGAGTTGCCTACATACGTCCTTTCTCTTTTAATAGTTCACGTCCTTTATCTTCACCACCAATTACATCCACACGAAACCTCCACTATCACAAAAGGTTTGCAGATCTTCGTGCCTCATTTAATAAAGGCTATTCAGGAACAGCAAATCTGTCATCATGGGGATGGGGAACACAGCAAATCAGCTAAGTGAAACACATATTTGCCAAACATGTATTACCGACCCTTGCAATGAAGAATAACTGGTGGAGGTTACTGTTTGAGCTATTTGCCAACAGGGAGTTTTGATGTTCACTCTTAATCCAGATGTGCCCAACTATCACATACTCCTAGAGAGAAATGTGAAACTACCTTTGGATTTCTATGTAGGATGTTTCCTATAGATATTTTGAGAACTAATTAATTTAATTCCTCCAAGCTTATGATGACCATTCCCAATGAACATAAAATGTTCCAAGCTGTGGATATATAAATTTTTTATTTTCTCTATATATAGAAACTGAAAAATTCAATATCAATAATTATACAGCAACATGGCCAGAAGAAGAGAAGTTCGAACTGGCAATTAGCCTATTACATGTTCCCTTACAAGCCCTTGCCCTGCTTCTGTTCTCATTTTCTATATCATGTACCTTACCATGTTTGCATACCTGTTCTAATGATAATTTCCCCCTGTTTGTAGCTTTTGATAATGTGCTTACTCTTGTGTACTATAATTTTTGTGCTTGATAGCCGTGAGATGTTCAATAAATGGCAAGCACAAAGATGGTGGGCTGAAAATTACGAGAAAGTCATGGAGCTTTACAATGTTCAGAGGTTTAATCAGCAATCTGTTCCCCTCCCTAGTACTCCAAAGTCTGAAGATGAGGTAAGAGATATTCAAACAAACATTTCCGGACAAATGATTTAAAACAGACCTTCTTACCATGTCTTCCTGGTGTTCATGACTTGCACTTCATACAGAGCTCAAAGGAGGATAGCCCAGCAACACCACCACTTAACAATGAGCGCCTTCCCCGCACTTTCCACAAAACACTAACGGGAGGTAGATCAATGGGATATCCATCATCATATTCTCTTGAGCATCAGTCTAATCAACTAGGTAATGGTCATCACCGCCACCACGGACACCAGTGCTGTGATTCAGTTGGGCTGGCATCAACACCTAAGCTGTCAAGCATTAGTGGAACAAAGACAGAAACTTCGTCTTTGGATGCATCAATGAGGACAAGCTCATCTCCTGAAGAGGTGGATCGATCCGGCGAACTTTCAGTCTCTGTTAGCAATGCAAGTGACCAAGAGAGGGAATGGGTAGAAGAGGATGAACCTGGTGTGTACATTACCATCCGGGCTTTGCCTGGTGGCATCAGAGAGCTTCGACGCGTCCGGTTCAGGTTTGCTACTTATACTTGTTCTGGTTTGTGGATATGACTGGTTTAGTGCCGTTGTATTTTGGTCCTTGAAGGCTTGGACTTTCAACGATATTACTGCTTGACTATCCAACTAAACTAGTGCTTCAATAGAACTCTAGTATTCCAGTGCTAATCCAAGCCGGATAGACAACACTTTGGATACTTTGCACTTCAATGAAATTTCTGTGAAAGGGCAATCGTATCAAGCACAGGTGTCGAGTATAATTTTGGCTGGCCACAACTTTCACCTAGTCAAAAACAAAAAAAATAATATATATATTTTTAGCGAACAAAAACAAAATTTGTTGCATGTCACGATAGTAAAATGGCTTTTTTGAAATCGCAATAGCCAATAGCAAGAATGCGAGATGTTGACAGTGTATAATTCATGAACAACATCTAATTTGGTGTCTCTCTGTGTGCAGTCGAGAGAGATTCAGCGAGATGCATGCCAGGTTATGGTGGGAAGAGAACCGAACAAGGATACATGATCAGTATCTCTGAGACAAGACGCGTCTTTTATATTTCAGTGGCTTCTTTACCGGTTCAATTACTTGCAGTTACAAAATGCTTGTACATCGACCTTCATACTGGTGAGTGGTGACCGTGGCAAGCGAAACTTGATACGGATCAGCGTCTGCGACTGAGGCCCGATCTTCACGACGTAGGATTGGAGGTAATGGATCCGTGCAACCTGATGAATGACACCGCCAATCACCGTCTCAATTACGGCAACCTGCGACACTCGATTCACTCAACCACACGCTTTGATCCGGTTGTCTACTTGCTAACGTGGAGTAGACGTGTTCTTGCAATCCCAGATGCAATCACAAGAACGACGGAGCCAAGAACTCAGATAATTCCTAATTCTATGGGGGTGAAATAACTCAACACAAGCCCTAGAATAAGAAGTATATTTCTGAAAATTCTCAGTCTCTTTACATATGAGGGGGTTGCCATTTATTTATAGTGGTTTTAGGTCGGTGCTACAGTGCTCTACAGTACGGCGGTGCTACAGTACACATATTTCTTGGCTTGCAAGAAATCTTGTTGAAAAATTTAATTTCTTCTTCCATTGACATATGCCATGACCTCATGATGACATACATGGTGATCTCACGATGACATATGTGATGATATAATCCTTCATGATCTAAGCGATGACTTTACATAGCAGCGATCAAAATTGGACCTCCCTTGGTATTCTAGCTTCATCTAAAAATATCATTTATGGTACCTGATCATGAGTAGAATGGAGACATTAGGTAGTAATATATTCTCATTTGTACTAATGTTTTTTTCTCTAAGGAAAAGATTCACCTGTTGTTGTATTTGTTTTGCTCTAACTCGTGTAATTGCTCCTATTGGTGTTGGTGGTGTTGGCGATGAAGTTTCTGATGTACGTACTAGTGGTGTCCTCATCAAAACTGCTTGCATGTATTACTGTATGAGCTTTTAGGGTAATAGGGTTCGTCGTTTTGTTTTAACAGTTGTTCTTGCCCCAGTGGTAGTCCGCATCTTCTCCCCACCGCGTTGTCATAAGCTTGGATAGCCAGTTTGAGGAACTGTATCTGTTTCGGAAAACGTAGGCGTTCATACCATCTGCTGATGTTGCAGGTTCTTTTTGAAGAGTTTTTGCGAAAATGCAAAGCGTTCAGCATTCCAAACTTGTTGCATACTCTGTTTTTACTCGTAAGCATACTAACATTGGTGTAAGTGGAACCCAGCTGCACCTCCATCCTATTGCAAAAACTGATGGCAAAGGATTATGTGTTGACCAAGTTGTCGAAATGACAGCCTCAATCAAGGCGAATTTATTATATTAATTATTATATATATTACGTATTTGCTACGCGCTGGATTCCACGAGCGGTCATTGTGGCCACGTCGCTTGGATGACGCCGGTCGTCCGATCGTGGCCGATGTTTAGATCGGATCATTCATTTAAAGTTACGTATAAAAAGATTTCTATGGTAATGAATAAGTCCGTTTAAAGTTATTGCACGAAGAAGGCCCGTAAAAAAGTGTACGTTTTGAAATTAGACAATTTTCAAATTTCAAAAAGTTTTTTCCCTCTTATTTTTCCAGCTTTTAGATTTCAACCACTCCTTTCTTTATCTTCCCTTTCTTTCCACTTCCATTTTTTCCTAGGTCGTAAAAAAAGTCCCCAAAAAAATTTGCAAAGTGGAAAAGTGTCTGCACACCAGGTCCCCTGGTCACCACCCTATACTACAAACACCAGGTCGCCAGTTCGTTTCCCATAATCCCATTCATCTCTTGGGAGCTAGCTACTTGAGCACACAATTTATGTGGTGAGGTAAATGAAGGTGCTACAAGTGACACTGCTCACCAGTTGGTAGGTTCTGAAAATTACTGAGGTTCAGTTTCAAAAGCCAGTCCAACATAGCAAAAGTAGTAGAAAAATCATAAACAATTAGATACCGGGTCACCATTAACTGAATGATGAATTACCCTTAAACCCAGTCTGATTGAATAGTAATAAATTTAATCATTCCAGATAATCTATCCCAGGCACACAACTCACCATGCATCACCAGTGATAAGCAATTAACTAACATTGATGTACGGCACAATCGAATAAATAAATGTTATGTAAGAAAACATAGAAATTTGTATATGAGAACCCAATCAAACTCCTATTTTGTCCATATTTTATTGCTAATATCATCAGTTTAAAAAACCTCGGTTTAAATTAAGGCAGGGCCGTTTGCAAAAACCAAACACGTCAACTGATAGCAATGGAGGATCGAGCCGTGCTCAGGTGGCTAGCTCATGCATCACTGTGGTGCTATTGGCCGGTCGGGAGTTCAATCTCTTGGATCGCAACTCGCGGGTCTCAGCATTGGCTATATGCACGTATTTGATTCATAATTTCCTATCTTACCAATTGTTAATAGTGTGGATCAAATTTGACTTGTATTTAAATTGTTTTTATTAAGTGGCAAAATTCCCTTCTCCCCGTTAGCACCTTTGGTCATTCTAGCTTATGTTCTTGTCAATTGGTGGCCAATACATTGACTAAGAAATCCTTTAAATAGTTATTCCAACTTTTGGCAAAGGTTTGATGGGACAAAATTGGCTATGAACCAAACAAACCTATAAACAAACACAACTGTATTCTTTTTTAATAGAAAGACTAGAGAACGAATGTCCGTTCGGAGCACTTCCAATAAATGAGCATGTGAAAAGGTGCATGCCGATCTGTGCGTCACACATCTATCACCTAATGTCCATGGGATCTAGTGCGTAATCCAGCTCGATATCCCACGCCATCCATTGCCTTGGCGGCGTTGCCTCGATGCCTACTTGCCGCAGCTAGTGCCCCCTCCCACAGTCTAAGTTGGTGTTCCTCCACTGTCTGATGCAGACGACGGTCACAACGGACGTCTTCACCGCTGACAACAACACCACCACTACCACCGCGAGAGTGCTACCACCTTACCCCCGGTGTCTTGCATCCTCATGGACGATGCCGTCACCGACGGGAACCACAGCCAGATCGGAGAAAAAGACGTGAAGAAAAAGAGTAAAAAAGTTGAGTCTGCCTACTCATCTTTAAGATCAACTTGGATCAGCAAGAAACAAAGATTTTTGTTCCCCTTTGGTTCTTCTAAATTCGAGAGAAGGAACATCCAATAAAACAAAAATGAGTAACCATTAGTAGATGACATGAGGAAGAAATAACGAGATGAGATGTGGTACACCAATCTAAGCAAGTTGGAGAGGAAAGCGTTGGGTGTTTCGTGGAGATTGATATGTGAGCATGAAAATAGGGAGTGAACAACAGTTATAACAGGTACAAAAGAACGGAGATGACCTATACATGGAATAAATGGAAGATGGTGTCAGTTTGCAGGGAAAAATCTATCGCGTTTATTGCTTACCAAACACCCTGACTGCCTGAAACAACACAAATAGTTTTGAATCTCAGAGTAGAAGCAATTATGGAGATACTAGGGGAAACTTCTCCAAAGGTGGACACATTTCTCATTTAAGACCGATGATAAAAGAAAGTTACAACTTTTGCACACATGTAGCTATTAGTCCAGACAGTTTCGTATAGATCACAAAAATTTAATGTAGTTTTCATAAATTTTTGTATGGTTTTAGAACTTTTTCATATAGTTTTTGTATACTTTTATAAAGTTTCAAAAAAAGTTTTGCAATGTTTTTAGAAAGTTTCTCGTAGTTTCAGAAAAAAATTCATACATATTTTAAAAAATTTCATATAGTTTCAAAAAAAATTCATGTAGTTCTCGTATAGTTTAATACCTTAGTGAATTAGCCTCACCCGAAGGGATAGATTCAATATAGTTTTATAAAAAAAATTCATATAGTTTCATAATTTTTAAAACTCATGTAGTTCTTGTATTTTCAAACATTTTCACATAGTTTCATACAGTTATTAAAAATTATATATAGTTTTCATGTGATTTAACTTTTTTAGAAAATATAGTTTTCATGTAGATTCATGTCTATTTCAACCACGATATATATGCATATACAAGCACTACCAAGACAAGAAAATTAAGTTGCGCACTCATTTTATTCGGGTAAATTACAAGGTCAAAATGATGACCTCGGCCCAGTCCAGGCCATCTCACGTGTCCAGGACATGCAGCTACAAACAGTTGCACACTTGCATCACACGAGCAAGCGTGCAAAAACCCACAAGGCAAGGGAGTGACGAGTGAGTCATTATCCTGCACGCAGCCACGTACTGCCTATTGCCAACACTACACATGCTCAGGGATGGGAAACACGCGCTTCTGCGGCAACCCCTCGTCGCCGGCGAGGACGCCGCCGTCGGCGCTAGGCGGCGCCTGAAGCTGCCTGTACCCGATGCACCCGCTGCCCACCGTGAGGCACAGGTACGCCGTCACGACCCAGACGCCGGCGAGCACCCAGCTGAACTGCAGGTTCGCCATCACCGTCGCCCTCCGCGCCGCTTCCTCCGTCGAGCACGCCACCGAGCTCCGCATGGCGGCGGCGCTCCCCTCCACACCGTGGCACCCCCTCGGCCAGAGGGCCGGAACCCAGAGCGCGAACCCCATCACCACGAACCACAGCCCCTGGAGCAGCACCGAGCCACCGACGCCGACCGCACCACCGCCACGGCGAAGCTCCTCGGCAGGACGACGGCGGCGGCGGAGGCGGCGAGCGACGAGGCGACGGCGACCTGCAGGAGCCAGTGGTAGTGGCCCTCGAGGCCGGCGTGGTCGGCGGAGTGGAACCGGAGGAGGAACAGCTCCTGCCCGAACACCGATGCCTCGAGCGCCGCCACCACGTCCCCCAACTCGCCGTGGAGCGAGGAGGAGGCGTCGGCGGCGAGCGCCACTGACGCGTAGACGGCGAGGTGGAGGTACATGGTGGCGTGCTCGAGGCTGTCCGGCTGGAGGGAGAGCGCGAGAAGCGGGAGGTCGACGAGCTGGTCGGCGATGGCGAGCACGGAGAAGGAGAGAAGGAGGTAGAGCTCCAGGTGCTTCAGGCCGGGCACCGGCGACGGGAAAGGGAACCAGGAGGCAGAGCGGAAGCCGGCGGCGCCATTGAGCTTGTAGGCCTTGACGGTGCTCAGAGTGTGCCATATCCCGAGGATGGCGAAGGCGAGGCCCGGGAGGAAGTGGCCTAGGAACGTGCCCATGCTTGGCTTGCTCAATTTGAGCTCTTCTCTATCATGAATTCTTGATGTTGCTGTGCTGGTTTCTGCATTGGCAGTGTCGGCGAGTGACAGTGCAACGGCTTAAATAGACACTGTGAAGTTTAATTAAGTGACACTCAGTGTGTTCCCATTGTTCGGATTTGCTGGTTAGGATTTTGGACTTTGGACATGGGAGAGGCAAAGGCGCAAATCATGCAGGCTTGTTTTATTCAAAACAATTATGTAAATATCATTTACTTTGTTGTGATTTATTTTATCAATAAAGATACTTTAAACATGACTCTCTTTTTTTTTTTTTGCAATTTTTGCACTAAATTTTTGAATAAGACGAATGGTCAGAGGTGTGCTCAAAAGTTAAAGGCGTAAAAAAAAACAGAGGTAGTAGTACTTTTCTTTAGCCAAAGTTTTCAAATTTTATCTATAAAAATATTTAAAACTATTTGGATTCGGCACATGTAAATCATACATTTAAATTCATCTAAAAAGTACTCCCTCCATTCTTTTTTATTTGTTGTTGTTAACTTTTGGACATGCCCTTTGACTATTCGTTTTATTTAAAAATTTAGTGCAAATATGCAAAAATATAAGTCATGCTTAAAACACTTTAAATGATAAAACAAATCATAACAAAATAAATGATACTTAAATAGTTTTTTAATAAGACGAATGTTCTAAGAACATGTTTAAAAAGTAAACGGCGACAAATAAGAAAGAATGGAGAGAGTACTTCCATAATATAAAGTTTCTATTTTTTATAAATAAAATGCATTGACCTGGTGACCGAAATCATATTTCGAAGAGCATGTCATTATTTAAAACGACAGGATTCGTGAACCGGAGGAAGAACTGCACCGACATACATGTGGCCGCAACTAAAAAAATGAGCCCACAAGAAATAAAAAGGGGACAGGGTGAAGAAACTTTAATCTACTAAATAAGTTTGAAGGGAGAGGTACTGTCGTTGTATTAAGGCTGCGCAGTGGGTGTACAAACAGCTTATTTTGCTCCGCTCAGTGCGGTGTTGCTACTCTTTGATGATCTTATCTATGGTGCCGGCACCACTGTTTGTTGGTTGCCTTTTGCTCAGTTCGGTTTTTGTTGCCGGTGTTCTCGATTCCTATGAATAATTTCCGCTTGTTAAATTGGAATGTTAGAGGTCTGAATTCTCCAGCGCGTAGAGACGCGGTGCGTCTGCTGGTTCAGGAGAGCAGGGTGGGGTTCGTTTGTTTGCAGGAGACAAAACTAGCACAGGTAGATGACTCTACCATCAGGGACAGCATCGGCCCAAGGTTTGTCCAGAATTATTGTTCTCTGCCAGCGCAGGGGACCAGAGGAGGGATCATCTTGGCGATCGCTGAGGGTTCTTTCAAGATGGTCAATGTGAGATCTTCGGAGTTCACCATAACCTGTGATGTCCGGCCTAGTCAAAGCCAGGAAGACTGGTCTTGGTCAGGGGTGTATGGGCCACAAGCCGTCGGCGACAAAAGAAGGCTCCTGCTTGACCTTCGTTGTTTAAAAGCTTGTGTCAAACGCGCGTGGCTCGTTGTCAGCGATTTCAACTTGGTTAGAGCCCCGCATGAGAAGAGCTTAGGGTTGAATCTCAATGGTGCACTAATGAGGGAGTTCAATATGGCACTCGATGCCATGGAGTTAAGGGAGATCAATCTTAGGGGAAGCGGTTCACTTGGAAAGGAAACGGTCAAGGAAATTTGGTAACCATAACAAGGATTGACAGGTGTTTTGCAACCCTTGAATGGGACGATCTCCTCCCCGCCAGGGAGCTTCGGGCGCTGTCATCGTTGACCTCGGATCACTCTCCTCTGTTGCTAGTCTCCACTTTGCCAGCTAACAAGTACCGTGGTTTTCGCTTTGAGAGCTTTTGGCCTAGGTTACCGGGCTTTCTTGATGTGGTCAAGAATGCTTGGGAGGCTAATGGGGTGCTTGATGGGGCACTGCGTCGGTTTTCCTGCAAGCTGAATAGGACGGCCAAGGCTTTAAAGCTTTGGAGCAAAAATTTAATAGGGCCGGTTAGACTTTAGCTAGCCATTGTGACGGAGGTTATCTTCAGGTTGGACAAAGCGATGGAAGTTAGAGAGCTTTCGCTCCCCGAGTTGGCTTTGTACAAAGCTTTAAAGAACAGGGCTCTAGGTCTCTCCGCGGTGGAAAGGTTGAGGAAGAGACAGCAGTCTAGAGCCAAATTCATTACTGATGGAGACGCTAATACGAAGTTCTTCCACGTCATGGTCTTCGCGGAGCAGGGTCGTAGCAGGATCTCGCATTTGCATACCGACCAAGGTGTCCTGTCTGAGGCCTCAGACATTGAGGACACCTTTCTCTCACACTTTGTGGACCTCCTTGGTTCGAGCAAGGAGAGGTCACACACCCTGAATTGGGATGTGCTTCAACTTCAGCGTGGCGTTTTGCATGATTTGGAACCCCCTTTCCTGGAGGATGAGATCCATGATGTTATTAGGCATCTCCCTTCGGAGAAAGCTCCGGGCCCAGACGGTTTTATAGGGATTTTCTACAAAACTTGCTGGGACATCATTAAAGTTGATTTGGTGGCAGCTTTCCAGGACCTGTGGCACTGTAGGGCAGATGGTTTCGTGAGGTTAAATTGTGCCCACATTGCCCTTCTGCCTAAAGGGCAAGGCGAGCCATCTGTCGCTGCTTTTAGGCCGATTAGCTTGATGCATAGCTTTGGAAAATTGTTCTCCAAGATTCTTGCCAACAGGCTCTCCAGGCACTTGGAAAATTTGGTCTCCCCAGCTCAGAGTGCTTTCATTAAGGGTAGGTCCATTCAAGACAACTTTCTCTGGGTTAAATCGAGTGTGCAACACCTGTATAGGAAAAAGGTGCCGTCGCTGCTTATGAAACTGGACATCCAGAGAGCGTTTGACTCAATGAGTTGGGAATACCTTCTGGAAATCTTACAGGCTTTCGGGTTCGGGCAACGTTGGCGGGACTGGTTGGCCATTCTGTTAAGAGACGCCACCTCCCAGTTCTTGATTAATAACTCGCCTACTAGGACCCTCGCTCACCGTAGGGGCCTAAGGCAGGGTGACCCTCTCTCTTCAATGTTGTTCATCTTAGCAATGGAGCCGTTGACTAGGCTATTACAGTTGGCCGAGGATAGAGGTGTTTTTCTGCCCATCCCTCAGAATCTGGCTAGATTGAGAGTTTCGCTATATGCGGATGATGTCATGGTCATGATCAGGCCAGTGGCTTCGGAGGTACAGGCACTTAGTCAGATCTTCACGGCCTTCCAAGGAGCGACCGGGCTGGCAGTGAATTAGGCCAAAAGCGAGGTTTTCCCGATTAGGTGTGACCACCAGACCGGGGACTGGCTTCACAATGAAACCCAAGCGCAGATTAAAAACTTCCCTTGTAGTTACCTGGGTTTGCCGCTCAAGCCCACTAAAATTAGGAAGCAGGACGAAATGGTTCTCAATGAAAAGATTAGGCGCAGGTTGGCGACTTGGAAAGCCAAGTTACTCTCAAAGGAAGGACGTCTGGTCCTAGTCAATTCTATCCTCACTTCAATGATAGTTTATCATATTATGGTCTTTCAGCTGAGTGGGTGGGCAATCAGGAAGATCGATAAAATTAGGAGAGCTTTCCTTTGGACCGGAGAACAAGACTGCCACAGTGGTAAATGCCTGGTAAATTGGGCAACAGTATGCAGGCCTAAAGAGTTTGGGGGGGTGGGCGTCAAGGATATCGCCCGGTTTGGTAGGGCTTTGCGTCTCCGTTGGCTTTGGCATGTTTGGGACTCCTCGCCAAAAACGTGGGTTGATTGTATGATTTCATTCCCAACCGTCAATGTCACGCTGTTTCGAGCGACCACAGAACTCATTATGGGAGATGGTTGCAGGGCCTCCTTTTGGACCTCACCTTGGCTACAAGGTTATTCGCCCAGCGAGGTTGCACCGAACTGTTATAGGCTTGCCAGAAGAGAACGAATTTCGGTACAGGAGGCACTCATTGATGGTCGGTGGATGATGCCCTTAAAGAGAATCTCTACTGCGGGCCAGGTTCAAGAGTTCATCAGTCTTTGGTCGGCTGTGAACCAGATCATCCTGCGCCCAGGCATCTCAGACTCGGTGCGCTGGAAGTTCACCGCTTCTGGGTTGTACTCAGCAAGATCGGCATATTCCTTGCAGTTCATAGGTTCGTCGCAGGAACATGACTTTGCCCGCATTTGGAAAGCAAAGGTACAGAGAAAGTGTCGTTTCTTTTTCTGGGTGTTGATCCATCAAAGGTTGCACACCACAGACCGTCTATCTGCTAGAGGGTGGCCGTGCAACGTCCTTTGTGCTCTTTGTGGCGTTCGCGACGAGAATCATAAGCATCTGTTTTGGGAGTGTGCCTTTGTGAGACAAATTTGGCATGCGATGTCACCTCTTCTTTCGTCTTCAAAGGTGGACAGCCCCACAGTTCCTTCCGTAGGTTGGTGGTGGGATCAACTGACAGGGAGCAAGGTCGTCAGGCGCATTGAAGACGGTATCATCATTACCATCTGTTGGAACATCTGGAAAGAGCGGAATGCATGCATTTTCAGGCAGGAGGACTGTTGGCCCGATGATGTCGTCACTAAGATTAAGAGTGATCTAGTGGTAGCCTAGTTGGCTTTTCTGCCGGACTAGTCGTGTGTTGTGTTTGGGGGCTGTTGCCTTTTGTACTTGGCTTTCCTTTGTACTTCCTTCTCCTTTGAATGAATTGGGCATCTCGCCTTTCTTCAAAAAAAGAAAGAAAAACTTTGACTTCTTTGCTTGATCATTGCAAATACTAGTAATTCAATTCTTAGGGGAGGGAGTTTGGGCTCAGATCAAGCATTTCACGCGCGCTTTGTACATTTGGTAGATAGTGCAGCAAATTAATCTTCTTGAATCAGAGGAGGACACCGTTGTTTAATTAAACCTTTTTTTAGATAATGGAATAAAATTCCGGCCTCTACGTCGTGAGATGTACACAGCTAAATTCACATACAACTGTTCGACTTAAGTCTAACAATCTTAAGATGAGCAAGATAAAAAATTACATTAAACAAAACATAATATATGAATATTTCTCTAACAATAATTATTAAAGAACATCGTAGTCACCTCTTCCAAAGATTGGCATGCTTCCATAAACGGTTTTCGGACATCCTTTTTATGCAGTAATGCCCAATGCCGCAACCAATATGAAGCTCTGAAAATGCCCTGCAAGAAATATGATCTTTGCTTCTGTTAAAAACCACATTATTTCGACAAAGCCAAATAGACCAAAACATACCCGCCATGCCAGTTAAAAATTGAGATATCTTTGATAGTTTTAAACCATGGATCCAACTTTCTCTTAAGTGAGAAAGACTCCTTGATAAATCTAAATTTAAAGCTATGTGAACAATTCCGTTGTTTACAACCTGACGGCGGACAAAGTGTGTTCAGTCTAATCGCCCTACATAACCCAGTTTTTAGGATTGTTCCCATATCACGGCAACTCGATCGTGACTCTAGAAGACAAGGGCAAGCACAAATGCCAGTTCTTCTATTGGATCGCCATTCAAGAGCGCTTGTTGTCCGCAAATCGTTTGGCGATGCGGGGATGAATATACTAGCCGCTATGTGTTCTCTACGGTGTGGTGGACGATACGTCATGACATCGTTCAAACAAGATTTTTAAGCCACCTCTTGTGGTAGCAAACATTGCAAGGAATGATCTGTTTCGTAGGAACTGGCGATGTCCGAAACCTAATCTTTAGACATGGACTTTTTTGCAATTGTTGTAAGAGCATCGCCAGCAATCTCTCTATATTTCGTTCTCTATATCATCATTTCTCAATTTCTCTAAATTATTATTCATTCCCTATATTTCCATATTCTCTAGCAGAGTCTCTGTACTCGAAAGAATATAGAGATCATACAGAGAGTCTCTATATAGAGGCTCTGGAGAGAGTCTCTAAATTTAGAGACCGTGATGGATACTCTTCTGAAACGTTATAGAGACTGAGCTTGTCCGTAATAATGTTTTAGAGAACCTTTTAGGGAACCTGCAATGCTCTAACAATGCCTAGCATGGGCTTTGATTGGTGTTGGGGAAACCCCCGAGTGGGGAGCCAGGCCCGGCTAGGGCCGGCGCACAACACGGCGTGTCTAGGGCCGGCCGGCGGCTCCCCCACGGTGGGTCCCACATTGGACCTAGCCTAAAACCCTAAGCAATATTATAAAAGAAGAGGTGGAGCACCTATTATATAACAGATCTGAAAATTAATAAAGAGAAACTCCACCCTATATCTCTGTGTCCCCTGTGTTCTTGATCTTTCTCTGTGATTGATTGACCACGTTTATACCTCGGACTACACCCGGTAGCGAGGTTTCTCAACACATTATCAGCACGCTCGCTCCCTGATGTGCCGATCAACCCGCGAGGAAGAACGATCTGCATCCACTTCTACCACAAAGGTATAATTTTAGGCACCGGTTACCCAGTAGATTGTAATATGTGTTTGAATCTGATCGCAGATTGAGAAAAGTTGTGAGGTTTTTCCAAGTAGATTGAAAATCTTGCAAGAACTTTTTAGTAAATTTGTTTTTGGGGATTTGTAAAAATCAATCTAGTAGATTGATTCCATGATCGCACGTCGGCTCCGCCGCCCGCTCGCCGCCGCGCCAAGGCCAAGACGCCGCCAGCTCATCCGCGATACTGCGCCAAGGCCACCGCCCACGAGCCCGGCTCGCTTGAAAGCCAGTCTGCGCCCCGCCGGCGCGGTATCCGCGCCGCCCACGCCTTGCCGCCACCAGACGCCACCACGTCCCGCCGACGCCATCGCCAGCGCCGAAACCGCCACGCCGCCCAGATCAACGCCGCCGCTTGCCGCCTATGGTGGCTAGGGTGGAAACCCTAACCGCCGGGAGTTTGGGCAGACGGCCCGAGCCGGCCTAACCCGAGCCGGCTGCTCGCGATGTTCCGAGCCAAGACGGCCGAGCCGACCGCCTCTTGCCACGCCCGAGCCTGCTTCTGGCTTGGCTCGAGCCGACCTAGCGCCCGGCTCTCGTACATGGGCCGAAAGGCTCAAGTTGGGCCGAAATTGGGTAGATTTTGCATAATGGCTTAAAAAAATTGAAAATAGGCTCCGAAAATTCTGAAAATTATAGAAATTTCTCTGATTCTTGCAGCATCACCCATTAGGCTTGCTTATTTTGCACCTTGGGAATTATTTTGTTTTTGAACCTGTAACAGACTACGTGCGGCCCTGCTAGCAGCAGGCCGTGCGCTGGACAGAAAGGTCTAGATTAAGCCGAATTTTTTTTTCAAAAGGAATTGAAAAGGCCCATGAATATTTGTGAAATTACAGAAAACCCCTTTGATTCTTGCAGAATCACCCGAGATTCGAATTTTGGCATGTTTTGCATCTCGGGGATTTAAATTTGGCACTCCTGTTTTCCGAAAGAATGAAAATTGCATTAGAAGCTTGAAAATTACTAGAAGTTGTTCTGATGCCTTACTAGATTTTTCAAATGTATTGAAAACTTAATCTTTGGGTTTTTAGCACCTTGGGGACTTGAAGTTTGCACCCGGCTTTGAATTTGAAGCATTATTTAATTCTGTAATTATTTATGTGCAATCCTTATGTGCATTTGCCATTATAATTATCAGTAATTATTTATGCCTTTGAATTGGTAATGGCATGCTAGAATATATATAATGGCAAATGCACATTATATATATATAGTAAAAGTATCTAGGACTCCATGGAGTCCGTGCTCCATGCCTAGTTTGGAAACGATTAATTGTGCATTTATTGCATTCACACCTTTGAACGGTAATTAACAATGTTGTTTTGCATGTGTTTAATATGTTTTCACGAATCTTGATGAAATCCAACGGCAATGAAGCATGGAGCACTGACTCCATGGAGTCCCATTCGGCGTATATATATATATATATATATATATATATATATATATATATATATATATATATATATATATATATATATATATTATGAAATACATGAGAATTAATTATGTCACGCACCACTTTCAATTAGATTACATGAAGTAGTCTTATGAATTAATCCTGAAGTATATATGTCGAGTATAATAAAATATGAATTTGAGGTATTGGCATTACACAATCAGAGCAACCTTACTTGGGCATTGGACTACAGAATTGTACCCTGTAGCATGAAGCTCTGGGCTGCCATCGGGCTAGAACCCCAAAAGGATAAGAAACCGATGTGCGGAACAACCCTGCATTACACTTTCTTATGCATCCCTTTATGAACATATAGTATTGGTGTATGCATGAGCAACATACCGCACTTCAGAAGCGGTTTTGGACGCTCTAGTATACTATCATTTCTATTATATGAGAATGTGGCATGCATGAGACTGCAAATTATAAAAAATGGTCAATCCGTCTTTTGTGACAAAGAAGATCACATTCGAGGAGCTCCACTCTCACCTAAGTATAACTCCAAGTGCTTGTAACTTTTGTTGTTTAGTCACGGAGAAGCTACTAGGGGGAGAAAGCCCCAAACTTTAAAGAAGGGCATGAATGGGAAAATAAGAATAATTGGCCTATGAAGAGAAAGTCCATTGCTTAAGAAAAATAAAACAAGGAGAAACCGCATTTTATTTCCACCATTAAAAGGACAGAACCCTCAAGGCATAATGTTGGAAAATTATGTGGCATTCGGAAGATTGGTCTATGATTTGTTATGATTATGCATACAATTTTGGTTTATCGATCAAAGAAGAAAGAAAAGCAATGACAGAGGCTTAACTTGCCATTGTTGACGGAAACTCTTGCGGAGACCTCCCAAAATCTTTCTCTTGTTCTAATTGTAATCGCACATGAAGTGCATGGAGAAACGAAGATCTCGACATATGTCATTGAAACTAGAGTAACCGTCTCTGCCCTGTCATGCCGCTGCTCGGTTACATCTATGTGGTTGACTATGGGGCCTGCCCTTTTAGCGATAGAAGCCTCTGGACGCAGCCCCTATTGTCAACTATGCTCCCGTACTATTGCATCGCCCGTGGCCTGAGTCAATCATTGCCATGTAGGCATAACCCTAACACGGCCTGTGCCGCACACTGATTGCGTCATTCTGGCCTCAGCCTGCTGCTGGCGTATTTGATGCAGACTTGACAGGCCACACATCACACATAGTGTCACCGCCATGTTTTGGCCGTATTATGTTGTGCCGGTCGTCGACTAGCCATGCCATATTGGCCTACAGGTTTCGGGAGCACACCCACAAGTAGTGGGTGCACATTTTGAATCGCATTTTATGAATTTGCACTCTAAATTGTGGTTGCTAGCAGACATATGAATTTTTAGCATAAATTGGAAGTTCCTGAAGAGCATATTTGAATTGAAGCTTTAAAAGAGCGCACATTAATTCTCATGACAGGTTTTGCATTTGCCCTTATTCCAGTATATATAAAGTTGAAATTAATTTATGAATTCTTTGAATCATGAATCTTGCCATTACCTGATTGCAACTTATAATCTATATAGTGCCCTTGGAGGTTATTAACACTATTGTAAAACAACAAAAAGCATTTTAAGAGAGCTCATATACCCGTATCTGTCCTGAAGAATATTGTTAGTATTAATTTGAATAAATCGCTAGTAGCGATCCGTGCATAGCTTGCTCACGAAGAGCCACGGGTATATTATTGGGTATTACATCTGCACTTAAGAAGCGTTGTTTACGCCGAGTATTTATGAAGCCTCTTAAATTTAAAGGCATCCGTGCATGTTTCATGAAGAAACAAATAAAGAGAATTGTACTGAATACTCATGCATTATGAAGAATGCCGGGTTTAAGAAAAGCATAAAAGAAGTAATTACTCCTCTATGAATTCGGGCTACACTATAATAGATTTGATACACTTGTAGTGCATGCCAGCTTACAAGACTAGATATAGAAGCTCTTAACTCTTATCTTTTCAGTATTGTATTCTGGGTTCCCCAGTTTTGCAATAATAAGGGATTGTACAAACAACTCACACCGGGCTATAATATCATCGTTAAGATTTTTCGAATCTTAAATATTTTGTGTGTCTAAATGTGTCACCGGAAATTAATGAATAAATTTTGAATTATAAAAAGAAAGCCAAAGTCTCTGAATCTCTGGACTGCATCTAGTAGGACATTTACGTTCCAATTTAATCCTTAACAGAACAGTTTTAGTATTTCAAAGTGCTCAACACTGTTTCCTAAATGTGTTCGAGTTTACTCTCACACAAGGAACGAAGCATTTGAAGAGACGATCTTGTAGATCACTGGAATTAAAGAATTTTCTCATCCCATCATATGAAGTCCGCCGCAATGGACAGTACTAGTGACTTTATTTTAAAGATATTTGATGATGAAATTTGAAGCAGAGCACTGTGCATAGGCATAGCATGCCACCTCTTTCAGAGAGACTAGCAGTCATATGAATTGAAAAGAATTGAATAATTAGCCCAGTTAATGAGCAGAGTTGTAATTCTTGAAAAATATGTGGAAGCATGAAGTTCTACACAAAGCATCCCTAATCACTATTCAAAAGGACATGTAGTCCTACAACATCCAACTAGTGCATGCATAGGGTCAATATGAAATTTCCCATATTGAATTATACTACCATATCACTATTGACGAGGAATATTTTCTCGTCATTAGGGGGAGAATTAGAACTCCTGAATGAGAATGTCGGAAAAATAAGCATATAGAAGCTTGGAAATTACTAGAAGTTTTTCCGATGCCTTACTGGATTTTTCAAATGTATTGAAAACTTAATCTTTGGGTTTTTAGCACCTTGGGGACTTGAAGTTTGCACCCGGCTTTGAATTTGAAGCATTATTTAATTCTGTAATTATTTATGTGCAATCCTTGTGTGCATTTGCAAGTCGAAGTGCACGAAGCACCCCATGACTAAATAGCCATATGAATTATATTTTTTAAGGGAACTTATGAATAGAGCAACAGTCAAAGTCGACATATATATATATATATATATATATATATATATATATATGTCATATAAAAGAAGGCAAGTACCGCGGTATACTAGCATTTTCTCTAGAAGAGAAATGAGAATAATGAATTGATATGGTACATAACAAGGCTGATAGCTCGACGCTTCATGAAGAAGCTTATTCCCTGGTCATGGTATTCCTCTAGATATATCTCATTATTGGCAGTACTCAACTTGAAGTTAAGAGTGAAATTTGAATTGAAGGATGTTGTTACTGAATATATGTATAAGAGACTTGCATTTGGACTTGTGAATGAATATAATTGAAGTATCACTATCCGATACCAAGATAGCGCAAATAGAAACATATAACGTGAAACTCTGAAAGTCACTATATGAATTGAAGAAGAGAATTAGAATAAGCATGCTCATTCTTGAAGTATAGTTTTGAATTGAAAAACTTAGGTAAACTAAGCATTGCTTAAACTTGCAGCTCGAGCATTTTTCTCATGGGATCCTAATGCACCAGGCGACCTACACTCAGAAGGTTTTAGAAAGGTTTGGCTTTGGCAAAACCTATTACTCAAGAACCCCTATGATAGGGAGATCTTTGCAGAAAGAAAAGACCCCTTTCGACCCAGGGAAGAGGGGGAGGAACGGGCAGGAAGTCCCGTACTTGAGTGCAATAGGAGTACTTATGTATCTTGCTAACTGTACACGGCCTGATATAGCATTTGCCGTAAACACATTGGCTTGATACAGTGCAGCGCCCACGAAGAAGCATTGGAACGAAATAAAGGTTATCTTTCGATAACTCCGTGTAAGCATTGATCTTGGCCTGTTTTATAGGAAGAACCAAGATATGAATATTGTCGGTTATGCCGATGCTGGGTACCTTTCGGACCCGCATTCTGGTAAATCACAAACTGGGTATGTTTTCCTTTGTAGTGGCACTGCAATGTCATTGAAGTCGTCCAAGCATACGCTAGTGGCTACGTCCACAAACCACTCGGAAATCATTGCATTATATGAAGCATCTTGTGAATGTGCTCCGTGTAAGCATTGATCTTGACCTGTTTTATAGGAAGAACCAAGATATGAATATTGTTGGTTATACCGATGCTGAGTACCTTTCGGACCTGCATTCTGGTAAATCACAAACTAGGTATGTTTTCCTTTGTAGTGGCACTGCAATGTCATTGAAGTCGTCCAAGCATACGCTAGTGGCTACGTCCGCAAACCACTCGAAAATCATTGCATTATATGAAGCATCTTGTGAATGTGCATAGTTGAGAAGAATGGTGAAACACATCCTACAGTCATGTGGATTACCTATTGAGCAAACCCCCTACAATTATCTATGAAGATAATGCCGCTTGTGTTGCACAAATGTAAATAGGTTATGTGAAAAGTAATCTTACTAAGCATATCGACCCCAAGTTCTTTTATGCGCATAAACTGCATAAGTTGAACGAAATTAGTATCCAGCACACCAAATCCTGTGAGAATTTGGCTGACCTGTTCACTAAATCATTGCCTACTGCCTACTTTGAAAGGTGTGTTAGAGGCATTGGAATGATCAGGCTCAAAGAAGTGCTGAATTCAGAGGGAGATACTTCACACGCCCTGAATAAAACTTTGGCATGAAGCCGAAGCACCCAACTCGATCTAGAAGATTGAATGCAATGTTGGGTGGTTTGTACTCTTTTTTCCTTGGTGAGTTTTTCCTGAAGTTTTCTCACATAAGGTTTTTAATGAGGAAAATCGTGCGCACGGCAAACGTATGCTATATACTCTTTCTCGAATCCTTTTTTTCCACTGGGTTTTTGGATGGAGTTTTAATGAGGCATATGCATTTGCTGGCAAGGTACAAGCGGGAGTGTTGGGAAACCCTCGGGTGGGGAGCCCGGCCCGGCTAGGGCCGGCGCATAGCACGGCGTGTCTAGGGCCGGCCGGCGGCTCCCCCACGGTGGGTCCCACATTGGACCTAGCCTAAAACCCTAATTAAGCAATATTATAAAAGAAGAGGTGGAGCACTTATTGTATAACAGATCTGAAAATTAATAAAGAGAAGCTCCACCCTATATCTCTGTGTCCCCTATATTCTTGATCTTTCTCTGTGATTGATTGACCACGTTTATACCTCGGACTACACCCGGTAGCGAGATTTCTCAACAATTGGATCTCCATACCAAGTTTTTCGACCACTGAGGCACCAAACTTAATTCTTCAACAATGCCAAATTACTCGTCATCACACTTAACTTCAATTGCTCCTCAATTCTAGCCTCTCTATTCAGCCTTTGGTTCAACATCGTGTTGTCCTCGTTGAACAATTACACGACATTATATTTAGTAATTCATGTCCACCACACTTTGCAGGACAAAACGGTTAATTGCACTCTTGTTTTGTTTTTGCTACAATTTGTGACATCATCCCCTCATAATTTTCATTTTAAATAGAAACTTTAGTTTTTATTCTACTTCATATAAAATTAAATTGCTAATTTTATTTAATTATTTTGAACTTTAATTCTAGTAATTTAGGGACATTACTTTGGAATTGCATGGAAATAGAATTGCAAATATTTTAGTTATTCGTTCCAAATTCTATCTGTATCAGATTTTTGGAAATTGTAATTAGTATTATATGTTTATTTTGAATTAATTGAAATTGAATTCTAATTTGATTCTATTATTTATTTTAAATTTCAGTACTTTTTGGATTTGCATATAAATCTAATGCTAACGTTTTCTATTTTATTTAAATATTTTTAGGAATTACTATGCAAATCAAATTGGCATTATTTTATCTTTTATTCCACATTTCTATTATTTTAAGAAACATTGAGCATAAACTATTTATTTAATCTGTATCACTGTAATCTGGGCCAGCATCATTTGACGGTGTTGATTCTTTTTTATTTTCTATGAATTGATATGGCTGTTTTTTAGTCTTCTAGAGAAAACATGGTGGTTTTCTCCCTTTTTAATAAGATAATTGCTAGGCTTATCTCTCATATAGTAAAAAATGTGCATTTAGTCTCATCAATTTTTTTTACGTACGTACGTAGATAATGATTGATATCAATATATATATGACACAATTTTTGCAAGTCCACCGGTCACTAATGAGCCAGTTGCATTTGCAGCTTTTGCCCTTAATTAAATACTGATTTGCCACCGGAAAGAGGAGCATCCTCCATGAAAGTAGAAACCGAGAGTCCACGACACATAGATCAGTGCTTGGACCACTTCACCTAATCAAACTGACAATTTGATCCAGGAATGTACACACGACTTGTGCCGTGTGTTTTAGGATTTGGCTAAAGACAGATCACGAGATCGTGCTCACAGATAGCTACGGTTTGTAATCATCATTAGTGCCTGGACCTAATTAGTTTTGCCTTGTGGATTGAGAGTGACCACGCACTAGCTAGTCAAGGTTATGCTGGCCGCATTAGATTCCCATTTCGATAGGTCAGTCGTCGAAGGAATTAACGTCTCCCTGAAGTAGTCGATAGACGACAAGTACATTCTACTTTGTGAACTTTGTTGAGCTCCACTCATCCACCCCGGTGGTCGAGTCATTTTGCTTCCAAAAAATTAGGTTCGCGCATATAGCCAATTTGATCATTTGTTTCATTTTATTTGCACCAAAAGTTGGTTTTGGAAAAAAAAAACCCCACGTTGGCTGGTTTAGGATCTCCTTTAGCATCGGAAGTAGGGTTTAGAGCGTGTCAACCAATTTACTCATGCAATCGGTAAGAAATGTAGTTAGCATTAGAGAGTTGATTAGATCTATAATACTAACTCCATTCTTTTTTGTTTGACGCCTTTGACTTTTGGAACGTCTTTGACCATTTGTCTTATTCAAAAAAGTTATATAAATATAATTTATTTTGTTGTAATTTGTTTTATCAATAAAGGTATTTTAAGCATAACTTTTTTTTTTGCATGTTTGCACTAAATTTTTTAAAATATAACAAAATTATTGGCTTAGGTCAAATCTAAACCAATAGATTTTAAAGGTATATACTCCACTAATAAACCAATGGAAATCAACCTATGTGCAAAGCAATAATCCACTGTTAAGCTGACAAGTCAAGTAAGCAATAGAGAGGGAACTATTAACTAGAACGACAAATTGATCTGATCCAACAGGATGAGTGGATAAACAAACTATTGACTACTACCAATCTACGAGTCAATAGAAAGACAGGTAAATAGACTATCGGCTAGCTTGTAAAGCCTAACCAGCCGATAGAACGATGGTGAAACCTAAACGTTGATTGAAACGACGATGCACAACAATATCAGCTAAGATACTATTTTGTTCAAAAACCGATCCAAACAAATAGGTCGAACAGAATCAACATAGTACTTACTTGCAAGTGCAACTCCTGTTTGTACCGTAATGCCGATCGAAAAGACGATGCACAAGTGGACAACGAGAACAAAATACGCTAATCTACTTTAAACTAATGCAAAGACCACAAAATTCGATGAAAATAATGGAAAAGGTAAATTGTAAAGAAATAGATCTGACTAATTATCATGTCTTTTGTACAGTCCACGAGGTCAGTTTTTTATAAAAGGCAATTAACCCATAAACACTTTTCATGTTCGACTTGTATAATACCATAATCGATTCCGATTTCACCTATAATTTCTATAAATACGACACAAATTCTTCAACCGGAGCCGATTCCTATTGGGATCTTTCTCCTATGTAACCGACTACTCTTTCCCTTATCCATCCAATCCGGCCCGCAGGTCCAATGCAACCTGATTCTGGAATCTTCAAGAACACCTGCCAATCGTCAAATGTGGGTTTCAACGTATTTGTAAAATAGCATTGTATGCACAGCTGACAATACCATATCAACTTGATTGCGCTAGTGGTGTGACTGTGAATTAGACCTGCTCACGGGAAGCCCGGCCCGGTAACCCGGCCCGAGCCCGGCCGAAAAAGCTGGCTGCCCGCCCGGACGGCATCGGGTCGGCTCGGCTCGGTTTCAACCAGCCGGTCGGGCGGGCGAACCGGATTTCGGAAGTTAAGCCGAAGGTTGCAAGGGCCGGTCAGCTTCGACTTCGGCCGGGCTCGGGCCGTTTCGAGCCGACGCCCGGCCGGCCGGGCTCGAACTGTTTTTCGGGACCGGGCTTTTCGAGTTCGACCGGCTCCTACCGACGGCGCTTGAACAGTCATCGTGAATACACCAAACTCATTTACTCCCTCCTTTCAAGTATGTAAGGCATAATTTGGTTTAACTTTTTTTCCAATTTATAAGGCGCAGCTGCATTGACCGTTCAGAAGTTCCAGAAATACCCTTGTATGGACGCTCACTATGAAGGAAACTAATTAATTCTAGGATGGCACGTATGGACGATCGCTAATTAATTAGGGACAAATCATCTCATTAATTAGGGGCAAATCAGAAAACACAAGTGCTACACACGGTCTATTTGGTATTCACGAAAAACAAATTATGCCTTACATACTGGAAATGAGCGAGTATTAATCAGGTAATAGACACGGACAAGGTCTTGGTCTAGTGGCAGAGGCTGTAGTGGCAGCGTTACCCACCAGAGTTCAAACCCTAGGTTTGGCTCTGTGTGTCACATTTTTCTAGAGTCGTAGGGGTACACACACGCGTGTGCCTTGATGCCTAATTGCTGTCCTTTGGGACAGTCGCTGTTTCTAGCGTGTGTTAGGGTGCACGCGTGTGCGTGCTTGTTAGTTTAGGAGTTAGGGAGTGAGTTGTATGTGCCTTCTTTGTACCCTGTCAAAAAAAAATCACACGATAGACACCGAGGATTTTTACAGGGCACCAAAATAAGTCATTATATATGGTTCGGAATATAGTATCATGTTTGCTTTAGGTCATGTTCTTTAATTCAAAACATTTGTATTTTCAAAACGGAGATAAGTCGTTAAGTTGTTAAGCCGTTAAGCTGAAAAGAACAGGGCCTTAATATCTACAAAAATTCCTTAAATAAAAGAAGGAAAGGAGTTCCATGACATGGGTCGGGATCATGCCTTCTCCGTTCTTTGTGTAAACCCTTGCACGATTGGGCTGGTATTGGGTTGATTAGAATATAATGGGCCTGATCCTCGGACTGGGTATGTTTACACCGGGTTTCAGAATTGTTACAATCTGATGTGGCCCATCAGGACCTACGAGTTGCCATTTACATACTCACGAAGTTCTTACCTTTTTTAGGTCAATCCGTTTAAGAAATGGGACCGGCTTAGCAGCAGGTGGTTGCTTTCGAGATTATAGCATCCACAAGCTCAAATAATAGTCATAGAAAACAACAAAAATACTCAAATAAAAAAATTATAGAAGTTGAAAATAATATCTAAATATAGATCATCTAAAAATTAACAAATCATATTTCTATCTAAAATAAACAATTTCAATAAAAATGTGAAAAAGTTAATGTAGGCATACATATATAAGTTTTTACTAATACAAAATAACTAAATTTTCACCATTAAACTAAGTGAAAAAGTAGTGGACCAAAGTGGAAAACAACGAAAAATGTCATACGTATAAAACTCAAAAAGCAGACGACTTCTATTTATCAAAACCCGTTTAAAATAGTCCGACCAACTATAATTTGGACCAAATTAAAGCCTTCACAAGATCAATTCCAATCCATCTAAACGCTCATCTCAACCTAGCTTTGTTTTTTTCTTGAAAGGGAAAAAAAGGACACAAGTAAGAACTCACACACGACAAAGACATACACCCTCGAGTTTAGTTTCCTCACGAGTCCAGATGGCTAGCGAGTAGCGACTGCCGACTGATCCGATCCTTGAGCCACATCCCCTGCCGTGGCAGAACAAACAATTGCACTGACGAGTGACGACGGAGCGGCCGAAACCCACGCACTGTGCACCGGCCGACGAACGCGCGGCGCCGCCGGCCACAGCCCGCGCCATCCCTTCCAGCTCCGTCCACCCACTCCCGGCACGGCGCACGGCCTTGCCCCTGCACACACACACGCCGCTGGTCCCCTCGGAACCCGGGCCGGCGAGAGCGAGCGAGATTCGATGGCGATCACGCCCGGCCATCCCTTCTGACTCTGGCATGAGTACGCACGTACGTGAGAGGAGGGCTAGCCTAGTAATGCCCACGGGGCACGGACCATGGCCGGCCGGGGAGGGGGACGGACGCCTCCACGCCGCCGGCATCGGAGCGCGGTAATTTCGTCGGATTCTCGCGGGGAACTAAGAGCTGGCTGGTCGAGTGATCCTGGATCGATCACCACTCGGATAGAAACGAGCCAGCTCAGCTCGGTGTTTCCAGCGGCTTACAATTTTGGCTCGTCGGTGGCTCGCGAGCGGCTCGTTTGGCTCATCGAGTTCATGCTCAATGGCAACTGGCATGACTTTTTCTGGAGGCTTTCGCGTGAGCCAGTGAACCGTGAAAGGCTGAAAGCAGTGGTCTAATCTACTTGGTCGGGGTCGGCCCGCCTGTCCTGTCGAGACCGTTTGGCTTGCCAAGCAGCTTGATTGTCGAGCCGAGCCGGCTCAGTCTCAGCATTTACCCGAGTTAGAAAAACAGGCTCGGCTCGAGCTCGTTCCCACCCGCGGGGCCTATCCAATCTGAGCCCCACTCAGAGCCCGAGCCGAGCTTCGAGCCACGAAATTTTTTTCCCAGCCCTAATTAACCACCAGGTGGAGGGAAGCAGCTAATGCATGGCTGAATGGAGCTGCAGCTAGCTGGTCCATGCAGCCTGCAGCCTGCAGAGCTGAGCTTGCTAGCGAGCGGATCGGGTATGTGGGAGACGTGTGGCCGGGAGGGGAGGCGCCCGGCCGGCCGGCCGGCGCGCCGGCCATCTGCACGCATGCAGCGAGCGGCCCGTAAAAATGGCGATGTGCTGTACGCGCAGGGCTTCAGGCAAGTGGTGGTCGCATGCATGCATGACCCTATTCATTCGCCCATGCGTGGCGTACGTGCCCTTCGCCTTCATCTGCCTGTAGCCATGCTCAGCTGAGTAAATTCATGCGCAGCGTGTGAGTGATGGCGTACGGCGGGTAGACACACCGTCTAGGACTCTCAGGTTACGTGTGTTGAAGTAATTTTTTTTTTTAAAAAAAGAGGACAGCTGCCGTCCAATCATATTAAGTAAGAAAAAATACATGAAAGAAATCCGTGTGAAGAATGGGTAATGTCGTCGGGATGATCTGGACATTAGATTCTAGAGGGGAGGCCGGTGCCCTTCCCGAGACTGGGACGAGATGGTCTCAGGCCAAACAGACTACCAAGGAAGCACAAACGACAACGATGCAGAGGAATTGACAAAAATTTTAAGATAATGATTGAGTTTGAGTTACAACGGGCTACATTGCCCGGGTTATATATAGTTGAACTCTCATGCCCGCTTTGCCCTCATAAGTATAGAAAATTTACAGCACAAGATTACTATCCTAATCTAACTTCTCCTATTTGCCCTTGGTTGGGTCGCCAAAGCATGTCTGACTGTCTTCTCTCCTTGTTGCCTCCCTTTCACAGTATTTGCATCTAGGGACAAAGCAAAAGCTTGCTCTATTCGTCCTTCCCTTGTCTCTGACTGTTGTCAAAGTCTCTCTGTCTTGTAGCGACATTTATCTGCTGATTTGGTAGGAGCAGAGCATCTTGACTCGTGAGCTTATTCTTTTCTGTGACTACTTTGGGCGGGAATCGCAAACTTCCAGCGCGCCAAGGGCAATATTTACTACACAAATTGCTTGGTATTGTCTCTGTGTAGCACTTCGGGGCCGGAGTGGTCTCTGGGACGAGTGGTGCTCTGGGAAGGACCCCGCACGAGGTTTCAGCTCAGAGCGATCCCTGGGTTGCGTGGTGCTTCGGGAAGGACCACACGCCGCCTTTACCTAGAGTGGTCTTCAGACACATGGCTATCCAAATGGGACCCCCACGCACTTCGCCCCGGAGTGGTCTCCGACGCGTGGTGCTGTAGGAAGAAACAACATGTACAACTGCAGTGCAACCGCTGCCACTCCAGCCAAAGGCCGAACAACACTCGACTCAACGGGCAACCCCACATGACGACGAGGATAACTCATACTACACTTCTTACAATAGTGACGAGATAACTAGAAAAAAGCCCTACAAACAGCCAACTGACGACTCTTGAGGCGACGCCTTCAACAAGGAAGAAGCATGCACGCCGCGGCCCATCCATGCCGACTTGGTTTTCACCCGAGGAAGATTGGAAGGAGGGTAGCGTCTACGACAATGACTCCAAGGAGGGGAATGGCATAAAGCGGTGTCACCATTGCCACCTAGATGGGTAGGGCTTTCGCCAGAAGCACCCACCCGAAACCGCGTCGATGGGAGACCCACGCCGCCACGACTCCGCCAACAAGGGGGAACCGCCAAACACCACATATCCTCGAAAAAAGGGGAGGAACGAAAATGCGATGGACCTTGTTAGAGGGGCAGTGGCGTGGTGCTTTCGCATGGAGGAAGATCAAAGGGAGAGGAGACACACCACCACCACTAGTATCGTGCCCTGGAGCACACCCGTTCCGGCCGCTCCGGCTATCGTGCCACTCAGGCACCACACCAACAGATCTAGGCCTCAAGCCGTTGGACCCGGCTATCACTCCACAAGAGAAAGCCCTACTGAGTGGTCTCACCAAGGCAGCTATAGTGAGAGGGGAGGAAGGAAGGAAGAGCGGAAGGAGGGCAAAGAGAAAGGGATGTTACCACCTACGTCGGGCCTGGCCTCTGTTTCACCGACCCAACCTCCAAGTGTCGGATCTGTGCCCTAGACCGCCTGAGTTGGTCTCAGCGCTACACAAAAGCCCGAAGGAGGGGGTGGAGGACGGCTGGCCGGCGACCGCACGCTGGCCGGGCTCAACCACCGCACGTGCACCCGGTCTCTAGGTGGCCACCGCCCCTCACTGAAGCAGAGCTGTCTTGTAGAATCCGGCCACCTCCACGCTGGATCCGGCTGTGCACCGTTGAAGCCGGTCGTCCCGCCGCTACTGGGCATCTCCAATACAAAAGGGAGAGGAGAAGAGGTAGGGAGGAAGAGAGATAATAGAATATAGAGGGGAGAAGCAGCTGGTGGGAGGCCTCCAGCCACCACTACGTGTGGCCGTGATAGCGTGGAGGGGTATAACGAGGTAGGATTAAAGTAGGGATAGGTGTCGCCCCCTGAGTTTCCTAGGAGGGAGCTCTAAGGGGTCGAGTGGAGTTCTATGTTCCCTCCTTTTTTAAAAAAAAAACCCGACTCTTTTCAAAGAACATTGCATTTGGATCTTTTTTCCTCCTGGCCAAACTGACTCCCCTCGTGTGCCAATGTGGGTGACCATTGCCCCTCGCCCAACCACCAAGCTGCCCGCTCGAGCCACCATGCAGTGCAGGGTGCAGGCGCGACGACTCAGTAGTTGTTGATGAGTCGGGGGAGGAGGTAGTGGTCATCAATAATGGCACATGGGAGGGCATGACAGCATTGCCAGATAGGTTAAGGTAGTGTGACACCATTATGGTTGTTCGCAGTTGCACATATGAATCCGAGGGGATAGACGGAGGTAGAGAGAGAGAGGAATAAAAAGAATGACTAGACACAAGTTTTGAAAAATAGAAGTGACTTTTTACCAGAAGCGCATGAGAGAGTAGCCAACTTTCAGATCTTGGAATGAAATCTAACCGTAATGAACATGCTTGGAACCGTGGTTAGTAGTGGAAAATAAATCAACTCTCTTAGAACTAGCCCCCAACCCAAACCGCTACTTAGAGCCATATAAATTCAAATTCATTTGGGCTAGAAAAATCTTACTAAGTTGATCTTACTGTAACGCACAAAAGCTCTCTTTTGGATTTAATTGTAGTTTGCAAAGTTGAAGGCACGTGTGGTCGCTTCTAAAGTGTGGGCCGTCACGGCCGGTTTTTTTTTTTTTGTGCTCATCTCGTATATAGCCGATTACGATGCCAACACAAAAATTCCCCCAATCCAAAGGGCTTTCTTAAGATCCAATGCTGGAATTATTTGATTATCAACTGAAACTAGTTTTCACCGCTTAAACCGTGGCTTCGGAAACATAAAATTGATCATCAAAGCCATATTTAAGAATACTCCGTTCAAAAATTTGATATTGTTAAGAAACAGCATTTAAAAAAGCAAAGCGTTAAAGAAAATGATCGAATAATTTACACAACAATCACACGCTTGACCCAGCTGCGACACCGTGTACCGGCCGGTGTATGTAGCTCCGCTTTTCCACCAATCAACAAATATAGGTCATTCGGCCGAGCTCATCAAGCTCCAGCTAGAGGTGGGCAAAAAATACCGTACCGAAAAACCGAACCAAAAATACCGATTTTTTTGGTTTTTTCGGTATTTGGTATTTGGTTCGGTTTTAATATATGCAGAAAACCGAAATGGTTCGGTTCGGTTTTGGTACGACCCTCCAAAAACCGAACTCCCGCGTCTCCGGCCGGCCATCCCAGGAAGGCCCAGGCCCAAATAAACTCGAAACCCTAAACTCACCACCCGGCCACCCCCAATCCCGCACGCAGCCGCCACTCACCCGCTCCCTCTCTCGGTCTCTCCTCACGGTGCTTCCTGCTGCATGTCGCTCTCTTCCGCTCCGCTGGCGCTCCGCCTCCATGCCGCAGCTCCGTCTGACCGCCTCCATGCCTCCGCGTGGCCTCCGCTCCGCCTCCTCGCCGCCTCGGACCTCGGTCACGAAGCAATGTGGCAAGCGCGGCGGGGCCCCGAGCGAGGTGGCGGGTCAGCTCAAGGCTACCAAGGGCGCCGACTTCATCTTCGGCTCCGTCCTCGCCGACACCTTCGTGCCTGCCATGGTCAGTGCCTCCGCGACCTCTGTCCCATCGTTGCCGTCGATACCGAAGTACCGAAACACCGAGACCGAATTATTTCGGTATTTCGGTTTCGGTAGGAGATTTTTCCCATAAATTTTCGGTACCCAAATCTCAAATACCAAAGTCAAAAACACCGTAAATACCGAAGGCCCACCCCTAGCTCCAGCCTCAGCTCAAGTACCCACCATCTTGGAGAGATGAAACTTGGTCTGTTCTTTTGGGCTGATCTGAACGACTGATCAACTGAACGATTGAGATGGTTGAACTTTAAGAGCTTATCGATATAGACTTGAGATCTAGATCCATCCCATTTAACTTGCTTTTTAAAGTATTATGACATACCTTTAAGACAATAAAAAATAAACCCAACAAAGTAAAGAGTATGCTTTCGTTATATGAAGATAAGCCATTAAACTGTTAAGCCCCGACGAACTAACGTGTTTCACAACAACAATCAGTCGCCATCCGGCACAAGATTCACACGCAGACGCGCGCAGATGCCATATCTGGCATGGACCTCTATTCCGGAGCAACTCGACGGCGATGTGCTCCCACAAGGACGAATTATATATCCTCTGGGATCTATGCGGTTCTCAGACTCACCCATCGGAAGGAGGCTCTCCTCTCCCTGACGTTCTTGCACAGTTGCACTACTAGAAATCCAAGCTTTATCAAGTGAATCCTAGCCCCAGCCAACTCACACAAGCGGAGGTCATCTTTGATGTATTAGTTAGGGAACACGTTCCAGGGGACAGTTATGTTTCAACAGTTACTTTTTAAGGTTTATCGGGTTTCGTCATGTTTCATATATATATTTGTCAAGATTCGTCAGTATATTTTTTTAAGGTTCCATGCTAACGCCATGACGTCATGCATTAAACATCCGATCTGAGACGTCCGTCCTCTTATAATGTTACATTTTTTGGGATTTTGTATTAATTTTGTTACTAAGGTCTCAAAATACTTGGATCAGCCGAGCCGTGACGTTGCCCCTACCTTATCCTCACCGAGGCTTATGGTGCAATGGGCCTCTAGGTGAGCAAAAACCCAAAAAAAAGGATAAGGAGGTGATAGTTTTTATTCTTTCCAATAGTTGGAAGGAAAACAACGGGTAGTTGTAAAGCATCTCCAGATGTCCCTCTATAACACATTGAGGGTCCGTTGGAGGACATAAATCTTTTAGTATGTAGTGTAAATTGTGAAGCAATTTTAGAGGGATGAATAGTGAGGGCGTTAATAGTGTTTTAGAGGGAATATATAGAGGGAGAGTTGATGATGCTCTTAGTAACCACCAAGAAATAACACTATACTAAAAATGTCATGCTACGCCCAGAAACTTCAGTTCAGTTGGATCGCCATATCAGCCCGCTCTCCTAATCATTTCTTGCCAAAAAAACCTAGCTCGCTCGCTCATGCCACGCATAAATGGCAAAGCACACCTGCGGTCCTGCACACATATATAGGGCGTGTTTGGTTGAGTGACTAGCTTAACGGGCCTAGTTCAACCTAGCTGAGGCAAACAGACCCGATGCATGTAGCCATATGAGATGGTGTTTGGTTGAGTGTTTTGTAGCCTAAATTTTGAATTTTAAATATTTGAAATTTATATGGCAAGTCTGATCTAGTTTTGTTTGAAAAAATATCAAGAATACATTTTTGAAATCGGCTTGGTAATCAGAGGTGTTAATTAAAAGATATAAAAAAAAAGAAAAGAGGAATACTTATGTGACACTTACCGATGCAGCGCATCGTGGAAAGGGGTCACTGACAGTGGGCCTCTCGAAAGACCATGATTCACAACCATCCTGGCTCGCCTGGTACCGAATTTCTCGGTTCCCGCTGTGCCTGGACGCTACAGGGTTTTTGCACCATTCCAGCCTGGCTGGAACAATATTTTCGGGCAACCAATAACACCTATCCTGCATCACTTGGACCAGACTAAAACAAAAACAGGCAACCAAGCACACCCATAGAGTCCCGGCCAATTGGCACCAGTTTTGACAAAGGTTGGCGATGGAGCCAATTCGATCGTTGTGCTTGTTGTTGAAGTCAGTGCTCCGATACATCGCTTTCTTTCTCGGTGGCTCGATTTTGGGACACCTCGGACTGATCGATCCGTTGGCTAGCTAGCTCGCCCTCCCACAATGGAGCTAGGGCTTACCTGCTTTCGCGCCGGGACCAGGGAGAGTGAGCGAGCATGTACGCACATTTGTGAACGCCATTGCCACCATGCATCCGTGCTGCTTAGAGCATCACCATTAGTTTCTCCATATCTTTGGTCTAAAACACACTAAAACACACCATCGGGTCCCCTCTATCTATTTCTCTAAAATTTCTTCACATTTATTTATGCTACAATCGAAAAGATTACTTCTGTCCAAAAGTTCCTCTATATCTGTTAAAGTATTATAGATGACCGGTTGGATATGTTCTTAGCCTCGACAGTCTCTCTATAGTACTGCAGTAGATATAGAGGCGGTCTGCTGGAGGAAAAGAATTTTTTAAAGTATATAATGTAAATTATAAAAGAATATAGAGGTGGTCTGCTAGAGGAAAATATTTTTTTAAGTATATAATGTAAATTATGAAAAAAAAATTAGAGGAATGAATAGATGAGACGTCAATAGTGTTTTAGAGAAAAAATATAGGGAAGTCGTTGGAAATGCTCTCAGCTAGGGATTGAGACTCCAAGAGGACCATGCGCACTGGCCACCGGTTTCAGAGATGTACTGTTCCGCAGCTGGTGACGACTGACGAGGAGCCATCGATCGCTTTAAAGTGTGCATTGCTAGCTTGCTGACGGAACAGAGGCCACCACTTGCTACAAATGGCCATGAGCGGTTACATGTGCAACTGTACATATGTGTGTACCCTGCGGGTTTGGGACCAGGTGGTGGTTTAATTGCAGCTTTGCCCTAGATGTATATGTCCTCGGTTGATTAATTGATATGGCCTGTCCTAGGATACATTAAATTGGTGTAGACGTTCTCTATTGCGATCGCTTGCAAGGTTTAGATCACTTGCAATTTAAATCTATTGATTACTCAAAAGTGATGCGTGGGTAGTATAATTCTCTCGGTTGGTTCTCAATATACTATCACAATAGCTTCTCATGATGCGCTTCACGTGAATAAGCTCTTGATTAATTCCTCCGATGACAAAAGCATATAAGTTGATTTGGGAGAAATTAACAAAGTTGGTCTCGGATGAAAGTGCAATTGCAAAGTGTCCTATGTCGACAACACCATTATAAAGTACTAAAACTTGCACAAATTTAATGAATATACGGAATCAAAATACAATCCAATATACAGTGGTCCCACCTGTCATCCTCTCCTCTTCACCTTCTTATTCCTCCTTTCTATACACCTCTCACCCTCTCTTTGTCAACTCTCTCACTCTACCGCCGCCGCCGCCTATGGCCCTGTCCGCACCAACAACCTCCTCCCCCAGCGACCTCCCTCCACACCGATGACCCCCCCACACGGCAAGCAGTCTGGGTGAAGCCGCCCTCTAGTACTAGATGGCCGGCCTTGTCCGCGCCGGTGACCTCCTCTAGTGACCTCCTCCCGCATAGTGCCACCGGGATGAAGTCGATGTTCCACCGCAAATCCCCACCATGCATCATCCTTGCCTTTGACGTCCTCGCTACCACCCTCATTGACGAATCTGGCCGATTCCGCCAACCTCATCGAAGGATCCAACCGCCCCCGCCACCACTATTCCCGATTCGGGGCGTTACTCGGCTTGGTGCTGCTATGGATATCAGTGTGGGAGGCGGCGATGCGAGAGACAGTGGTGAGCTAGTGAGAGAGGGAGAAGCTAGAGAGAGATTGGCTAGAGAGAGGAAAAGGTTGGAGAGAGGAAGAGTTGAGATTATGACACACGGGACCCATTTGTTATTTTTGTACGTGTGTCCCATCGGTTAGAGATTATTTTGGTTCGTATTCGATTGGAAATTCTACGTACATGGCTAATATTGACATTTACACAAATTTTACCATTTTTATAATACCGTGCACGGCATTAGACATTCTGTGGTGACAATTCTGTCTAAATGCTACTTGGTAATGGTATACATGCTTAGAACTCCTTTTTAAATGCATCCCAAAGCCATTTCAAGAGGCTCTCGAGGTTTAGCTTCTTATTTCTACTATCAAAAGGCATTTAGTGGCCGTGTTCAACGTCACACTTTAGTGACATTACCGATTATGTTGTCCATTGTACCAAATCCATAAAATTATTCACCACGCAATATATTGTAACAAATTCATTTTTTTAACTTCAATAAAATTATCTACTGGCATTCATTGTAACAAATCCATTCTATTCATTAAAATTACCCGTCATGATATCGTGGTAATAAATCCTTTTTATCCACTAAAAATACCAATCATACCATACACAACATGATAATATGGCAAATAAGGGAATCAGCTAATTAAATTACCTTAATCATATGCAAGAAATGGGATAGCTAGATTACTATGGAGAAGTAATTTTATTAGCGAGGCTTCATGAATACCATGATAAGAAATTGGCGGACGCCACAAATCGATGTCTGATAAATTGGACGGATGGTTGATGTCAACATGACATTATTGCTGAAACTTTAAAAAACACCTGCTGAAATTTGAGAAAATAACTGCTGAAATTTGAAAAATCTACTGAGCCAACCACCGCCCACTGTTACAGCTCACGGTCGGGTCGTCGCACGGAGCCATGCCACGCCCGCTAAGTCGTCGCGGCGCCATAACATACTGAGCCCCACTATGCTGATGTCACACCGTCATGGTCGCGCACCGGTAGGGGTGATGGTTGCCGATAGTGGGTGGCGGCTGGCTTAGCAGGACGAGAAGGTGAAAAAGGGAAAGACTCAATTGTTTTTTGGAAGTTAGGTTTTTTTTTGGGGGTGCAAATCCCTTAAGCTGGAAAGTTCCTCTTTGGAGAGTAAAAGACCTGCGTAAGTAAAAAACTTTTTGAAAGAGAGGCAGGAGAACTGCCAACCTATTTCATTGAAGCAGGAGAAAAAAAACCGCAAGCACGGGGTACAACCATGGCACAACGGTGCAACCTGGACAAAGCTAGGACAATACCGGCCACTGCCGGGCCTGAACACATACCTACAGAGGAGAACGCAGCGGTGCCGCCGCCACCCAGGCCGAAGGCTTAACAGGAGATGGAGAAAGGAATACAGGGGGAGGAAGAAGAGGAGACGCCGGCCGCAGCCAGCCACACAGGACACCACCAAGCAAATGGCTAACGGCAACAAGGAAGGGCGAGCTAGTGACCACCCACAACACCAGAGCAGACCACGACGCCTCCAACAATGTGAACGACGAAGAGAACCGCCGTCGCCGATGACCGCACAAGGCTTTCGCCCGACAGGGGAGCAACATGGCGATGCCTCAGAAGGGAACGGCACAAGAAGCGCCGCCATCACCGGCCCAACAGTAGCTGGGCAGAGATTTCGTCCGAAACGCTCAACCCTGAGAACGCACTGGGATAGACACAGACACACCCGCATGAAGAACGAGTCGAAGACGCTGGCGTCGAAGAACGGGCCAGAGGCCAACAGGACCCCGAAGCCGGACAAGGAAAATGTCGTCCACCATCGTCGTAGACCTCGTAGGGAGGGGAGGGTAGGACGGCGGCAAGCATGACCTTGCCAAGCGGAGGGGACCCCGAGCTCCAACGCCGAACGAGGAAGACATCGCCGCGCCAAGCCGAGGAAGGGGTGTCTGTCGCGCTGCGACAGGCATCACTGCCCGAAAAATCGAGCTCCGTACCGCCGCGGCACCCCAACTGTCGATGCATTGTCCCATCAGCACACCATCGGAACAGAGAACGCGGCGTCAGATCCACACCGCCAAACGTTGGACAGCCACCAAGGCGCCAACCGGCCGACGATGCACTGTCCAACCAAGGCGACGCCAAGCTGAGGGTCGCAGAATCGGAACCGAAGGCTACTAGCAGCGACGGCCACCAAGACGCTAGGATGCGCCCCTAGAGCACACCTGCTCCGGCCACTCCGAAACATCGTGCCGCACGGGAACCACCTACCAGATCCGGGCCTGCTACCGTGGGATCTGGCCACCTCCGAAGCGGTCCCCCTAAGCGGCCTCCACCGAGGCGGGCACAGGAGGAGAGGGGGAAGGGAGGAGGAAGGAGAAGCCACGCGCCCTCGCCGGATCCGCGCGCGCCCTTGCCGATCCACCGGCAACCGCCGGATCTACACCCCGCAACGCACCACCGCAGCCATGCAGCCGCCGACGACGCCACGCCACGCCTCGCCGGAACCACGCGCCGCCGCGGATCCGCTTCGCCTCGGCTGATCCACCGCCGCCGCCGATCCACGCTACCTCGTCGGATCCACGCGCCGCTTGAATCCACACGCCCTCGCTGGATCCACCGGCCGACGCCGAATCCGTGCTCCGCAATCGGAATAGAAGTGCCGGTGACCAGATCCCTCAATGCGTCAACCACGCCAACGTCGCCGGCCCTTGCAACGGCCGGGCCCGTGGGCGCCCTTGCCGGAACCGTGGGCGCGCTCGCCGACTCGCCTGGGGTCCCCGTGCCTCCACTAGGAGCCTGCAACCACCACCACGAGCTGCCCCTCGGGCCGTCGCCATGAGCCGCCTCGCCATGGCTCGCCAGGCCGCCACCTTCAAGAGCTGTGCGGGCCCGCGACCACCGGATCCGGCCTCCATGCCGTCGGATCCGGCCACCGCCATCGACCGACCGAGCGATCACGCCATGCCTCGCCAGCCGCCACCTTCAAGAGCCGTCAGGGGCCGCGACCACCGGATCCGGCCTCCACGCCGCCGGATCCGGCCAACGCGCTGCAGACACCGGCCAGAGCGGCCGTTGCCAAGCCGTTGTCCAAGCACGAACAAGATGAAGGAGGGAGAAAGGAGGAGGAGAGAGGAGAAGGGGGAGGCGGGGCCCATGGGACGACGCGGGGGCCCCTCGTGGCTTGTTTATAAGTAAAAAAAAAAAACTTTGGCCGTGCTTAGAATATGGATGACGCACAGGAGTCACGAGGAGGATGCAGCTAGCTACTTAAGGCTATCTCCAACCATGTTCCCTAAATTTCATCCCCTATATCCTTATATACAGGCCTCCTCTAAAAAGATTCCTCCCTGTAATACATTCATCTCCAACCACATTTTCTAAATCTCATCCCCTATAGGTCAAAAACCCAGATTAGACGATAATTTGAAACCGATTTTTATATCCATATTTGTGGTAACCTTAAATGTATTATACATATTTAAAAATTACTTAATTAACTGCTTAAGAGGACAATGAGTGATAGGGGAGGAGAGGTTCCCATATATAGCGATCCTCTCCTCTCCCTTACTTTAGGGATGTTTTAGGGGACTCGGTTGAAGCATATAGGGAATGCTTTATTCTCTAAATATAGGGTAGGGAACCCTTTAGGGTCTCCCATTGGAGATAGCCTAAGTCCTAGCTGCCGTTAAACTGACGACCGATGACCAAAGATGAAAGATCCAAACGGCAAACAGTAGCAAAAGCACGCACAAATTGCGAGAGAACGTTTCAAGTACTGCACCCGACCACTGCTTAACGTCGACACGCGCGGCGCGCCCCAGCTTACCACTACTGCTCCAGTCGCTACAGCTTCTCATGTCGCTCGCTGTACACAGCTACAGCAGGAGCAGCTGCAGCAAACGCCATGACTGTTCCAAGGACTTGTGGCCATGATCAATGTGTCACCCCGGTCGGAGTCATCTTCTGCATCGCTCGCCCAATGGGACGAAGACGTCGGGACCGCGGTTTACAACGGGGGAGGAGTGATGGCCGCTGCATTGCTCATGTGAGTGAGTCCTATTAACATGCTCATGTACCGCAGCTAACTTGCAGTTGCAGAACACGTACTGCCTGTGGCTGTGGGTGCTGATTCATGGGAAATTGGAGAGAGCAGCGCGGCGCGTACGGCGGCGGATCGATCCGTTGCTATCGATCGGCATCGTTTTGCGAAGGGCTCCACAGACAGGTGCAGGATGCAGTTCAGGAAAGGGCCTGTGTGTTCATCCGCCGCGATGGTCAAGGGGGTCGAAGCTTTCTGTCATGGCTAATCTGACGGCCTGATCGTCTGATCGATGGAGCTAGCGCGGAGGCAACGCGCAGTTTGTCGGAGAAACTTCCATGGCTAATGGCTTTTTCTAATCACCATAAGTGCCCCCTTCAAATTTATGGAATAAGTCCAATAAACTCTCAAAACTTTAGCGCATGCTATGTAATTAAAATATTGCTTATTTATACATTGAATAGGTTGCTGCCATGTACCGTTTTTATTTGTCTAAAACCAACTGAAAACTAAGTAAGGATAATCTATCCGGTTTATAAAGTTGAGTGTTAAATTTTTATTTTTGGAGTTGAGTGGAGTATTCTATACTAAGGCAATATTTCAATGATAATCTATACCTTTTCCTTTATTAAACTTTTATAATAAAATGCAACCGTTTCAAAAACAATCACGTAAACAAAACCGTCCTAAAAAAGTATTTAGCATCCTAAAAGTTGCATGGGAATATAGCCATTTCTGAATTTTAATAAAAATATATTGTCTAACAAACATTTCTTAACCTTTTTTGCATTTATTCAAATAATTGGATACTTTGAAAAAAAAAATTGGTTTATGGGGTTTATTGGAATTTTTCATTTATTTGATGAGCTAAGCGGGCTTACTTATAATCTAGAGACGTTAAATAGATTTATTCCTTTCTTTTTTATATATAGGCCAAGAAGAAATATACATGTGTTAGGAAGTGGTTCACAGTAAAAACATCGCTATATATATGATATAGGCCTCTTTATTTTCAGAGAAAAGTTGAGTTAAGTTTTACTGTAACAAACTTTGTTATTTTTATATAACCTATACTCCCTCCATCCCAAAAAATAAGGCGTGCATGTATTTCAAAAGGTCAACAATCGTAACTTTTGACCAATAATTAAGCTAAAAACTTATATTTTTCGTGTTGTGCATGTAATATGATTGGATTGGTATTTGAAAGTTCTTTCATATGATATTAATTTTGTATTTGTTAATAATATATCATTAAAGAAATTAATGGTTAAAGCTCTGCTTTAAAGACCGCACCAAAAAATTATATGACTTATATTTTGGGATGGAGGGAGTATGTTGTAATAATTTGAAATGATTTTTTCAAAACATTTAGTATTAATATCAAAGATTTTAAAACTATTTTTAAAATTAATTTTTCAGCCTCTTTAGATATCTTTTCAAATACTCTCGACTTTGCTATAGTAAAACTCAACTTTTACTTAACACTGAAAAGAACAGGGACAGTACTCCTTCCCTAAACCAGAAAAGACCAGCATTGTATTAACTAATCGAGAGTTAGTCGGCCTGATTGTTGGTTTAAGTTCTTTTTTTTTTTTAGTGACCTCCGTGTTTGTAATATCCCTCCTACATCAAACAGTTTGTGCTCGATCCAGCTCTACTTAAAACAAAGGACATGTTCTAGCTAGCACGGGATTTGCGCGGATGATGTAAGCAAACTTAAACGATAAAGCGAAAACAATTAGGAGCTTTAAGCACAATTTGATTCAACCAATTCTTTTTTATGTGCATAGCATAAATTTATCTTGAGACGTACCACCTTGCATCTCAAGTTTCTTTCGCTTCACTCTTCCATCTACTATATGCGTTCCCTTGAAGATCAGGAAACAAGAACAATTCTTATGTGTGTGTTTCCTTTTGTTTTTCTCTGTCACTTTCATGCTTACGAGAGGTTCTCTTAAATAGCCAAAGAGAGACATTGAGATTTGAGAGGCTACGATTTCAGCACTCAAGACACATTTGATTGGTGCCGAAACTCATGGGAATTTTTAGCCACGCAACCAGCTTGCATGCATCAGTTACATCACAGAATTCACAGCTATTATGCCATACACATTAACATGAAGCGATGGTAGGCTGGAAGTAACATTAATCTTTAAGTGCAAATGTTGCGGTAACTCGTGAAAATTTCTAACCTCCCGTAATGCTTGACACACAAAACAATTAAATAATTGAAGGGAGAGGAGAAGGAATTTAAACCCCGTAGTTCTTATTTTTTTAGTCCAGTAACCATCACACAGTCCTTATAATATAAGAAGCAATTCTGTAATTTGCATAGGCTACATTTTTCTCACAGATGAAACTAGGACAAAAGATTCTAAAGTCATGTATGGTCATGCTGTCCCCAGTTTCCACTGTATCATTATAGTTGGTTTATTTGTCAAGTCAAGCATGCAAAATCATGGCTACAATCACTCTGGACTCTGCGGGTTATAGGTTTTATATTAGCCGCCAGACTGATGATCGCAAAATGAAAGTCATTGTATGGATACCAATATCGATCACCAATTAATCTAGGAGTAACCATATTATGATTAATTGTGTTTAAGTTGAGTAGTTGTTACTTGTTAGAAATTGTCCCAACTTTGCCTATTTTCTCAAACTCCAAAGTACGTGTGGCTTAATTAGGGTCACATTGCTTAAGGTAATTAAGTATATGAGATACAATTTATAAGTTCATTCCTGTCAATCTCCTTTTGCATCAATGCCCCGTGGTAGCCAGTGGATTCCCTAGAAATTTACCGATAAAAATAAGATGTCTTTCACTATAAAAAATCACATGATTACGACAAATTCAAGTAGCCCGAAAAATAGTTGCTCTGACGAAAACCTTGTTTTTACGCCAAGAATCTAAATCAAAACACCAAATGCCAATTATATTTTTTTTTAGCGCAAGGGCAGGAGCTCTGTCATTTCATTTAAGAAGGAGAGAAAATAAACAATTGCATTAGAGAAAAGGGGGGAGAGAGAAAAAGAAGAAGGGGGAGGGGAACAACACGACCTGACCAAGCGGGGGTTGCCACACGACGCCGAACAAACCAAGCCCAGAACACCCAAGAGTGCACAAGCCGACACCGACTTCACCACGAGGGATGCATGGCCAAAAACTCAGGCACACCGCAAACTATCAACACGGAGCAAGCACAGGTCACCAAGGTTTCTAGCTGTCACCACCAGGCAGGGGGCGCAGAGGGGTCAAAAGAAGAGGGACGCCGACTGCCACCACCGCAAGAGATGCACGAACAGCAACACAAACAACCCACTCCTACAGCCGCAAAGCACGTTCACAGGGCCTGGCGAAGAAGGCCGCCACTACCAAGTAAGAAGCACGGTCCGGGAGTGGCCAATCCGCAGTGCGAAAGGTCTTTTGGCTGATGCCTTCAACAAGGTAGAGACGATTCAGTCGCCGCCATCGCCAGTCCAGACCTGGGTTTTCACCCTAACTTCCGAAAGGCAGGAAACTCCACAGCGAAGCCTCCAAGGAGGGCAACGACACCCAAGGGCGCTGACAACGTTGGCCTAAGCAAGAGCTAGGCAGGGCTCTCGCCTGGAGTACCTACACCTCTGCAACCCGCACAAGGAGGCTACAAGCTCGATGCAAGAGCCACAAGAGTCAAGGTGCACGGTCTCGCCGCTAAAGCCCGCCGAGCTGAAAAACAGACAACACCGCAGCGAGGAGGGGACGGTAGTGACGCTTCAACACAGCCGCCTAGGAGAAGAACAGACGTCGCCATCAAGAGGAGGGACATCGAAGACGCTTCCCTCGATGCGCACCACAAGCGAGGACCGCCACCACCACTCGACATGCAAGCACAAGCACCGCAGCAACCCAGCCCACAAAGCCGTCGACGCGCGCTGACCTGCTACTCCTACCGCCGCAAAGAAGCAGGGGTGGCACCCGTGCCACCGGATCCGGCGGAGGAGGATGCCCAAATCCGGCCACAGCAGCGCACCCTATTAGGGGCCGTTGGCCAAGGAAGAGGGCCGCCAACCCTACTGGCCGCCCCTGGCCGGCGAGCAGCCGTTGAGAGCCACCGCCCGCGCTCCGAAGAAGAGGTGAGCTGCTGCAAGCCAACCGTCGGTGCATATGGATCTTGGCCGCGCCGGATCTGGGGGAGGGAGGACGCCGTCGGCGAAGTGGGAGGCCGGGGAGAACCTCCACCGGCCGGATCTGGGGAGGACCGGCTAGGCACCGCGAAGAAGCCGCCACCGGGCCGCCATCCCGCCGGCCAATGGGCGCTTAGGTTAGGGTCCCGCCGCCGCTCCACCTCGCCGTGCTGGTCGGGCCACATCGGCGCAAGACCGCCTGGACGCGCCGTGGCGGATCCGCCACCTAGCCGCCTACCGGCGTGGATCTGCTGGACCGTCGCCGCCGCCGACGACGCCGCCAAGAGAGACAAGAGGAAGAGGAGGAAGGAGATGGTGGGAGAGCGAGAGAGAGAGAAGGCGGCGGCCGCCGCCGCCGCCGTCGATGGCGGCACCGGTGGCGACGCTCGGATTGTGGAGGGCGGGCTCGCTGGGTCGCCCCCGACCCGCCCTGGGAGGACGACGCGAGGGCCTGGGCGTGCTAACCCAATTATATAAGAATATAGTTTAAAGCCAAGGGCTCTTTAATTAATCACCAAACAGACCTAGCCAGATGGCAATAAAAGAAAAGGTAATAAATTATCTTGGTATTCTTACAGGAGCTCTAAAACATGTTTTCTTGCCAATAACATTTAGTCATATTATCCTTCACTAAAAGGACCCTTTTCTCCAAAGACCATACGGAAACATTAATATTAGGAGACAGACAAAATGTCAATGCAACTTATAAGAATAGACATCATTTCTACAAAGTTTCTAAATAATATCATGATGATTATGAGTAAGATGAATATACCTATAGAATAGACATGCCATTATGCTACTCTATTTTCTTTTGTTGAATCAAAGATTAATATAGATTACATGACAAGGTCTCACATTCGAAACTTCTGGTGGCATGTTTACTATAGAAAACAAGCTAGATAATTATGACCAAGGAAAAAGGAATGCACACCTCTTTACCTGATAGTCCCTACTCTCTAGGTTAAATATTGACAGAAAGCATAGTTCAAATTCGACAATCTAAGGCACTCCTGAATCCTGATAGGTAGCCGTCAGAGAAGTGTCTTTCCTGGCCCCTGTTTCCTGACAACTCTTGTGTAGGCCGTCAAGATTGACTTTGATTCATCCATCCTCGCTGGCAGCAGCGGTAGCATCTCATTAGTTCATTTTTAAAAATAAATAATATTTTATAATTTTTTTGTGACTCAACACGGTTCGTTAGTTCATTTTTTAAACTAGATAAACAGTGTTGGGTCATAAAAAATTACAAAAAAATAACACCATTAGTGAAGCCCCCTGTATCCATGACATATCGCTGTCCGTCCTACGTCGTCGTCGATCTGCTGTACCCGTTCGCAGACCAGACGAAGCTGAATTAAGCTGAGCTTAATTCAGACCGAGCTGAAGCTGCTGCGAAGCATGCAGCAGCAACACGTTGCACACATGCGGCCATGCGTGACGTCGATCGCTGTGTGACAACCTGGTTGATTTATGGCAACGCTAGCCGTGATTGGTTGGGATCAATATGGATGGTTGGCTCGGCCCTGACCAAGCGAGTGATACACACGTACTTGACAAGTTGTGTGTGGAGTACGTACGAAACGTACGAGCCATCGTAATCGCGGCTTATTAACTAGCTTTGGGAATTCACTCTCGTCGAGGCGGCGGCTTAGGAGAAAAAAAAAGGGCAAGGTTTGCGCCGCCCAGATCTGAGATCTCCTTGTGTCGGTAGCAGCCTTTGAGCAGCTGTCGGGGTAGAAGGAGCATGGATCTGGACAGGATACTTGGGATCTGAGATTTCTTCGTCAGCAAACAGAGTAATAAGGTGTGATTTTTTTCGTTTTAGCCAATAAAATACCTTGTTGTGTCGACACGACGGAGGAAGATACAGAGCTTTGGCTTGAGCCTAAGTCGACGTGGCGATCGTGACCGGCTTGGTGATTTGGGTCGAAAGCAGGGCTTCTCTTCCCGGTTTCTGGTGAGGACCAAAATAAAGTTGTCCATTGGGAAAAAGAGAACCTGTTTTACCCTTCTTCATTTGTTAGATCTGGTTATTTCTGATCTGTTTCTTGCGTCGGAGATCTTGGTGAAGTCGAGCCAGCCGAGTGCGTTTTTTCCATTGTTATTCCTTTTTCAGATTGTTCCTCAAGTCAGAGATTTAAGCTGCCACGACTACTTTTTTGATATTGATTTTTCAAATCTGCTTTCCATGGTGGACGAGGATGAAGAATACGATGCTATGGTTGACTACGGAGGTTGCTAGAGTTTATGAAGATGATGGTGTTAAAGAAAGATTCGGATATGATGGATTGTTAGTGATAGACTCTTGTCATGATCACATTGTAATTTTTTTTTCTGTGAGGGCTTCTATGTAAGAGGGCTCTTTTCTTAAAAAAAAAAAACTAGCTTTGGGACTTGGGAGCAGCCACAAGTTTGATGGTTTGCTAGCTAGCTAGCTTGGCAGCTGACACCACATACGTTATACGTGCGCCTAAGGCCACGGGGCCCGTGTGTTTCTGCATAATTGAGCAGCTAACAGTGAGGGCTGAGGAGCTACCGGTAACGAGTGGTCAGTGAGTGAGAGAGGGACGCAGAGGGAGAGCTAGCTATAGCATGTAGAGGTAGAAATGGCACACATATTTTTCGTTTGAGCGGCTGGATAACGATTGGATTGTTTTATGGATATCTGATTATTTTTACAAATAAAAATACGAATATGTATAATTTGATGTGGGTATAAATACCAAGCATTAATTATCTGGTCGTTGAAAAATATCCAAGATTTTAATCAGATAATACATACCCAAATATGAATATTGATATTATCCGAATAAATTCTCTAATGTAGTCCATACTATATATTGTTCTTTTGGCGACTATTTTTTAAAAGCATATGGTATTCTAAATTTGTCCAAATTTTTAAATTAAGTTGAAAGATCGCTAAAATTATAAACACACAAAATTCCGATTGATCTTTTCCCAAACTTTATTTTAAATTTTAAATTTTTTGATCTGGACCAATTTAATAATATCCATATACAAAATATCTAATTTTTTGTTTTTCTAATGTTATAATTTCTACTTTAAAATTTAAATTTGGGCCAATTTTGTAAAAAATTAGAAGAAAGTTTTTGGAATTGGGTTTTAATTATCAAATTATAATATCAATATCCATGTCCATGTCCATTCCAATTTGTAACGTATTCATAATCGATATTATCTTCAAACCGTATATTCGACATGTTTGTATTCGAATTTGTATGTAGTATAAAAATACAGACACGAAAAGAGCGCTATCCAACCATATCCGATTTGATCACATCCCTACTAGCATGCATGCACACCAAGGCCTCTGTTTTATTCAACTTAAAGCAGCTTAAATTCTACCACTTGAAAAGTCAAGAGCCGTAAAAACATCTCAAAAAAAATTAAAATATATTTATAATAATATTAAAATCTTAGAGAAGAGCCACTAAAAACACCCTTAAAAAATGCCAATAAAGAGCTACAACATTCGGCTTACATAAGAAACACAAATTTTTAAACACAATAGAATTTAATCCGATTTAAGCTAAATCAAACATGTTACCAATATATTTGGCTACTTGAGCCTGAAACCTCCGGCATTTTAGCAAGTGATCTCGTTGGCTCACCCTACCAATTCTAATTAACGGCATGCAAATGTGTCAAGAATCTCCGTTACGTGTGGGCCAGCTGGAGGCTGTGTTTATGTTGGTGATGAGTGATGACCGATATCAGCGTGAGAGCGTGAGCGTGTTAGCTCGATTGAGAGGGTAGGCATTTTACGTACGCCAGCCGCCTCAGTTTGTCTTGTATATATTTTGTATTTGTTTACCATCTTTGTTATTGACATAGCAATTAGTTTGCAGCTGCTTGCCGTAAAAAAAAGAAGAAGAAAAAAGTACCTCTATAATACTTGTTGTTTTACATTTGTTCTAAAATTCAAAGTTTTAAAACTTTATATATATAAATCATTTAAACTATTTGGATTATGTACATGAAAACCTTTACATATAAATTCGTCTTGAAAAATATCTTCACAGTATCATATTTTTATGGATTTTATAGATATATTTTATTAGTAATTGATGATCAAAGTTGCATTTCGAAGACCATGCCAATATCCAAAACGACAAGTATTATGGAACTGAAAAGAGTACATATTTAGTCCCTAAATTTTGGCTTTTGTGCTAAACTTTTGTCTTCGATCTTAATTTGGTCTTTAAACTTCGAAGCCAGCTTAAAATGGTCATTGAATTATCAAAACTATACACAGTTGGTTTCTTGACCAGTCAAAGAGTGGTTTTGAGCTATTTTGGATGGCTTTCACCGATGTGGATGATGGTGTAATAGTTTTTCCATACATGGACGCCATTTGGACGATCATGACAATTCTACGTGTAGGATTATTTGTAACAATAAGTCCTAAAGCTTAACCTCTATATTTAAATTAATATAGGGACAAACTTTTTTAGCCTGTAAATACGTTGACTGCAACAATAACTCTAAACTTGATACCTATATTTAATGTGTGCCTATTTGGGGTCTAGGAGAAGAGTAGCTACTAAGGGCCTAGGAGAAGAGTAGCTACTTAAAACAACAACAATATACTAACTCTCCCCTTCATACCTCGTAGCTGTCCTGCTTTTTGGTAGAGCCACGTCACTCTTTTAGGCTGCTTCCAGCTCTGGTCAGCCACGTCACTCTGTTAAACCAGGACTGTTTGATGCTCATCGGGCGGCCTCAGTTAGGCGGTGCCTTTGTTTGGGCCTGCTTTGGCCACGTTGCCCTCAGCCTCATCTTCTCAGCCTCCATGGGACAACGGCTCCAGCCCCCACCGCCCGCTTCCTCGGCCGCTCCGCCTCCATGCCGCCCCTGCCTCGCTCCCTCGCCTCTCCTCCAGCCCCACCGCTGTCGCTGCCCCTGCCGCTCTCCGCTTCCATGCGGCCCCCTCCCCTCTCCCTTCCGTCCCCTTCGCCAACCCAGTCGCCGCCGTTGCCCCAGATGCCTCTGCTCTTCCCCGTCCCCTTCGCCAGCTCCATCGCCGCCGCTGCCCCAGACGCCTCCGCTCTTCCCCGCCGTGCCCTGCCTCCATTCCACCCTGCGTCGGCCCCCTCCCCTACCCTTCTCCGGCCTCGCCACCGGCACTGCCCCGCCGTAACTGCAGCCTCCTCCTAGGCCAGATCCGCTGGATCATTACTGGATCGATCTATTTCTTGGAACTTCGAAGCTAGCATCAATCCTATGAGTTAATCTCTCTCTGTTTATTTGCATCTCATTGCTTACAACCGCATGCCTGTTGTGTAATTTTGAATGTGCTGATTTGCAATCTAATACTAAGATATATGGGTTTGTATATCCTCTATTTATCTGTATTTCTTGAAACCGTTCAATTTCCTGCACATATGCCTACTACACTAAAGGTTGGTTGCTACTCTAAATGCATACAGTTGGTTGTACTCCGTACCGTATACATACGGCTAGAACGGCAATAATTGCTTGAAGCAGCAGAACACTCGAAAGAAGCAGAACCATTCCTCTGGAATGGGCTGAAACCGAAATTTTGACGGTTCCAAACCGAAAAGATTAAATAATTTGGGGCGGTTTGGGTGCAGAGCGTTTGTGAGGTGTTTTGGTCTGAGTTTTCTAAATCCATTTACGGATTGGTTTGAGGTGGGGGAAAAGCTTGTGTTTGTACGGATTGGACTGTGTGTGGACTGGATTTAGAACCATTGCCAGACCTAGGTACAAGAATTGGATTCTTTGTTATTTTTAGTTGGCATAAGATGAATGTGCTTCGTGTATGATAAGAAATTCAGGTTCAAAACCATAGCTGTCTCATGAGCGATTTATTTCTATATGTGTATGTATTGTTTTCTTTCCTATATTGATAATGTAGTGCTTTTGCTTAAACATTCAGGTGCTCAAAGTTGGTGCCAAGACTATTGATGACATACGACACAATGACAAAGCTTCGTTTTGTTTTTAATCTATGGAGTTATCTGTGTGATATTGGTGCCAAGGTTATTGATAATGTATTGTGATGTTGCCGATTTGCATTTGCAAATTATATATTTGTTAAACTACATAGGTCTCCATCATGTTTAGTCCCTGGTGCTGGGCTTGACTTTAGAGATATCTACTTTAGGTAACGTACAGAGGTATTGAATTGAAATTTTTGTATGCAGAAATTCTTGTATGCATATATAGACTGTAGAGAATTTTTTATATATTACTTTATCGACTAAATTTTTTTTGGCACCTGAACATGTTTTGTAAGCTAGGGGAGTGAGTTCTCACATTATATGATGGTTTGTTCAAGTTACATTCTAAACCAGTATGTCAATCAATCAAATTTATGCTACATATATTTAAAAGCATTCATCTAGACATTTGCCATACAAAACAGTGAAACACACTCAATTTTAGTGTATGGTTTCTATGAAACTGTAATATTCTTATTTTGTTTCATATTTTTAAATATATATTTGTGTTTCTCCTCTACTTTTTACGAGGTGATGTTCTTTGTCTTATTGTGACCATCTGATCATGAATTTCTTCTGACTTATATTTGATGAACTTTGCATTATATTATATTAAACTGAAGCTGAAATTATATATGAGTTCTTATAATTTATTCTCCTATTAATATTGCTTTATTTGTGCTGCAGAGGACCATTCTCCTACCTAAGTCTAGAGCTACAACAAATCTTATTTCAGTAGCACTTAGGTTCCATGATGCTATGGGTACATCAAGGAATTGTGAGAAGAAACCAACCAAATTTCACCTTTCATCAGTTTATGTCTTAACAATTGTTAGCACTTATTGTCTTTTCCTATTCATCTCCTATGTTGTTTACCTCTTTGTTACTTCAGCATGGAAGTTGGTCTTTTGATATGGCCAGCTCCATGCAAATTATGTGAAATAAATTTATTACACTGGTTTCCCAATGCTTTAAGCACATGCTTTGTTCTAGCCTTTTTATCTAACTGAAATGGTGTCTAATGCGCGCGCCTATTCAATTTCCTTCCGGGGTCATATGAAATGCAGCCATTACTCTAGTTTATTACATGGTACATCTTATTTACCTATTCTTCAAATACGCATAATGTACATCCTAACATTTCTTGCTTGATACTTGCAGAAACAGAAATTTTGAAATAAAATTGAAGCTGATGCATTTTTAGCAGACTTGAAAAATACTAAGTATACATGATAATCTGTATGGAATATAATTTCATATAATTTTATATCTTAGTTTTTCTTATGATTAAAACATATTAAAAATTAAATTCAAATAGGCCTAGCACGTGCAAGTGTGCTTTCACCTCTAGTTCAACCAAGTTTTGAGACTTTCTTGAAAGAGTAAAATACGCGAGCGGTCCCTAAACTATTAGTCGATTCTCATCCAGGTCCCTATTATTTGAAATTGTAGTTTTGGGTCACTAATCTTTTTAAGTGGAGTTCGCCCCGATCCAAATCTGCAACGTGACAGCCCTGGAGCTGATGTGGCGCTGACTTGGTCGTCCATGTCACATAAATTACTTAAAAAATTGGAAAAAATCCTGAAAAATTTAGAACTCATAAAAAATACGGGAATCATAAAACAATTCAGAAAAAATCATAAAAAATTAGAAAATTGATAAAAAAAAATAGAAAAACCATAAAGAGGGAATATCATAAAAATGAAGGGAAAATGATGAAAAATTGACACAAAACCTAGAAAACCATAATAATAAGAAAATATCATAAAAATCATTACAAATTTAAAAAGTCGCACTTGAGTGCTCCCATAGTCACAATGCTAGAGGTCTTGTGCTTACAACTATAGAAGCATTAAAGGCGACCACACTGACTTTATGTTTCTTTTCATAATTTTATGATTTGTTTCATATTTTTAATGCTTTTAAAATGCTTTTCCATTATTTGTTATTGATTTCCTCATTTTTAATGATTTTCCTGTATTTTTATGATTCTTTTGATATTTTCGATATGTTTTTATTTATTTTTGGTATTTTTATGTTTTATGTTTTTATGTTTTTCAAAATAATTTTCCACCATTTTAGTGATTTATTTCATTTTTATTGATTTTCCTGTATTTTTATGTTTGTTTATTCATTTTCCCTTTTAAAACTAATTTACGTGGCATGTCAGCACCACGTCAGCTTCAGGGCTATCACGTGACAAGTTTGGACCGGGACGAACCCATTTTAAAAAATGAGGGACCCAAACTGCAGTTTTGTAGAATGGAGAGCTAGATGAGAATCGACTAATAGTTTAGGGATTGCCCGTGTATTTTACTCTTCTTGAAAAATAGGACTTCTTGTTGGAGTGGATTTTCTTAACAAAATCCATAAATTAAAATCTAGGTACACATGCAGGACTGTTGGAATTATTGTAAGATCACCAAATCATCTATAAATGTCATGTCCCTCCATGTTAGCGTCTAAAAAAAACTAAAACGTTCTTAGATCGGTTGATGAACCAATTGTTTGATTTTGATAATTTAACAACCATTTTAACTTGCTTTGGTGATTATGGATCGAATTAAGGCTAAAAATAAAGTTCAGTGACTAAGTAGGTACTTTCTCTTTAAGAAAATACGGGACAACAGGAGTGAGTACAGGAGTGCCTCTCTGCAGAAAACTGCCTGTCTATGCGCACATGTTGGCGATAGCGCAACTACGCCAATTGGCATAGTTTCTTAGGATCAAGCAAAAACCAGTAGCCTACATTTATACTTTCATGATCACGTTAAATTCGTTGCATAGATGTTTAGAATTGAAATAGTTTTTCTACCATTTTTGCCTTTTCAACAGCAAAAGGCCCCATCTAACAAGTGAGCTTTTTACGGTCCATAGTACATCTTGGTCCCTCAAGAAACCTTAAATCTGAAGCATTGATCAGGTCACATCCAACGGTTCTTAATAGGTGAGGTACCACCCCTCCATCATAATTTGCAGGAATACCAAAGCTGAAAAAAGACATTTTTGTTTTTTTCTCTCCCTCCCTCCCTCTTTTTATTTCTTATTCTCTCTCCACAGATTGTTTGCCATCGGCTATTTCCACTATCACCGGCCATCCAACATCGTCGTCACCACCATCTCTACCTCCACCGGCAGAAGGGCAGCCACCACCCAAGGTACCGTCTCTCTCTCTCTCTCTCTCTCTCTCTCTCTCTCTCTCTCTCTCCCCCCATCCCACCAACCACTCAACGTTGCTCTTACTACTCACAACTGTGATCTATTCATGTCATTTGAACTAGCCTCTTTCCCTTTCACCACCACGTACTCTACCAGAGATCGCCTCCACCCGACACGCCGCCACATCATCAATGACCACGTCCGGAGGTCAAAAGGGGATTTAGAATTCAAAGATGCTTCACGTCTACCAAAGTTTGTCGCTACTATGGCTATAAGCCAAAACAAGACAGTGCAGGTATTCATATCCTAAATTGAAGCCAAAGACAGGCAACCCCCTGCTTTGCCCACTCGAAAAGCGCAAATAGGGAAAGTATAAGCAAAGTACCGTTCTGCCCTCAAGATTTCTTTTACTCGTAGGGGTAAAATTAGCATAAGTCCCATCGTGTATATAACCAAGGCCCTCAATCGAAATTAAGAATTATTTTACGCATCCTCGTCTCATTTTAGATTGTGCTTTCCTAGTATGGTCGCCTCTGAGTTTATGGAATCCACTACTTTTGGGGGCAATGTTCTCATAAATTCACTGGTTTGTGTCGCTCCGACCACACTACAAAATATGGCATTTCAGCTGAACTGATTTCAAAAGGGCATGCTAACTCTATTGTGGCACTTTGGATGCGTCATGGAAACAGTTTTCAGGACCTTAGTGGAGGGGGAAAATATCTAACGGGATCCTCTTCAGTACTGCCCACTGATATTGGGCCACTGACAGGTGGGTTAGGATTTGCTTCCGAAAATATTGAGAACCTGGCGGAACATAGTCCCCTCTACTTTAGGGTACAGCTAGCACTGCTCCAAGCGAACTGTTACAACTCACAAAAGACAAACAGCGCTAGTACTACGCACTCCAATATTGTTATCGTCGCATCATCGTCACTGCATGCTCACATGTTTTAGCAAGCTAATTAAAGCGTTTAAGCATGCTCCTGCCCGAACTAATCATCACCGCCACTGGTCCCTGCAAGCATGCAGGAAAACCCCATAGGCATCGTCGAAAAAGAAGGAAAAAAAAAAAAGGACGCACGGCGATGATCCACCTGCATAGGGATGGCATAAATACCCATGGGTCCGGGTACCCGTAGGTAATAGACCTGATGGGTCTAGGTCTAGATCTAAGAATGAATCCATGGGTACGAAAGTTAGGGTCTGAGTCTAGGTTTGGGTCTGGGTCTGAATTCAATTTTAGATCCATGGGTACCCAGATCCATATCCGAACTGTAGCATAGACATGTGAGCCTAATTAAATATGTGTGTTGCTGAATCGAATGTTGTTTGTTGTCTTGTGTTTAAATCTTTTAGTTGTGACTGTTAGAGTACTTTATATTTGTGATAGCTTATATTTGATTATTTGTGTTGTATCCAGTTGTATGGCTAGTTAATTTTTTTTGCTTATATGCTCTTGTAATGCTACTAATTGTTGTATATGTGACATAGTTGTAATGTATATTTGTTGTTGATTCTAAAATGTTATTTGATGTTTTTATAAATTTTTGAGTCTAGGTAGACCCGATGGGTCCGGGTTTGTACATAGGTATACGTTTGACTTTGGACCCATTACAATTTTTGGGTCTAGGTTTGGATCCGACTCTTGGGTCCTGTTTCTAGGTTCATGGAGACTGGACCTAGACCCATTGCCATCCCTACACCTGCAACAGTTGACATCGCTGCAGCCTACAGGCTGCAAGGTTTCTTCGATCCATGCGCGCCCCGCCTGCTCTCGTGCTGCTCCAAGAATGGCCGTCAATAGGCGTCGTCGAGAGGTGAAAGTCTAAGGTGCTGTTCTTTTGAGCTGATCTGAACAGCTGAACTGCTAAAATGACTGAATTTCAAGAGCTTGTGGAGATAATCTCAAGATTCGAATCCATTTCGTTTGACTTACTTTTTAAAGCGTTAGAACCCACCTTCAAAACAGCGAAAAAACAAATTTAAAAACTTAAAGCATATGTATTTTCAAAACATTGATAAATCGTTAAGCTGCTAAGCCGTTAAGCTGAATTGGGCCTAAAACTTGAATGCATGAGGCGTCTAGGCATGAGGAATGGAGGATCGAGCAATGTTGCTGCTTTTGGGCGTCTAATCTTTCCAATTGGAAATGAGCAACGTGCACCGGACTACATTACGACAATCAGGGCCGATGCAGAAAACAAAAATCGTACGGACGATCCGGCTGCCGCGCCTAGGACTTCAGCATGGCTAAACCTTTGGATGAGTCTAGCTTATGAAATGCAACTCATTTGCTCAGCCTGGCCATCCCATCGAGAGAGAGAAAAAAAAAAAGAAAAAAAAAGAAGAATTTTGTTGCATTATGTTGGTCTCTTTTCGCATAGGCTCCAATGCAAAGGATGCAACTTAACCATATATCTTTGATCATTTTTTACGCGCACTCCGTTTCATGTAAAAGAATTAACAACTCCGCAAACAAGACTGGCCTGTAGATGGAAGCGGCTAAACACCATTATTTGCATCCACTCAAACATGAATGTTTCAATCAGGCCTGACCGAATAGATGTGCATGCAAGCAAACAACACTATAAAGTTTAGCTTAAAATAAATTGCTGATATAGAGTATGCTGAAATGTTACTAATATAATTAGGGTCTATTCTCGTCATCTTATCTTATTTGACTTATTTGCTTATCGAACTTATTTTTTAATTTTAAAAATTTTTGAATAAAATCAAGCTTTTAGAATAGTCCTCAACATAAAAATGTCAAATTAAAAAATCATTATTTTTAATTAAGCAAAGACAAGTAAAATAGACAAATAAATCAAATAAACTAATGAGAAAAGGCCCTAAAGTTATATGAGCTTGCTTAAAAGTCAGAAGCATGAAGGCTACAGTACTATGGACCTGCCCCTTGACTCTAGCTGGCTAAACTCTTCAAGGTTGTATATACTTAAGCTAGATTTTATACTTCATTAAGAGCATGTCTAATGTTAAGCTCATTTTTTTGTCCATTCCTGTAGAAAATAGGGTTTGTAAATAATGAACAATAGGTTGGAAGTAAAATATAAAAAAGAGATATGTAGGGATTGGATAAATACGCTTGGCGTTATTTAGGCAAGAAAAGATTTTAGCATATGAATTGTGCAGTTGAGAAACAAACGGGTAAGAAAATGGTTTAGCTTTGGACATGCTCTATAGTTATATGGACTTGTTGGTTAATTAATTTTTAGAATTTTGGAAGGAAAGAACATATGTTTCTAAACTCTGTTACGTTCCCCATGTTGGAGAAACATATATATATGTCGATATAGCGCAGTTTTTAAAGCTGCTTATAGTTTAATCCAATATCCAATTTTGCATAGTAAAATGCCGCAAAATCAAATTGAACGATCTAACTTTCTGAAGCCAGAGACAGCTTGCCTTAGGCCTGTTCTTTTTAGTATATTTTATTTAACTTATCTACTTATTCGACTTATCTCTGCGAGATAGTCTCGAGAGTTCGATCCATTTCGTTCGACTTGTGTTTTAGAACTTTTAGACAAGTGTTTGAGAAAGAAGAACTAGATTCAAAATTAAAATTTTTAAATTTAATTAAATAAAGATAAATAAATAGACATGTAAATCAGATAGCCTAACGTGAACAATTCCTTAAGTGAAGTTCATTCCGACTGGAGCTTGTATTGAAATCTTACTATAGTTTGCACTATAATACACATGCATACCTATAACGGCTAAACCTTTATACGGATAACATATATAAGGCCTCGTTTTTTCCTGCGTACATTGTATTGGCGTATTATAATAGATTTGAGAGCCCTCAAAAATAGGTCTAGAGATTAAAAAAAATAAATAAATAATGGTTTTAGGATCTTTGAAAAGACTGCTAAAAGCCACGAAAAAATCGTTACAAATTATCACAACATATATGTTATATAAAAATAATAGAAGCCGCTACAATAATACACAACGATACGTAACGCTGCTGAAAATAACAATGTCTCCCGAGCTTGATTCGCTTCCTCCGTATTCCGCAGGGGAAAAAAAAAATATCCGCGTGCCCTTTCGCTGTTACATAGTCCGTGCACCACCCGTCGGGCGCGTAGGTGTGCGCGTACGCGCGCGCCACTACTCGTCATGCGGCGCCATCAGTGGCAGGCGCCGCTCGTCCGGGAGGGCCGGGCCGTACGCACGTCGTGATTGACCGACCACCCATGACCCATCGCCCATCGGCCCGCCACGAAAATGCCCCGTGCGCGTGCGGCCCGCCCTTCTCCCCGACCCGGCGCTTTCCGACAGCAACGCCACCCACCCGACACCAAGTAGTTAACCCGTTTCTCACTCTTCTCTGTTTGGTCAGAAACCCGGGGGGGAAAAGAAAATTTATGTCAAACGCTAATGCTAATTTTAGGTTTTTCTAAAAAAATATAAATGTTAAATTTGAATATGAAATATTCTGAATTTAGAGTTATTTAAGCTTATTTTTCTCGATCAACTTGTTGAATTAAGCCAACTCAAGGCACTTGTTATCCTACCAAATCTTTTTTTTAAAAAAAAGAGTGGTAGGAGAACTACCGTCCTATTTCATTGATCAGAAGAAGAAAATAAAAATAAAAAATCCGTGCAAGCACAAAGTACAACCACAGCACACCGGTGCAACCCTGGTCAAAGCCAGACACACCTCCGACCATCGCCAGGAACACCGCGTACACAGGAAAAAGGAGGGATGCAGTCTACTACTGTCATCTAGGCCAAAGGTCGAACAGGAGAAAGATACAGGGGAGGGAGAAAGGGAAACACCACCAACACTCACATAGCTACGAGCTACTCCTGTAGCAGCAGACTCAGCAAAGCCTAGAGCGCAAGAAGGTAACCATGACGCCTACAACAAGGTAGCGACAGGGAAAACCCACCGCCGTCGCAACATTGCTAGGGTTTTCACCAAGAGCAGCGAAAGGTCCGAAAAGTGATGTCTCAAACGAGAGAACGACACCAAAGGTGACACCAACACCAGCCCGAAAGGACAGGGCTTTCGCCTAAAACCTGTGCTATTAACGCACAAGGCAAGGGCCATCGATGGTCAATAGCAACAGAAGAACCGAGTCGCCGGCCGAAGACGTAGAGCCAGAGAGCGAACATGAACGCCGCCATTCAACGCGGAAGAAGCCGCCCTCGCCATCCAACACCTCGGAGAAAGGGAGGGTCAAGACGGCGTGGACGGGACCAAGCCAAGAGGCAGAGAACAGGGACGCCACAGGAGAAAGGTCGCCAGCCAATGTCGCCGAAGAGGGGTCACCAAGCTTAGTAGCCTGCGCACGGGAAGCGAAGAAAACCAACCGCCGCTAATGTGGAAAACGTTGTAAGATCAAGCCTCCCTTGGGCTTAATGTTTTGGTAATTGATGCCAACTGGGCCTCGACGGATCGCATCAAAGCTAAGGATCTTATTTTCTAGTTCTTCTATTTTCCTTGTGTGCGTGTCTGCTTCTGGCCCATCCGGCCTATTGATGTCTGCAAGATCATCTCTCTGGTTGTAGGTCCCACTGAGCACAAGTTCCAGTCCATCTGAGTGAGTTCGAGCGGGTTCTAGAGATGCCAGATGTCCAGGGTTCGAGAGAGTTCGGGGGAGTACAGCTGTCCAGGGTTTTCGTAGCCGCCAAGTTCAAAGCCAGATATTTTTCTTTAGGCGCGAAACCTCCCGCCGATTCCACAAGTCGACAAGATAGGCCAACAACCCTAGGTGTGACGTCGGGCAAAGTTGGTATAGCCAAAACTCGAGTGGAAAAATTTCAGCCCACCGGACGGCGTCCGTCCGCAATCGGACGGCGTCCGGTGAGCCCAAGCCAAATTCTACCTAAGTCCAAAATTCACACCCACCGCTTGGACGGCGTCCAATCGTCTTCGGACGGGTCCGACAATGAGGGTTCCCAACGAGTGAGCTCGAAATTTGGCTAAGTCCCAACGCCTAGCCACGCCGGACGGCGTCCGATCGAGACCGAGACGGCGTCCGGTGAAGAAGAAATTTGAGCGCGAGGATCTTGAACGGCGTCGTAAGCGTCCGACGACGGGTTACCCTCACTATCGGACGCGTCTCGATAGTTTACGAACGCGTCCGATGACGGCTAAACCAGAGACCGAACACTGGCGGGCGCCTGTTCCTGTGGCAGCGCTTCGCCGGACGATCCGAAAACCACGGACAGGCGTCCGACGGCAATAAATTTTGGCAAAACCAACTGTCGGACGGCGTCCGACGGGAACCGGACGGCGTCCGACCGAGTGATCTGAAACTCGCGATTTAATCTGAGCCGTCCATTTCTAGGGTTCCGCCTTGGGCCTATAAATAGGGGCTTAGTGTACGGGGTAAAATTGAGAGAGCCATCATTAGCAGCCACCCCTTGCCTTAGCCACCCATGAGAGCTCCTCCCATGGCACCCACCTCCACCTAGGGTTCCATGTGCTTGAGAGATTGAGAGGGAGAAGAAGAGAGGAAGGAGAAGAAGAAGGTGATCCCTACCTCCTCCCATCATCTTCAAGGTTTGCCCCATCTCCCATGGCGTTGTTGCCCTAGTTTTTATGGGGAGTGAGAAGGGGTAGTGGTGAGAGACGATCTCGATCTTGTGCTCTTGGGACTTCGCCGCCGGAGAGATCGTCGCCACGCCACGGGCTTCATCAACCGTATGACTACATCCGCTCCATCCGTTGGAGGCACAAGTCCGCCGTGTGTCGGCGGCCATCTCCGTGTCGGGGTGCCACGGTTTCCGTGTGTCGAGCCAAATCCTCCATGTGTTGGGGGTGTCTCATGTGTTGAGACGAAACCCACCGTGTGTCGGTGGTCGGTGCCGTGTGTCGGTGCGGTGGGTGTGAGTGCTCTCGCCAGAGAGAACTCGCCTCAGTGAAGGCTTGGGCTCGCCTACCATGTGTTGGTGAAGAGCTACCATGAGTGGATTGAGGGCTAGGGGCGAGAGAGTCCCGACTTCTCTGTGAGAAGTTTCCTCAGCGAGACGTGGTGCTCATGTGTTGAGCACCGAACTTCGGTAAACACCTCGGTTTGCGTCTCCTCATCTTACTTGTTTAATTACGCATATTGTCTTGATCGCTTGCATGTGAGTGCCATCGAGCCTCCTAGTAGTCGCTTGTGCATTATTGTGATCATTTCCGCAACTAGACTCTAGGTCAATCGATAGCTTGGGCTCTTAATTTGATTAAGTAAATCAAGCGAATCGAGAGAAGTAAAATTTGAAAAGGGCCGATTCACCCCCCCTCTCGGCCTAGGATCCTTACAAGTGGTATCAGAGCACGGGTCTCTAGTTGCTTAACCGCATAGAGATGGCCGACGGGGGTAGTGTAGCCGCCAATAGGATTCCTCTGTTTAGTGGCACTAATTTCAGCTTTTGGAAGTTGCGAATGAAAGTATTTCTCCAGGCAATGGGAATGGATGTTTGGAGAGTTGTGGAGTCTCCTCATGGTGTCACACTCACTAACAATATACCTGCCACACCCGCTCAAAACAAACTCCTAGAGACCGATGCTAAGGCCATGAACGCCTGCTTTGTGGTTTGAGCATGGAGGTCTTTGATAGAGTTAGCAATCTCACTAGTGCACACGAGATATGGATCACACTCATTGAGATTCACGAGGGCACCTCACCGTTAAGGAGGGTAGACTAGTGGTTGTCACGGAGCGTTTTGATCGATTGAATGCTTCCAAATGAAAATGTCAATGCTATGTTTACTCGGCTTAACCCCATCCTTAACGAGCTTAAGGGCTCGGTCACACTGCTGCCAATGATGAAGTGTGCGGAAAATGTCGGATCCTCCCCAAGAAGGACTATCGGGACATCATCACCTATCTCACCAATAGTGGTGATGTGGAGAACCGCTCCCACAGCCTTTGCTCAAGAAGATCACCGCCATGAGATGATGCTCCTTAATGATCGTGAGGATTCCCCGCCCAAATGAAGAATCAAGTGATTGCTCTCAAGGCCGGTGGATCTAGACAGAGTGGTCTCAAGTCAAGTCAATCGAGGACGGTGGTGAGATGAGTTGGAGCGAGCTTGAGGAGGGCTTCAACACTTCGCCTGCTCATGAAGCAAGCCGGCCAATTCATGAGCGTAAACGACTATGGAGGCAAGAAGAGGATGAGCCAAACACTCATGCGCCATACCGATGCTATGAGTGTCGGAGAAGGGACACATCGCTTCAATGTGTCCTCGGAAGGAAACACCAAGTACAAGGACAAAGGAAAGGACAAGGGTGATGGCGAGGCGAGGCACAATGACAACAAGAAGAAGACTCCCGAAGTCTGGATTCAAGGTCGCTCCTCACAAGGCAAGAAGCTAGCCTTTGTGGGAGAATGGGTGACCGATGATACCTCCAGTGACACGCCCGCTTCGAGATGAGGAATCACCGATCAAGAGTTGGCCACCATGGCGATAGCCGAGTCTCATGCCACCTCATCCATCTCTCGCTCCAAGATGTCTCACGGCCGTCATCGAGGCTCGAGAATGGTATTCGATGACGATGGGGCTTCTTCCACTACTTCCTCTACATCGGCAAAGGCTTCACCGACTCCCGGCACTTCCAAGTGCACGATGGCTCGACCTAGTGGCGAGGTGGCGACTGGTCCGACTCGAGGAAGATGTTGAAGGCATGCGGGATTGTCTTAGGGAAGCTTGTGAGCCCTATAAGCATGAGACACTAAAGAACCTAGAGCTTGGTAAAACTTTGATTGCTTTGCAAACTAAGTGCAAAAACCTTGTCTCTAGATGTGATAGCTTAGAATCTGAGCATGTTACTTTGCTAGGTTCTAACAAAAATCATCATCTAAGTGCAATGTGCTAGAACAAGAACGCGATGCTTTGAATGAATCCTTAGATGATCTCATGACTACTTATCATACACTTAGGGAGAACCATGAGACACTTCGCTAAAAATGATGAATTGGTTGCTTTGCCTCTTGCTCAACTAGTTGATACACTGTTGATGCTTTGGATGTTGCTTGTGCCATGCACATTATACATTGCTATTGCACCTGTTGTTGATTTGACTCTTGCTTGTCCCGAGGTTGCCCATAATTGCCTTTGGATTAGTTTCCACCTCTAGCAGTTCCTCTAGCAATGCACTAGTGTGTACACCTGATAATTGTAAATTTGCACTAGCTGCTAGGGAGCTCGCTATTGAAAATGCTGAGTTGAAGTCTAAACTTGAGAAATTTGATAAGGGGCTTGGGAAGTGCTATGAGGGTAGCCTAGCCTTGGATAAGATGCTCAAGGAACAAAGAAAACCTTCCCAAAAGGGTGGCTTGGGTTTTACCCCTGAGAAGCCAAAGGGGAGGAAGAAATCAAGTGTTTCTCGAGCATCTACCCATAGGCAAGGGTACTATCAGGCTCCTCCCAAGAAGAGGCATGGTAACAACTTGCACACTAGCAACAATGTTTCTAGGATGAACAATGGGCACGGCACTTGGCAAGGACCTCCTAGGCACTATAACTCCACATGGCGAAGAAAGAAACAATAGTGCTTGGCAATATGGTTCTAGATCCTATAACAATCGGCAAGGCCCTAGGTATCACAACACTTGGCAATCACCTAGGCGAATTTCTCGAATGGACCTCCTAGGCACAACATTGGTAGGACACATCCACCTAGGCACCAAAACCGCAACACTCCCATTCACACACAACCAAGATTCCCTAGAGCACATATCGAGTTGTATGATCAATACTTGCTCAAGAAAAATGATCGTGGTAGGATGATCGCTAGATTTGTTGGGCTCAAGTTTGAGAATGAGCACAAGGCACATGTTTGGGTGCCTAAGTCATTGATTGATCGCTTTGCTCGTGTTGCTTCTGGTTTGAAGGCTAACCCTCGGGGACCTCCTGTGTGGGTCCCTGAGTCACATAAGTGATCTTCTCTTATGACAGGTGAACTACCGGAGTGGAGGGTGCCATTGGATCATTGACAGTGGTTGCACCCAACACATGACCGCAACCCCTATTGTTCACCTCATTAGGGAGGAATGCAAGATTCCCCAAGGTCACTTTTGGAGATGGAAGCAAGAGCAAGGTTCTTGGAGTGGGAAGGTAGCAATTTCTTGAGATCTTTCAATTGATAATGTGCTACTTGTGAAAACTTTGAGCTATAACCTCCTCTCTGTTGCCTAAATATGTGATTTGGGGTTCCATTGCAATTTCTCACCTGAGGGTTTGTTGGTTTTGAACAAAAATGAAAAACTTGTGTTCAAAGGCTTTCGTTTTGAAAACTTGTTTCTTGTGAACTTTAATGAGCCTGCCGCATCCGTCTCGACTTGTCTTGTCGCCAAAGTCTCTCTTGGTTGGCTTTGGCATAGACGTCTTGGGCATGTCGGCATGGCAAATTTGAAGAAACTTTTCAAAAACGAGTTGATTCTTGGTGTGCAAGATGTGACATTCGAGAAAGACAAGCTATGCAGTGCCTGTCAGGCCGGCAAGCAAGTGGCAAGTTCACATCCTGCCAAGAATGTCATGTCTACATCTCGACCTCTTGAGCTTTTACACATGGATCTTTTTGGGCCAACTACCTATGTGAGTATCGGGGGAAATCTCTATTGCTTGGTCATTATTGATGACTTCTCCCGATACACCTGGGTCTTCTTTCTACCTGATAAAACTCCAACTGGAGATGTTTTCAAAAAGTTTGTAAAGAAAGCCCAAAATGCTTTTGATTGTACCCTCAAGAAGGTGAGAAGTGACAATGGGACGGAGTTCACTAACACTTGCTTGAGATCTTCGTGATGAGTTAGGGATTGATCACCGTTCTCACTACCTACACCCCTCAAAAAATGGGGTGGTTGAGAGGAAGAACAGGACGCTCATCGAGATGGCGAGGACAATGTTGGATGAGTACAAGACTTCACATCTGTTCTGGGCTGAAGCAGTCAACACAGCCTGTCACTGCATCAACAGGCTGTACCTTCACAAGCTCCTGAAGAAGACGTCTTACGAGCTGCTAGTGGGAAGACGACCCAATGTCTCCTACTTCAGGGTTTTTGGCTGCAAGGTCTACATCAAGAAGAAGCGGGAGCACTTGGGCAAGTTCCAGAGTAGAGTGGACACGGGAGTTTTCTTGGGGTACTCAGCCAGAGGGTCTTCCTTCAGGGTGTACAACGAGAGCAGCGGTCAGATTGAGGAGACCTGCGATGTGAAGTTCGACGAATCCAATGGGAGCCAAGGAGAGCATGAGAACTTGGATGATGTGGGCGGTGAGCAGTTGGCAAGAGCAGTGGAGGAGATGCCTGCTGGTGATGTGAGGCCAGTAGAGGTTCAGAGGGATACCGAGGTGGTTCCATCACCTCTCACCCCTGAACCAATGCCAGACTCAGGGGGAGCATTGCCTCAAAACAGCTCAAGTGTGGAGCCAGTTCCAGAGGCAGATACAGCTTGTGAGCCAGATGCAGAGTCAGCCGAGCTACCACCTCAGTTGATCAAGACCCATCACACCATAGCTCGTGATCATCCAGCTGATCAAGTGATTGGGGAATTGACTCAAGGTGTGCAAACAAGGTCAAGGACAGCTAGCGTCAGTGAGGTCAGTGCTTTGGCAAGCTTCTGTGAGCACACGGCGTTTGTGTCTGAGCTTGAGCCAAAGAAAGTGGAAGAGGCTCTTAGTGACCCTGACTGGATCAATGCTATGCACGAGGAGCTGAACAACTTTGAGAGGAACAAAGTATGGATTTTAGTGGAAAGACCAAGCGATTGCAACGTGATTGGCACCAAGTGGGTTTTCAAGAATAAGCAAGATGAACTTGGAGTGGTGGTGCGCAACAAGGCTAGATTGGTCGCCCAGGGTTTCACACAGATTGAGGGAGTTGACTGTGGTGACACCTATGCCCCTGTGGCTCGTCTGGAGGCTATCAGATTGCTTGTGGCATTCTCTACATGTCACAACATCATCCTCAAGCAAATGGATGTGAAGAGTGCCTTCCTCAACGGGTACATTGGAGAGCTAGTGTATGTGGAGCAGCCTCCGGGGTTTGAAGATCCTCAATTACCCTGACCATGTGTTCAAACTGTCAAAGGCTTTATATGGTCTCAAGCAAGCTCCCAGGGCATGGTACGAGAGGCTAAGGGACTTTCTGATCGGCAAGGGATTCACGGTCGGAAGGGTCGACACGACTCTATTCACTAAGGTGGTGGATGGAGATCTGTTCCTGTGCCAGGTCTACGTAGATGATATCATCTTCGGTAGCTCAAATGAGTCCTTGGTCAAAGAGTTCAGCGACATGATGAGCAAAGAGTTCGAGATGTCGATGATGGGAGAATTGAACTTCTTCCTGGGATTTCAAATCAAGCAACTCAAGACCGGGACTTTCATGTGCCAAGAGAAGTACATCCACGACCTGCTCAAGCGCTTCAACATGGATGACTGCAAGCCAATCCGGACACCAATGGGGACGAACTGCCACCTCGACCTCAATCAAGAAGGTAAACATGTCGACCAAAAGCTTTATCGTTCCATTATTGGTGCTTTGTTATACTTGACTGCATCTAGGCCGGACATCATGTTTAGTGTGTGTATGTGTGCTAGATTTCAAGCCTCCCCTAGAGAAATGCATATGATCGCTGTGAAGCGAATTCTTCGATATCTGAAACACACACCTAGCATAGGTCTTTGGTTCCCGAAGGTGCGCGATTGAGCTCCTAGGCTATTCGACTCAGATTATGCCGGGTGCAAGATCGATCGCAAAAGCACTTCCGGCGTGTCACTTTACTGGTAGGTGTCTTGTGTCATGGGCGTCAAAAGAAACAGAACTCCGTGGCGCTATCTACCGCGAGGCCGAGTATATAGCGGCAGGAGTTGTTGTCTACCGATTGCTTTACTTGACACGATCCTTTGTTTGACTTTGGGCTTAAACTTGACCATGTGCCTCTTCTATGCGACAACGAGGCGCGGTGAAGATAGCGTGCAACCCGGTCCAACACTCACGGACCAAGCACATTGATGTCCGTCATCATTTCCTTCGGGATCATGTGACAAAGGCGACATTGTGCTTGAGCACGTCTTGACACGGAGGACCGACTTGCCGACATATTCACCAAGCCACTCGATGAGGCACGATTCTGCAAATTGAGAAATGAGTTAAACATCTTAGATAAGTCAAACATTGCACGACTTGATCGCGTGGCTATGTCATTCATTGCAAATCTTTTAAGCCGCTTTGAGCATTTAGGTGCTTTGCTTGTTATCTTGGATGTTGTTCATTGCCTATATGTTCATCACATGAAATTGATAGTTATAGCATGTGTTTACCTTGTTACTAGCTCAACACGTGCTTAACTCAATATATCATGCAATTGAAAGCCATGAGCATGTGTTAGGAGGGCTATAGCTTCTAGTCTCATTTGATTGCTCTAAACTCTTTGGTTGATCATGTGCTTCTAAGTCTAGATTGTGTTCTTCCATTTTGCACATGTCTATACTTATTTGAATTGAGCAATTTTGAGAAAATGTTGAGCCATATTTGCAAAATGTGCGAAAATATGATTAAGCATGTCTCACCAATGACTCCTCGATGAGATAGCTTGCCATTGCACTAGGCATGAACTTAGGGATAGCTTTGGATGACCGAGACGCTCATCTTCAAGGTCATCTTTGGGTGGAGTCGCCTATGGTTTGAGACATAGTAAATTTGAGAAAATTCAAGATGAAAAATGTGAAACTTTTCAATAATGAGCTCAACCAAAATGTTTTAGTCTCAAATAGGCTTGGTGATAGATAGTGTAGCTTGGAGTGCATCTTCTAGTGCTATGGTGCATCATGTGTCTCCTTTGAATTTTGGAGCAACTCTTGATACTTCTAGCTATTGTTCATCTTATATCTGCTCTAGGTCATAATAACTTGAATTACACATCTACCAATTTGGCTCTAATTGATCTTGTGACATCGTGACCTTGAGATGGCTAGATTTTGAGTGTGATGAACTTATCGGCGTGTTTGCACTAGTATAACTTCCAAAGCGCTTAATTAGTTCTCACTCCCTTGTTTTGCTACTTTCGGTCATTGATGACAAAGGGAGAAATAATAGCAAATCCATGTACATGTTTTGAATGCTTGGGGAGAATTGATTTGATTTTGGTTACAAGTGGTAGGTTTAGAGCTCCTAGGATAGAGATTTGGATGGAGATGCTTTGCTCCATGAAATGTGATGAATTTTCAAGTGGCATGCATTAATTTAGGGGGAGCTCTAGTCTCACATACATTACACTCTATTAATTGGCCTAGTATCTTGTATGTGTTCAATGGCGTGCAATGTTTCTGAACTAACCCATTGCACCAGAGATTGTATTTTGTTTGCCTGGTCATGTTGGATTTGCAGGTGTTGTCATCAATTACCAAAAAGGGGAGATTGTAAGATCAAGCCTCCTTGGGCTTAATGTTTTGGTAATTGATGCCAACTGGCCTCGACGGATCGCATCAAGGCTAAGGATCTTATTTTCTAGTTCTTCTATTTTCCTTGTGTGCGTGAAATCGCTTCGCCCATCCGGCCCATTGATGTCTGCAAGATCATCTCTCGGTTGTAGGTCCCATGAGCACAAGTTCGATCCATCCGAGTGAGTTCGAGCGGGTTCTAGAGATGCAGTGTCCGAGGTTCGAGAGAGTTCGAGAGTCTGTTGTCGAGGTTTTCGTAGCCGCCAAGTTCAAAGCCGATATTTTTCTTTAGGCGCGAAACCTCCCGCCGATTCCACAAGTCGACAAGATAGGCCAACAACCCTAGGTGTGACGTCGGGCAAAGTTGGTATAGCCAAAACTCGAGTGGAAAAATTTCAGCCCAGCCGGACGGCGTCCGTCATAATCGGACGGCGTCCGGTGAGCCCAAGCCAAATTCTACCTAAGTCCAAAATTCACACCCACCGTCGGACGGCGTCAAGCGTCTTGGACGGGTCCGACAATGAGGGTTCCCAACGAGTGAGCTCGAAATTTGGCTAAGTCCCAACGCAGAGTCCTGTCGGACGGCGTCCGTCGAGACCGAGCAGCGTCCGGTGAAGAAGAAATTTGGCGCGAGGATCTTGAGCGGCGTCGTAGCGTCCGACGACGGGCCACCCTCACTGTCGGACGCGTCCGATAGTTTACGGACGCGTCCGATGACAGCTAAACCAGAGACCGAACACTGGCGGGCGCCTGTTCCGCTGGCGGCGGCTTCCTTGACGATCCGGAAAACCACCGGACAGCGTCCGACGAAGCACAAATTTTGGCAAAACCCACTGTCGGACGGCGTCCGACGGGAACCGGACGGCGTCCGACCGAGTGATCTGAAACTCGCGATTTAATCTGAGCCGTCCATTTCTAGGGTTCCGCCTTGGGCCTATAAATAGGGGCTTAGTGTGCGGGTAAAATTGAGAGAGCCATCATTAGCGACCACCCCTTGCCTTAGCCATCCATGAGAGCTCCTCCCATGGCACCCACCTCCACCTAGGGTTCCATGTGCTTGAGAGATTGAGAGGGAGAAGAAGAGAGGAAGGAGAAGAAGAAGGTGATCCCTACCTCCTCCCATCATCTTCAAGGTTTGCCCCATCTCCCATGGCGTTGTTGCCCTAGTTTTCATGGGGAGTGAGAAGGGGTAGTGGTGAGAGACGATCTCGATCTTGTGCTCTTGGGACTTCGCCGCCGGAGAGATCGTCGCCACGCCACGGGCTTCATCAACCGTACGACTACATCCGCTCCATCCGTTGGAGGCACAAGTCCGCCGTGTGTCGGCGGCCATCTCCGTGTGTCGGGGGTGCCACGGTTTTCGTGTGTCGGAGCCAAATCCTCCATGTGTTGGGGGTGTCTCATGTGTTGAGACGAAACCCACCGTGTGTCGGTGGTCGGTGCCGTGTGTCGGTGCGGTGGGTGTGGTGCTCTCGCTTGTGAGAGAACTCGCCTCAATGTGAAGGCTTGGAGCTCGCCTACCATGTGTTGGTGAAGAGCTACATGAGTGGATTGAGGGCTAGGGGCGAGAGAGTCCCGACTTCTCTGTGAGAAGTTTCCTCAACGGAGACGTAGGTGCTCATGTGTTGAGCACCGAACTTCGGTAAACACCTCGGTTTGCGTCTCCTCATCTTACTTGTTTAATTACGCATATTGTTTTGATCGCTTGCATGTGAGTGCCATCGAGCCTCCTAGTAGTCGCTTGTGCATTATTGTAATCATTTCCGCAACTAGACTCTAGGTCAATCGATAGCTTGGGCTCTTAATTTGATTAAGTAAATCAAGCGAATCGAGAGAAGTAAAATTTGAAAAGGGCCGATTCACCCCCCCCTCTCGGCCTAGGATCCTTACAAACGTCAAACTATGCCACCGAGCACCTCACAGGGAGGGGAGGGCAAGGAGGTAACTGGGTAAAGATGGGACCAAATTAGAAACAGGGTCGCCGTGCTGCCGAAGGACAGGAGACGGCCAACCACGCCACCACGGGAGGAGCCGAGAAACCGTTGGACACACGGCCCTGGAGCCGCCTGCTCTGTCCGCTTCAGCTAACTACTGGAGCGGACCCCCCAACCGGCCTTCACTGAGACAGGATTAGGGGGAGGGGGGAGGAGAAGATGCAGGTGCCGAGCTCCGTCGAGATACGAGGCCACCGGTCCCACGACCCTAGAGCACACCCAATCCGATTGCTTCGGCCAACACCGCCAGATCCGAGCCTCCTACTCGTGGATCCGACCTCTCACGGAGCTGTTCCCCGGGCGGTCTCCCCCGAGACAGGCTTAGGAGGAGGGAAAGCCGACGCTGAGCTCCACCATTGTGCACGAAGGTGGGGACAAATAAGAATGGGAAGCGCGCCTCGGCCGCAGCGATGCTAACAACAGCCACAAAACCACGCATCGCCCTCGCCGATCCGCCCTGCCACGGGCACGCCGGAGAACCAGAGCGAGCCGGAGCCGACAACAATCCTCAACCACCGGAGCCCCGTCGAAGCCACCGTCATGAAACCGCCCTGACACATCGGGGCTCCCACAGGGAGGGGGAGCCAAAAGGAGCCGAAGGAGGACGACCCGAAGCAGCAGGAACGATAAAGCCTAGGAGAACGAAGATGCTGTCCAAGCCGCACAAGCGAATCCGGCCATCCCACCGAAAAAATCGGGAGGCCCCGAGCCCGCCGGTGGCACTGCACAGCCCAAGCAGTTGTATACACGGCAGATCAGGCCACCCGACGTCAGATCCGGCTGCCCACGGTCAGATTTAGCCACCTCTGTTGCACAGGGCGATGACAAGGATCCCCAGGAAGAGAGGGAGGGGGAGGACGGCGCCACCGCGCGTCGCCGGAACCAGCAGTGGAGGAGCTAGGGGAGCCACGCCTGGCAGCCATGCCGAGGAGTTGGCGGCACCGCCTGGCCGCCACGCCGCGGCCGCGCCACCACTTGCCATCACCAAATCTGAGAAGCGGGAGGCTGCAGATCCGGCGACCCCGCACCGGAGGGCCACCGTCCCAGAGAGCCCAGCGGCGCCGAGGATGCACAGCGACTGGAGCAGACATGGGCGCCGGCGGCTTCACCAAGCAGCTGCGAGGACAACGTGGCGGCGGCAACGGGCCCATGAACGGGGCTGACAGTGGGCGGCATCGTTGGAGAAGCAGCTAGCGGCGAGCCCTGGCCCACCGCAGCACCCTCCACACCGCCGAGCTCGGCACCGGCAGGCACTTCGCAGCCACCCACGCTGAGGTCAGGCGTGGCCCAGTTAGATCTGGCGGGTCGAGGCTAGGAGCTGCCGAAGAGGACTCCAGAGGGGAGAGAAGGGAGGGGGAAGGAGGCAGTGAAGGGGAGGAGGGTCATCGCTACCGCCGTGGCCTGCCGGCTGGTGGCGGCAGCAATCGGCAAGGGCTTGAGGCATCGGTGGTTGGCTCGGGCAGCAGTTTGCCCCTCGAGCCGCCTTGAAGGCGACGCGAGGGTCTCTGTCCGTCGTGCTTTGCGGAGATTATCCTACTAATTTTCAATATCGTCTATAGCCTACATCAAGGAGTACAACCGGTATAAATGGTTTCGTTTATTTGGTGTTGCTACAACCGATCGCGGATATTCTCTCACCTCTACATCACAATACCTTCACTATTATAAGGTGGACGGGCCATATGTCTTGTGCATGAGGTAATAGTCTATGTTTGGGCGTCATGTACCCTCACGGCTTCGACTGACTGGCACGTGGCGACACGTTGTGCTCTCGGCGGCCTCATCATCGATCGTCGTCCTTGTCACGCTCGTGCCTCCAGCTTCAGGTGACGAGATCTTCCTTGATCATAGCAGCGGGTATGGGTCCCAATCTTATCATGAGAGAGGGGAGTATAATTTTTTAAGGATGCCAGAAGACCTGACCATGAAGTTTTGATCCTGCAAATGACCAAAGAACCAGTAATAACATAGTATAATTAAGCAATTTGATATTGCAAATAAAATTAAGAACAATTTGAATTAAGGTTTTGAAAACTCGGTCTTATTGGTCCAACCGACACAAGAAGAAGAAGAAGGTAGATTCATATGCACACGGAGAATTAAACCAAGCAAAACCCAAAGTTTAAGAAGCACGACGGCGGTCATAAATAGTATGGGCGACCAGGAGAGGGGCGTCGTCTACACTAGGACCCGCATGCATGCAACCCTAGAGACACATGGGGTTTAGCTTTTCATCAAATGGTAAAGCGCTGAAAGTTCGTATGTAGCCAACACGCCCCTTTGATGTTGGGCTCCTTAGATGGCCGAACATGACTCGGTGACGAATTATATGTCCTCTCATGCTAGTCTCAGCCGCCAAACGCTTCATGCATCGTAGCTTCATGCATCGTAGCAGATGTTTGCGCGCTGGACTCCCAACGGCGATGACTCGAACTAATTCGCATGAAAATTCATGACATCGATCATATCGTTTCTCAAATCCCTAACTGATGTACTCAAAACAATGAAAGCAGAAGGAGTGGAATGAATGAAGACGCAGGCTTGCTGGTGGTGTGCATGCTCGCCGCTTGAGCGCCCGGGAGAACGGCGCACGGAATAGCTGGGTGCACCACTGCACCGGCCGGTATATACCTAGAGCGACCGAGCGTGTCAATTAATCTCGGTCGTGTCGGGGATGGGGGCATGCAACGGCCGGACGCACGCACGCTGCTGTGCGCCACTGAACCGCGCGTCAACGTATACGAGCGCCGATTACTGTTCCAGAGCTACGGGTCGGTAGCTGCATCCATGCCATAAATTGGCAGGCGTTGGTCCCGGTTTATTAACCACGTTTCCGTTTATCATGCGTGCGTGCCTAGATTTGGAATGCGTCTGCTTCGTGGGATGTACTACACTAAGTAAGCGGGTCTTTTCTAAATACTCTCTCCGTCCTAATATAAGTAGTTCGTATAAATTTTTTTTAGTTGTTCCATAATATAAGGAGTCTCCTCATTATTTTCTTGGAAAAGAAGAGCAATTAACTCATAATTAAGCTATTCATGCTATGAAGTGCATGCTTTTGCTACCTTTAGCTATTAAAGCTATTAATTAAGCGCATGGGAAGGAGATGCATGCTTGCATGCACAGAAGCAAAAGATTAAAAATTAATTTATGATGCTTCGAATAACGAGATAATTAAAGATGATTTACTCTCTTAAACATCATTTCTTGCTCTTGATAAAAAATTTTATACGCCCTACATTTTGGGACGGAGGAAGTACCACTCCCTCCATTATTTTGGACATTGACACGGTCTACAAATTAAATAGATCTTTTACCATACAAAACTATTAAATTTTATTTATAATGCATTAAAAACTATAATATTATAAAAGTTCTTTTCAAGATGAATCTATCTATATGATTTTTATGTTCTCAATCTAAGAGCATGAGCAGCAGCTCCCCAATCAGGAGTGGCCTACATCAACTGCAGCAAGGAAATTCAAACTGCATTGGGCGGGCAGCAAGGAAGCAGCAAGGAAATTCAAACACGTGCTATTTAGGGAGCTGATGCAGACAGAGATACAAGAGCTGCTGCTCATGCTCTAAGTAGTTAAAAAATTCTCTATAAATAAAGTTTTAATACTTTGACTCAGGACAAATCTAAAATGACTACTATTTCATAACAGAGGGAGTATAACATAGTACACGGGTACTCTTCTTTTTTGTTCACGTCTTGCAACCATTACATGCATCTCCAAGAAAATCGACGGAAACATCGGATCAAATTTGAAGCAACTGTGCATAATTAATTAGCAGATCAAAAAAGATCCAACGGAAGAAGTTTTAGTCCAATGAGTGAGAACCTTGGATCTAGATGTTTGTGTCGTGTTGTTGGCTTTGCCGCGAGAGATCACACGTGGTGCCGACGCCGCAATTGAGTACGAATAGACACGGTGTTAAATCGTCTAAATAAGGTTGAACTTAATTAGTATAGGAAACTACCCTGTTGAAAAATACATTGGAAGTGGGGTGGACATTGGCTTTTCTGCGAGAAGTGAAATGACCATTAATATGGCAATAATTTGTACCAGGGTTCTAAAACCGATAACATATCTAGTGCTAATGTCATTTAGTTGTTAACATATTAATAATAGATCTGGACCATCTGATTCATGAGGAGCGCGCGGCTCAGATCTGAAAAAGTGGAATCTCCTTCCTACTAAGAAAATTAGGGTTTTTTTCGTGAATTGTTCAAGTGAGAAAATGGGCTTCCACCTCTCCAAATCAGAGCCACTCCTCATTAATCTAATGGCTCAGATATGTTATTAACATATCGGTTTGCCTTAAACCAGTAGCGGCTCGTCGCATGACATGCCACAATTGGGCGGCCACATACAGTGCGCGTCTTGGTCGCTGAAATTGGAGTGCCTCCCTTAACATATTAACACCCAATGGACATTTGCATTGAATATGTTGCCTTAGTTACGCTCCACCTCAATAATTAACCTGCGTGGTAAGTTGGTAACTATATAAGTGATATTGACATTAACGCGTCGGGAGTGTACTTACTCCCCGTGCATCCCTTTACAACTTTTTCAAACTGCCACATATAGAATGCTTCGTTGAGGTTAAGATAATTAATGAGAAGAGAAAGCACTTGTATAAAGAAATGAAGAGAACATAGAGAAACAGAGGAAATGAAAGAAACTAATCGCTAATTCGCCATATATAGTACATGGCCAACACCGAAACTGCCGCAGGAAATAGCTCGATCGGGACCAGCAGACACAAACACCTTCCTTGTCAACCCTACATCCCAAAGCAGCTGGTCCCAGGTTTTTCAGTCGCCCCACTACACTCACAAGTCACAAGCAGAGTAAAACCTCCTAATTAACTCCACCACTTCACACTTGCATTGCCCATTTAGCCCCATACATCCCATTCTATGTTTCTATCCTGCTCGCAGCTGGTTGCTAGTACCATGAGGAGTCACACCAACCCATGAGCAAAATTCTCCTACACTAGCAGCAGCGGGAGAAAGGTTCCTCGTCTCCTCTCTCTCTCTGTCTCTCCCCAATCAATCAAACCCTAACCCTACATCCCGGCTCTAGCTAGCTAGATCTCCGAGGAGGCGATGAGCGGGGAGCGAGATGCGCGAGAGAGGGCCAGCGGCGCCGCCGGCAGCAGCACCATCGAGTCTTTCTCGCAGCTGCCGTTCATCCGCCCCGCCGGGGAGAAGCCGCCGTCTAGCTCCGGCCAAGCGCCGCCGCCCATCCGGCTGTTCGGGTTCGAGGTGCCGTCGGAGGCGGACGAGGCCGCCGCCACCGACGATTTGCTGCAAGAAGCTGGTAGAGATAGAGCCGTCGCCGCCACCGCCACCGCCGCCGCCGATGCGACAGCTCAAGCGGCAGGTGCAAGCGGCGATGGCCACGGCGAGGCCCGGAAGTTCGAGTGCCACTACTGCTGCCGGAACTTCCCGACGTCGCAGGCGCTCGGCGGCCACCAGAACGCGCACAAGCGGGAGCGGCAGCACGCGAAGCGGGCGCAGTTCCAGACGGCCATGGGCATGGCCATGCACCACGGCCACTACTACACGCTCCCGGACCCCGCCCACGTCTACCCCACCTTCGACCCCTACCCCCACCCCCACCACCACCACCACCGCTTCGCCGCCGCACCACCGCCGCCGCCGCACTATCCTTCGTGGGCAGGCGCCAGGTACTACAGCGGGCCAGGGTCCATCACGCAGCCGATCAACGGCAGCCCGGTGGCGCCGGGGCAGTGGCGGGTCACCGCCGGCGTTGGCGTGGGCACGGCGCCGCTGGCCGCGCGACGCCAAGAACCGCCGGCGCAGCCGCCTCCGACGTCGCTGCTCCGAGGCGACGGGCCGGTGCTGCTCGGAGGCCCTGGCTCGACGTCGTTCTCGCCGTCGACGTCCTCCTCCTCGTCGTCCGCTTCGCCGCACGAGCGACGCCGCGCCCAGCCGGCGCATAACGAGAATGTGAGTTTGGATCTGAGCTTGTAGGCTTGTAGCTGTTGAGGAATCATGGTCGGTGTCATCTCCCCTATAATTGTTTCTTACAAAAACAAAAGCAAATGTTTTCCCTCTCACATGCTTGGATTTATTTAGTTCAGAGGATTAATATACCAATTATGGTTCTGGATCAGGTACTAAGATAGCATCTCTCTCCCCCCCTCTCTCTCTCTAGCTCTCTCTCTCCCCCCATGTTCTTGAGCCCTATATTTGCGCTTCTGAATTTAATCTTACTGAAAAAGTTAGGACAAGAGTTGATAAAAAGGGTTAGTATTTGTACAATTTCAGCTCTTGATTATTCACATATAGATAATTTTATGTTTCCTTGTTATTTTTACTTGTATTTCCACTCCTCTTTTAATGAATGGGCAAAGCTACTACTAATTTTTGAAATAAAAAATATTTCCCCCTATCGCCTAGCCTATTATCATTTTGCAATCCTCAATGTATTTAATATCGGTCAAATTTTTTCCGTTTTGTTTCTCACCTTGGCATTTCTGACAAGGCATGCAGCCGTCAGTTCTGGTAAAGTGGTAAACCAGTACGGTTTTTTTTTTCTGAAAGGAAATTTATGCTTGTTGCATCTTTTCTCAAAATTCTCCTTCTTATATGAGACTTGCACTGCCCTATTAGCAATAGCGATTTAAATTTCGGTAATAAAAAAATTTGGTACAATATGAAATTACTGAAATTCATGACATTTTTATAAAATTTTGCCAAAAAATAGAGCTTTCAAATTTTTTTTGCAGACGGGAGGAGCTAGGGAGAAAATCCCCCCGGCATGGTGCGCAGGCTGGCCTTGAACCTGGGTCTTCAGCGCTGCAACCCTCAGCGCTGACCAACTGAGCACTGCTTTCGAATTATAAACAAAAAAAATTAGTAAACCAAGGATTTGAACCATGCACCTCATGTTTGATCTATTGTGGACTACTCAGTGAGCTATACCAAAGGTTTTCTAAAGAAAGAAATTATGGCTTCTTTCTTATATGTTAGTCTCAGGTCTGATAAAATCTATTGAATTTTAAAAATTTTGGGAGGTGATTTATCATATCGTTCTGGACCAAAATTAACGGATTTCATAAAAGTTTGGCGAAATTTCACCCAAAAGATCCCTGATTGGCGGATATGCTTTCTTCTTCAATCTTTTGGAAATGGCTCTAATAGTCTAATTATTTAATTGGTCCTTGCTAAATTTTCTCAGAATTATATAATGGGCCAGCATGTGTATTTAACACCAAAATAATTTTCTCGGAATTACATATACGGCTTGTCTATTTAACACCAAAATTAAGTGCTTGAAATTGCCTCCACTGCCTCAACTGGACATCTAATATCCATGCATTGACTTTCTCTTTGAAATATTAGTTTCATAGTAGTATTTTTATATATGACAATATTTCCAATAAATCGGACCTATCATTTTTTTCGGGCAAGAAAATCCACACCATTAACAAGGGCATTGGCAATAATACAGACTACACGATTTTATTCTGAACAAGTATATATTGCAATTGGTTTCCAAGTTTTTTTATTAATACCAGTATATTTCAAATTTGAAGATCATGCATGCATGGCTCTCTTCAGTACTGTCGGGTTTGTTTTAGAGCGTCACTAATGGGACCTAAGTCAGGTCGACACAACCACTGTTTACACCATATTTTATTATTCACCGATATTTCTTTCTTTTCTTTTTTATTTGCTATTGTAATAGGTCGATCTAACTTGGTCTCTATTGGTGATGCTCTTATGACCGAAGCTTGTCAAAATGTATGGTAATTTATTTATACCATATAAAAATTTATTGTTTTTGGGATATGGTTAATATATTTAACACATGACAGTATATTTAGCGCAAAAATATAATAATGTGAACATGCCTAGACACCTGTAGTATACAGATGAGAAACCAAACCTCTTGCACATAATTGTCCCTTTATAGTTTCCTCTGTTGTTATTTCAAGTTTTCAACTATCCTTTGATCAAGATTTATTTTAAATTAACTACATCTATGCATAATGAGAGAAAACATAGCACTGCTCTTAATTATTTGAACAATACTGTGCTGATCACTCCTCTCTTCGTTATGAAGGAGTGAAAGAAGAAATTAATTGAAGGACCTTAGTTCTGTCTCTAAGAATTTGGGACCAGTGATGAAAATGTACAATAATGAGGGATAGATATATATGTTCGAACTTTGGGCTCCGCTATCTAGTCTTCTTATAACTGTACCTTTGCACTCTACTTCATTTTTACTTTTATGCTGTTAATTTATTTGCTGCAACGGCAAATCTCAGTCTAGATCATTGCGAGTGTTAAAGTTAAATAAAGATTTTCTCCATCTAAACATGAAATGAAGCACCTTTATGTATGAAAAAAATATATAGTTAATCATGCGAGCTAGCTTATATATGCATCCCAACAAAAACTGCAATCTGACTTTTAAGAGGAAAAGGCTGGAAAGCTGTTCTTGTATAATTGCATAGTCCAGAAAAAAGGAGAGTAGGATTAGTAGGATACTCATATCATACATCATAAAAAGGGCATAGAGGGAAACAACTTTAAAGTGTTCGAAATCATAATTAAAGCGTCGTTAGTACAGCATATTGGATCGAGAACACGTAGTACTATGTATGTATCTGATAGGTTGAAGAAACCAGTTTTTTGAATCACTCCGAAGCGGATTAATTATTAATATCAGCTTTAAGAGAATTCTGGTTAGCAATCACTCATGTAGTCTATCAGATGGCTGAGAGGGTTGCTACTCCTCAACTCGCCGAATTAAAGTTGTGAACCTAGCTAGATTGTCCGGAATTAATTAATTATGTTGTTTCTGTTCTAGTTAATGGAGATGGAGCCACCCCTTACCAAAAAGAAATGCACTGATATATACCTAGCAGAAGTTCATTTTGGCCAAGAAAGAATGGATCAATGGTTTTACATTGCATATATACACTGATATACTCCGTAAGTCGTACTTAGGGGCGCCGTCATTAATACAAGGTGTACTTAGGGGCACCGTAATAAATTCCCTGACTGTTTGAGAACAATTTAATTTCTACTTTCCACAGCTATCTCGATCCATTCATTAGAGTTCAGAGAAAATATATCCAGATGCGGTGATGTTCCTAGCAATTCCGGGCATCTGATGTATGCATATCTTAACACACAGTGATCGCAGAATCCGTACAGAAATTTGACAATGTATAGAAAGATTTTCCTACGCAAATATGAAAGGTGTCTAACTATTACAAGCCATGCCAATTTTGGCCTGGTTTATTTTTTATTTGTACATACGCAGCACTGTAGCTGTCAATTTTGATAGTTGGGAATAACACTTAGGGGACAGAACATTCTTCCATTATATATCCAAAAAAAATACCAGCAGCATCGGCCCATGAAATATCTCAGTTAACGGTACTACTGTAAATTCTATTGCCGTTGATTCCCGCATGTTTAAAACATGCATCGATCTGACACAAAATAGGACGTGCTAGCTAACATTTCGTCAGAGCTCAGATCTAAGCATGTTTACCATGCACCAGCACGTCCAATAATATGCAAATGTCCACACGCGCGATTCTTATAATTAGGTGGGATCTACTACATGAAAGGCCCAAATATCGATCTCCAACTAGCCTCCATAGCCAACAAATCAGATCCTAGCTAATGCACCTGTGTCTGATCAGTTATTTAACCAATCTTTAAATGTAACTCATTGAAGTCTGATATTCGCTCTGGCTAGCTAGCAACTCTGCAACTGCATGCTGCATGCAGTCGCAGACTCGCAGTGCGATGGCTTCTCAATATTGTAACCCTATCTAAATGCATGCATACGGACATGTTAGCCCAATTAATATGTCACTTTAGAGCACGTACAAAGTTATTTTGGACAATTTTTATCAACCAATCAATATGTATATATGGTTGTTGACGTCGTAACCCAAAAATGATTAAAACGTTACATCTCTTAGTGTGTATGTGTGAAAATGCTTTTCCCTGGGTGCATATTAATCGCCACCTAAATGCATCGATCTGTACTTCCTCTGTTTCACCTTATTTGTCTATAGCACACCACACATACTAACAAACAAAATATGCAATGACCATTCATTCACTACAGGAAACCGAGGTATTTACGTCGGCCTGGAACAAACCGACGTAAACCTAGCCGTTATTTACGTCGGCCCGGCCGACGTAAACACAGCTGATCAGACAGCGGCGGAAGCCGGTGACGTGGCGGAGGTATTTACGTCAGCCGGGCCGACGTAAATAACGGTATTTATGTCGGTCAGCCTCGACCGACGTAAACATTTCCTTTAAACCTAACCCCCAGCCCATCTGTTTCGTCATTTCCCGCGCGCGCGTCTTTCCCGCACCCTACGCCGCGCCGCCGCCGAGCCCAGCTCACGGCCACCACGCTTCGCTTACGCCAAGGCCGCCGCTTTCCATGCCGCCAGCGCCGACGCCGACGCCGCCAGTTCCGCTTCCACCGAGCCCCGCTAACGCCGCTCCACCCCACTGCGTGCCGCTGACACCGCTTCGCTCGCCCATCATCATACGCTGCGCCGCCCGCGCCGCTTCCATCCGCTCGCTGCGCGCCCTGCAGCCCGCCTGCCATGCCCGCCCCACCGGTCGGCCCAGCGGCGCCCGGCCCAGCCGCCCCACCTTGCCATTGCCGCCTCGCCAACACCGCCCGCGTCACCGGCTGCGCCTCGGCCCGACCCGCCGCCGCCTCCAGCCTCCCGGCCCCGCCCCGCGCCAGCGTCCGCCCCATTGCCCTGCCCTGCCTGCCCGGCCACCGCGTCTAGCGTCCGTCCCCAAGCTCACGCCGCGCCCGCCCCGCCCACCACGTCTAGCACCGCCCGCTCCCGCCCGCCCCCCCCCCCACACTGCACCCTGCTCCGCCTCGATCGACCCCACACATGCTGCCTCCACGCAAGACCCACCGCCGCCTGCTCCTAGCCCAGTAGCGTACCGCCTCTCTGACCCCACACGTGCTGCCCTAGTCCGCACGCCGCCGCCGCCGCTCTACTTCCCTGCCTCTTGCGCCCGCCACTACCATACTAGCGACAGGTATTAATTTCTATATCTCTGAAATACATGTTGTAGTCTCATAGTAAAATTAGATTGTGATTAAATATTATGGCATTATCTGTTGCCCTTATCTGTTATTATGTCATAATTACATATGGAATGAACTGTTATTATGCTATTATCATTTTGTAAAAAAAACAATAGAGTGGGTTGTATATTATGTTATTTAGTGTTATGTGATAGGTGTATTTGATTGTTTTGTTTTGTTTTTGTATGTATTTAGACCAATTTTGAATGTTATATATGTTTTCTATCACTTTGTTGTCGTGATTTACGTATATTTGAATAAACCGTTTTTCAAACACAAGTCAACCCAACATATACGTCACCCGTTTGGGAATAATACTGGTAGCGGACATCAGTTTAATAATAATCCTCCTAGCTAGGTTATGTTGTGAACTATCCAAGTGTTGATGTGTTGAACTATGTGTTGACGTGTTGATGAGATGTTAAACTTGTGCGAACTAGGGTTGACGTGTAGAATTGTGTGAACTTGTGGATTGGAACTTATATGTGAACTTGTGAATTATAAATGTGTTCCGTTCAAATTGCAAGTTTGGTTGTGTTGTAATGTGTTGAAATTGCAATTTTGATTGTGTCGAAATGTGGAATGGAAATTTTAGGCTGCTGGAATGCTGGAATGGGAATTTGGGTGCTGGAATGAAAATTGGGTTGGAATGGGAATTTTGTGTGCTGGAATGCTCCAGTATTTACGTCGGCCAGATACTGGAGCTAGGAGTCACGGCATCGCTCCAGTATTTACATCGGCCAGCCTGGCCGACGTAAATACTTATTCGCCAAGTGGCGCGCTGCCGAGCCATGCCGCTGCCTTATTTACGTCGGCCATCTGGGCCGACGTAAATACTTTGTCGCCACGTGGTGCGTCGACCTGCCGTGCCGAGGAGGTATTTCCGTCGGCTACGGCCAACATAAATAGGGGATATTTATTTACGTCGGCCGAAGCCGACGTAAATAGGCGTCGCCAGCCGTAGCACCTACCTGACGAACATTATTTACGTCGGCCGTGGGGCCGACGTAAATAATGGCTATTTACGTCGGCCGCCGACGTAAATAACCTTATTTACGTCGCTTTTTTACGTCGGCTTTTGGGCTATTTACGTCGGCTCTGGCCGACGTAAATACCTCTGTTTCCTGTAGTGATTCCTCTATTAAATAGTATAGTATGTTACAATTACTTTTCTTCTTACTAAACATTTAATTAGGGTAAAGAGTGAAAGCATCACAATAACTACTCTCTTATATTCTCAATAGACAAACATTGTGAAACGTTTTTTTTCAAGACCGTGGACAAATATAGTAAAATGGAGGGATTATCTAGAATTAAAATTAGGCCAATAAAAAAATTAAAAGTAGGCGACGCCTCACTTTGGTTAAACTTTTGTAAAAAAAATTTCGGCCGTGCTGTTTCGCAGGCGCCTGCGCGCCGGCCAAACGCGAAGGAGCCGCGGTTGGCCGTTGGATCGTGGTGCAAGCGAGGATCGGCCGTTGGATCGTAGGTGCATCCGGATTAATCCAATTGTTAGCACTCAATTAGTGAAAATTTCATTAAATTTCTATTGTTTTTCCACATTTTCATTTACTGGAAAAAATGTTTTGCGATAGTGGAATTTTTTGCACGAGGTCTGATCTATTATAGATTTATTTTGTTTTCTGTTTATTATAGATTTCTTTTGTTTTCTGTTTATTATAAATTTTATTTTGTTTTCTATTTTTCACGTCGAGATATTTTTTGCTCGTATAATTTGCGAAATCGTGCAGGTGCAAAACATTCCATTTATTGGAAAAATGTTTTGTGGTAGTGGAATTTTTTTGCGATGTACTTGCGCACGTCGTGCGTGTCTGTGCTGCAAAACTTTGAAATTGCAGACGCCTGCCAAATAGTGCCTCCCAATTTTTTTTGTCTTTTTACATGCAGCAAACCTAATATAGGATAAAACCAGCGCGCACGGCACGTTTCTCTCCCACACGATCCTAAAAATGGAGAAATTGAAGGGAGGACACATATGGCCAAATAGCAAGCTTTCCGCTCTGCACCACGCCGCACCGACGGCTGGAGCCGCTCATGCAAACCACCAAAATTGGTGAAATATATGCATGTAGTATGCAGGCTGCAACTCGCTTATGTGGCTGCCAGTGCTGTACAAGGTAGCTAGCAGCTAGCAAGCATGCCACATGCATGCAGAGACGGCAGCACACCGTTCGATGATATTTGTCATGCTGCTGCTGCTGCTGATCATAGCTAGCTGCAGCTGCAAGTAGCCAACACAGGTAGTGTGATGTGTGTGGTGGCCTCTTGCCACATGCGCGGCCGGTGTGGACTGACGGCCAGTAGCCGGCATGCGCGCCCGGCCGGGCGGCGCAGCGGTAGCAGCGCGGCTGCACGCCGGCCGGCCGCCTGCAAGCAGGCATGGCAGAGGCAGGCAGGCAGGCAGATCGGTGAGGTCTCGGCAGATCACGCATGCATGTACGCGTGCATGCATGAGAGCTAAGCTTTGCAGCAGATTGCAGCGCCAGTGATGTCATGCATGGACTGGCTGTGGCGTGCGTGGTTTATCGATCGGTACGTGTACACGTACGTGGATGGCTGGTTCGTAGCTGCTAGAAATGAGACGGTTGATCAGACGGATTAGTAGCGCTAGCTATATGCTTGTTTGTGATGGCAACGACCGTTCCGGAGAATTGCGTTCCCCTGTTATCGAGCATGGATGAAAGAAACTAGTCCCCTACGACCTACACGGTGAGCGGTGATGGGACGGGTTCCCCCCAAGCCCCAAAGAGCACATGCAATCTCCTAGGCTCCGATTGTGTTAAAAGGGTGGAAATCTACCAAACATGTCTAGCTAATTGAGAACAATTAAGCTAATCTAACTAGTTCTATTTAACCTTGATAATTTTAGGGATTGTTTGGTTGTCTGGCTCAGACGTGACCAGGCCCGCTCGCGTCATGCTCTCGGTGTTTGGTTGTCATCGTGCGCGTCGGAGCCAGGCCTGCAGCATGCGAAAACACTGTTTCAGTCTGGCCTGAGAGAAACGTTCAACGCGTCCGTTTCCTCTAGACCAGACAAGAACACTGCACTTTGGGGCGAGCAGCATTAAACTTGTAGGACTTTAGGTCCATTGCGTCCTACCATAATTATGTAGAAGGACAATACCTAGATCTTATCTCGTCTCTATACTCCTCTGTGGCCCAATAGAGAAAAAGACTCGAACATTTAGCATGAGAGCCATGAGGTAAAAAGAATGTGGCGTCTCTTGCACCTTGTTGCTTGGTCCAGCCACCTTGGTTCTAGTTGGCACCAAAGTTGTTAATGTGTTTGTCACTAGTAGCTTCAGTGCTGCTACTGTCGTCTGTCGCCGTAGGCAACGTCTCATGGGCATTGGGACCACTTGGTATTGTCACATATAGCAAACTCATCCCTAAGGATGGTTCACTCGGATGTGATCTGTAATGTCTCTCACATCTCTCAACGTCTTATCAACTAGGTGGGAGACCCTTTTCTTCCCCTGCGACATTTACATTGGGTGCTAAAACTAGGTTTGATATCTTTTCGCTTGATGCATATGGAAAGGGCAATGTTGGCACTCCTTTAGTGCTTAATCGTGTAGCAGCACATTTAGCATTAGGAAGCATCAACTCGATCCGTGGCAATAGAGGTTCTTGTGTCAAGCACCGGTTGGCTCGTCCCTTCGCAAGGAACAATACTTCCTAATGCTCGCTCAGTCAATAGGGCCGAGGCTCCAGTCGCTTTGAGATCGCCATCATAGGGAAGAAACCCCACATTCCTCGCCACCACCATTATTCGGGCAGTGGAAGCAGCTAGCTCCTCAGTTGTCACCCCTTTCGGTAGAGAAGCAATCATCTTTGATGGTATAACTATTTTTTGTTGGGATCGAGGATCTAGATGTCTTGCTATCATCTGCATGGAAGTTGTCGGTGTATTCTACATCGGGGTGTACTCCTGTGCCTCTAACGGGTGGGACCAGTAGTCCAATCAAGAGTGTCCCACGCTCAACAACATCGAACCCAAGCGGATCAAGTTCTGGTTCCAAGTAAAGTTAATCAAATGGTCAACTTTGGTCACGTGTCGACCCGGCGAGCAGGTGGGCGAGCAAGCCCAGATGCCGGGCGATCAGGCCACATGTCGATTCAGCGAGCAGGCCCCGGCGCCAGGCGATACGGGCTCATGGCGCGACGGCGCGCAGGTGGGCGAGTAGGCCCTGAAGCAGGACGCCCTGTACGCGTGTCGGCCCAACAAGCAGCTAGAGGGCATAGGGCCCCACTGTCAGAGGGCGCGGGGCGAAAGAGGGAGAAGCTTCCCTCCTAAGGACGAGCTCGGATCGTCCTGGATATGATGCATTCAATGCGACAGAACTGGTCTGACGGAGTAGGAGAGGGTCTGACGAAATGATTGCCCCCGCCACTCCATGGCATCAGCTACGCAGTATCTTCTACAGACGCGTGTGACGATGTGCAGTAGCAGGGCAGCGGGGGTAGGCGCCTGTCCTGTCACTTCCTTTATGTCCCTCGGACGCTACTGGGGCGCTGTAGGGTGGTGACTTCGACATGCGATCAGTGATGGGACAGTTACAGTGGCCAGGATCACTTAATGGACACTATTCATTACTTTGTGACCCAAGCCAGCCCGGGTATATAAGGGTTGGGGTGCATCTGTAGAAGGTCGGTTGATCTTTTTCGAATCGAACACCCGAAGGTAGTCGGTACTCATATTGCAAGGAGCTTGAGAAGGACTGTGGCTATTACCCGATCAGGGGGACTGAACCTGGGTAAACTTGGTGTCTATTCTTGTGTTCTTGCGGGAGCTGAGAAACGCCGACAGAAGCTCTCTTCCTCCATCTCCAAATAGGATACCACCAACTTCCTCCTTTTGGCTCACAACACCATCTACGAGCCATTCTCTTCATCCCCGCCCTCTTTGGCCACCTTTTTCATGTCCTGCAATAATAAATTTCGGGTGTCATTCTTGGTCAAATATCGTGTGGCGGATTGACTTTGGAGCAAGAGATTTACCTAAGTGCTAGTCGAGGGACAGAGACTTGCTCCTCTTGAAACGGTTCTACCTCAAAACACCTTGATGTCTGCACATCCCTTGGGTATTCCAAGTAGGCCAAAAAGACCATGGTGCAGGATGGAACAAGAGAATGCGAGAGGAATTAGGTACTTTCTCTTTCCCCACACACTTTCTAATGTTTTTGGAACGTTGTCCTATGCCCTTGTCATGACGGTTGGCTCCTCGAGCTATTGGACCAAGATGTAGGTCAGCGACTACAAGTCAAATCATGGGGACATTGACAAGTTTATCCTAGTCCTAGGTCATTCAACTTCTCGCCCCCACCAAAGAAAAATGAGAAAAGATATAAAGGCACTTACTCTTGTCATAGTCAAGATTGTTGCCAGTGGCTCATCCAATTAGGAAAAGGTGTAGTGTTGTATGTGCAAACGGTTGATCATATTGTTAAGGCAATCCTCATAGCATGATTATTGCTAGTACTAAATGTTGGCACAGGCACAAATTTTGGGGCTATGAATAGTGAATTTATGTATGTGAATCTGAGGATAGCATTGGGCATGCCTTTATGGCTTATCGATCGATAGAGCGCTAAGGGGTGAGGCACCATTTCTTGATCCGTTTGATGGCCTACTTCGGGCACTCCGTGCCACCATCGGAGCATTGGGCAGTGAGTATGGGATGTGGCTAAAGGCGAAGGATATATCTAAAAGATCCTTCGATGTAGACAAGGTGATCGTAGATTTCATAGCAAAATTGAGCAATGATGGTAGGAAATTCCTTTATTATTCCTACTTCATATTTATTATAGGATGTAGGGACAAAAGGTATTCTTGCATGGCATAGAAGCTTAGGGCATCTCCAATAGAAAATCAATCACATGTCACAAATGAGATAGGAAAATAGGAAACCTCTTCAATTGACTACGTATAGCAAGACTATAAAAATTGTTCAAACCATATGTAATAGTATGCATACATCTTGGAATCTGTTATGTACAAGCTATTAGTTACTTCCTCCGGTTCATAAAAACTATTGCTTACCATTGTAATTTATTTATAAAATTCGTAAAAATCACCATATTATGGAAGTGTTTTCGAGAGGAATCTAAATGCATGATTTTCCTGTGATCAATCCAAATAGTTCAAAAAAATTCATAGATAAAGCTTTAAAATTTTGATTTAGGACAAGTATAAAACGTCGAATTTTTTAGAAACCAGAGGGGGTTATCTCTCTCTTTCCTCTCATTCTCTCTTTCACATAGCAAAAAGCTAAGTTTAAGTTCTTATAGATAGTTATGGTGTCCTTGTTAAAAATATCCTTAGAGCATGTCCAATAGATGCTAACTTAGATTGTTCAAGTGTTGTAGCAAATAAAATAGTAGAAAGAGAAATATAAGTGAATATTGAAAAAGAGTTGTGAATAGTAACTGCTAAAGAAATAATAGACAAATACTTATTTAGCAATTAATTTCGTAATTAACTTAACCGTTAATCATAGGATTAACAGTAGATTAACTTTTGTACAAACTGTTCACTTGTACATCCAAAAAGACAATAAAGCAGAACTTAACATTTCTCTCTCGTTCTCACCATGCCTTGTTTGTTTCAAATTTAAGTTAAGTTTTCCTGTAGCAAATTTGTGGCCCCTCCTAAAAACATTTTAAAAAATTCAAAAATTTAGGAAAAAATATTTTACGAGCTCTAAGAACTATTTGAAACCCCACAAAAATGACAATAAAATATTCACCTTTGCTAATAATCAAATGACTGAAACTTATTTGTTTCTTAGTCAATTTTCTCACGTCTAGATGCTTGCTGAATCTTTTATATACCTTATAGAGGTGTTTGATCAACGGGTCAGAAAATCAACCGAGAGCTAAATAAGTCTCATTCGTCTGATGACAAGTCAGTTTCTTAAATATTACATCATTTGGCTTATACGACAAATTTTAATTTAATTCAATTCAATTTAATTTAACCTGAAACAAAGAAGGCCCAAATGGTAACTACATTGGTTGATGCTGAACGGAGGGAAATTTTCCATCCCTATTTTACTTTGAATTTGTATTTCCTCCCATCATAGCACGGTACACACCAGTAAAAAGCGGCTCTGAGATCTTCGAAAACTTCATATAAACTAGTACTACGTTCTAGCTCTGGCCTCGGAGATGCGGTTGGGGGCCATACAAACAGAGCTCAAATTACAATACGGAGCCCTCTGTTTTCCTGGCAATTTTTGCACTGCTAATTTCTGCTAGTTAAACTACCAGTTGGCAGTTGCAAAAATCACTTCGGCTCTCATCCTAGAACCCTCATGCGTGATAAGATTAAAAGAAAAATATGCTAGAATTCCAGCAAGCCTAGCCCCCAATTTTGCAACAAGGAGATATGCTCAGAAGCATCAGCCAAGAAGTGCCTGTCGCAGAGAACTTCAGGAGAACAATCCGCTCCATGAGATCTGATAAAAGAAATGCAAATGAAAAATATTCTCATATTTAGCAAGGATGAACAAACATCACAATATCACAATCAAGTAATAAATAATACGTTAGCAAAATGAGCAAATGGAATTATGGAAGAAGCCTTCATTTATCAAAGAAAATCCAAATAACACATAAGCAAATCAATTTAATTTATAATTTTGAATCGACATAAATCATATATAAGTACAACAATTTTATTTCCTTTATCGTTAAAAAACACATGAAAAAAACATAGTAAACAAAAACTTAAACTATTCTAATATTGGAAGTTTGGACCTAGTTTTGATATGTATCAACAGAACATGTTTCCATGTTTAACGTACCCATGCACTAAGTTTGTATGAGGAAACAGGTTTACGCAGGATTCCAAACTCCATATATTATCTCACCATATGGAACCCTAAATAAACCTTTGCTCACTACATGCATGTTTCAAGGGAAACTGCAAAAAATAGATTCACTGTTAAGTACTTTACCACAAACTTCTAGATTCCTATTCTACTGTAGCTCCATATGCAGCCATGCCAATTCCATCTGAATCATTTTTGTCTTGATTGAAAACTGGGAGCTTGTTACAGCCCATGCTGGCTAAAAATGCATTGTGCAACCCACCGCCAACATTCATAAACAGTAGAAAAAGTTATCAAATCTTATCACATGGTCTGATGGCCGTTATGAAAACTATTAGCATTTATTAGTTTGATTCATTGAAAACATTGTGATGTAATTTAACATCCTTTTCGAGCTTAAGCCATAAGTTGCATCAAATATAAACAAGTCAGGCAAATGATACAGCACCGCGGGGAGTGCTGCTTCCATCAACCCAATATAAGGACATTTTGCCGTCCGTACTAAATCACAAAGCAGAAGCACAACAAGCTATCTCTTAGTTGACATATTTGACCTAAAATCTCAAAAGTGTGTTGGATAAATCATGCATGTACACCTGGCCACAGACTCCGGACAGCTCCTTGGATAGCATCCTATTGCAGAGATATACATCAAACCATTACTAAAAGATCTCTAGCACTTTTTGCTGGTCCAGCTGGTGCGCTACTAAAAGTGATGTCATCCTCCACGCTGCAGCACCCACATCCCCTCGCCGTCAGCCACTTCGGCAACAGCTGTTGTTGGATACTAATCCTGATTGCTTGTTTATGAGGAAAAATATCATTTAAACAGTATGCAATTAATATACGATAGAATGGAATGTACAACAGGGAAAAGAAATCGGGCAAATACCAGTGGCAGCCACCATGCCACATGGCTGCCAGCTGCCTCCATCCCACACGGCACAGCGGGAGCTATGGGCAACACCAGCACGCCACGTGTCCAAGAAGCTGACTGCCGTGAGGATTAGCGCAAAGAAATTTAGGTTGCCGATTAGCGATGGAAATTTAGGTTGCCGATTAACACGTGGAAATTTAGGTTGATGATTAAGGCGTGGAAATTTAGGGTGATGATTAATGCATGGAGACATATGAAATCAAGATTAGCATCCAATAATCTAGCACCTAATCTTGACTTCATCAATTGTTCGAATTTCTCACACTTCACCACAACAAAGTTGGTTCATCATTAGATAATGAAATACTTTCGACCTTCAATAACTCACTTCTTACTCATTCTTCATTTTGCAAAATGTGCCCCACCGCTAACACTTGAAACAGCAGCCCTCAACTTGTCTGTTTATCATCTCTCTAGCAAAGGGGTGTCATCATGTCACCATGTTCACCTCCATCGCCATGTCTCTGTTATATCCTCGAGAATGATGATTCTCTGTCACATGATGAACTTGCCATTGTCTCGTATTCTTACCCTACACCATTCATGGAAATGACGAACTCGATACAGTTCCTTTATCATTGAAGCCTTGCATTCATGGCGCCGCACCGACCTCTCCTTCTTTGGCAAGCATCATCGCAGCTCCTTGTCCCTGCCTATCTCCAGCCTTCCTCTCCTGATGGATTTTGCCTTTATTCCGCATTGGTGAAACCAAATCACTTTCCTGAATAGTTGTGTGCCACATAGACACATGTTTGTACTGTTGCTCCCCCCACCCATGCACTTACCAGATCAGTCAACATAACACGCAACCTTAAGGCAAAAGGACCTTGCTAGTCACTTCCTTGCTCCTGGTCTTTAGGTTCTACATGCTGAAAAGCACCGACTGCCTCCACTTCAGCCATTTTTCTAATATTTAATTGCCTTAGCATCTCCCTAAGGAGTCGCTTGCACCTCTGCTGCCACATCACAGCATACAGTAGTGATTGAACCATCTATGAGGCATGTTTCTGGAAAGATTACTGTCTGACGGGGCATGAGCTAACGCACATAAGCCAGACCATTTTTGCCCTAAGCAAGAAGAAGAGCATATCATTTTAGAATGTTTTTAACTAGCAACTGTATTAATACTGCCACTGCCAAGCAACAGTCTGAGTATGCAAGTCTTTGGAGGAACACTTCAGCAAATTACCCCTCAGATGAAGAGGATGCTCTGAGATGGAAATGGTCACCATCAGGCATGTACACAACCATTCTGTATGCCTCTATGTGCTTGAAGGTGCAACAACTCAGCTAATTCGCCTAGTTTGGAAAACCTAGGTGTCCACGAAATGCAAGTTTTTCTGTTGGTTAGCCCTCCAAAACATGCTTGACAGCAGACAAAATTCAGAACTCAGAAGAGAATCCAGTTTGACCACATGCCTGCTACAGCCAGAGACCTCAGACTTGCAATATCTCCTAGCAGACTACTATTCCAATCAAACCTTCTCAGCCAGTGACTGGATAGGAACTTGAGCATCCTCGAGAAAATTGGGCGTGCGATGGATGATGGATCTACTGCTCTCCGCTGTTAAAAAAAGTATCTGTACCCTGGGTGGAAGCTGCGGAACAAAAACTCCAAGGCATCCTGCAGTTGACAAAGTTTGATGTTCATCCCATTTGCTGCTGCTGTCCTCATTCTTGATTGTAACCCCCCTGATGTATTCCTGCTTCATGTTCTTTATATTTTTCCTCTTTTCTTGTTTGTACAGTTTTTTGTAGGGAAAAATCTGATTTGTTACTCCAAACATGAGACTTTGAGGATTTGGGTTGTGGAGGCTGTCGTCTTTGTTCGGACATCGTGTGCCCTGTGGCAAAGCGTCAAAGTCTCATCTTTGAAGTAGCAAATTATCAATTTTTTTCCTTTCTAAATTCCATGACATTAGACCGGTGTGATCTTTTTGTCAAAAAATGATGCCTAAATACCTATATACCAAGTGACACTTGGTACTTGGTATGCATGGACTGTGAGCAGCAGAAATCACACCAATCTGTTGCGGTTTGCAGGGTTGCACACACTCAAAAACTACAAGCCATGACTAATTGGGGATCAGCACCACGCAAAATTTATGACTAACTAGGCATCACTACCAGACCACCCAAGATTTCCAGACCAAAAGAGTTGCACAGCAAGTTACCTTCATGAAGAACACAGCTCGGCGTTAGGGGAAGGGCGGCAGCCGCAGCACAGCCTGTTCGGTCTCCACGGGGTCCGACCGCGAGATCTGCCCATCCAAAACACGAGGATGTTGGTTGGGCAAGCAAAAACCTTGCGTAGCGCGGGGAGGTGGGGGAGGACGAACCGGGTCGCGGAGGACGGGCTTGGTGTCGTCCGGCGCAGGCCGGAAAGGCGGCTTCTTCTTCTTGCCCTCCGCCGCCTCCGCGGGGCTCCTGCCGCCGCCGGCGCCGCCGCCAGAGGAGGACGCGGCAGATCCGCGCGAGACGCCCCCGGCGGCGGTAGACGGGGTCGCGAAAGCGTAGGCGCGCTCGCTACCGGCCGACATCGACCAACGCCGCCCCCGCTACGGGTGGATTCTCAGCGAGCCGCGGGGTACTCGAGCAGACGCGCGCGTGAGTGGGGCCCAGGTGTCCAGGACCCGTCGCCCATTGGGATCCAAATCCTCTGCCGTTGTGTGTTGAAGGCAGAGGCGCACTGTCAAAAAAGCAGGTCAAAAGCGCGCTTGATCAGAAGAAAAACACCGCAGAAAATATCGTTTACGATATCAGAAGAAACACCGCTGAAAACACTGTTTATTTTTCGCTGTTTTGCACTGTTCACCGGTTATGAAGACACGGGTTACTGTTCATCCTCTGCCGTTGTAACAGCAGAGGATCTCAATCCCGCCCATTGTGGGTGGGGCGAGCACGATGGCTCAGTGGCTGGGCATGAGCGATGGGAGGCTGGGAGCAGGGCCCCACCGCGCCGACCGTTGTGCAACCGGTGCCTTTTTGAAAAAAAAAACCCTATCGTTTTGCCACTCTGAACCACAATTATAAACACATATGCATCCAAATGTCATAGCTACAGAGTGGCATATGGGTCTATCTGTGTTTTATTACAGTGGGTCATAATAACAAAATGGTAAGAGCCCATTCAATAAAGCGACAAAAAAACGGGCGACTAGCTAACGGGTTCCCGTCGGGAGCCCACCCCAACGGATCCTCCTCCACTCGCCTTCGCCTCCCTGCCCGCCTGTCGCCTCCTTCCTTCTGCCCGGTAGGAGGCACCTCACCAGCATGCAGCATGCTCATGCTCCATTGCTTCAGCTCTCCCATCATGGCCAGCCACCCTAACTCTGAGGGGTGAGGCGATCCTCCATCACGGGCCAACACACCCGCCTCGGCCGACGGCGCCACCACGCCCGCCAGACGAGCCTCACTTACCACGGTCCGCTGCCTCCCGACCTCCTCTAAACCCCGAGGAACCCAAACATTCCCTAACCTTAATCCAAACAATGGCATGCGAGGGTGACGGCGGCGAGGTCAGCTCCTTCCTCCTCCAACTCCCTTCTTCCTCGTCCCGACAAGACTTCACGATAAACAATTTTCGGGTGCATGGATGGTCTCCTCGTAGCCTGACGAAAGGTTACGTATAAGAGCATGTGAAGATGGAAAACTATGCCAAACCCAAAAGTGCCTATACTTAAGACCCAATTGCAAAAATGCCCTTAGGCGCCCTCTAGGAGGGCGGCATTTAGAGGTTGCCACCCTCGGTCGAAGCGGCGAGGGCGAAGGCACCCTCGGTGAGGGCGCCTAGTTGGTTGAGGGCGCCCTCCCCAAGGGCAACGAGGAGAAGGCGCCCTCCCAACTGAGCAATCTCGCCCCCGCGCACACTGCAATGACATCTTCCGCCTCCGCCGAGCTGCCCTCCTCGTAGGCGTCGCGAGCGTTCAGCGATGGCTCCTCCCTCTTCTCCCCCGCCTCTGCCAACACCAACGGCAGCACCACAGCCTTGATGCTCCCAGGGCCCCGAGCCACGGCAACGGCGGCCGTGTCGACCTTAGCCCCACAGGCCTCCTCGCGCAAGGCACCGACAGCAACGTCGTTGTCTCCAACCAGAGCTCCATGCAGCTCATCGGCGTCCTCCCCATGCCCTCCTCCCTCACCTCCTTCGTCACCGCCGTGGTCGCACCCAACCACGCCGTCCCTCGCCACGGGGGACGACGGCGAGGACGACCGTCGCCCGCTCCGCCTCGCCAAGGGAAACCGCCATGGCCACATCGTCGTTTGGGATTCCCCCGCGCGCGTCGCCCTCCACCGACTATCGCGCCTTCCCCTTGCCGCCCTCGGTGAGGGTGCCCTCGCCAAATGCCGCCCTCACCAAGGACTCCTAGGGGTATCTTTATAATTGGGTCTAAAGTATGGGCATTTTTTGGTTTGTTATATTTTTTTTGGCAAGCAGTGAAAAATTTTATGAGGATGTAAACTATCTCTAACTATTTATCATATCAAATAGAGACAACATCATAGATTACATATACAATGGTAGATATGACTGTGCATTTTTATGAATTATTTACTCACACACATAGTTTCTTAATTTTTATGTAAAGTCAACTCTTAAGAGATGGATCAAATATCTATGTGCACTCTCTCTCTCTCTCTTCTCCACATCATTCATTAGCTGTCATAACACTACTTAGAGATGATTTAGAGACTACTAAGGAGGACTATTATACATGCTCTAACCACCGAGCCGGCCTCCTCTCCCTATCCATTCGCAACGAGAGAAGGCCGAGAGAAAGTGCGGTGCGATTGCTGCGGCGAAACAAAGATTTTGAGGTAACTTTTGTATACATTCGTGACTTCAAAATAATTATTTTCCCTTTCATACATATGTCATTATAAAGTCAGTAGTATCGTTTATGTCATCATAATTTTAATTCTATTATGTTCAAACCATTTTAAAAATTTTTACCGGCTAAACTATACTTTTATATTCATCTCCCCTCATCAAATTTTTAGAAAAATACCACTCATCCATCATTCTCCTCCCTACTCTCTCCTTTGCCTTCTTCCACAGCTCCGATGAGCTACACCGGCAAGCTCCCTTCTTCTACAACTTTGCACGAGTTCCCTTCTTGCATGTCGCTTTCGTCAAGTACCTGTGCATGCCACCACAACGAGATCCCATGCTCGCAGTCACCATCAAGCTTCCCCTTAGCCATCAGCACCGGGCTCCTGCCCATCGCCATCGTATACCTCCCACCAGGGGCGGATCCAAGAAAACAAGTCACTCGGGTAGATAAACAAGAAGGGTTCATCCAAGAGGACCCCGGTGTTAACACTGTAAATCCACCCCTGCCTCCTAGACACCGCCACCGTGAATCTCCCACATGTCGCCGCCATCGAGGTCCTCGTGCGTCAAATCACCAATCTCCCCGTACATCGCCAATAAGGCTGGAAAAATAGCAAGTGGCTCGGCTTGGGCTCGACTCAAATAGGCTCGACCCAAAGGTGTTACCAATCCCAAGCCGAGCCTACTTTTAGGGCTCGTTAAAATTACAAGCCGAGCCTGACTCAACTCGTTTCTGACCGAGCCTAATATAGCTTCGCTTACAGGTTTTGAACACAAAAGCGCCTCTAACTTGTGGCTCAAGTTTGGACAAACTTGGCTCGACTCGGTTTTGCTGAAAGGTCTAAATGAGCCTTAGCTAAGCTGACCGAGCCAGTCTCTCCAGTTGCTCTGTTGGTAGTTGTTCGTATGGCCATGCCCGTGAGTGAACAGAGAGTCGATCGAAGACTCTTTTCTTGATGCCTTGGAGTACTTGCCCATTCGCTCGTTCAGCAGCCCCGTTGGAGGGTGTGCGAAGGCAGCTTTTGCCAGGCTAGGCTCAATTCCAGCCCTAATAGTCACCATTGAGGCTCTGCATAGTGCCACTATCTTGCTTCGATCGACCACACCACCACCACCTTTGGCCGAAGGTTGCTCACAAGAGGGACAAGAGAGAGTCGAGGAAGGAGGGAATAAAGGAAGAAGACGATAGGGTCATTTTAGTCAATTTCAAATTGAAAACAACATTGATGCAATAAGCTTAAAATTGTAATGACATCTTAAATATACAAAAGGGAGTTTCAAATCCCTCCCAATGCCACGTGTCGCATCATTGTGCCACGTCACCCCGTTTGTTCGCAACCGCCCGATCGCGCGCCAGTCAGATCCAACCGTCCATTAATTTTCTACGTTTTTTTCGCACAAATCTCAACAACGTGGGTGCTTTGATAGGTTGGCTAGTTGAGCCAGCTGCTCGCTTAGGAGGCCACGGTTTGAATCCCACGTGCCTCTCTTTTTTCCACCGATTTTTTCACGCGGCCATGCGCGTCCCAGCGCTTTCCCAATCCGCTTTTTTCCCGCGTCCACACGTGGCCCCAACACTTTCCCGGCCTTGGCGCGCCACGTGCGTGCCTAGTCAGGGACATCATATTTAAAATTAATCTTTTTTTATAGATTACAGCTATTTGAAATTCGGTAGGATAGGCATAAAGTTTGTTATTTATGGGTAATATTGCTGCATCCCTAAATAATTAAAGTGGTCATTATGTTTACTATTGTTACATACAAATTAAAATTATTTGTATGGTTATTTGGTGTGAATAAATGAATGGCATTTAATGGTCATTATGTTTACACATCGTTAAAAATAAAGATGTTTACACATGTTTTAGAAGATAAACTTACAATTATGTTCCAGTCATATTGTTTTTGTTATATTCCTGCTTGCAACATCTTAGCCCACTACAAGAATGTAGCACGATTTCAATATAGTTCACTAGCATGGATAATGAGCAATTTCATGATTGTGTCTAGGTGGCAAAATGGACCTGTCCGGCTAAACCAAACCAACCTGGTTCGATGAACCAAACCTACACCTCAGCCCATCGAGCCAACCCAGCTCAGTTCGAATAGTGGCGGCCCGACTAAATTCGGTTCGACATTACGCTCGTAATATATTATATTAATTAATTTAATATGTATTTATATATATTTTTCTAATGATAAATAATAAAATTATTTAATATATAATGTATATTTATGAAATATAATGCTTTTTCTTCAATTTTTATATATTTTTAAATAAAATAAATTGGCTAATAAAAAACCAAACCAGCTCAGTGAACCGACTGCAAACAGAATATGGACCGAGAGTGCAGTCTGTTGACCCAGTTCGCAACTAACCGGGCCTGAACATACCCGGCCCAGTTCGACCCGTTGGCCAGCTCTAATTTCGTCCAATGTTTTCACCTGTTTCTATGGATTGCTTTTAAACTTTAAATCGGCTACAAAATCAATGGTGTCGGCCCTTGTAAATGCCCCAACTGTACCTAGGCGGTACAAGAATTCATCGACAACGGAACAAGCGTTCAGGATCTAACGCGTGTAAAAGAGTTTTCTGTTACATGGTTCTGAGCAAAATTGAAGTTGTACTAGTGATGGATTTGAGCATCGGAGGAATATCGGACATCGGGATGCGCACGACATACGGACGATGTCGCAAGCATGATAACTTATTCCAGAAAAAAATTCTTTATCGGCAACGTACAGCGCTGAAGACGCTACGGCGTTGAGCGCATCAGAGACTCTAATTTGTTGCCTTCGCGCCACGGACAAAAATTCATAATCGACTAAGGCGATCCAAACAAAACTGCAGGCAAGAATCGCAGCTAAGCCGCAACGGAGTTCAGAGCTGAAATCGGGGCCTCAGGAATAGTTTGGCAAAAGAGAAACATCACGAGATCTCAGATGGTACGGACAATTGATCTCCAATCATAGGCCCCAAGAACAAACGAGAGGGTTAAGAGAGGGAGCACTGGGAACCACGCACACGAGGGCGATGGAGAGATACACACGAAACTGTCATCGCGGCGGCTATGGCGATGGCGGCGGCGCCGCTGCAGCGGGTGGCATTGGTGGTAGAGGAGATGGGCGCGTGCTGTTTATATAATAGCGGGGTATGAAACCCTAGGCCCCGTCATTTCGCTTGTGTGGGCTGCAGTAGAGGAGGTCAGAGCGTGTTCGGGCCCAGAAGGCCGACATCAAATGCAGGACCGAAGCCCATTAGAGCGTGTTCATCGCGTTGTCCATTGTTCTCTGTCAGGAGGGAGTCAGGTGGATCTAAACTGGGCATATGCACCGGCGCCCCCCTAAATTTTTTGAATTTTTTTTGTATGTACTCTGATACTACTTCGGTTCATAGAGAAAAAAATAGACTTGTTGCAAGTTAAAGTTCTATAACTTTATTTATAAAAAATTTCAAACTAATACTTCTATATTATATAAATTTTCTAAAATTTTAAAATAAATTGCAAATAGTAATTGACGGACAAAGTTGTATTTTGAAAACTGTGTCAATGTTCAATGACAAGTTTTTATGGTTTAGTGGGAGTACTTATTATATGTTGCATTTCGTGTGCAACTATTTTGTTGCAAATATGCAATATCTATAGGAAGCGACTTTCATGTATGTCTGATTTATCAGACGCACTATCACGCCGGTTGGAGTACTAATAAAATATTTTTTGTTAAACGTTTCAAACATTGCTGAAAAATATTTCGGTGGTTTCTTGGAAGATGCCACAATCATACGAACAATGTTTCACAAAAGCAAATAAATTATTTTGAATAACACGAGCAAACAAAAAAATTGACAAAAGCAGATAAAACGTTTCTAAAAACAAACAAATTGTTTGCATAAAAACAAACAAAATTACATGTGATTCACATGAGCAAACAACTATTTTATAATAGTAAACTATATTTTACAAAAACAAACAAAATGTTTCAGATGTTTTTACGAGTGTTTCACATGTATATAGTCACAAGGTTCCTCGAGTTCATGTCCCCCAACCAACCCTCTGCCTCGCCTTGCCCACTCCGATACAGGATCGTCAAGCTAGAGCGCGAAATCAACTCTCTCTATCCCATCTCCTCCCCTTCTCACGACACCCCTACGCTCTCACATGCCAGGCTACGGCCGAGAAGAACTTGAAGAAAGAGGGGGAGGGAGGATACTAGACGGAAAGGAGAGGACGCACAGATGGAGCACCGATTCGTCCTACAACATCGGTTCCTCTATGGTGATGAAGGAGAGAGGAGCAACGACCCTAAGGGGCTGTTTGGTTGACGAACGATCTTAGCCTGGCCCGTATAAATCAGTCAAACTGAGATGAGCCTAGCTGATTAGATGCAAGTGATGTTGTTTGGTTACCCTGCACCTGGTGAGCCAGTTTACGCAGAGATATTGTTTGGTTGACTATACACGTTAGAGTGGGATATATAAATTCAAGAGGAGGATAAACAAATTTAAAGAATAAATTCTAGAAAATCTATAAATTTAAAATAAAAATAATTTTTTTAAACAAACAATATATAATAAAAAATTCAAAAAATAAAAAAATATATATTTTGAAATTCATATGGTAAGAGTAGTCTAGTTTTGTTCAAAAAATATCATAAACCCATTTTTGAAATCGGTTCAGTAATCGGAGATACTTATCAAAAGATATAGCAAAAAAACAAACTAAAAATATGTCTTGAAGTGTGTGCCTGGATGCATGCAGGAGGGGCTCGTTCGTGTGCGTGCTTGCACGTCGAGAAACGATGGATTTCTCCATTTCGGAGTCGGCCTGGCTAGTACAGTATTTTTGCATCGGTTGAGATAGGCTTTAGAGGATACCCCAAGTAACCAAACATGGGCTACCTGCATGCGGTGAGCCTGGCCAACCTGCATGCAGGGCAACCAAACATGCCCTAATGCAACGTGGTACAGCACCAGCTCATCCATGGTGATGAAGGAAAGAAAGGCAGCGATCTACATAAAATGTTGCAAGAGTTATTAATAGGCTGTTTGGTTGCCTGCATCCAAGGAGTTTTGCATTTAGAGATACAAAACTAGGGTGTTTGGTTGTCTTCTCATCCATCTGAACCAGGCTCTCCAGATGCAATTACCCCCTCCGGGCCAGGCTCTGGAGATACGACCAAATTGGGCGTTTCCCGAGCCGACTCACTGATGCAAAGAACAACCACGTCTTGCGACACATTTGATTCATTTATTTGCTATATCTTTTTATTAGTATTTTCGATTACCGAACCGATTTTAAAAATGGGTTATTGATATTTTTTCGAACAAAACGAGACCACACTTGCCATATAAATTTTAAAAGTTTAAAATTTTTATTTTTGAATTTATTTATTTATAAGACTTTCTTTTGAATTTTTTTATTTTTGTAATTGATTTTTTTGTTATTTTGATTTTCTAGAATTTATTTTTTAATATGTTTTATCCCTCTTTTGTGTTTCTCCATGCCATTCTCTCCTTAGTGCAGTCAACCAAACAACATATCTACGCAGCCTGCATAATCTCATACACCTAACCAAACAACAACCATTTGCATCATCTCTGCCTGACTCCATCATCTCTGCCTGGCTCCAACCAGCCTGGCTCAGCTCATACAGCTTGGTTCAACTGAGAAGGCAACCAAACAGCCTATAAGTTGCATGCATTTAACATCCTCAATTTTAATAAAATGGTTTTCATAGTTAATTTGAGTTTAGAAATATTTAAATGTTTTATGAACAAAATAAAGTTATGTGATTTGAACGGCCAAACAACTGAATAGCTAAGATGACTAAATTTAGAGAACTTCTCGAGGTAGTCTCGAAATTTAGATCCATTTTATTTGACCAGTTTTTTCAAGTGTTAGGACCCAACTTTGAGACACCTAGAAAAGAATTAAAAAATCTCAAAGCATATGGTTTTTAAAATGTAGATAAGCTATTAAACGCTTAAACCCAAAAGAATAGAGCCTAAGCTTCAATTAAATTATCTCCTAATTTATTTTGGAAGAAAGCACTTGAAAAATGCCTTGCCAAACAAAAATTAAAAAAGGGATTATATTTCTGAAACTCACCTGGTTTTACAAATTTTTGCAAATAAAAAATCTCAAATAAATTAATCTTTTAACCTAAATAAGAGAGGAAAGGGTTTCAAATTAAAGAAAAATAGAAAAACTCGTATTTTTCTCGACCAACCATCTCCCTTTGCGGCCCAGCTCTCTCTCCCCCTCGGGCCGCAGCTAAGCTCTCCTTCCACCCTTCTCCCCGTACCGCACAGTGCGCTAGCCTAGCCACGCCTGTCGCCTCGCACAATGCTGTACTTTTAAAATCCGTACAATTTGGAGTTTCAAAAAAATCCGTACAATTTGTATGCCATGGTATTTTAAAAATAGGACATGCCTACCAAATATTTACCCATAGGCACCATATCTTATGCGATTAAACTTCCGATGCAATCACCATCGAACCAAACAAGTGAAGCCTTGAAAAAAAAATTAAATAAATTGTAGATCATCTTCTAAACTCTACCTCTATGTAAAATTGCAAGTTTAAATTCATCCTATATTAGAAGTTTTTTTAAAAAAGAGAAAAACTCTTATCAATTTTGACAAATTGAACTCTTTGTCAGAATTTTAACTTTTTTTATAATTAATGAATTTGGTCTTTCGTACATAAGCAGAACGAACAACAAAGTACGTAGGACTCCACAAATAGGGCTCAAGGCTTGCAAACTGCTCAAGCTTGAGCTCCCAAATTGAAATTTGTCGAGCTTACCCAATCATCACATGTCACAGAGCCTAACACTAGAGCGTGTACCAAACTTTGAGTCAGTTTTGACGGAGCTCTAGATATGTGCCTCAATTTGCTCGAGCCTGGCCTGATTCCCTCGGCCTGTTTACAATCCCTACAATACTGATCCGAATATCGTCTAGCCGGAGTATTGTCTCCTGTAATAGACATGCACCATCAGGATTGTCTCCAGTCTAGTGTCCAAGTCTAGTGTCTACCAACGGACGCGGATCCTCGACCATTACGGCAGTGACATTAGGTCACTAACACATGGGCTGAACTCACATGTCAGTGACCATGACACGGGAATAACAGCATAGGATCCCAATCCCTACCCACGCCAGGTCGGAATCCAATAACAATATGATAATACTATGATTATAGCAATATTCCAATGAAATCATGCATATTCAGAAACAACAAACGACGTTCAAAATCCAATTAAGTCGATGACACCTATATTCAGAAACAACAAAACAACGTTCATAATCCAAAATCAAATGGAGTCAACAGAACCTGCTTGATAAATGCTTTTACCGACAACATCAGACTATCAGAGCGGTGAGTGAAAAACATTGCAGACGCATTGGTAGCGTCATGAATAACAGAAGTGTCTTTAACCCCCGTAATATGCGAAGTATCTAAAGAACACCAGATAAACCGAGACAGTAAAACAGGGATAACTATGATAAGGCAATGCTTGATTTCATAAAAAACAGAAATCCAGCTCAGAGTCGAATCGCTCCTCCATCAGATCCCAAAACCGAACACTCCACGTATCCTCTGGAAAATGAGTTCTCTCCAGCCTCTCTCCGTGTTCTCCACCACAGTTGAATTTCCATACCTAGAGTAGTAGACAACCGAGAGAAACTTTAGGCGGGAAGGCCGCAGATTAAATGTTCTAATAAATTCATTGTTTGAAGCATAAAAATGACATAAAGGCAGGGACATACTTGTCTTCCTCTGGCACATCAGTTTGCTTCAGCTTTATAACTGTAGCTCCTGAGTCTGGCTCATCAAACACCAACCTGACCTGCATTTTCAAGTTTCAAGCAGCACTTTTGACTATATGGAATATGGTTCAATCTCAAATATTAAAAAGATTATGCCTACAAAGAAAATAAACATCACAAACATGTGCTGCAGGTAAATCTCTACGTAAAATTAATGGAAGGTTATACTGAACAAGACAAAAATATGTCTGCTAGTGAAGGGCGTTAGACAGCCAGTGAAGAGACATGGGGCATGTGTATTTAGCATGGAAATGACTTTCCGGCCTTCGAAATTATATCTACAATAATAAGCCATGATCTCAATTGGCATCAGCGGTCCATGACAAAAACTCATTATATATGTAAATAACTCTTCGTGGGCCTAAGTGGCTGATTACATGGCAACAGGGAGGGTGGCATTTCAACCTTGCACAACTGTTTCGGAAAATTGGTTTAGAACTAAAGATTAATCCATGGCATCAGTAGTCCAGTAGTATTGGTTCACAATTACATGTTTGACAGATTTAACACATGCCCACAAGTGCTGCATGCTACAGGAATTTCGGCAACCTCCAGTGATGAATTAAACATGTCATATTTCCTCAAATAAATTGCTGACTTTTTTGTTGTATTTCTGTATTTAGCTGGAGGTTATAGAAAAAGGGGACTGAAATGGCGACTGGAAGCATGAATTTCTAACACCTTAGTTTGGTTTTGGGAATCTAAGTGGGGGTAGATGAACTCCCCACATATTCACAAACCATATCCAGGTGCGGATGGGCCTCTTGATGGTATGCCAATTTGATCTATCCTTATTTATAAACGGAGGGGGTAGTTTCTAGTTAGCCAAGCTTAAGTTATTCATGGATCCTATGTGGTCGAACTTGCTAATGGGTCACCTATCTAAACCGGCACAGAGTGGTATGAAATGCATCCAAGCACAATAACAAGCTAATTGCCTTGAGCATGATTGAAGTAAACATTCGTAGCATCAGAATCTTACCGTAGAGTGCAAGCCATCTGGCCAGCTCCCGAACCGCCATTTCTGGACGATCAGCTTCCCATCCTGCAGCTCCTCGTTGACGCCGGTGATGGAACCATCAAACAGGCTAAACTGCCCACCAACCTCCCTGCTGATCCTTGCATTGCTCTGCGTGAACCCCTTCCATCTGTTCTCATCCATCAAGATCTCATAGATGTCCTTCGCTCGGCAGTAGAACTTCTCCGTCATCTCAATCGTCTTGAATCCTTCCTTCTCCTTACTCTTGGCTTTCTTATCCTTGGCTGCCGGAGCTTCCTCATTTGCTGCCGTAGCAGGGGCAGCAGCCGTGCCGCCTGCCGCTGCAGCCTCCTTGGTGGGAGTCTTCTTGGAATCTAGCTCTTCCTTGGCTGGGCCTCCCTTCGCCATGGCGGCCACGTACTCCCGGATCTTTTCGAGGACCAGGGGCTTGCCTCGGGCAATGAAGGCGTCCTTGGCGCGGCGCGCAAGGGACCCGTCGTCGTCGCGGACGGTGACCCGGAGCTCGGGGTCCTCGTCGGCGTTCTCGTCGGCGAGGTAGGGGACCTCGGCGGAGCCGGTGACCTTGGCGGGACCCGTCTCCGTGGAGGCCTCCGCCTCCCAGGAGAGCGTGAGGGAGAGCTCGTACCCCGGGATGACCTTGCCCTTGCGGATGTTGACGTAGGCCTCGCCGTCGAGCTTGTCGAGGGTGGTGGTGCGGAGCGTGAGGCCGCCCTCGCCGGAGAGGACGGGGAGGCCGGCGAGGAGCCCGGAGAGCCGCGCGCGCGACCACTCGAGGCAGTCGCGCTCCGCCCAGTGCCAGTTGTGGACGTTGGTGCCGTCGGCGCGCTCCTCCACGATCCACCGCGCGTCGCCCTCGCCGTACTTCGCCATGGGGGGGTGAGGAGGGGTGGGAGGGGGGCTTAGGGTTTGGACGAGCTCGGGGTTGCTACGGATCTGCGTGAGGCGGCGCGGGGGGTGGAGAGGAGAGGCCGGAGGAGAGGAGATGGGGAGACTTTTAGGATTGGGGCGGGGGGCGGCGGCGGCTTCTGGATGGTTCGGTCCTCGAATGGAATTGTCTGGAAGATGAGGGGAAAGGGGGAGCCAGGTTTCTGGGAGGTTCTACGGAAAGTCTCCGAAAGGGTAAAACATTGGATTTTTCATGCAAGTGCCATTATAAAGTTTCAATACTTCAAAATTACCATTACAAAATGCGTATTATTATAGATGTAATTATTTCTGTAAAAAATTATCAGGGTTACTGTCGGGGATAGAATTACGGCCATCGCTGGCCCACTCACTCGACGGCCAACCGAAAACAGCCTCTTAGGGCAAATTCCTCCTAAGGGTTATCTCGGCCCGCATGCATCCTGCCAAACAGCCTCTGGGTATGCAGGTCTTGTCTTGATTTAGGATTCGTGTTCGAGTCCTACTCGAACAAGAGTTCTGCACGGCTACGTGAAGACCCGGACGTGGTTTCCCGGATTGGATTAGGAGTCGTGATCTTCAAAACTAGGAGTATGTCTTATCTGTCTCGGGATATATTTGGCATGTCGAGTTCGTTACGATCTCGTAGTTAGCCCGGCCCGATATTCCCTTGGTAGGTCGGTTGTTCAACACTATATAAACAGGGCCCCTATGCCGTTTAGGGGGACCCCGGACATCGAGTTTTACATCTTAGCATCCGGCTTAGATTGCTTATTGCTTTCTGTACACCCATAATCTCGCCGAGACTTTTCGTCTTGCCGAGCCACCTTTTGTATTCATCTCTGATATATAAGAAATGCTGGATGTAGGGTTATTATCTCTCTCGAGAGGCCTGAACCAGGATAAAAACCCATGTCTCCTGTTCGTTGCTGTTCATGATTGTTCGGCGTGTCTCCTATCTCCTCTTTGAAGAACCTTGATTGACTTGGGTCAATATCCCAACCGTCGACAGCTGGCGCCGTCCGTGGGGACTCGCAGATCGAACATGTCGAACTCTATCAGCGACCAGGAGATTCTCCCGAGGACTACGACTCGGCGGCGGATGTCTCTTCCTCGCCAGATCGGATCGATCCTTCGATCTTGATCGCCTTCCAATCTGGTTCCCGACTCGTGCTCGGGATGGATCTTCTTCGCACCGGCTCTTCGCCGGGTCGCAGATCTGGTCCCCGCAACGAGCTCCGTGCTCGGGCCGGATCTCTTCGCACCGGCGGCTCTTCGCCGGGCGCTGCGTCTGTCCCCGCGACGAGCTCCTTGCTCGGGATCGATCTCTTCGCACCGGCGCTCTTCGCCCGGCGGCGCTGGTCTGTCCCATGACGAGCTCCGCTCGAGGCTCGGATCTCTTCGCCGGCGGCTCTTCGCCGGAGCGCTCGTCTCTCCCCCATGATGAGCTCCGTGCTCGGGATCGGATCAAAACTCCTTCCGAATCCCGGCCGTTTACTGGCGGTGGATGACGGGAGAGAGTGACCAAGACTTGGAACATCGACCACCTTCGTAAGTTCCTCGTAGGTCTTTCGTTTTCTAACCGGCGCTTTTTCTCAAACTTGCGCCTTAGTTCGTTCAAGTCTCTCGGCCGCCATGTAAAGTTCAACCCATTGAGCGGTGAATGTTCACTGACCCCTGCGGTCCTCCTCACCACTTGTCTTCTCGGACTACTCTTTCTCTCTGGTAACACTTGATGGTCGCCGGTCTTGCGAACTCTTGGCTCCGCAATCTTAAGGGTTTTCCTGCCGTATCTTGTTTCAACAAGTTCCTAAACTTCGAGTTGCGTAACACGGCATCCACCTCGCGGCTAAGCTCGCTCGTAAGCCTCCTCCGGCGGAGGCACTTACCGCTCACGCACGACCACTTGGTAAAACTCTCTCGTAAGCCCTCCGCGGCGGAGGCACTTTCCTTGTTCGGTTACCTTGAATCGCCTAACTTACGTTAACGCGAGCTTCGAACGAGTCGATCGGGATACGGGTGTCGCTCTAACTCTCTACGCGTGCTTGAAGTCGCAAGTTCAGTCTCCATGCATCGTCCGTGCACGGGTTACGCATCGCTCTTTCTCTTGTGCACTGTTCGAGTTCGCAAACTCAGTCCTCGAGGTACTACAACAAGCCGGAGTTAGGCCAAGCGTTCTACCGTTTTTAAAACTTTCTAGCTATGTCGCTTTGCTCTTGGTTTCTGTTCGTCCTTATCTTTTCTGCTCTTTTTGCGAGAAAAGCTGCTCGTCGACTCTCGCTCGATTCAAGCGCCTTTCGGCGGTCTTGAGTCGCTCGGCCAGCTCCTCGGAGGATCGCCTCTCCTCGGTCGATTGGGACTCGAGCTGAATTTCGCAACCCCATGCGTTTGCGCTTTTTCAGTTCCTTTCCTTAGCGTTGGTTTTCCAAAACCTCGTTGGTCTTTCGCTCCGTGGCGCTCCCGCGTCTGAGCATGTCTTTTATCTGGCGACGACCAGCGGCTCCGGTTAACAAAGCGGTGCACCACCGATGGAGTTACGCCCACCGTAAGCCGATTCTCATCGCGAACGGGCATGCCCACCGTAGCCGATTCTCATCGCAAGCGGGCACTCTGGCGCCGGTTCCGCACTCGCCGAGGCGACACTAACGCCGCACGGGTCCATGCCCGGATAAGATTTCGCCTCGCCGTCTTGCCTGCGGCTAAGGTCCCGGTTGCCTTCCCTGGTTAGCGGTCTTAGTTACAACGGGGCTGCACTTGCCCGCACACTTCTTTTTTATCCATGCTACGTCCTTCACGGCACGGTAATCCGGAGCAATGCACCACCAACGAGTCCCTTGCCATCGTAGCCGATTCTCATCGCAGCGGGCACTTCGGCGTCGGTTCCGCATTCACCGAGGTGACACTAACGCTATCGGGATGTACCGGAAAAATTATGTCTTGTGCGGTAGGTCGTCTTTTGCGTTTTTTCAAAACTCGCTTTGCTCTTCTTAGAGCCTGTTCTTGCTCTCTTTTTCCCTTGTCGGCTCGTTTCTTGTTTGTCTTCTGCGGGAATACAGAACGGGAACATCGACTCTGTGATGGTCGTGGCGAGGTTCCGTGCTTCCCCACCAAAACCGATGTCGATCCTCCTTCTCGCACGCCCGCTCATGCCCTAAACCGATTCACTTCACCACGTATGATTTCTTGCCTTTGCCCGACATCGACCTTCACAGTTCGGCTAAGTCAAGGTAGTCGCCACCAACGAGTCCTCGCCACCGTAGCCGATTCTCATCGCAACGGGCATGCCCACCGTAAGTCGATTCTCATCGCAGCGGCACTCAAGCGTCGGTTCGCACTTGCCAAGACAACGCTAACACTTGTCGCAGGAATACGTCATGGGTAAAGCGTTGATTTCACACGTTCTCTTGCGGCTCGATCGCATCGGGTTGTGATTCACCTCGCCTTTGGCTGCTCTTCGCCGGAGCGCTGGCTCTACCGCACGTCTTCGCCTAGTCACACTTTCTGGTCCCCGCGACGAGCTCCGTGCTCGGGGACTAGATCTCCTTACTTGGTTCCTTTGACGAGCTCTACGCTCGGGGACTGGGTCACCCGCCTCGTATGCATTGTGCTCGCTCTCGCACACGATCTACGTCTGGGGCTCATCACCTCGCTCTGAAGCGACATTCGCCGAGAGCAATTTCTATTTCCTCGGGCAAGCTCTAGCCCGAGAGGTGGTTCCCCTATCTTTTCCTAGGCATCTGAATGCCAGGATGCAGCAGCACGAGTCCGTCTCGCGACTTGCTATGTTCATTCTCCCGGAAGATTTGATCTTACCGGATGCGGTGGTACGCTCTTCACTACCAAGAATCCAATCCCTCCTTGATGACGTTCAGCCTCAAGGAGATGATTCATCTCGCACCGGGTAGCTCATCGCCCGGAGCGCGCGTCTGGTCCCCGTGACGAGCTCTGCGCTTGGGGACTGGATTTCCAATTTCTTGATCGAAGGCTGAGTGCTCTGCTCGGGCAGATGTTGTTTCCTGTTCGACGCAACAGAGTTGCTCGGCACTGGGCGGGTTTATTCGGTCCCGAACAAGTCTTGTTCGGTTGAACCATAACCTGTTCATTTGTCTATTGCACGTCTTTGTAGCAGCAAGATTACCCTCTTCGTGACTTGGAGTCTCAAAAGGAAGACCCCACTCTAGTGAGTCCTTCCACTTGAGTCTTGGGGCTAGCTGGGGATAGAATTACGCCCATTGCCATGGCCCACTCCCCGACGCCCAACCGAGCACCTACCAGGCCCGGCTCCTCGAAGGTTCTATCAGCCCATGTGCATCTGCCGAATGACCTCTGGCCGCACGGTCAGGTCTTGATCTAGGATTCGTGTTCGTGTCCTACTCGAACAAGAGTTCTGCACGGCTACGTGAAGACCCGGACGTGGTTTCCCGGATTGGATTAGGAGTCGTGATCCCCAAGACTAGGAGTATGTCTTATCTGCCTCGGGATATATTTGGCATGTCGAGTTCGTTACGATCTCGTAGTTAGCCCGGCCCGATATTCCCTTGGTAGGTCGGTTGCTCAACACTATATAAACAGGGCCCCTATGGCGTTTAGGGGGACCCCGGGCATCGAGTTTTACATCTTAGCATCCGGCTTAGATTGCTTATTGCTTCCTGTACACCCATAATCTCGCCGAGACTTGTTCGTCTCGCCGAGCCACCTCTTGTATTCATCTCTGATATATAAGAAAGGCTGGATGTAGGGCTATTATCTCTCCGAGAGGCTGAACCGTGATAAAACCCCCATCTCTGCTTCGTTCTTTGTTCATGATTATTCAGCATGTCTCCTATCTCCTCTTTGAAGAACCTTGGTTGACTTGGGTCAATATCCCAACCGTCGACAGTTACCATTCTCTTGCCTTTACAGGCATTTCAGCCATATACCCGAGCCAAATACGAGAAAAAATACATGGTCCCACTTGTTAGATACGCGACCTGCATCGAATTAATACCCCCGTGTGGTCTGACCCAACCGCATCCCACCGCTCCCTCCACTCTCTCAATCGTTCCCCATTCCTAGGGTTCTTGGGGCGATCTCTAGAGTTCATCGATGCAGCCTTGATTCCGGCTGCTTGGCGAGATGGCGGAGGCTCCTGGCGACGACATGTATGCACAGTTGGCGGTGCTGGATGCTGTTGCTGGTCTCTCCCCGCGACGCAAGTAAGTGTTCCTCTGTTCTTGAGCTGGGCACATGGGGATTGGGTTGAATCTGGGGAAAGCGGTGTGTGCTGTTGTGAGAGTAAGAAGAATGTAGTTAATGTGAAGTTTTCGGTTTGACCCGTTGCTATTTCTGGTTTAATTTATGTTGCATTACACTATAGCGTTAAGTGTTGAGGGTTATGTGACGAGAGGAGGATGGTAGTAGGAGGTATACAAAGGGTCAGGTAATCAATTGGGTTGTGCGTAATATTGATGAGGTCACCATTGCCAGTGCACATGATGAGTTGGCAAAGTACATCACATGGGGATGTCACAACGGCCTACTCTGTGGTTCTATCATAAGAACTGTGGAGAAGATGTTGTCGTCAATGAAGATAGCTAGTTTAGTAGTTTCCTTGACATGTATTGGGATGAGTTGAGGCCTAAAATTATGGTAGGCATATTTGATCAGCCTATTGTTTCTGTTCCTGCCTTCCTGGGCCATCAAAGCCTGCTACTTCCAAAGTGGATATACCCCCTCACTAGATCCATTTGAGGATAATGCTGAGGAGTATGTGGGTATAATTGATGAGCACTTGTACATGGGCAGTCATCAAATTTCAGATGAACGCCAAAGGATGCCATCCAAAAATTCTAAGATCAATACAAGACCAAGCTTGACTACCAGAAAATCTGAAGAGGTATGTAGATTGCTCTTGACCAAATTCATGGCAAATATGAAGAGTCTTTTCAAGTGCTTGTCAATCGGAAAAATGAGATAGTAGAGAGGTGTCCTGGTTCAGTTGTAGAAGTAGACTTGAAGTCTGTTGGTGGTACGAAGTACTTAAACAGGCTCTTTGTTGCACTGAAATCATGCATAGATGGTTTCTTTAGTGGTTGTAGACCTTACATGGTGTAGATGCCACTTTTTTAACTAAAAAATACAAGGGTCAGTTAGCATCAGCCACAGCTATAGATGGACACAATTGGTTGTTTCATGTTTCATATGGGGTGTTTGACTCTAAAACAGATGCAAACTGGACCTAGTTTTTCTCACATTTGCACGAAGCAGTGGGCTCTCCACATGGATTAGTTATAAGCAGTGATGCTTGCAAGGTCTTGGTTAATGTTGTGGAAAAGGTGTACCCACAGTCTGAACATAGAGAGTGCATGAGACACTTATACAGTAACGTTATGAAGAAATTTCATGGGTCAATGTACACAGAGAACTTATATCTAGCTTCTAGGTCATACACTGAGTCCAAGTTCAAATGGTACATGGAACAAATATTTCAGCACTCCCTGAGGCATTTCAGTATTTGCAGAAGCACCATGGTGGGCTCTGATATAGATGGGTTTTCTAAAGAAAGTAAGATAGACTATCTTACAAAAAACATTTCAGAAAGTTTTAATCACCAGATCAAGCCCTTTAAGTCTTTGCACTTGCATGAGTTGGCTAATAGAATTAGGTTGCTAGTAATGGAGAAGTTTGCCCTCAAAACAATACCATATTTAGTTGTGAGTCATGCACATGTATTAGCATGGAATGCATTAGCTAGTCACATGCATATATAATTAGCAGTTGAGTACTGGAGCTACGTATGTACGAGCAGGCCATTGGACTAGGCTAGAAAGTCATTAGTGCATCTTACATGCATGCATAATAAATCATGTAGCTAAGTAGTGGAGTTTAGTCGTTGCTTTTGTAACCGAATGTCCGAGCCTCGCGCGGGCCAGAACACCGTGAAGTCAGAAGCTGCGCAGTCTGCGTGCAGTTGTATGCCGAGTCTCCAGCGTTACTCGTGGTCAGTGGAGACGAGAACACCGGGGAGTGTGGCATCGTGGATGCTGATCGTGGCATGTTACGGAGGTCAAGGAACGTGGCATGAGTGGTCGCACATGTTGTTGGGTATGGCTATATATTCATTGTATTGAGAGTAGTAGAGAGCCGCGGAAGAGAGTAGCTAGGAAACCAAAGAACAATGCTAACTCAAGTCCGTTGTAATCTTGATTCTATGTCATCTCCAAATGTGTGCTCCTTGTATTCTCGGTGAGCCAAGTGTAAGAATATATATAAGTGTGTTTGTTTTATTGTACTTCTTGTTTGAGTTCCACGAGTTCACGTGTGTTCGTCTTGGGATTTCCAACAGTTTATGTGTGTCTATGGCAACGGGTCACCACGGATCGTGGTGAGGTGTTTTAGTGGTATTTTCAGATCTGTGGTGCCATGGATAATCCGGGGTAGACCCTCGATCATCCATCGTAGCCTTTTCTCCACGATGTGTTGTTTTATCATCATCTTAGGTGGAGCTCAGATGATCTACCTTGTGAGTGTCTATGGCTAGCAGCTAGTTAAGTTGGCTAGCATATTTAAGCCCTAGGAGGGGGTTTGTGAGGGAGGATAAGGATTTCATTTCATATCTTCTAGTGTTAGTTTATAGTGTGACTGCATGAGCTTTTGAGTGATTCTTGTTGAGATTTGAGGAACTATCTTCTGTTGTGCTCTTGGGTATCTTAATTTCGGGGAGTTGATCTTTGCTAAGCTTGTTACTCATGGGGAGTGGGTTTCCTTAGACGATTTGTTGGTGGTGTGACTTGAGAAGCTCACTAAAGAAACTTGTGGGAGTCATCAAGTGGTGTGAAAGGCTTGGAGTCCGCCTTGACAGAGTGATGAAGGGCTACCACGAGTGGATCAAGGCGTAAAGCTCGAGGTGGAGCCGGCTTTTCTGGGGAATAAGGGTTTGTCTCAATGGGTAGTAGGAGGAGACTCCAAACCTTGGAAAAATATCCCTCTGTCTTTTTACTTTCTTGCAATCTACTTTCCGCATTTACTTCCGTTGTTATATCTTGTTTGATTGCTTAAGAGTAATTTATCCAATATAGTTTGGGTCACTAACTTGATAAATTGCTCAACTTTACCAAAAATTTAAAATTACATATTCATTCCATCTAGGCCAATTAAATCCTTCTAATTCATATTTCATCTTGAAAATAGGGATGCACCTCCTCCTAGCCAACATATTCTCCAAATCCGATGAGCCCTCACACCGTGCTCATTAGATCCGGTCTCCAAATCTCACCAGAGATGGGGAAGAGAGAGATAGAGAGTAAAAATAGAGAATAGAGAGAGAAAGATAGAGAGATGGGTAGTCGTGAGAGCGACATGAGAGTGACACGGCAATGAGCGGCGGTGTTAGTGGCCATTCTTAGAAATTATTAGTAGTGGGTATGCACAAGCATGTGTCTTGATATTAATTTACATTCCGTAGCATGTGTTTATCAGTATGTGTGTGCAAGCATGTAGTGTGTGTGATGAAATGAGTTTGTATGCGATCTTATTTATACCAATAAAAAATAGATGCCGAAGAAAAAATGTCGTTCTAAGTGCAATCATCGCGTCCGCATCAACTCGCCCAAGATAAGAAGGAATGCACATCAACGCGTGGGTAGGACGTCCGATGGAACGCAAGAAGTTGTGATGAAGTTATCATGGAAACTTGAAAAATAACTGTTGAAATTTAGAAAAACTATTGATGAAACTTGGTAATATAATGATGATTCATGGGTGAAACCTAATTAAATTTGGATAATTTCTTATGAAACTTAGAGGACTACTAATGAATTTCAAGAAGAACCAATGAAACTTGAAGGACCAACAATCGTTTGCTAACTATTGATAAACCTTGAGAATACCGATGAAACTTGGCTAAACTACCTATGAATCTAGAAAAGTACCGATAAAGCTTATCAATGCACTAATGGAACTTGATGAAGGACCAATTAGATCTGGCTAACGTACTGATGAAACTTGAAGAATGACCTAGGAAACTTGGCTAACATACCGATGAAACTCAAAAAAAACCAATGAAACTTGATAATACACTAAAGAAACCTCATGTTCCACTGTTGTTCAAAAAATCACTCGATGCAAATAAGAAAATTGTACGCGAACAAAACAAAGTTTTAGTAGGAAAAATTCAAGTTTAGTGCGTACATTGGTGAGCTTCCATGCAAAAAGGGGATGCACCTTCTCCTCGCCTTCTTCTTCAAATCCAGCGAGCCCCCATGCCATGCTTATTAGACCAGCCGCCAAACTCGCTTGTCCTTACCGAATAGAAAGATAGAGAGAGAGAACAAATGAAAATATAGTGAAATAAAGATACAAGATGGGGAAGAGAGATGGTAGAGGGGAGAAAGGTTGGGACCGATGTTGGTGGCTATTAGGCGATGACGCCACCATGGCACTGCCCAGTGAGCCAGAGCTCGGAGCTTTCATTGGCGCGAGCAGCGAGGACAATGAGTGAAGGGAGGAGGGATGACTTCTATAGAATATAGACAGGGGACAACGTTCGAGCAACGCTTCGACACATGATGAGACAGCTATTAGCAAGAGCAAACGCATGATGCGAGGCTCGTTAAAATGAGTTGCCTTGCACCCTCACATTCTTTTTTTATGTGTCCGAGATGCCTTGCACCCTCGTATTCTTGTGTTGTCGTGTCCGATCTCTGTGAAAGGATCAATATGCCGCCTAGAGGGGTGAATAGGCGAATAAAACAAAATTACGGAAAGTAAACACTCAAAACTGTAGCTAGCACGTCAGATGTTCCGGTGTAGATCGGATGTTCCGATCTGGTCCAGTACACCTTGTGTCGGATGTTCTGATCTGCGTCGGATGTTCCGATTTACGTCGGATGTTCCGTTCCTGGTTGATCTGGAATCGACATAAACCTGTAGTAAAAATTGATTTCTCGCAAAACCAAGTTTAGATCAACTCAAGAATATTCAGAACAAGTCAAAAACAATAGTAGAGCAGATACTAAAGGTCGAGACAAAGCACACGGTGACTTTTGTTTACCGATGTTCGGATCTTTGAAGGAAGATCCTACTCAACATTAGGGAAGACACAAAGCCCGGATCACCAAGACCCTAATCCCCTCCCGGCGTTGCACAACAGCACTCACCGGTGTTCACCGGATGAATCATTTTCCTTGCTGAGGCGGAATCACACCTTCACAAACTCTAGAGGCACACCATACAAAGCTTGGCGGCTCACCGGTGACATCTAGCCGTCTAGGAGCCCTTCAAGCCTCCAAGAGTAACAAATGCGACAAAGAATTGTGTAGGAATCGCTAAGTGCTCAAGAATTTGATGCCTCTAATTTGTGGAGCACTTTGGGTGCCTTGATCTCTTTAAATCTAGACCTCACAAGAGGAACAAAAAGAGAGGAAGGCTTGTGTTCTTGAGAGCTGATGAAAAAAGGAGTGTTAAATTCAAAATCTCAATCAATCAGAGTGTGTGACCTTTGGCAGGTGGAGGAGGGGAGTTTTAAATAGAGGATCTCGAAATATGGCTGTTGCTGCAGAGAATCCCGTGTCGGATGTTCTAACTCACATCGGATGTTCTGACGTGCATCGGATGTTCCAATGTACATCGGATGTTCGATGGGGTGCCTTCTATATTTCACTGGAAGCATGCAGACTGGGTCCACAATCGGATATTCCAACCCACGTCGGATGTTTCGATGGGGTAGGTTCTGTATATAGAGTATTTTGAGTGGAAACTCACACGAACTTCGAGACAGCTACTTTGAGCACTTAGGAACCTTTATATGCTTCTCTGTAGCATCCCCCTTTATAGTACGACATGCCTAGACTCAAGAAACAAATATTTATAATTTACGACTAAATAGAGTCTTGATGCCATCTTCGATCTATAAAAGTTTGAGGGTTACTCTACCACTTTTAAACTGTGTATATCTCATCATTAAAAGCATTAGCTCTATAATTGTGAATCATAAATCACCAAAATCTACTTGGGGCCTAGATGCACTTTTAGTATGAGCCAAAGTATTTTGAACAAAAATACCATCAACTCTGAATAGTTAGGAAACTTCAACCAAACACAACCTACATAATGACAACATAGACCTTATACGTTGCTATGACAAGTATATGAGCAGGAATGGAGCTTAGTTGGGGGACCTGATGGGCTCTAGCTATAACACCAACGGAAAAAGAAGAAACATGAGCTGGGCCAGCAAGCCCAGCCAACTCGTTACCTCCTTAAGGCCAACACGGTATTGGTTGGGAATCCCTCACTGCCCAGCCACCATACCCTCCCTGGTACGCTCGTGTCTCTCCTTTCTCCGTCTACCTCCCGTGCGTCGCCCTAGCTTCCTCGGTTGTTGTCGACCGCCGCCACCATTGAGTGTCGTCACATTGCCCACCACACCAGCGCTTCCCTCTCTTCCCCAACACCACCCTCTCTTACCCCTAGCGGCACCCGACTTCTCAACAAAAGTGAAGAAGGGAGTTGAGGGTTTCTTGAGGTGGAGGAGGGAGGGTGTTGGCTATGAGTGGAAAGAAGGAAGAAGGCAAAAAGGGGTCGGCTGGTTGCGGTTGACAACGTGTTTTTCACCGAGCCACCAGCGAATCACACCCCTATCAGATCTCTGTTTCTGCTAGCCGATCAGCCCAAGCTCGATCCGATTCGAGCGTCGGACGCGGCGAGGAGCGACACGCAGCGATTACCCAGGTTCGGACCCCCTCGCCGGTAATAGTCCTACTCCTGTCGAGCCTTAGCTCTTTCCTTGTTGTGGTTGTGTTGGAATGATTACAGAATGTCTGCTCTGAGTGCAGAATGCCCAATCGCCCCCTCTCTTTCTCTCTCTCTACCTTTTATACAAGCTGCGGATAGGCGGAGAGAGCCGGGGGGTGCGCAAAACAGTGCGCTAAGTACACTGAGTACACTGATAAGATGTGAGGGACTAGACAGGAGAGACGAAAACGTGCTGCTACTGCGCCGAGCGGCGCCGCCCACGCGCGCTCCACAAGTGGCCCCTGATCTGGGTAAACACGCCGGTGAGGAAGAAGGTGGGGCCCAGCTTGCGCCGCCTGACGCGGGCGGCCGTCCTGATGACAGCTACTCTCTTTCTGCCGGTCAATTCCGCAGAGCCACAGTGACAGTTGATAAGACCTGCAGAGGTCACTGCGGCGGTAATCATCTCTTCTTCGATCTGCCCTCGCGTGATGTCGCATTAAATGCGCCTGTCCTTCGCAGCGGGGGAGAGCCTTCGTCCAGAAGACTCCCCTCGGGACGCTTCCTGCTGCGCGGGCCCCACCTGACAGTGAGGAGGCCACTCGCTTCGCCCGCCGGTCCGGTCGTCGCCCGAGGGCTCGCCACGCCGTGTTGGGGCACGGTCGCCACCGACGAGTGGGGCCCGCCTGGTCTTCCTTAGGACTCTTCATACCCTGGTATTTACTGTACCGACAGGGGTATAAGCAAAGGGGTTGGAGGAGGAAGCAAGGGTTTGATGTCCTTCGCCGTGCCGCTGTCCGGTTTTCGCTTGTGGAAATCACTGGGTTTGGAGGACTCTATGGAGGCAATAGCTGTAGTCGTCAAACTTTGGAGGATCGAGGGTTAGGGATAGCGGTCGCTTACTCGCTTAGTATTTTTGACTGTGCATGTATTGAATAAGTGATGGTATTATTGTAGGTGGAGTTACTTCTGGGTTATGGTCAGTGCTGACATAGCATCACTAGACATCTTTCGGTAACCGAGGCAAGTACATGATGTACCAAGTGTGATGATATTTGTTTAAATGATGCAATGTGCCATTTAGTTTATGTTGAATGAACGGATGGAGGAAAGTGATGTGCTGAGTATGATTTATAACGATGAATGAACGGATGGAGGAAAATGATGTATTGATAATGAGAAATGATGTTTAATCACGTTTATGTTGCATATATTTATGAAGCATGCATTCGACCCAGGTCGGTGAGTGAGTCACATAGTTAGCCTGGAGCCCTGGAGTGCCATGAGCTAGATCGGTGGGAAAGCTATACGGCTAATCTGGTGTGCAATAAATTAGGTCAGTGAGAAAGCTATGTGACTAATCTAGAGTGTTCTTGATAAATCCTACATATATATATGTAGGCAACCCGAATGTGGCATTGACAGGTGTCCACATTGATACCGATGCGCGCTACGCAATGAGCATTATGCATTGCATTCCATTCCATTGATAAGCATATGTGAATGAAATGAATGGTTTTTATGATTCTGTGTATTGGTTTATTGTCATCGTTACTATGCACTTTGCTCAGTTTTTGACTCACACTTGTTTTTATGTTTTTTTAGATGACCTTTGGAGCAGCATGCATGCATGTATGGGAAGAGAATAGCTCATACTTTTGGCTCCGCACTTGGGCCTTTGTCACCTTAAGAATTAAATAAACTAGTGGCCCGACCTTTGCTTGAGTGTTGCAAAAACTAATTAATGAACTAAACCTATAAGTGAACCTTGTTATTTGTAATTATGTTTGGTTTGTATGTGCTGCAAGCTTGGTTGTCATGCTCTGCCTTTGGAAACACCACCTTTGAATATGTAGACCTAAGTCTTGTTTGAGTCTATGGTTACCATGTTTACATGATGGTGAAGATAACGTGTATTGGTACAATTAGTGTATATCCATGGATATGGATGATGTGTATGCCAAGGTGTGATATTAGACCTATCTATTGTTTTATGACTTGTTATTATTATGAAATCTTTGTTTGGCTATGCTAATTTATAGAGGAAGTGCTGCCAAAATTTATATTGAATGCTAACGTTTGTAGCATCCATGGTCTTGTAAAGGCCTGCGTGTTACACTGACCCCTCGTAAAATAAAATTTGTTAGATCATACACCTATAACACGGTAGGAAATGAATTTTATCTGCTAATTGCCCTCATCACGCAGGGATTAATCTCTTGGCTCTCGGCTTTGAGCTTTAAAATTGCGCCTCAACCCATAATCGGCGCACTGCATGATATTGTCCATCGTCTTTGTTCTCTCTCGGGTGTGTTTGGTTGTGTATGGCATAATATTTGAATATGATGGTTTCGTACGGTATGATTCAATTGAGATGTTTAGTTGGTTGAACAGGATCATACAAGATTTTGTTTGATTCTCGTATGGGATGACATATAGCAAGTATTCAAATACCATCAAATAACACTTTATATCTTGAGAAAATTTAACCTTACGTATGATTTTATTTTGGATGATTTAAACTAAATTTAATTTTAACTTCAACATTCAAACCAAAATGAAACATTTAAATTGGATTCAATATTCAAATTGGATTTTAAATTCAAACTACATTTAACATTTGAATTTTTAATTAAATTCTAAATAAAATCAAATTTTGAATTCAAAATTCAAACCAAATTTAAATTCAATTTAAATTTTAGATTCAAAATTCAGGTCGTATTTTCAACTTAGGATTCAAGCAAGTTATAAAAAATATTTAAAATTTAAAATCAACCCAAACTCAAAAAATAAATTCAAGTTTTAGTCTAAAACTCAAATCGATTTTTAAATTCAATATTCAAGGTGTATTCAAAATCTAAAATTAAAAACAGATTTAAAATTTAAAATGAATTTCATATCTAAACCGATTTGAAAATTGAAATCAATTTAAAATTTGGCATACAGTAAAATAAAAAATATGAATAAAAAGAATTAAGTGCTTGCGAGAGAGTTGTACGGCGTCGTTCGACCAAAACGAGCGAACGAAGTCATACATTATGTTGAAAGAATAATTCATTTTTCTGATCACACCGTTCAGGATGATTTGGTACAGTTCACCCAACCAAACACATGAATGGACATAAATTATGTATCAACCCATATAGGAATCATCTCATTCAAGTAACCAAACACACCCTAATAGGGCCGTGCCCATCATTCATATCACTTATGTATACTGAATACAAAGGGCATGCATAATACTGACGCTATTCTGACTTCAAATCCTAATCCAATCTCAAATTTTGCTATTCACATGTATAAATTCACTGTTCACAAATTTTTGCCCAAAAGTTTCGCCGTCGCCGCTGTACATGAGTGTCATAGGCTTGCGGCCGTGAGTCGTGGATAGTCTTTGGGCGCCGCACGACGGGTTCGTCGTGCCTCGGCGCCACGAATCGGTACGCCACGCACAGCTAGTTCATCGTCTTGGGGCCGGCCGCACGAGCAACCAAATGCCGTGTCCCAGACGCCCGAAGGACGTCGTGCCTTTGTTGGGCCGGGCTAGCACGAGCACGGCCCATCCAGGGCTTCGACAAGGCAGCACACACACGGTGAATTTCAAGAGCCACCGACCAACGCCTCACATCGCGTACTCGCGTGGGTAGCTTCATGCGCATAGGCCAGTAATTGATGTAGTGGCAGAGTGGGTTCTAGCTGTAGAAAAGTCATGGCCCAGCCATCGTGTAGGTTGACGGTTGAGCATAAATGCAATCGGAACTTGAGCTGAGAAGCTAGCTAGTCGTTTGCAGCATTTAATATTTACTAATACGTGCTGCAACTCTCCTATAAAAAAGAGAATACTGATAGTTTTGCACATTTCTGACATAAATAGGGGCTTCGGGCCTTTGTCGGGTCGGGTCGGTCCAAGCACGGCCCATACAGTCAGGCCAGGCTAGGCGGCACGTCGTGCCTGGTTTCTAGGCCCAGCCCAGCACGCCATTTCGGGCAGTACCGACCCGGCCCGTCAATCTCCATGCCGTGCTGCGGGCCTATTTTTTCGGGCCGTGCCTGAGCTGGCCGTTTGGCCCGGCCCGTTTACCAGCACTAGTCGTGGACGATAGTAACAAACTTGTGGAATAATTCCATCGTAAGAGACTACGAGCATTGGGCAGTACGCAGTAGCATAATACTGGTTACGGTACGGCCGGCTTCGGCGTTACCTTGAGGAGCCTCTCTCGCTCGCTCATTTGTGCCTAATTATTTGGTTAATTATTGTCATGGCGGCCGTCTCGAAGATCACCGAGCTCGGGCCCTTCCCGGTGGCCAGCTCCCCGCCGTGCCGCTACAGCGAATCCATTCGGAGCGTCGCCGTCTCCGGAGGCGGAGGGCCCTCAAGGTCATGGGCCCTCTACTGTTCTTCCAGCTCCAGCCACTCCAGTTCCCCCGATCGTTCTTCCTGCCCGTCCAGCCGCCACTCCGACTCGCCGGCTGCTGCCACCGGCGTCAGGGCCCTCTGGGTTCACGAGCTCAGCGAGATCGCGCGCCAAATGGTCAGGAACAAGTACATGCAGGATCTTATCCAAGCGTTCGTGAAGGCGCCTGCGCCGGCGGCGCCACCCTTGATGGCCTCAGCATCCTGGAGTGGTGGTTCTTGGAGCTGGACGTGGACTGGGTGCTCCAGATAGACGAGCGCAGTTTCAGCAAGCTGATGCAGCGCTCGTCGCTCACACGTCTGGTGCAGAGGTGGATCCGAGCTCTGTCCCTGATGGTGCTCAGCGCCAGAGAGGAGCTATACCTCTACGGCCACAAGGCCACGGCGGCCAACCTCGCAAGCTTCACCAGGGAGTGCATCGTCAGCATGCTCGCCTTCGTCAACACCGTCGTCGCTGCTGCTCTATGGCTAGCCTGCCCTGCCGCCAAGCTACAGGCGCTGCTGAGCTTGTACCGTTGCATCTCCGACCTGCCCTTGCTATGCTCAGACAGGCCAGAAGTTCAGAGCATCTTTGACAGCATAAACAGCATCCTGTCGGCGAAGGCAGGGGAGCTCACCGGCGCCATATTCTGCACGGTGAAGGAAGTCAGGGCGCTCGCGGAGCGCGACGCCATGTGGGAGTCCGAGGTCCCGCGAGGAGGCGGCGACGTCCACCGGCTCACCCGGCTCGTGACGGACTGCATCCTGCTGCTGTGGAGCGGCTGCAGCTCGCCGGCGTCTAGTGCCGCGGAGAGCAGCGTCCAGGGCCTCCGTGACCTGCTGGAAGAGACGATACAGTACCTGCAAGACCTCCTTGAGAGGAAATCACGGCAGCACTGCCCAGACCAGTGCATGAGGTACCTGTTCCTGATCAACAATTGCCATTTCGTGTGGGTGCAGCTGGAGCAACAGTTCTTCCGGGAGAGCATACATGTTCCAATGGCACTCATTCCATGCGAAAATTACATCGAGAAGTACATCGCATGTTACCTCGAAGTTTCTTGGGGGGCCATGTTGTCTCTTCTTACAACAAGTTCAGAACCCAATCAGAAGGTTTGGAGCTTGAGAAGAGCAACCCCAATGGCCAGATTTCTATCAGAATTTCATAGGACTTACCAGGCCCAGAAGCTTTGGAAGGTTCCAAGCCCTGCACTCAGACATAGGCTACGAAAAGAAATCACCGAGAGAGTCATCCCGAACTACCGTGAGTACTTAGAAGAGCATCAGGAGCAACAGGGACAGAGTGATAGCCACGGGAGCAACGCTCCGGAGGGCTTGGAGTTGGAAGATATGTTGGGAGAGTTATTCGAAGGATGAAGCCAACGTACACACGGTCGGGAGTTGACCTCTCACGCATGCAACCAAAATTAACCCAACGAGCCTCTAAATTTTTTATGTGGTGATGTATATATATGTGGTCGTGTAAAATTCACTGGTCATCACCAGTGATCATGCCTGTAATATTGATTTCAAAATGTCAAAAAAAAAAACACTTGGCTCAGTATTGGGGCGTCCACCGAGCCGTGGTACTCTCCGTGTTTGGTTAACTCCACTAGATACAAGTCATTTCTAGCAATAGTTTCCTAGGCTAGTCCTCTCCATCCATCGGGAATAGATGAAATCCACTCACCCATGTCGTCTATGCAACATATTCATTCTAGTTCTCTATTTCTCTCTCGCTCGGCTTTCAGCATGACAGCACCAAGCTACCCACCATACCCGCTGACAACCACCTCCTCTCCCCCCTTGCTGGCACCGATAACCACATCCACCTTCTTCCCCAGCACCAGCTCCGCCTTTTTTCCCTATGCCACCTCCTCTCTCTTTTCCGCCTCTTTTCCCTATGCCACCTTCTCCCTCTTTTGTTCCCTTGCACCAACTTACCATGCCCTAGGTCGCCACCGCTACACGCCCTCTTCTTTTTTGAGCAAAGGGTAGGAGAACTGTCATCTATTGATCAAAAGGAAGAAATTATACAGGGTGGGGGGATTGCACCTCCCCTCGGGGGAACAGAATAGAAAGCTACGCTTAATTACACGTAAACTAAGTTGGCACCAGCTGCCTCCCAGAGATGCAGCTCGTCGATCAGTTGCTGGAGGAAGAGTAGGTGGGGTTTCTCTTCCGAACGAAATATGCGGTTGTTTCGCTCGATCCAAAGGTGCCAAATGGTGCCAGAGATGATCAAGAGGACACTCTTATGGGACTCGGATCGCAGGGTAATGTGTTCCCACCAAGCGTTGAGGCAGACCTCCCTCCACGTGACCGGATTGAGTGCGGGGCTGTTGAAGAGCGCAACGAGCCTACTCCAAATGAAGGTGCTAAAGTCGCATTCCAGAAAAAGGTGGTCCGGAGTCTCCAGTTCCTTCGGCAAAGGGGGGAAAATAAGAGTTGGGGAGCTGCCGTCGCTGTAGAGCATCCGCGGTCAGGATTCGATTCTACGAAAGAAGCCATAGGAAGAACTTGCATTTGGACGGCGCCCAGAGCTTCCAGACTCTAAGCAGTGGGGAGGCGGGGCAACGACCAGAGAACTGTGACCAGTAGGCCGAGCGCACGGAGAAAGAACCGTCTTGCGAGAACTGCCACACACGCTGGTCCGGCTCGCCCTCGGAGATGGTGACGCGGGATAATCCGGCGAGTAGCAAAAAAGAGCTCGGGGGCCATCTGTGGCAGCATGTTTCTTCCCAGGTCGAGTAGCCAGTTGTTTTTGGAAAGAGCGTCTCGGACTGATCTTGTTCTCTTGGTCGTCGCTGTGTAGAGCTGTGGAGCTAAATCCTTGGGGGTGCATCCGGAGAGCCAGCGATCCTCCCAAAAGGATAGGGATGAGCCACTGTGCCGGGCTATAGAGGAGCCCAAATGTAGGAGGTCCGAGTCCGATTGGGGAGGAGGGGCTAGAAAATCAGCCCGGGGGCGGGGGCGGGAGTCTTGCTCAACCATAGCTAGTGAGTTCGGAGCGCTCTGGCGAAGAGGCTAAGGGTGAGGACCCCGAGGCCCCCAAGGGAGGTGGGGGAGCAGATGATGCTCCAGTTAATTCGACAGTGACCACCGGTCGCGGAGTTGGAGCCCAGCCAGAGCCAAGCTCTCCTGATTTGATCAATCTTTTGGAAGACGGACTTTGGTGGACGGAGGACGGATAGAATGTAGGAAGGCATGACCTGGAGAACTGCCTTGAGCAAAGTTAGTCTGCCACCTTTGGACATGAGAGGGCCTCGCCAACCGGCCAGCCGATTATGAATCTTGTCCAGGAGTGGTTGGAAATGCACGCCGCGAAGACGTCTGACGGATAGGGGAAGACCGAGATACTTGATGGGGAAGGAGGCCCTTCAGCCGGGAAATCTTCGAGGATGTTTTCGTGATCGACGTTAGCGCAGCGGATTGGAGCCACCCGGCTTTTAGAGAAGTTAGTGTTTAGCCCAGTGATCTTGCCAAATTCTTTCAGGATGATGGAGAGGCTGGACACATCCTCTTTTGTGGGGTTGAGGAAGATAGCCGCGTCATCCGCAAACAAGGATGCGCGAAAGTGGGCAGGCGAGCCCCAAACTAGTGAGAGCGCACCAACCTCTGTGGCTCGCTGAAGGAGGATGCAGAGGTGTTCAATGGCTAGGTTGAATAACAGAGGCGAGAGAGAATCCCCTTGACGCAGGCCCCTGGAATGGAAGATGATCTCCGAGGGGTGGCCATTAAGAAGCACATGGGATGAGGAGGAGGCGAGTGAGAAGGAGATCCAGTTACGCCAACAGGTTCCAAAACCACGGGCCTGGAGGTTGTCGAGGAGGTAGGGCCAGGCAACGGAATCGAATGCCTTTTCAAGATTTAGCTTTAGAAGGAGGGTTGGGTTTCTTTTTGGTGGAGATATTTGGCAGTGCCCTGAACAAAGAGGAAGTTAGCTTGGATGTGACGTTGTTTGATGAAGGCGCTCTGGCAGGGCGAGATGAGGCGCTCCATGAAGGGGGCCAGCCTGAGGGAGAGGATCTTTGTGAAAAGCTTCCCTAAACTATGAATGAGGCTGATCGGACGATAGTCGGCCGGAGTAGAAGGGTTGTCTTTCTTGGGTAGAAGCACAATGAGGGCATGATTAAGGACCTCAAAGCCACGGCCGTCGAGATTGAAGAGGCATTGCAAGGCTGCTAGAAGGTCGTCGGAGATGAAGTCCCAGCAGGCCTTGTAGAAATCCCAGTGAAGCCATCAGGACCTGCGGCCTTGTCGCTTGGCTGGCTGAAAATCACCTGCCTAAGATCTTCATAAGACAGGTCCACTTCCAACAGGGAGAGGTCAGGGGAGGGGAGATCCAGGAAGTCCTAGTTGAAGGAGCGTGCGGGCGGGTTGAGGGGTGAGGTAGCAGTCGTTTCCCCGAAGATGGAGTTGAAGTGGCAATGGAGAATATCAGCTTTGTCATGGCGTTCCGTGTGGGAACCAGCGGGCGAAACCAGGGAGTGAATGAAGTTCTTGCGACGACGACCATTTGCCTGCAGGTGAAAGAACTTGGTGTTGGCATCCCCAAGCTTTAGCCAAGAGATGCGGGATCGCTGCTTCCACTTTATGCACTCTATGACAGAAAGGCCGAGAACCCGAAGCTTGAGTTGGCGCCGCAGGTCTAGTTCTTGAGCAGAGAGCCTGCGCGACTCCATGGCCACTTCGAGTAAACGGATGACTTCATTAGACATCGCCAACTACAACTTGGTATTTCCAATGTGGTTGCGACTTCAGGCTTGAAGGGCTTTAGCCACATGGTTGAGCTTGCGGTTAAAGCGGAGAAGTGGGTGGGTTGGAAGGCCTGAGGATTGGCGACTTCAAGAAAACCGGGCATCTTAATCCAGAATGATTCAAAACGAAATCGTCTGGGAGGGCAGGGAAGGCACTCCGCTGTGAGGAGCAGTGGGGAGTGATCGGAGGCGGAGGAAGATAGCGGAATCAATGAGCAAGAGGGAAAGAGTAGTTCCCATGCAGAGTTGGAGAAAACTCGGTCAAGCCTGACCAGCGTGGGATTGGCTTGCTCATTACTCCAGGTGAAACGACGACCCGAGAGATGGAGTTCTTTCAGGTGACAAGAGTCTAGAAATGTCTGAAAGCGCGATATTAGACGTCGGTTGAGGTTTAGGTTGTTTCTGTCAGTTGCTTGATAGATTAGGTTGAAATCTCTAATCAACATCCATGGCCCGAAAAATGGTAGGAGATGGAAGTGAGCTCTTCAGGAAAACCTTCTTTGTCGATGTTGACGGAGGGGCCATAGAAGTTGGAAATAACCCAAGAGGACTGGGTGTTCGGAGAAGTTACCCGAGCAGAAATGGAGTGCTGAAGAATGAGCGGGTCCGATAGTTGAACAATGGTGTCATCCCAGAGGAGTAATAGGCCTCCCCTAGTTCCAGTGGCTGAGAGCGCTAGGTGGCTCCGGAGGCGATGTCCAGTAGTATCCTAAGGCGTTTGGGGAGATGGGGCCGCAAGCTTGGATTCCTGAAGAGCGAGGATGGAAGGGTTATGGGATCTGATCAGATCAGCAACAATGGTGCGCTTGGCGGCGGCGTTTAGGCCTCGAACATTCCAGCTGAGGATCTTCATTAGGAAACACTGGGCGAGACACGGGCCTCTGAGAGGTAAGGCAGTTGTGGGCCCCACAGGCTGCACGTAGGCGGAGGGGACCAGGAGGCAGGCCCCGGCCCACAGGGGTAGGGTAGCCAAAGACGCACCGCGTGCAAGCGATTCAAAGAAAGGACCACACGCAGGTGGGCAAAAAAACTCAACCCTGCACCAAACAGCGGGGGGAGGGGGTGAGGCAGGCCGCGCGCAGGAGGCCAGGGAGAGGCGGTATACACAAACCCACGCAGGGGAGGGATAACCAAAGACGGACCGCATGCAGGCGGAAGGAAGACTGAACCACACGTAGGTGGTTGAAAGGGTAAATAGGCTGTCGGCACCCGATTTACAAAATCAGATTCCACCTGCGTAAAGACGTACTAGTCCCAAGGATCATGGCTGTTACACAAAGTTAAACAGAAACGGTACATTACCATCGCTCTGATTATTACATAGAAGGGAACTTAGTCCATACATTACACAAGCAACGGCTCACAGGCCGCAATACAGAGTGCATAACGACACAAGCCTATTACAACATCTAGAAATTTATTTATTCCACAGGTACGAGGGCTGTAGGAACACGCAACCCTACTCTTCGTAGTCTTCATCGGAAAACGCCTACTCATCGTAATCAGGGTCCTCATCCTCGGACGGCGGGCCATAGTCGGACGGACCAGCTGTTGAAATTTTGAAAAGGGAGAGGAGAAAAACGAGGGTGAGTACAAATTGTACTCGCAAGTCAGGAATGATGCAGATGTGGTTCGGTACAAGGAGGGCTTAGGATATTTTGTGAAAAAGCATTTATTGGCCTAGTTTTGGCAAAGCATTTTGAAAACATTAAACCATAATATTTCCCTTTGGGCTCTTCTCAAATTATGCTCGCCACTTGGCCTCAGTGCCATAGCGAGATCAAAATCCTTTCTCATTTCTTTTCTCAAAACGGCTAGGTCCATTCCGCGTGACAATTTCCGGTAGGCCGACCCCAATTCGAATGTAGCCGGTGGCACCTAACTCAAACGAAACTCTCTCAAACGCTTTTACTCATCTCAAATCCTTTGTTTAAAACCCTTTTCTAAAACTGGTTTTTAAAAATGAAGGTCTACCATATGAGCAGTCCCTTCGCACGCTCGTAACCGTGAGCATGGCTATCGTGATAGTTTTAACTCTGCAGAGTGGGTGCGCTTTACCCTCAAAAGGCTACGCATCAGAAGTGTTTCGCCACAAGACCGCTAACCACAAGGGCTAACGATCGGGCCTATCCCATAACGGGGCTCGAGGTCGTACTGTTATGGCTTAGTTCGTAGGATCATAGGACGAACGGTCCTTAGACTAGGGGAAAAACGATATTTTAGCCCAGTTTTCTTAAAACGGTGCCACACTGCACCAACCGGCAAAAATATCTCTCCCTAGTCGGAAGGTTTTTGGGGTAAGAGGAAAATCATTTCCTACTAAGCATCACCCTTGATGCACTATCTTGAAATCACACTTTTTCCAAACATTTCTCAACAATATTTTCCTTTCACACAAAAGATTATATCACTCCGCATAAAAGATTTTTAAGCATTTATCCTACCACAACGGGGTATCTAAGTATGAGCAATCTATATTTTAGCCTTACGTTTAATCCTACCGCATTTCTTACCTTTTCTACTTAGCATGATAACTAAGTCTACCAAATACGTAGATTATCATTTTAAACCAGCATGCACATTTTCAAGTCTAGCAAATATTTTCTAAATAATGAAAATGGCTCCACGATATAATCGAAGGGGGACTTGCCTTGATCGGTTCCCAGGAAAGCGAAGGGGACGTCGTCGATCGGGTCTTCGGGGCCTTGACCTCCTAATCGTGCAAACATGCAAGCACAGCAATACACCACCCATCAATACAATATTTTGATGCATTCTTATTTATGAAAAATGCGATAAAATCATTTATACTAACATGAAATGATGCATCTAAAGCTATTATTCAACTAATAAAAAACATGTTGAATGGGTGGCATGACAATAAATATTTCCTAAAGTCCAAGAACCTTTAAAGCATTTGCAGAATTTTTTCTAGAATTTTTATAATACAGCAGCTATTTTTAACAATTGCTTGAGGATACCAAATAATGATTTTAAACAGAAATCAGAAGAAAAGCAATAAAAGGGAAAGGAGGGGCCTCCCGGTATTGGGCCAGCTCAGCCGGCGGTCCAAACCGAGGCGCAGCCTAGGCCGCGCGGACGTGAGCGGGGCGGCACACGCAGCTGACTGGCGAGGCCCTCCACCGATCCTACCTATCGGCGCCTCTCGCAACGGCAAAAGGGGGAAAAACAGGGGAGCGATCCGGCGGCGGCGACGGTGCGCACGGCGATGACGGCTCTGGCCACGGAGGTCAATTGGGCGCGCGAGGAGTGAGATACGAGCGAGGCGAACGTAATGACGGCTTTAGCATTCCGAGAGGTGGACGGAGCAAGCGACGCGGCGGTCCGTGGCGGTGGTGACTCATGGACCACACGACTCCGGCGAGGCGCTCCACCGGAGCTTAATTCTGTCGGCCGAGAGTGTGAGGGTAGGGAGAGGAGCTACCTTTGAGCTCGCCGGACCAGAGGGAATGGCGAGGCGGTGGAATCTCCGAGGGGACGACGGCGTCGGCTCTGGGAACGCGTACGGATCCCACGGCCCCACTCCTCTAGGTGCTAGCCCTTCTGTGACGACCTGCGGACCACACCCGAGGTGAGCACGGAGCGGAGGAATGGGGGTGAGGTAGGAGAGAAAGGAGGGAACAGCGGCGGGGCGGGGTGGACAGCGCACCGGCTTGGGCGAATGGCAATGTGGCAGCGCGAAGCGGGGAAAAACGGAGGAGCAGTTCCCCCTTTTATAGGCACGCTTCGCCCGGGAAGGTTTTAACGTGGCACGCAAGGTTGGCCACGGCGGCGCAATTTCCGACCGGTGGCGTGCTGGACGCGACGGCATTACGGGGTTGGCCGGCGACAAGACAAGAAAGGCAGTGAGAGTATAGGGTATGGAGGGAGGCGATAGGGACGAACACTGTCCTGGAGAGAAGGGCCACGAGCTTTCAGGAGAGAGAACGAACAGCGGGGGCGACTGGCGAACAGGGGAGGGGAGCGCTAGGGAAGAAGAAGCGGGAGAGGAGGCCCACTTGTCGTGAGCCTCACTGCTTGTAAGTAAGGGAGGTGGCCTGGGATTTGGGCAGGGCAACCAGGCTGCCCAATCATAGGGGAAAAAGAGGGCAGGGGAAAGAAAAGGGAAAAGGAGAAGTGGGCCGGAACTTGGGCCGAGGAAGAAAAACATTTTAGATTTTCTAGTTTCCACTGGAACTTTATTTTCAAATATTCTGTTTAAACACAGCAATACTTAGGAAATATAATTTTGCTTTTCCAAAATTTACTAACACATTTCCAATTAATTCCTCTTGGGATTGGTTTTAAGGAAATATTGTATACACATTAAACAAAATACTATCTTTTCCACCTGGGTGTAAACTTGGAAAGTTTACAACATATTCCTATTTTAAAGTCAATGCATGAAATGATGATGCCATAATGCTTTCTACATTAAATATTTTAATGTTTTTAAATTAAGCAGTTTTAAGAAATTTATTAACGTGCCAAATTGGTTTTAAAAATTTGGGATGTTACATAGGCACCGCTCGCAGGTGGGCCTAAAACACACAGACAGTCCGCAGAATGGCCACAACAACGAAAAAGACCCACACGCAGGTGGGGTAAACAGAAAAAGGAACAACTAATCATGGGGGCAAGGAGGCACAAGAACGGGCTAGCGAGGCACAAGAACGGGCTAGCAAGGCACAACTAGGGCGCACAAGCAACCCCTCAACAGCGTCGGGACCGACGATGGAGAGGTCGAGAGCTGGCCTCGCAAGGCCGCAAAGGTCGGAGACGATGGCGAGCGTAGGAGCATCCAGATGCGAGGAGGAGAAAAGGGACAGGAGCTTGGCGGCGAGGTCGTCGACCGCAGATTGGGGTGGGAGACCAAGCTTGAGGGCTAGGTGGCCCTGCGCCTTCCTAATGGCGGGGACCGAGGAGGAGCCTGCTGAGGCAAAGGATGGCCTAGCTGAGGCAATCCGGATGCTGCGTCGCACCCCTGAAGCTGGCTTGGTGCGCAGGTGGGGGCGCCTGGGCGGCAAGGAGGGTACCAAGGGTGCTGGGGACAGTAGGGTGGCCCTGGCAAGGAGGGCCTCGAGAGGGGAGGGCGAAGGGGGTGAGTAGCCTGGCCTCAAGGGGCATCGGGTCTACGGCGGGTGTAGAAAAATAGAAGGGCGCTTCCGTTGGGAGGTAGGGGGAGAATGAAAATCCCCGAAGTGGTCAAACAGGGGGGATATGGAGATGGTGGAGCATCTAGGACCTGGTGGGAAACCAGCACTGGAGAGTGAGAAAAGGAGGCAACTTGGGCCCCGGAGGGTAAAAAAATTGGCTGGGCCACGACGGCCAGGGGAGGGGGGAGACCGGCGCGAGGAGGGGACCCAGGTGGGCCAAAAGTGGTGAGGGGCAGCCCAACAAGGCTCCCATGAGCGTATGAGGCGATGGCGGTCAAGGACCGGCAAGCCACGCTGCAACACAGGGAGGATTTTGAACTCCACCCCAGCATGCGGTGTAGAGTCGAGCCAGTGGGCTGCCGATGACTGGACCAAAGCCGTTGACTGGTTGAAAGGGCCGGTGGCAGCCACGGGTGGCGCAACGTCGCCGCCGCCGACGAAGATGGATTCGGGGCAGAACGTCCAGGCGACGCGGCGAGGGAGTCCAGGCGGCACGGCGGCGAAGCTAGCTAAGCGAAGGCCGCCCCAATGATCTGTGAGAATGGTCTGCGAGGGCGGACAAAACCGGGAGCGGCTGCGAGGCCGCGCATGGCGCTTTCGGGCGGCAATTGTCGGAATCGTCGTTGGGGGGCGGCGGTGTCGCAGCGCCTGGCTAGGACGAAAAGGGGGCGGCACGAGCGTGGAGGCTCCGGCACCTCCGGACGAGGAATAGAGTCTGGGAGCCCCAACTGCCAGAGGTGAGGGTCGGTCACCGGAGCACCACCATCGAGACGAGCGGAGACCGGAGAGAAGTCCTCCACTTGGTCAACGTGGAGGTGGAGCCGGTGGACGAAGGCGTGAGGGGGGCGCGGTTGCAGCGCACCGGCAAGCCTGGCCGGATGAAAACCCCACCACGGCGAGCTTCCATGTAGGGGAGGGTTCCACGAGCTCCAGTTCCACCTCCAACGGGATGGAGGCTGGGTCTTGGGTCTAAATCCAAACGGGGAAGAAGGACGTGTCCACGCGGAGACGAGTGGAGTATTCGACGATGTCGAGCCTGCCGGAGCCGGCGAAGATGAGCTCAGCCACGGCCACGGACCATGCGTGAAGTGGCAGGCCTTCCACGAGGGCCCGAACGCGAAAGCGCACGGCGCTACCATCAGCATGTGGGTCGAGGGGAATGGCGGCAATACCGAAGTGGCGGTCGTTCACCCGGAAGGAGCGACGGGCGGCGAGCCAAGCCTGCTCGACGAGGGTGAAACGAGCAAGGAAACGAAGGTGGGATAGGTGGGCAAGATAGATGTCGTGCAGCGAAATGTCAGTGAAGTGACTGATGGCGCGGGCAACCGAATCAGGGTCGGGATGAGGACCGCCCGAAACGGAGACGACGACTCCGCGACTGTGGAGCTCGGAGACGTTTGAGCGCATGGAGTTGGAGACCTCGACACAGATGCAGGCGAAGGGTGGGCGGCGGGCAGCCAGCGCGGAGCGGCGCCAGGGGGCCATGGCGAAGGAAAGCGGTGGAGTCGGGAGGAACACTATGTGTTGGCGGTTTGGGGGAGCGGGTTGGAAGCGGCGGGCGGCGGATTTGAGGATTTAAATGGCGGTGGAGAGTAGCCCGCGAGGCGATCCGAGCGAGGTGGCGGGCGGTGGCGGAGGCAGGCGATGCACTGGTCTCGACAGCGGCGGCTAGGTGATCCCGAGCAAGGCACCGGATGCATCGGCCTTTAAGAGCGGCGAGCACGGCACGTGCTCGCTGAGCAAGCTTGGGCGCCATGAAGTTTACCGACGAAGAGGAAAGGCGTGGATGGAGATTCCTCTGTTTTCGATGAACACAGGTCCAATTCGAGGGCGGCGCGGTAGCTGAGGACGCGAGGACGATGGACCGGAGCTGCGCCGCCCGTGCAGGCGGTGGAGGGACTTGAAAGCCATGCCGAATAGGCAAGGTAGTAGTTAATGGTGGGGAGGGGGAGTTGAGGCGGCGTTGGTTGGGTAGCCGACTGCAGCCACGTAGGACCTAAGAGTAATTGCGGCGGGGGAGGGTGAAGCATGGCGGGGGGACCAACGATCATGAAGGATAGGGGGGAGGCGGAGGGAGGTGTGGGAGCGACGGAGCGCGGGGCAGCGATGGCCGATGCGGCCGGATAGACGAGTGGCGGAGCGGTGGCCGTCGCGGCCGGAGGGGCAAGCGACGGAGCGGAGGCCATCACCAAGTCCCCCTTAAAACTTGAAATTAAAAGAAAATGGGTTTTTTTTCTTTTCTTTCTCTTTGCCACCTCTCCTCTTCAGTTCTGCCCTCTCAGAACACTTTCCTGATTTGATTTTGCTTTAATTTGTCTCTCAATTTCTCATAGATTTTCTTTCATATTAGGCGTTGAATAGCGCCTTAGGTGGTGAGAGCTCAATGCTATGGGGAACCACTACATTTACATTTTGTTTGGTGATTTTTATATTTTAGTTATATCCATGAATGGTTTTGTGATACAAATTCTGGAGCTACCTTTATGATGTACTTATATTGTGACTACGATATAATGTCGAGCCATTTTTTTACAAAAAAATCAAGCGAGAAAGGAGTAGAGCTGCGCACGGATCTCAACTCATGACTAACGACGACTCGGTGAGGTGAGAGTTATTAAGACTAAAAACTCCACAGGGCGAGAAATAAAACTGCTCTCTTACTTATGCTGTGGCGATGAATCCTGTTTTGCCTTAATTTGGTAAGTACGTACCGTGATCACAGTAGGAGACGAAGCAGGAAGAATATTGGAAAACATATCTACGTGCAATGTGACTGCCGAACAGAATGGCAATTGCAAGTACTCAAACCCAACTCATCGACGCTAACCGGCAGCTGTTACATATAACAGTGGTGTAGCAACTATGGTTTTAAATCTCCGGCAGCAAGGTGTAGCTATTGCAAAAAGTCAGCTATAGCCGGTTATTAGTAGGCTATAGCCCTATTTAGCTGGCTATAGCTGGTTTGAAGAAGGCAAACACTAAATGGCATAGCCGGTTATTTAAAATACTAGTAGCAACTGTGATTGAGGTTGGGAAGGGATCAAACGGGATTCTCTGCCGTTGCGTGGCAAAGGCAGAGATGAACAATCTTCGTGACTTTATAAGCGGTGAGCAGTAAAAGCGATAAACAATAAACAGTGTTTTCACCGTGTTTCTTCTGATCTCGTGAAATGATATTTTAACGGTGTTTTTCTTCAGATACCGTGACTTTTGGCCTGTTTTTCCCTGCCTTTGCCACACAAAGGCAGAGAATACGCACCGGGAAGGGATATGGGTGTTTGGGAGCAGATGAATCTGTAAAAGGAAGGTGGATATGCATGGAAATATGGAATGGGTCACTGAAAGATGCTGCTGACGGAGCAGTCGTCGTGGACGCGCCAGATGGTCTCGCCGAGGAGGTTGGCGACGGAGAGGACGGTGAGCTGAGGGAAGGTCTGGAGGTGCAGCAGCGGGACAGGGACGGTGTTGGTGACGATGACCTCCTGGAAGAGGCCACTGGAGAGCCGCTCGACGGCGGGCGGGCTGAAGACGGCGTGGGTGCTGCAGGCGTACACGGCCTTCGCCCCCTCCCGGTGCAGCAGCTCGGCGCCCTTGGTGATCGTCCCCGCGGTGTCGATCATGTCGTCCACCATGACGGCCACCTTGCCCCGCACGTCGCCGATGAGGTGCACCACCTCGGCCTGGTTGTGGCCGTGGCGGCGTTTGTCGACAATGGCGAGCGGCGCGTCGGAGAGCTTCTTGGCGAAGGCGCGCGCCCGGGCGACGCCCCCCACGTCCGGCGACACCACCACCACCTCGTTGGGGCACACGGTCTTGCTGGCGAGGTAGTCGAGGATGACGGGCTGGCCGTAGACGTGGTCGACGGGGATGTCGAAGTAGCCGATGGACTGGCCGGAGTGGAGGTCGCAGGCCAGCACGCGGTGGGCGCCGGCCTGCGTGATGAGGTTCGCGACGAGCTTGGCGGCGATGGACTCCCGGCCCTGCATCTTCCGGTCGGCCCGGGCGTAGCCGAAGTAGGGGATGACGGCGGTGATGGTCTTGGCGGAGGCGCGCCGGCAGGCGTCCACCATGATGAGCAGCTCCATGAGGTTCTCGTTCGCCGGCGGGCACGTCGGCTGCACCAGGAAGACGTCGCAGCCCCGCACGCTCTCCTGCAGCTGCACGTAGATCTCCCCGTCCGCGAACCGCTTGATATTCACCTTCCCCAGCTCCATCCCCAGGTAGCACGCGATTTCCTGGGCCAGCATCGGGTTCGCCGTGCCGGAGAAGATGCGCAGCCTGCTGCCTCCGCCGCCACCGCCGACGCCGCCGCTCGGCAGCACCGGCACCGGCACCGGGAACAGATCGGCGGCGGCGACCCGGCGCAGAGAGTGGCTGTAATCGAACATGCTGCTGCTGCGGCACCTCCACCTCTCCTGACGAGCGTGGGCTCGCCGAAGGAGGGCGCCGGCATGGCCATGGCGGCAAAGAGAGGATGACGATGTGAAACAGGCCATGGAGATGGAGATGGAGCAGCTGGTCAGGCCATGGATGGAACTCACGGAAGATGAGTCAGAGAGGGACGCTAGTCCGTCCGGTCCGGATAAGGAAGGAATCTCTATTATTCATGGGCCATATTTGAGCCTGGTTTCTTTTCTGACGGCCCAGCTCGGTATGGTGCCTGTTCGGCTACCTGCTGCTGTCTTGAAGCCGCCACCGTTTGAGCTGGAAGATCACTTGCAGTAAGGCTACAGCCACCCTAAACAAGGATCCGAACGCTCCCTAGTTTTCCTCAGTAAGCCGGCAAACCGTTAGAGCATCCGTGAGGCTCTAAATTTCCTCTATCGCTTGTGAATCACGATGTCATCGCTATCTGAAATTCCTCTCACATGCAAAGAAATTCCTCCTGCTGCATTTGAAAAATTTTGAAATAGAGGGGCATTTGGGGGGTGAGATGGGGATGCTCTTAACCGTCAAACAACAATGATTTTTTCAGGGTAAAAGAATTTAGTAAAACCTGAGTCCCACTAAGAAACTTCCAATCCAACATGGTATTCGTATATTAGCATTCTAGGGGTGGTGGTTCAACCTTAAATCTATACTCACTCTATTTTAAAATATAAGATGTATAATTTTTTGACATGGTTTTCAGCATAGAACTTTGACCACTGGTTTTTTATAAGATATCATCAACAACTATAAAATTAACATAATATAGAAGTATTTTTAAATACGAATCCAACTGTATTATATCCATAACACTAAACCTATATATTTTTAACTTAATTATTATTTAAAATTACAAACATTATTTCTTACGAATGCATGCACGTCCTTTATTTGAAACAGGTGGACTCGAGGAAACATAAAAGACATGTTTGACTCGCAGCCGTTACTTTATATCATCAAATATTGATCACGTCCATTCTATATGGCCATCAGTTGGTCGCCTTCAATTGACGTGTCAACTAAAAAACTCGCTGTGCCAGTGAATATGCGTGCAAAACTACAGCATGCCGACACCGTGAAATTTGACCGCCCGCACCTTTGCACCTTAACGCCAACAGACGCTCGTAGACATGGTCCCACTAGCAGCCTCACGCAGCGCCATTAGTTCACTGGCTAGTAGTCGTCGGTCAGTTTGCAAGTTCCTTTTAGATGATTTTTTTTTTACTTCTTATATTTATTTCATAGTTCAAATTGCATGAAACAAATTTCATAGTAATTTATACAAAGAGAGTGTATCATATGCCACTACAGGAAAACGAACTGTTAACGTCGGCCAAAGTAGTTTACGTCGGCCCGGAAAAGGCCGACGTAAACCAAGCCGTTATTTAAGTCGGCCCACCTCGGCCGACATAAATAACCGTATTTACGTCGGCCTGGCCGGCGTAAACACAAGTGATCAGGCAGCGGCCGAACCTGGTGACGTGGCGGATGTATTTACATCAACCTGGCCGACATAAATAACCGTATTTACGTCGGTCTGGCTCGGCCGACGTAAATAACGGCTTTATTTACGTCGGCTCGGCCCGGCCGACGTAAAAATTCCCTTTAACCTAACCTCACACCGAGTTGTCTCGTTATTTTTCCCACTCGCAGCCCGCGGCCGCGCCTTTCCCATGACCCTCGCCGCCGCCCGCCGTGCCGCTCGCCCACCGCGTGCCCGCCGACGCCGCCGGATCCGCTCCGCCCACGAAGTTCGTCGCTGCAGCTCCTCGGCCCGCCTCCGCCACCATCACAGCGCCGCCTACCTACCGCTTACTGCCGCCCGCGCCCGCCATCACGGCACACCATTGCCCTCGATCGCCTCACGCCCATGCCCTGCGCCTGACCCCGCCGCATCGGCACCTGCCCGGCTCGACCTCAAGGCTGCCCTCCATCGCACACCCACCGCCTCTACTCCCTAGCCGAGCCTCCCTCCACTTTTCCCAAATTTCAGCGTCTTGCCCTAGTCCATGCCGCCCGCCACGCCTCTACTCCCCTCTTGTGCCCGCCACTACCATACTAGCGATAGGTATTAATTTCTATGTCTCTAAAATACATCTTGTAGTCTCGTAGCAAAATTTGATTGTGATTAATTATTATGCCATTATCTGTTGCCCTTATCTGTTATTATGCCACAATTACATATGCAATTAATTGTTATTATGCCATTATCGTTTTGTAAAACAATAAAGTGGGTTGTATAATATGTTATTTAGTGTTATGTGATTGGTGTATTTGATTGTTTTGTTTTATTTTTGTATGCATTTAGACCAATTTTGAATGTTATATATGTTTTCTCACTTTGTTGTCGTGATTTACGTATATTTGAATAAACCGATTTTTAAAACACAAGTCAACCCAACCTATACGTCACCCGTTTGGGAGCGACATTGATCATATTGAATTGTGATATTTGTCACTCCCGAATTGTCCACGCTTTTGGACAGCCTGGGGATGGACGAGTTAGCACGGTTTGTTGTGGCATGTGGTGCGATATGAACGGAATTTAATTGCGTAACCCGTTGTTCTTGATGCACAAGTATAATCGTGCATTCGGAGAACAATGAGGTTACGCCGCCAAATTTCGCTCAGATCGCACCACATGCCACGATAAACCGTATAACCTGCTCATCCCTAGGTGGGTTTAGGACCTATCTTTGCCTAGATCTCCTGTTAGGATAATTAACTTATTTTTTATGTATCTTTGAAATTACTATTAATAAAGATGGCTGAAGACCGTAGATGGATGTACGACGGTTGGGATAATAGTATGAAGCCCACTAAAGAATGGAAAGTTAATACACAAAGTTTTCTGGATAAGGTTTTCACCCCAGATCCTCCTGGCGGGGTAGCGAAGTGTCCATGTGTTAAATGTCATCTTTTTGCCCGAGTGACAAAATCTGTTATGGCCGGCCACCTATGCAAATTGGGCTTCATGCCAAATTACCTCACATGGTATGAACATGGTGAGTCACAAGGCGGTAGATGTATCGATGAAGATGATACTCTTGATAGAGTGGATGACAGGATGGATGAGATGGTTCGAACACTGGTCGGCAATTTCGAATGCTCAGGAGGATGAATCATGCGTCATGAGGATGTACCACCATAGAAGCCGAGAAATTCTATAGCCTCTTAGATGCTTGGATAAGCCTTTACATGAGGGCACTAAGGTGTCGATCCTTTCGTTCTGACCGACTTATGAATATAAAATCAAAGTATGGTTTCTCTCAAGGATGTTACAACGATTTGATCAAATTGATTGGTAATGTCCTCCCAGAAAACCACAAGTTGTCAAAAGATATGTACTACTCGAAGAAGATTTTGGCTGGTTTAGGGATGCCTTATGAGAAGATAGATGCATGTGTTAACAATTGTATGTTATTTTGGAAGAATGATGCTGCGAAAAAAACTGTTTAATTTGTGGGCAGTCTAGATTTATGCAAGTAGTTGATGTAGAGGGAATGCAGTGACAAGTGATACACCAGTGAAGGTTCTACGTTTCTTTCCTCTAACACCGAGGCTGCAACGATTGTACCTATGTGAGGAGAATGCTCAACACATGAGGTGGCATAAAGGAGTACGATTTAACGAAGGTTTCATGTGTCATCCATCCGATGGCGAGGCATGGAAGATATTGGACCGGCATGACGAAGATTTTGCCGAAGATCCAAGAAATGTTCGCATCGGGTTAGCGACCGACGGGTTCTCTCCTTTCAATATGAATGTTGCGTCGTACTCATGTTGGCCTATGTTCTCAATTCCTTACAGTCTTCCACCTTCGATGTGCATGAAGGACGAGTATGTGTTCTTATCCCTTGTCATACCGGGACCGGAGCATCCTGGAAAGCAATTAAATATTTTTATGCAACCTTTGATCGATGAGCTTGTACAGTTACGGACAGGGGTGCAAACTTATGATAAGAGTAGAAAACAAAACTTCAACATGCGTGTTGCCTATCTCTGGTCCATCCATGATTTTTCTGCATATGGCATGCTTTCAGGATGAAGCACGCATGGCAGAATGTCCTGTCCAACATGTATGAATGACACCGATGCGTTTCGTTTGAAACATGGTCGCAATTTTTGTTTCTTCGATTGCCACCGTTGTTTCTTACCTCCTTCTCATGAATTTAGAGGATAGAGAAACGCATTTCATAAAGAAACGGTGATCACAAAGGACGCTCGCAAACGTTTGACAGGATCTGAGATTTTAAACTGGCATCATCAGCTAATTTCAACGAAAGATGTTTTTGAAGAGTTTAAAGAGTCACACAACTGGACTCATATATCTGGTATCTGGTGTTTACCATATGCAACGTCTCTAATCCTACCGCACAATGTTGATGTTATGTACCAGGAACGTAATGTTGCCGAAAGCATTATCAGCATGTGTTTTGATTTCAAAGACAAGACCAAAGATAATGTTGCGGCTCGAAGAGACATGGCTGATATTTGCAGTCGACCATCCCTTGAGGTGAGAGAGGACCCAACAGGGACACAAGGCAAGCCACGCGCTCCTTACTGTCTTAAGAGCTCAGAAAAAAGGAGGTCATGATACGGATGAAAAATATCAAGTTTCCAGATGGTTACGCAGCGAATCTAAAATGTGCGGTAAGCATCGAGTCAGGTAAACTTAATGACTTGAAAAGCCATGATTATCATGTAATAATGGAAAGATTAGTTCCTGTCATGTTCCGTGGGTACTTCCCTGATGACGTGTGGACAATTTTGTCTGAGCTTAGTTATTTCTACCGACAACTTTGTTTGAAAGAAATTAAAAGAGCAATGATGCAAAAGTTGAAGAAAGCCATACCTGTGTTAATATGCAAAATGGAGAAAATCAGGTCCACTGTGGGTAACAAAGCTAGAGTTGAAGGGTGCATCGCTGAGGCGTTCTTCCTGAAAGAGATTTCGATTGCTACATATCATCGAGATGAGCACAATGTCTATACCCATATGCCGAGATACCGAACGTTGGATTCCACGCATGACTTTGAACTTGATATATTCCAAGGACATGGACACACCGTCGGTGCCAGTTCAATTCAAGAGTTGTCCCGCGACGAGTGGAATGAAGCACTGCTCTATTTGTACACCAACATTTCAGAAATGGAACAATATTTCACGTAAGTATCCAATACAACGGTTTCTAATTTGTTTTTAACGTTAGCTCCTAACTTGATGAAATGAAATGTAGATTTTTTGATCAACAAAACTGGAATTCGACGAGGCAACCTACAAATACTCAACTGGACAATTTACGACGCAATGGCTTACGTGGTGGTTCTAATTTCGTGACTTGGTTTCGTCAACATGTATGTCGGTGTAATAAATACCGGGGTGCGAAGAGTCCTAAGAAGCTCAAGAGGGCCCCACGCGTCGGTGACGACATCAGACCAATGGCGCATGGCGAGCCCCTTAGAAGGCCAAGAGGCCCCTGTAGCGTCGGTGATCGTCGAGCCCAATGCCACAGGCGAGCCCCTCTGGAGGCCAGCTGGCCCCACGCGTCGGGAGCGACTGCACCCAGCCATGCTGGGCGAGCCTCTCGAAGACCAAGAGGGCCCCAGCGTCGGTGGCGATCAGTTCAATGGCAAGCGAGCCCTCAGAGACCAAGAGGCCCCACTCGTCGGTGGGCGTCGGGCCCAGTGGCGTGGCGAGCCCCTCAAGACCAGACGAGGGTCCCACGCGTCAGGTGGGGCCCGCGTGGCAGGGAGCGTTGCGGAAGGAGTCTTCCGGCGAAGGCTCTCCCTCTGCGAAGACGAGCGATTTAACGCGACATCACGCGCGGATAGACGGTGAAGAAATGATTACCGCTCTGATGACCCTGCATGTCCGAGCGATCATCCGTGGGCGCAGCCGGAATTGACCGGCAGAGAGAGGGTTTGCTTAAGATAGCCGCCCGCGTCAGGAGGAGCAGATGGGCCCCGCCCGCAGTCTCACCGGTGTGTCTGTGCGGGTCAGAGGCCACTTCGGCACGCCTTGAGCGCGGCCGCTTGGCGGTGTCTGTGCGATAGCAACACGTTTTCGTCTCTCTGTCGTGTCCCTTATGTCTTATCGATGTCTTTATCTTGAGAATCTCAGGCCTTTGCCTACCCCTTGGCTCTCTCCGCTAGTTCAAGGCTTGTATAAGAGGATCGGAGAGAGAAGGGAAGGGGTACGCGACGCTACGTTTGAGAGACACAGTTCACAAGCATTCTGTAACCACATTCCATTCAACCACAACAAGAAAAGAGCTAAGGATCAGCAGGAGTAGGACTATTACCCGCAGGGGGGTCCGAACCTGGGTAAATCCGCGAGTCGCTCCTTGCTGCGTCCCACGCTCAAATCGAACCGAGCACGGTTGATCGGCTAGCATGATAGAAATCTGACTAGGGGTGTGATCCGCAGTGGTTGAGCAGGGAACACGCCGTCAATGTATATTTCTTATCACATTAATATTAGAATAATGTAAATGCGACTATATCATAACTATTACAAAATTTGCAGTGTATGCGTGATGGCACTGTCCATGAGGACCTCCGACAGCTATCACATGGTTGTACTACAATAAGAAAGTTTGGGCGTTATGATGTGAGTGGGTTTCGCTTTCGTACCGCGGCATTAGAAGCAAGTCGTCCATTTGGCGCCACGGTTAATAGTGGAGTTGTCACTACCGCACAGGGTGCAGATGGTCGAGAGACAGAATACTATGGTATTCTTTGGAACATAGTGGAGATTAAGTTTGGCGGTAGAAAAGATTTGAAGATAGCTTTCTTCTATTGTGATTGGTTTAACGACAAAACAGGGATTCGACGAAACAAAAATCTTGGCTTGGTAGAAGTGAGACATGAATCACGGCTTGGAGGTCACAATTCATTCGTACTTGCTCACCATGTTGAGCAGGTGTACTACCTTCCATATCCATGCCGAAAGAAAAGTTTAAGACCTTGGTGGGTTGTATATAAAGTTAATCCTCCTGCTCGCTTGTACACTCCTAAAAATGCCGAGTATATTGAAAAAGGACTAGATAACATGGATGACTTAGCGTATCAAGAAGACGGTTTGCCATCCTCATTTGAGGTAGACATTGGGTCCTCACTTCAAGAATTAGTAGGCGATACAACAGATGTTATTGTGGAAAATGTTAGAAGAAAAAAGCGACGTCGTGCTTATGCCTCTCGAGATATTCCAGAAACGAGACAACCCAGAGTCGGTGTACATGAACTTGTGGACGCTGATTACTTCTAGAAAGTACAAATACTACACATATTTCTTTATTTTTTAAATGTTTTAAGTTTGTTATATGCTAACCAATAATGTTTATAAAACAGGATGAAATCGTTTTTCCGTCACACTGGAAAATCGAAAAGAAAGGATGGGTCTTCATCGAGTCGTGGAGATTCACTTTTTAGAGGATCGAGTTATCAGCAGAGCAGGCAGAGACAGTTCGAGCGGTGCCTAGAGGAGGTCGCTCAAGAGGTGTCTCGAGGAGTTCGCTCGACAGGAGAGGTGTCGGGGATTAAATTACGGCCCATTGCCATGACCCACTCCCTGACGGCCCAATCGAATGACCTACGGGCCCAGCTCCTGGAAGGTTCTATCCGCCCATATGCATCCTGCCAACAGCTTCTGGTGGCACGGTGCGTAATGGCCAAGACTTCTGCTTGAGTCCGACTCGAGCGAGTTCTCGACGGCTACGAAAGACCGGACGTGGTTTCCGGATTGGATTAGGAGTCGTGATCCCCAAGATTAGAGCTTACCTTATCTACCGTAGGTTATATTTGGCATGTCTTGAGTTCGTTCACGATCTCGTAGTTAGCGGCCCGATATTCCTCGGTAGGTCGGTTTGTTCTCAGACTATATAAGCAGGGGCCCTCTGGCGTTTAGAGGGACCCTTAGCGAGATAGATTTTCAGATACTACTCACCGAGACCTGCCGATCTCGCCGAGTTCCACCTTGTAATCCTCTTTGATATAAAGAAAGGGTGGACGTGGGGCTATTATCTCTCCGAGAGGCTGAACGGGATAAAAACCCACATCTCTGTTCATTCTTTGTTAGTGGTTGTTAATGTGTCTCCTATCTCCTCTTTGAAGAACCTTGGTTGACTTGGGTCGATATCCCAACCGTCGACAAGAGGTAATAATTTTAATTGTGCTATCTTCAATTTTTTAATTTTCATGTACTAATTTTTTATCAATTCATTCTCAGAAGGCCAGAGAGCCTAGGGAGTTCGTGGAGGAGGCGGTGGGAGGCTGTGGAGGAGGTGAGGAGGAGGCTATGGGGAGGTGAGGGAGGGACGAGGTGAGGAGGATAGTCTTGGAGGTGGCGAAGATGAGGAAGGCGCTAGTCTTTGAGGATTGGATGCTCCTCGCCTTTAGGTGGAATGTATAGATAATTTGAAAATATTAATAAGTAAACATTTGGCACTAATACCATTAAGCTAATATTACTGCTTTTTGTTTCAGGTATAGAGGTACTAATACAATTCCCCCGGTAGCAGTACCTCAAGCACGTAGAATTATTCTGCCACATGGTGATTGGTAAGTAAACATTTGGTCTTTTTGGACATCAATTATTTACTAGAGTTTTCACAAGTTGTATAATGTACATATTTGCAGGCAATGGGTTGATGTAGCATGGACAGGCACAAACAGTATAAGGCAAGTGAATGATACGCTGAGTTCTCTTTTGCGTTACTATTATCCTGTCCTAGTGGTCATCAACGGTTACTGTATTACCGACCACTCAAGTGGGCTCATTATAAAAGTCGCTGGATGGGATGCATGGGAATGTTGCCCAAATGAGTGTGGGTGGACTTACAGGTAATTCTCTAAATTTTTGTTAGCTTTGAATATTGTTACATACAATTAATGTCTGACTAATTTATTCATTTCCCATGCAGGAGAGATACCGTTTGCCAAGTGATCAGGAGCAGTCTCTCCAAGAGAAGGCCAGATATGTTTTTGAGAACGCGGCGACCAGGACGGTCAAGGAGATGATGTACCAGGCTCGTCTTCAGGCGGTGTGCTTGTATTATAAGAGGGAACTACATCAAGATATGAGTAAGAAGCTTGGTGCATCGAAAATCTACCTTCGCGAAGATCAATACCGGTGGCCTGAAGTTATGTTGCCTTGGTTCAACAAATGCCTCGAAGCATGGCATGCTCTTAGCCAATACTGGGCTTCAGCAGAATTTGTTCAGAAATCAAATCAGAAGAGGGGGTAACAGAGAGGCGGGCCCGAGGGTATCTCAGCGGTATATGGAGCCGATGGACATCTTAGTCTTCTTGTGACGTATGGTAAGTTTCTTCTGGTAGCAGTATGTTATAGGCCATTGTCGATATTTCATTAGTTTAGTTTACTAATGTTGACTAATATACCATATGTTCACTAATGTTGTTCTATAGAAAGCTCAAAGTGGGTCTCGACCTACTGAGGTCGAAGCCTATATTAGAGGTCACCTTGACTTTGATCCAACACAGCCAGACCAGCTATGTAGTGACAAGGCGACACAGAGCCTGGTTAGTACAATTGCTTTCTAACTGAAGTGAATTCTTTATTATGCCCTGATGCTTTGATATGTTGGGCAGGCTTCTTATGGGAAAGTGATGGCCGATGCTCACGGGGCTGAGTACGACTAGAGAAGGGAAGAAGTCGATCCTGTGGCTCTATATAGTAGTGGAGGTGACAAGAAACATGGTAGATTCTCCATGTTTAATGGCGTCCTGGATAGTTGGGCTGTGTTAAGTTCGGCAAGATCATCGACTTCTTCGCAAGGTAGTGGGTTGAGCGCTCGTGAGACCCAACTATTACTGAGGCGATTGAGGCAATAGGCGCCCAAAGAAGACAAAGGCACCGAGGCCCAACTACAGGAGCAGATGAGGCAACAACAAGAATACTTCGTTTCATGGCAGTCAGAGCAACAAGCAGCTATTCAGGTAATCTTGTTCATTTGAAATCATTGCTCATTTCTACTTCAAATTAATGAAAATTATACAATTATGGTCCTCCTGATGCCTTGTTTGAATTCTATATATTACTGCTTTATGTTAATAAAAAGCTCAATTATAGTTAATTGTTGACCTAATAACCAGAAATCATTAAAGCTTGTTCAACTCTTTTTGAAAAGAATGAAAAATGATAAATTTTACTTCATATTCATACTCATTTCCTAATACATGCAATTCACTATTTTGATCTTAAAATGGCTAAAATTATTTTTAGGCATATATGACACAACAGTTTGGAACGCCATTAAGCCTTCCTCCATTCCGGCCTCCACCTATATTTACACAACAATCTCCCATTACGGTATGTATCAAATTTAGACTTTTTGTATGTGCATGTTTGTGAAACTTAGAAATTCTAATATTGCATTGCAATTTAGGGTTCGGTGGCTCCTCCAGACGCCAATGTTGGAGGCGCTTCTTCTTCGAGGACTCCGCCGACCGTTGGATACTATCTTGGCTCAGGAGGCGATGCTGGTAGCGGACATCAATTTAATAATACTCCTCCAAGCTAGGTTATGTTGCGAACTATCATTTGATATATGTACATGTATGTTGAACTTGTGTTGAATTGTGCGACCTTGTGGATATATGTACATGTGTGTTGAACTTGTGTTGAATTGTACGACCTTGTGTTGAATTGTGCGAACTTGTGTTGAGGTGTACAATTGTGTCAACTTCTGTGCTTGTTGATGAATGTATGTGTTTGGCAATATGACGACGATGCGAATTTGTGTTGACGTTGTGAATTATCGTTTGTATTGTGCATGTCAGATTATGAAATTGATGTAATACTGCCTATATTTGTTGTTGTTTAGTATATATTGTAAAATGGCAATTTCAATTGCAGATTGGGCTGCTGGTGGAGCTATGCAAGTGCTGGCAGGGCTGGATGGCTCCAGTATTTACGTCGGCCAGGGTGGCCGACGTAAATACTTGAGGAGCCACGTGGCGACGATTTGCCGTGCCGAGAGCCTGTATTTACGTTGGCCAAGCTGGCCGACGTAAATAGCAGAGCTGCCATGTGGCGCAACCGGGGCTGGCATGGAAAGGCAGTATTTACGTCGGCCCGAGCCGACGTAAATAAGTGAGGCAAGCCGACGCCCCGCACCGATGGCCATTGTTTACGTCGGCTAGGAGGCCGACGTAAATAGCACTATTTACGTCACCGTATTTACGTCGGCCTATTTAAGTCGGCATGCCGACGTAAATATCTATTTCCGTCGGCATTTCATCTATTTACGTCGGCCTCTACTGCTGATTCCTGTAGTGTGCAATCACCGTTCCTATGCATCTGTGCAACCAAATATCCCATAGCCATCAGATCGAAATCGTAGATGCACGCCCACACCTCTCTCCCGTTTTGCCCAACCAGCCCTCCCGACTATTCGTTGCCGATTGCACCGCCCTGGAGCTCGATTGTGCCGACCACCACACCGCTGCCGGCCAGGAGGTCGACCACCACGTCGCCGCCCCTCTCACGCTTCCATGGAGCTCGATTGTGTCGACCACCATGCCGCCGACGCCAGTGAGGAGGTCGGCCACCACATTGTTGCCCAGGTAGTCGACCACGCCGGCGGCGGTGAATACTCCAGCACCATGGAAGCCACCACGAAAGACGGCGCCTCCAGCGCCCTAGGCGCCGAACAGGATGCTGACCGCGCCGCTGCCTAGGATATCGATCTCCGTCATGCTGCCGCGCATGAGGTCGATCGCTGTCAAACCGCTGCGCAGGAGGCCCATCATGTCGTGGTGCACGCCATGAACATCGACTCTAGTGCCATGGACAACAGCGTCGTGGACGTACACTCCAATACCATCCATGCTATTGCCATGGATAGCGCCCCCATCAACCCGAGTATTGTACCTCAAGCATATGTTGTGCATGGAATTAGTACACCTAAGAGGAAATTTAGCATGCCTTTCTTTGTAAGTAGTAGTTAATTTGTCTTCTCAAAGATCAATTTTGATTATCAATGTACTCTAATCATTGTATTGTTATTGCAGTGTTCATCATTTACACTCCCAATGTGACGATGCGTTAAAGCCTATTATTGGAATGACTTTTGATGATATAAACGTGGTTGCGAATTTCTACAAGTCATATGCACATGAAGTTGGGTTCTCGGTCCATATTGGACAACAAAAAAAGTCGGGCACGGTGGTTCAAACGAAGCGATACTTGTGTGCAAGGCAAGGCTATAGAGCTAAAAAAGGTAAGGAGGTTTCTGATCCCTCAAAGAAAAAGAAAAATATAAAGAAAACTAGATGCGGATGCGATGCACATATATTTGTGAAGTTATGTAGTGACAATAAGTAAAAAAATTTCAGATTTACGCAACGAGGTAGAAGATCTCATCCAATAAGCAAAGCACTCGAACGAAGGACTCAACTTCTTAATGTCGAGTGTGTCCAACCTAGAGGGTCCTTTGCAACAAATGCTCCCTATTGTTAATGCTCCCTATTGTTAAAAACAGTAGGCTGGACGAATATGAAGCTTTCATTAGATGTAAAATTCCTAATGAAGTTGAAATACATCCACCGAGTAATATTCACTCTAAGGGGAGATGCAAAAGAATGAAGAAAGGCAAAGAAAGCAAAACAGGTAGTAATTCAAGACGCAAGAATAGGGTGGCATGATTTTGAAAGATTTGCAAACAAATGGTTCATCATGATGCTCGCAATTGTCCAAACAAAAATATATAGGTAGCAATTTTACCTTTTTTCTTTCTTTTTATTCTATTGAACAAGATATGAGCAATAAATTTATTGCTTTAATTATCCAGTTCAGAGCATGAACCGGCCCTGAAATGCTCCTCTTTTCTCCCTGGAATGGCATTGCAGTGAAGCCTACTTGAATGGTCTTGTTTTGTCATATGCTGTCTTTTGGGTTGTAAATGGCACTCTTTTGGTCAGTGGAATGATGCCCACTAGAATGGTTTTCTTTTGTCACATGATGAAAATGGCACTAGAATGGCCAGTTTTTAACACTTAAATGTACCTGGAATGTTATCATGTATGTATGGCAATGAAATATGGTTCAGTTAGATTCATTTCTATATTCTGAAACATGAATTCACTTCAATTCTCAGTTTATATCTGGAATGTACCAGGAATGTCAATGCATTACACTATCAGTCCAGAAATGATATTACTCTCAAACTTATTACTCTGATGCTTATTACACTGAAGCATATTACATTGTCAATGCGTAATGCCAATCTGAAGCCTATTACTCTGAAGTATACAAATCACGGTCACTCTGAAGCTTATTAGTCTCAAGCATACAAATTACAATCACTCTGATACCTATTACTCTCAATATACAAAATATTTCATGAAATTTAAACTAAGTTTTACATTTGAATTCCTATTTTCAGGTAAGAAAAAAGGGGAGTAGCAAAACCAAGCAGTCATTGTTTTTAGAATATTTTTGTGAATATGAAAATCATTCACGATTTATTTTTTACACGAAAATTCCACCAATGTGTGAAAGGGTGCTTTCACTAATTTTAGTGTTGCATGTATTTTACATAAAAAAATCTCACGAAATCTAGACTAAATTGTAAATTTGAGTTTGTTGTTATGTTAATGGTTAATACAAATTAGGAAAAGTCGTTCTAAATTAGAGTTATTAGGTATTTATGAAAAAAAATTATTTTACATCAGAACTGCTCTATATGAAAAAAAAATTATTTTACATCAAATTAGGAAAAGTGCTCCATCAACATACCCCTGATTATAAAACCAGATATTTCACCCTGCAAAACTTAAAAACCGGAGTACTTAACATCGCGCAGTGGTGTTGAAGCATGGTTTTACCACACAATAACGACACGTGAGCTGTTGTGTCACGTTGGATACCGGTGTATATGCACTACAGGAAACGTGATTTATGTGGGCGGTCAAAAAATCAATGTAGGCGGCAAAAAAATCCGACGACATTGATAGAGCTATGTCGGCCGTCTCCTATATGCCGCCGACATAGGTCCTGAACACCATCGCACACGCCCAAGTTTGAATTTCCTACCCCGCCCAATGGACTCTATGTGGGCGACATTAATAAAACCGTCGACAAAAATCGTCTTCCTTGCCCCCTGCCGTTAGGCCTAACGGCAACGTACCAGAACGGACCCACAAGGCACACGACATGTGGGACCATAGGGTGGCGCTAGAAAGCATTGGGGACCCTCAGTGTCGGCGGTAAAAATAATACCGCCGAGATAGGTATTAAAAAAAAAAGGGGGCGCGGGGGCTCGAACCCGAGACCTCGTGGTGTTGGGTGAGCCGCGCCGCGCCGCGCGCTGTAAACCAGTGGGGGAGAGAATGCTTTTCAGTTTATATGGGATGATGGATTTTTTTATAGGGTTCACATAGCCTACGTCGTCGGTTTATCCAGGCCGCCCACAAAGGTCCGCATAGTGTCGTCGGTTTTCCTTACGCCGCCCACATAGATGACGTTGCGCGCTAGGTTAAATTCAAACTTTGGATCGGGCGCGATGGGAGGGAGGGGATCAGGACCTATGTCGGCGGCAGATGGAAAACCGCCGAGCCGAGATAGATTTTAAAAAAAAGAAACAGGGGGCACGGGGGCTCGAACCCGAGACCTCGTGGTGTCGGGTGAGCCGCGCGCTGTAAACCAGTGGGAGAGAGAATGCTTTTCAGTTTAACTGGGATGATTGTTTTTTTTATAGGGTGTACATAACCTTTTTCGGCGGTTTATTAAACACCGTCGACAAAGCAGCCCTATATCGTCGGTTTACCTATGCCGCCCACAAAGGTCCCCCCCCAGGTGCCTTATAGATCCTTTGTCGAGCTCTATCGAGAGGGTCTTTTGTCAAACCCAAAGTTCTAGGGCATGCACCACATCTCATAGCTCGTTCCACGCATCCATTTCAGCGTAGGCTAGAATCCAAACTTTTTCGAGTAAGACTCACCTCCGTCATGACGTATGTTATCGATACATTGAACCCTGGTAGGCAGTCTTTGAAGCAACGTGTTGGAAAAATACAAATCAGGTCGATGTAACGTCATGGAAAGTGGAGGAGTTGTAGTTCAAGCTATACAACCTTGGGTTGGGCAATACACCACTCCGCGGAGGCGACGGTGGCTCGGAAAGGCGGCCGGTGGATGGTTAATGTCGGCGGCCAGGCCGATCAGCCGCCGACATAGACATGGGCAAGGAGTTTATCTCGGCGGCGCATTGTAAGCCGCCGACATTGAGGGACTTATGTCGGCGGTGTGACATGGACCGACGACACATATTCGTTCCACTGGCCTGCGGACCCAAGGCGTCACGTGCACGGTTGATGAGGCATTGTCGGTGGCTGAGAGGGCTATGTCGGCGGCAAAAGGCCGCCGACACTGATTTACAATATGAATATGGTACTTGGCCCATCCAAATCTCTATTTCTCCTGCATCTCTTACCTCTCCACGCCTTGCTCGCTTTGCCTCACTGCCGCCATGCATCCAGCCCCGCCTTGAGCCAGCCACCTTGCCAGCGACCGCCACAGCGCCGTGCCACAGCGCCAGCAGCGCCGCCGGCCGCCGCCCTCGCCGCCGCCGCTGCACGCCTTGCGCCGCCCGCTAACCGCCTCTCCCTCTCTCCCGACATCCCTCTCCCCGGCGCCATCCCTCTCCTCCAACGCCACCACCTCTAGGCGCTGCATCCCCACTATCCGGGGACTCACACCTCCTCTCCCCCACTGTCGGACCGGCGCCGCCACTCCTCTCCCCCACTACTCGTTGCAGGTAATATTTGAACATCTTTTTTAAAATGTCGTAGCTATGTCATCGGTACTTTCATGCAAGCGACATTAATGTCGTGATTAATTAGTGTAACGTAGTTAATTAGTTGTGCATGTCTAATTAGTTGTTACTTAACTTGTGCTTTGCAAATCGTGAACGGAGCCGAGTTAAACGCGTTTGAAGCGCGGCACATGTTAAATAAGGAACACGGACGGTGATTCGGTGTGTTAAGATTCACGAGAGGTGTCGAGCTCCCGAGCTATCCACGTTTTGGACAGCCCACGAATGTTGGTTTGGGTATGGGGTCGTTACCACGGGAGGTGCACGGGTCGAAAATTCGATCGCATAACCTGTTGTTCTCCTTGTGCATAACATAAGCGATGCGCTGCACTGCCGTCGTTACCGGGGGGCTAACGGGTTATCTTCGCCGAATTTCACCGATGCATCTCCGTGGCTATGACCCCATACCCAAACCAACATCCGTGGTGGGTAAGCCCTCCTATTTAGCTACACATAGACCGCAAATATCGTGGTGCGATGAGATTGTCGAATAGATATATAATGCAGGAATGTGAATGCATTAGTGAATGTGTAGCGCTAAAATGTAAATCCGCTATTGAATGTACATGTAGTAGTTAAGCAATGGAAGATCGACGGTGGATGTACGATGGTTGGAAGAAGTCTGGGCACCACACGAACGAGTGGTTCGACAAAGCTGAAAAATTCGTCGAAGTTGCTTTTCGAGGATTCCGCAACCCTACCGTCGCAAAAGTGACTTGTCCCTGCGCTAGCTGCTCGAACACGGAGAAGAGGTTGAAGAGGGATATGACCGAGCATCTCTGTAGACATGGCTTCAAACCAAACTATTTTGTATGGGTCTTTCATGGCGAGAGGAAGCGTCCGGCGTCCGTGTCTAGCCCTGTGGATTTTGGGGAGGGCTACGACGAAGTCGAGCCCGACAGATTTGACGAACTAACGGATGATGTGGGTAGAGCTTTTGATCTATCTCCTGAGGAAGAGGCCGAGCCACTTGCCTAGAAATTCGAGAAGCTCCTTGATTCTGCCAAGGAGCCACTCCATGGGCATCCGATGTGACCGCCTCTCGGCGGTTTCGCGTCTGTGGCGGTGAAGACCAAATACAATCTTTACGCCAATTGTTTCAATGACGTGTGCAAGCTCGGATAGCCTACTTCGGTGGGCACAAGATAACTTTCGAAATCTGTATGAGTCGAAGAAGCTTTTTAGCGTGTTAGGCATGCCATACGAGAGGATAGACTATCGCCCAAAGTTATGCATGCTTTACCGGGAAGGCGATTAAGGTCGACTCATTGCAAGCATTGCGGTGAGAGTCGATGCGTGCTAGTTATTGGACGAGACGGAGTAGAGACGACGACGGTTGCTCGAAAAACCTTCGTTTCTTCCGATCACTCAACGGTACGCAACGTCTGTACATGTCCAAAACCACGGCCGGACATATGAGGTGGCATAAAGAAGGCATACGTAGGAAGGAGGGCGTGATGACTCATCCATCGACGCAGAAGCACGAAGCATTTTGACCAGAGCACCCGAATTTGCGGTGAGCCGAAATGTGCGTGTCGGACTATCCACCACGGATTCACCCCATTCAATATGACCTCGCACCCAGTTACTCGTCTTTGGCTGTATTTGTCATCCCATACAACCTGCCGCCTCAACTTTGCCTGAAGGAAGAGTACATGTTCCTTTCTGTTATCATACCCGGGCCTAAGTCTCCTGGAAAAAACTTGGACCTATTCATGCAACCACTTGTAGAAGAGCTGAGCGACCTCTGGACCAACGGGGTATTGACACATGATAGCTATAAGGGTCAGAACTTCAAGATGAGGGCTGCCTACCTGTGGTCCATACACGATTTTCCGATGTATGGCATGTTTTCGGGGTGGAGCACCCATGGAATGTTGTCGTGCCCTAAATGCTTGAGAGACACAGATGCATTCAAACTAAAAAAAGGGGGCAAGGCCTGTTGGTTCGACTGTCACCGTCGTTTCCTGCCGCCAAATCACCCATTTAGGAAGGAAAGAAATACGTTTCGTAAAGGTAAGACAGTGAGGAAGGAACAACCACCAGAACGGTTTGAAGTGGATGATATCATTAAATGGCATGAACATTTGGCAAAGAAGGGCAATAAAGACGTATATGGGAAAGACCACCATTGGACTCATAAATGCAGCATCTATAATCTTCCTTACGCAACGAACCTGAAGCAGCCTCACAACCTCGACCTGATGCACTAGGAGAAGAATATGTGTGAGGCAATCGTCAACACAAACTGGGACATCCAATATAAAACTAGAGATAACACAAAAACTCGGTTGGACTGTGCTTTAATATGTGATCGTCCGGAGTTGAGTCTTGATGAAAACGGGATGAAACCTAGGGCGAAGTATTGCCTCACACGTGCACAAATAAGGCATATCCTAGTCTGGATTAAGGAAAAGGTGAAATTCCCTGATGGTTATGCAACGAGTCTTCGACATGCCGTTAGTACAGAGCAATGTAAGTTAAATGGAATGAAGGCTCATGACTACAAAGTATTTATAGAGCGTCTGTTTCCTGCCGTATGGCGTGGATATGTCGACGACGCTATTTGAAGAACACTATCAGAGTTGAGCTTCTTCTATCGAGAGTTGTGCGCAAAAGAGATATCCACGTCGAGGATGGAGGAATTGGAGAAGGAGATTGTTGTGGTCGTTACAAAGCTCGAGAAGTTGTATGTCCCTGGTTTTTTCAATTGCAACATCTATTGGTGCACTTGCCGTACAAAGCAAAAGTTGGGGGTCCGGCACAGTTCAGGTGGATGTATCCTGTTGAACGGATGATGAAAAACCTTAGATTGAAGGTGAAGAACAAAGCACGAGTCGAAGGTAGTATTGCCGAAGCTTGGCTCACTCAGGAGATCGCTTATTTCACGGACAAATACTTTGCGACAAGGAACAAGGTACATGTGCCACAACCGAGGTATAAGAAGGCACGACGAAGTACTTCCAATCTTAAGGTGTTCCATGACCAAGCGGACGCAATGTTGGTAAAAGCACAACACGTGACTTGGATGAAGCAGAAAAAATTAACATCCACTCTACGGTATGCGACAACATGGATGAAATGAAGGTGTACATCGAGTAAGTTAATATTTTATTTACTTTTGAATGAAACACCTTATTCTATGTAATCAATATAATTGAATGGAACATCTATTCTTGTAGTCAATTTATTCGAGAAGAGTGGAAAAGACCAGGTGAACCCTCGGTCGCTCAAATTGAAAAGTTAAAACGACAAGGCCGTGGACAAAACTATCCAAACTTTCTTATATGGTTTCATTACCACGTAAGCTTATCCTCTTAAACCGCACATTTCAATTTCTATACGTAACTTCTATTTAACTTGTCGTGCATATGCTTATGCGATCTGGCCGTACACGTTCCAGCGTGCACAACGATTTACGACAAATGTCACGTGGATGCAATCGTACGATTAAGGTCCATGGATGCTATGATTGCCATGGATATCGATATCGATCTGAAGCAGCGGAGTCTGCTCGTCCAAATGCTACCACGGTGAATAGTGGGGTCGTCAGTTATGTCACAGATCCGCTTGGTGGTCCAGACCAAGAGTACTATGGGATCATTGAGGAGATTGTGGAAATATGCTGTGAAGGCAACAACGATCTCTCGCTAGTACTGTTTCGGTGTAGATGGTTCCATATTGAGACTGGGTGCGGCGTACTCCCGAGTTGGGCCTAGTTGAAATCAATGAAACGAAGCTATATCAAAGGCCCGACGTGTTCATTCTTCCTGAACAAGTCGAGCTAGTGTTCTATCTACCATATACCTACCCGGATTACAAAAATTGGTGGATTGTCCATAAATGTCATCCCGTTGGTGGATTGCCCAACCTCACGGAAGAAGACTACGAGCCATATGTGGAGCCATTTTAAGAATACGACTTGTCAGGACAGCTGCACGTCGATATTGGTGATATGCAACCGCAGACGGAGGGGGAAGACGAAGACGAAGACGAAGACGAAGTAGGAGAAAGCGAAGAAGAAGGGGAAGATGAAGAAGAGGAACAGGAGGAGGAAGAGGAAGGAGAAGCAGAAGATTTTTGACGTATTCATATTTACTTATGAGTAGCTAGGTAGAATTGTTTTATTTACTTTTATTTCCATTTATCTCATATCGATCTAATTGTATCATTTACTTTATTTTTGCAGGATGACTGGGTTTGGCAAGAGTTAGTGGAGCGACGGAAAAGCTCTTTGGGATTAAGTATAAGAAGAGGGCAACATATGGGGAGGAGGCGGGAGAAGGGAGCGGGAGTGGGCGGGAGGGAGGCGGCCGAGGAGGAGTAGCCACCTTGCAGTGTCGTGTCGAGGAGAGAGAGGAGGAGGGGGAAGGGAGGCGGGGAGGAGGATGGGAGGGATTGGGAGGCGGCGGACCCGGCAGAGGTGTCTGCAAGGGCTATAAGGAGAAGTGGGTGCTAGGCGGAGTGGCGAGGAAAGTCTGGGGAGGATGATGATGAGAGTGATGATGAGGATGAGGATGAGGTGGAGGATGAAACAGACGCTCAGGTTTGGTTGGGGGAGATGGAGGATGAGGATGAGGACGAGGATGAGGGCGAGGACTACGTGCCTTCGAGGTGGCAAGGGTTCGAGCTCCAAGAGACACCGGGTGGAACAAACCGATAAAAACAATTAAAATCCAAATGAGAGGATACGGTACGTGTTTCCATTTGGGAAGAGGTATGTGTCTTGATCACTTCAATGACTCATTTTGATGTCTTTTAGTCATGAACACAATATCGCTAATTAAACACTTGTTCTGAATTGTACATGCAGTACGCTGGTTTGCGTCAACAAGGGGGCGGGGACGGAGCCGGGAAAGCAGATAGGGGTGCTCTGCAGACACTACTACCCCGGGGTGGTGGGCATTGGCAGGGATAAGCGTCCGACGATGACTTGGAGCGATTACGACCTCGTGGGGTACGAGGAGGGAGGAACAGTCGCCGATGCCGTCGTCGATGAGTTCTGGGTAACATGTTCACCGCTTTAACCATTTGTGTCTTTTTATACATATTATTTTAACGATTTGTTTCTTTCTTCATGCAGGCGCGCTACCGGTTGAACCCTCCCGACGACTCCGCCGAGCACTACGAGGCTGCTCGTCGTGTGATCGACAAGATGGCATCCAAAAAGGTTAGAGACTCCCTCAGGCTAGCTCGCTTGGATGCGGTGATCAAGCACTACCGATCGGAGGGTACGAGGATCACGAGGGACCAGGCTGGTCAGGAGTATCTGGACGGGGAGCAATATCTTCCCTGGCGTCCAGAATGGTTGGACATGGAGCCAAGGGGTTGGAGGTACCTTTGCTTCACTTGGGAGACGCCTGAGTGGATCGCCATGTCCAAGAGGAACAGGGAAAACAGGGAAGTCGGGGCTGAAATGTGCACCACCTACATGGGCGGCCTCGGCATGGGTCACGTGGCACGAGACTTGGTGAGCACATTCATCTTTTATGCATATAATTTACTAGATTTGAAAAGATTTAATATGGCACTATTTGATTTCACACTGGAGGCTGCATCCGGGGTTGAGCCCTCAGGATTCGCCGTGTGGAGAGTTGCACACACGCCACGTGTTCTACCGGACGGGAGACAACCACCGATGCCGCCAGCTGCCCAGGAGAAGGATGTAAGTAACCAGCTCTTTTCGCTTATTTAGACCTACTCGACAGTTTCTAACTATTCCGCATCATCTCATTTGTTCGCAGGACGCATATGTTGCGGCCATGCAGGCGACGCACGGTGAGGAGTGTGACCCCGTCAACACGCCAGCCGACCCTGTGCTTCTCTACGACGAGTTTGGAGGGAGGGCTCACGGCAAGTATGGCATGATGGACTCTGTCGTCGATCCCACGCGCACCGCCCGAGGTCGAGAACACGTCGACAATGAGGGGAGCTGCCGCCACGCCCACCGGAAGCCAGGCCAAGCTAATCGAGAATTGACACAAAAACTCTGCGGTGACGAGCAGCAACGCGGCAGGAGGCGGATCGGCAACAAGAGAAAGGGAGGCGGCGAACAAGAAGAGGATGGACTTCCTCGAGAGTCAGAACATGTACATGATGCAATACTTGCAAAGGGTAATTGAAATATCATATCCATATCTATATCTTTGTCGTTATCCTTCCTTTAGATGCTAACATAGACATTTATATATTCGCAGGCATTCCCGGGCGCGGGGTTGTCCAGTCAAGGCCTAGTACCTCCTCCTTCACAGTTCGGCTACACGCCGTCGCAGGGGTCGCCACCGACACAGCCTGGCGCTTTCCCCGCCTTCGCTCCTCCTCCCTGGATGTTCCAGTTCCCTTGTTGTCGGTTACCTTCCCGGGTATGTATTTCTGCCTAACATTGTCTTAAGAGCATACAAATAGATAAAGATTGTGACATACATGGTTCCTCCGTTTTTGCAGGTGTCTGGCTCAGCAACACCTGCTCATGCACAGAATGTGCAGCAGGGAGGCGACCACAGCGCCACGGCCTCCTCGGCCGATCGGTTCGTGGACACACTCTTCGCGCCGGATCACAACCTCTACTGCGGTTCGCAGAACCATTAGTCTTTTTCTTTTCCGCACTTGTCGATGATCTAACAATATTCGTATAACATGTTGTTTGTCTTTTGGGAACTATATGACATCGATATGGACTTATATATGTGTTGTCGTTTCATTATGTATAAATGTGAAGGCTATGTGCCATGGATGCTATGTATGTGGAGATTAGACGCCATTTGGTCATCTATGTCGAAGCATTGTGCCATTTGGATCATATATGGGGTTAATTTTTGTTTTGTATGGATATGCTTGTGGTGTGCTCGAAAAGATGTGAATTCGAGCACGGAAGTATGTGTTGTTGATGTGTGTCAAATTTGAGAATGAAATTCTGCTGGGAAATATCTTTTTTTGCAGGTTAAAACTGAGTTTTATAATAAATTACAGCAGAATTTTTTTTTTGCTGCTCTAATACCTATGTCGGCGGCATCCATATGGCCGCCGACATAGGTTCCCTCCAGGGCAGCCGGGAGCGTGCCGTGCGCCGCCACCTATGTCGGCGGTATTACAATAGCCGCCGAGATAGGTCTTCATCAATGTCCGCGGTAGTACATTTGCCGCCAAAATAGAGCTTGATCAATGTCGGCTGCCTTAAATATGCCGCCGACATACACCTGCCACGTGCCCTCTCCTCAATGCTTGTGTGGACCCCACCTGTCAGGATGCCGTTAGACGGCGCGGGCCGTCATGGCTGAGCTATGTCGACGGCCTTGATACGCCGCCCACATAGGTGGCCGCTGGGGCTGGTCGCCCTGGATGCACTACTGTCGGCGGACTTGTCGACGTAGGGTAGCTATGTCGACCACGGGGTCTCGTCGGCGCAGTGTCGGCGGCCGACCGCCGAGATAGATCAATGTCGACGGTATTTTGTCCTGTGTGGTCGGCTTGAAAAACCTGATTCCTGATTCCTGTAGTGATGGGGCAAGTTCATGTCCCTCCCCTCTCATTCACTTGAAAAACTCTGCATCTTCTTAACCCAGCCCAACTCTTTTCTCTTCTTCCCGATTTTTCCGCCGCCATCGTCGTCGGAAAAGGAGGGATGATCACAACCTAGTCCATATAATTGGAGCTGATTAGTCCTATCCAAGTCAATTACCCTAGCTACTCTAAAGTTTTTTCATCGAGTTTGCTTAGATGCACGTTGTTAGGGGTGGGCGCAAGCCAGTGATGATTTGGGTTGTTTTTTTTCTAAAGATGCCTGCTTCATGTCAGTTGATTTTAGATGTTGAATTAATTCTTTGTAAGTATTTCTCCTAAGTTTACCACTTTTGACATTTAGGGTTTCGGTTGAATGTGGAACTTTTCAATTGGAGCAAGTTACAGTGTTTTAAGGCTTTCAATGCATTTCATTGCAATTCACTGGCTTATGAAAACTGTATCGGTTCCCAAAGTATGAAGATTTTCATGCATTTAGGTTTTTGGCCGATTTGGGTACTTGTCGGCTACAGAAAATTACTTTGAAATTGTCTCAGTACTTGCTCTATCACGCATGTAAAAGCTAATGTAATCATGTTTTTTTACTATTTGTAGGGGTCAATAATGGATCCATTGAATATGGTTGGCATGAGATTTCATTTTAATGGTGAACTGCTGCAAGGAGGTCTCGTAGGCTTGCTAGACTGGTTTCAGCGTATAAGGTTGTTGTGATATGAACTTGATCATGCTTTCATTTTCATTTTGAATGGAGGGGGCACTGTTTCTTTCGAATGGTGCCAATGTTCTGGGATTATTTCATCCTTTACGGAGACAACTATTGCAAAATGGCGCACCATCCCGTGTTGTTTCTTTCGAATGGTGCCAATGCTATGGGATTATTTCATCCTTTACGGAGACAACTATTGGAAAATGGCACACCATCCCGCGTGGCAAAACCAGGCTACGTAGGCGAAGCGTCACAATAGACGTTTTCCCATAGGGGCACTGTTTCTTTCGAATGGTGCCAATGCTATGGAATTACTTCATCCTTCACGGAGACAACTATTGCAAAATGGCGCACCATCTTGCGAATTTCTATTTTGTTTGAAGTATATTACTTTTCTTTTATATACGTAATTTAAATCGATCTACTTTAAAAGTTTAAATAGAAAAATGGAAATAAAATCCAAAAATAAAGAAAGAGTAAATAAAAAATCAAAATATTTTGTCTCACAGTTCTGAAATAGAACCCTTTATTTTTAGAGTGGAAGTTTAACCCCTAAGGAAGCTCTTTATGAGACTTCTCGTGATTTGATTGATTGATTTATTCCTTTTCTACAGGCGGAGGAAAAGAACACTAGTTTCGAAGAAAATAAAAACAGGTTTACTCTACCCCTTTCAACCTTTCAATAAAACTAACTAATCTAATGAAAAACAAAAAGCGCGTGGCAAAACCAGGCTACCTAGGCGAAGCATCACAGTAGACATTTTCCAATATTTAAATATTAGCTAATACAAATAAGAAATAATCAAAGTAGACGTTTTCCAATATTTAAATAGGGAAATTCTTGGGGACGGGATCCCGTCCGAGCGGGATCCGGACGGGATCGCCCCCTCGTGCGCTGTGCAGAGGAAGGAGGAGGAGGGAGGAGGCCTACCTCAATGCTGTCGACCTCGCCGTTGCCGCCGTCAAGCTCGCCGCCGCCGTTTCGGGTTAGGGAAAATTGTGGGTTCCTCGGGGTTTAGAGGAGGTCGGGGCGGCGGGATGGTGGTGGGTGGGGCTCGTCGAGGGCGGCGGTGGCGCCACGAGCCGGGAGGCGAAGGCGGCTGGTCGGCGTTAGGGGACCACGCCGTCCCGTCCGTTAAAGGTGGGCGTCGAGCTTCGCCGCCGCCGTTCGGGTTAGGGAAAATTGTGGTTAGGGTGGGCGTCGAGCTCATGCCGTGATTCAAGTTAGGGAAAATTGTGGGTTCCTCGGGGTTTAGAGGGAGGTCGGGGCGGCGATGGCGGTGGGTGGGGCTCGTCGGGGGCGGCGGCGGCGCCGCCGAGCCGAGGAGGCGAAGGCCGCTGGGTCGGCGTTGGGGGACCACGCCGTCCCGTCCGTTAGGGTGGGCGGGTGGCATGGCGGCGAGGGCAGGAGGGCAGAGATGCCGGTTGAGAGATTCGAACTCTCGCGGGGAAACCCCATGTACTTAGCAGGCACACGCCTTAACCACTCGGCCAAAGCGTCAATTGCATTTTTTTTATACGAGTTTATTTATAAATTAATTTGGCAGTATGGTCAGACCGTTAGAGGCGGTCGTTGACGGTTCGCATCGCTGGCTCATGCCATCGTCTAGACGTCACCTAAGGTCGCTGGCACATGCTAGTACGGCAATGTGGCACACTGGCCCTGCCAGAGCTTCGGTACAGCCATACAGAGCACAAACGGATCTTGAGGAAACGTCAGATGTTGCGGTCGTTTTATAATATTCTGGCTGGGCCGAGTTATGCGTATATTTAAGGGCATCTACGTATACTTCTCTTTATACTCTCTTCTCCGTTCCGTATACATTTACTATATTTTCATCTCTATTCTTATAAAGAAATAGAAAAAATATTAAGTTTGGGGACTGGCATAGAGATTTTATTGATGTGATAATAGTAACCAAAAGTCTCTAAGAGCATCCCCATCTCACCCCCCAAATGCACCTCTATTTTGAAATTTTTCAAATGCAGCAGAAGGGAATTTGATGCATGTGAGAGGAATTTGCCTTTGCGTGGAGTTCTTATAGCGATTCTTGTAGCGATAGAAAAATTTGAAAGCCTCTTTGTGATGCTCTAACTATAGAAAACATTCTCTTTTAGAAGTTCCTATTATTGTCACTAAGCTAGCCACCGTCACCACATGAGCTCACACTGTCGTTGTCATCACCTCATGAACTTGCCGTTGTCAGAGCTCTTCCTGCGGCATGGGGCTTGAGGTCAGCACAGGTGCTCGCTTCTACTGCCGAGCTTGCCCACTGTGGATGCGTCTCGCCATCGTCGACCGCCACCACCATGTAGCCACCTTGGTTGGGCCTTTCAATACTGATGGCTTTGCCACGAGTATTGGCGCCGGACGATCGTGGGTGATCCTCACCTCATCAGCCATCACTACCTCTCATGGTCGGCAGTAGAGATGCAAAAGGGGAAATATAACAGAGAGGAAAACAGTGGTCACGAAGGAAGGAGAGGATGGAAGCATCAATGATGGAGGAGGAGAAGGGAGACGAGGGCGACATGGAGGGATGGAGTATGGGGAAGCGAGGGTGGCGTGAAAGGATAGGGTCAAGTAGCAGTTGTCGTGTGAGAAAGTATTGAGAATAGCAGTGGTACACTGTTGTGATACTAGTGCGGAGAGAAGAGTACATAAAATGAATGGAACAAGTGGCTTAGAAGGGCTTCTGATAGAAGCACAAGTGTCAAAGATTAGTTTAGAAGTATTTATGTTACTTCTAACTATCATAGGTGCCTGTTGCATTACGATTAAAATAAGCATTGCCTATAGATGGAAGAGATTGAAAGCTAAACACTCTTTTTTGTCCACCAAAGAATAGTAATGTTTCCCTTGTATGTATCTTGTGTAAGTGATGGTACAAAGTTATCTGATTAATGGTTGGTGATACAAAGTAATCTAGTTAACGATTCATGTGTATCACCTCCTTTTTTCTATTATAAAAGAACATAGTAAATAACCAATGATGCCAAGAGAGGAGGGTGATTTGAGTGACTGTTTTTGTAACTCATAACACACCATCATCTAAATTACATGTATCTGGTGATGAAAAGTTGGTGTATATTTATTACATCTGACATGACAAATCTTGAACAAGTAACGCACCCTGCGCAAATTACTGTTCGCATGACAAATGTTGAACAGGTAGCACAGACATCTTGTCCTAAACTCGCAACCTCCATCTCATATGACAAGTGTAGAACATGTATCGTGTCTAGCGTGCCCTGAACGTACTCACATGACAATCTCTTGAGCATCTAATGCGGCTAGTATGCCTTAGATGTGTAATCTCTAGATCAGGACAAATCTTGAATACGTAACCCACCTAGTGCGCCCCAACACGCGACCTCCATTTCCATATAAAAATCTTAAACATATAACTTTTCTAGCGTGCACCGGACGCACACCTCCAGCTCACATGTCAAATGTTGAGGTCGTGATGTGTCTAGCATCATGGCGTGTCCCAGATGCACAACCTCCGTCGAATAATATAAGTCTTTTGTATTTATTCATATGACTCATAGAGATTATTTTCTTATCTCTGATTTGGCCGTACCCGGTTTGCTGTTTAAGGAAATGCCAAAGCATTCTTTTTTGAAAAAAAAAATTGCCTTGTCGATCAGTGATTAACCAGCCGTAGGATACAAATGCCACACTGAAAAACACTCGAAATCCCTCTAAAAAACACTCGAAATCCACCAGCACCAAACCCCAACACCGACCGGAAAGAAATACCCCCACCGGAGGCGCCGCATGATTGCGCCCGTCCCGTCCATGCTTTCGGCTCGCGCGCCGGAGGACAGCACAGCACAGCACTGCACAGACTCGCACGCACGCACGCACGCACCCCAATTCTTAACGCCGCCGCGCCGTGCGACCCCCGCCCCGCAGGGCACAGGCTCGGGTTGCCGATTGCTCGCCGCCCCGAGGCGGAGACCCCCAGGTGGGACCGTGGGAGGGAGAGGGAAGGGGAGGAGGGGAGGGAGCCATGTCCGCGTCGTCCCCTCCCGCGGCCGACGCGGGGGCGGGGGCGGAGGCGGCGCGCGTGGCGTTGTACTGCCACGAGTGCGATGGGACCTTCTCGATGCCGGCGCCGGCGGCGCCGGGGATGCTGCTCTGCCCGCGCTGCCGGAGCGAGTTCCTGGAGGAGAACCCTAGCCCGTCGGGCTCGTCCCCGCCCCCGCCGCCGCCGCCGCCGGGGTTCCTCTCCGACTCGTCTTCCGAGGAGGCGGAGGACCTCGACTTCGGGATGGACCCCGCCACGGCGCGCGCCTACCTTAGCCGCCTCGTCCGCAGCCTCTACGACGAGCCCGTCAACGCGGCCGCCGCCGCGACCGCGGCGGTGACCGTGCTCCAGCACCACGGGCACCGCGCCGTGCAGGGGCAGGGGCAGCCCCCGGCGTCGGCCGCGTCCATCGCCGCGCTGCCGACGGTCGAGGTGTCTGAGCCCGCCACGTTCTGCCCCATCTGCAAGGAAGACCTCCCTCTCGCCGCCGAGGTGCGGAGTCTCCCATGTGCCCACCTCTACCACTCCGACTGTATCGTGCAGTGGCTGGAGCTGCACAACTCCTGCCCCGTCTGCCGCTCTCGCCTCCCGTCTGCCGACCTGCAGGAGGCGGCGCCCTCGGAGCTGGATCCGCCGGCCACGCGGATCACTATCCGCTTCTCCACCAATCGCCGCCGCACCCGTGCCAATAACGATGCGGCGGCTCCAGTCGCGGCGTCGCCCACTCAGCTCGCTCAGGCTGTGACTGGGGAAGGAGGCGGCGGACCGGCGAATAGCACGGAGACCGTGTCTTCTGAGTGGCCACCGCCCCCTGAGTCTGACGCCGTCATGTCGGAGGCACGCGAGGAAGAGGGTTTCTTCGATTGAGCCGGAAATTAGAGATTGCAGGTAAGGACTTTGTAATAATTTGTTCAGCATTGTTGTTAGTATTCGTTTCCGAGTATAAATTGAAATGCTTAGTGGACTAGTCAGTTGAAGTGAAGCCAGGGGTTTAGGAGTTCTGTGATATGCACCATATGCTGTGGGTCGTGTTACATTTTTTTTTGTTTCTTATGGGTTTTATGGTAGTTGATCAGCAGTAAATTCAAATACCTGATTATCTTCTATAAGCATTTAAATAATCTACCACATGTAGCTGAGGTTTGTGGGCTCTTATAAATTGGGGTTTGCTTATATGTGGTGATTTAGTGTGTTGTGTTGTTAATTATACAGGACGCATCTATAAGCATTTATTTAGTGTTGTTGTTCTTAATTTGATTAATGTTCTTCTTTTCAATATTGTCTTGTTGATTTTACATGATGCTGATGCTTTATGCAAACCGTCAATGCTTAGTGATCGCAGAGAATGTGTTAGTTTGTTATGATGTATATTGATTCTTAATAGATGCCTGATGCCATTTTTAGGTGTGTTGGACAACTGACTGTCAAATTTAAAGGCACATGCTTTCTTGTACATTCATAGATGCATGTTGGGATATTGATAGTTTAAGACACAATCAGCAAGTTATTTATATCCTACACTATCAACCGATTCATGCAATCAGCTTGTTCTTATTTCAGATTTCCTTATAATGTGCAGCATTTGCCGGGTAAAAGATTTACAATAAAACATGATCGAAGTGTTAACCTAGATTTTCAGGGCCATGCTGTTAGTCAGGCACAATATTCTAGTAATCTTCTAAAATTTTCAGCAAGCTATAGTTGTCTTATAAGACATAGTTTTTTGCATGGTGATTTAAAGTTGATGTGCCTGAAAAGTGAAAAATTTTCCATAATGATTTCAATTTTTTTTCAAATATTACCTCTCGAGTTTTTTATTACTGCCATTGGGTCTTACTGTCATGTGTGTTAAGAAAAAGAAAAGCTTTTCTGGTCAATCTTTTTTGTTCAGGATGCAGCATTGCACAAATAAATAAAGGGACTGTGTAACAGATAATCCACTGGAAATTTTGTTACCTTTGATCACTCGGTCGTTGATAACTTTTCCTTGCATGTACATACGTGCGCTCTAGCTAGTCAGTCGATTGCTAGAATATACCAGTGGCAAACTGGCAATTAGTAAAGCCATGACAGTACGTGCATATTGATCTCTTAGCTTCTGCGTTTTATTTACAAATAAGAACATATTTCAGACACACAACGCAATCAAAATAAATAACAACTATAGTCTAGACAAACCTTTTTATGAACCCTATAAAAATTAGAAATAAAAGTTTTTTTCAGCTCAGATTAATAAAACTAGAAGCTGCAGTTCAATTTTACTAAAATTGTATACATTTGTTTGAAGTGCAATTTTAAGATTACAAATCCAGGGGGACTGAAAGTAAAAAAAAATATAAAAACTTGACTAGGCACTGGCAAGAAAAAATTGGTCCAGACAATTTTTTTTTCGGCAAGCCTCTATGAAATAAAAAAAAATAGCCTACACAAGAGTTTAACTTGCAAATGTAACATGAAATTCCAAAAAACAAATATAAGAGAATTTTGTAGTACAAGTAACAAGTGTAATAAAATTGCATATTTGTTAAATTTGCAGTTTTTGTCATGTGCGATTTTAGGTGACTGAAATTTCATTATGAATGCAATACATTAATGCTGGTATAGCCTCATGGTTTCACTGTTGGACGTTGATAGTGTCCGCTCGTTGATCATCCACATATAAGTGTAACACAGGACTTTGGATCCATGCCTGAATGATGCATGCGCCTATCTAGAACAGGCTCGATGCTCTTTTGATTGATCATGCACGACTAATAAAACAGATCAAATCATCATCTTGTAGCTGGCAAGAGGGAGCGTTGTCATGTTGTGTGAGCTCACAATATACTAATCACATTAGGATCACGGGTCAGAGGTTGCGTGGAATGCGTGATTGCTGACTTGAAGAAATCCAACAATGAACAGAGCGACTGAAATTGGAGAGGAAAAGCAGCCGATTGACATATAGCAAAACTGATATATAAAAAAACTAGCAGTTTCATGCAGTAACTGAAGTAAAACAAACTCCTATAAAGCTGGCAAAGTTCATTTGGATGAAGCTATTTGTTGGACTGTTTGATTAATGGCTAATTGGCTATACAAACCAGACTGTTGTCTATTAGAAATTTAGAATGTTGATTGTGTGTCTGATCTTTTGCCAATTTCAATAGGCGAACTGGCTTTTTCTAGGGGATATATATCTTGGTTGTGTTGCTGTCGGCAAATTGCAAAAACTGCAAAGAGAGTCGGTTTAAAACATATTTCTGTGTTCATAAGTAGGTGCTGGTCTTTGTTGTAATTATCATTTGTATTACTAGTGTCTTTTTAAATGAGTTTCAATAAGTAGATTTAGCAAGATTGCCTTGGCAAGTGTTCTTTTAAAAGATAGGGACCAAGACATGTTACTGTAAAGTGTAAACTGAGAGTTGAACAGCCTGAATCTTATGCATCCTCATGTTTTGATCTTAAAATATTCTGCCTTTGTGTTATTGTTTGTTTCTTAGTTTGTTCGCTCGAACAGCCTGCATTTTATTCATATTTCTTGTTCTAATCTTAAAATATCACGTCTTTCTATTATTGTTTGTTTCTTAGTTTGCTCTGTTCCCACCTCCATCATTTCTTTGAGATGCTTCATTTGCACTATCAGTTTTTAGCAGACCATGCATATATCCACACACATCCATGCCTCTCTGGTGTTGAGTGCTCAAGTGTATTTGTCATTTGCTCATTCTTATTCTTTTGGTGACAAGCTGGAAGCCAGAAACACTTATGAGCTGTCTGATTGATGTGCATTGAAATTTTCCCACTGCATGCACAGGCTTAGAGAATCACTCGTTACATGGAAATTACGCACCTATTACACGAAAGAAAATTTGTTCCATGCTCATTTTTATTTTGGTGAACCAATTCTTTAGTTGTGGTGGATTGGCATGCCATATAGATGTTAATAACTCATGGGCTGTTCAACATATCAAGTTGTAAACTGAATAAATTCTATCACGTGAGATTAAAGTAAACTGATATATCCAAAGAATAAAACGTGAGATTAAAGTAAACTGATATATCCAAAGAATAAAGGATATTGGTGATTGCTTCTTAAAGTGCCACTCTTTCTTTTTGAGCAAAATTAAAGTGTCACTGAGTAGCATCCTTTTCTTACCAAGGACAAGGAACCACCTTGACTTGTGTACCATTCCTTAAAGCTTGCAGTGTCTGCCAGTTTCTATGCTCATATTCTTCTGCCATTTTCAGGTGATAAGGTAGCTGTTAGCTGTCAGACAAGAAGAGTGGAAAGAAGGCCGCCATATGTGTTAAAGTGCCTTTCTTGCTACATAATAGCTGTTCTGTTACATGGTGATTTAAGCTGTTCTATGCAGAGACAGACGGCACTATTGCATTTCTTCTGTATACCTTGTATATTGGTCAAACTTATTTCTTTCACAATAAAAAAAAATGTATACTCCGCAGTGTTCTTTTGTATTTTCCCTGTGGTTTGTTGGGAACAGGCAAGAGAATAATTCTGAAGGGCATGCGCAGTGGGCGCGTGATGGCAGGCCTTTTGCCATTTTAGATTTTGTTCTTGGGCAACATATCCCATGTACACAGGGGTTCCTGTGTAAACCCATGTACACCAACTAATAAAAGTCATGAAAAATTCTGAAAAATTTGTAGATGTTCTTCATTTGTTGCTTTACCTATATATAAAGTTCGAAAATCAAATTCACTACAGAATGAATTTGATCTTCAAACTTTATACATAGGTGGAACATGTTTATTAGAACATTTGCAAAAAAATTTAGATTTTTTCATGACTTTTGCTGGATGGTGTACATGGGGTTTACACCGGAACCCCTATGTACACGGGATACGTTGCCTTGTTCTTGTGCCTATCTGTGTGTGTAATTTGTGTTGCCAGGTAGAATGCCCCGTTTAAGCCTGCCTGATTTACCCATCGGTGAAACTGAATGTCCAGATGTACAATGCCATACCCTCCCTTCCAGATCTTGCTTGTGGGTAAAAAGAATGTACAGATCATGCTTCCAGATTTTCCAGATCGGTGAAACTGAATGTACAGATGTACTGAAAGGAAGATTTATCACAGTTTTGTGGGGGCTGCCTTATGTTTATTTTCCCTATCCAGATGATTACAGTGATGTACTGGATTATGTGATGTGGCTGCGATTGTGTATATCTAGCCAGGCCCACATACCAGAATCTGGGTAAAAAGCCTTTTTGCATTCTGCAGATGTTGTTGTTGTGCGTCAAATCTCCAGCCTTTGATGCTTTGCAACACTTTTCGTCCTAAATTCTGTTCAAATCTACTTTTCCTATCATGTCAAATTGTAGAGACCCAAAAACAAAGTCGAGTCCCTTGTGTGTTTCACCTCTTCTAGTCCCTAGATCAGTAGATAGAACACATAGATATACAACTCTTGGATCATAGACATTAAACGAACAAACTTTATTATATCAAATTATTAGCCAAGATGGCCTTCACATCTGAGTATACGCTAGCGTGACGTTTATTACAAAAGGTAGGCACGTAGGCCTTACAATAGCTAAAAAAACTAAAATACAAGTTCAACTTGAAAAAAGCAAACAAGACGATTTCTACAGACAAGCTGTAGTTAAGGAATACCCTTGGTGAAGCCTTCGTCCTTGTACACATTGTCGTTAAGGAACATCCAACCTGCTCATTGGAATGAGCAGCCCACATAAAAGGCGGGGTGAGTACGCGAATACTCAATAAGTAAGGCTGACTATATGCAACTAAAGTTTACAAAGGATGGGCAAGGTTCTTTTGTATAAAGCCACATTTGTAAAGTTCACCCTATGTTTTGAAATATGAAAAGTATTAGAAAAACAAACACTTGAATCATTTTATTTCACAATTTCTGGCTACTGCTGGTTTTGCTCAACTAGCTATTTACGGTTCCCCACCGTGAACCTATAATCCTACGCTCACAGTCCCCTTGTGAGGAGAAAACCAAAACACACGACTTCTGTCGTGGTTTTCCTTTAAAAACATTTTGAAAAAAAATGTTAAAACTATCAGATAGGCAACTCCCCGTCGTCCACCCTTAACTTCGGGCAAGGCTATCATGATAATTGTACACTCTGCAAAGATTACACGCTTTACCCATACGATACATGCCTCCCATCGGAGAACATCGTAACGAGACCTTTAACCATCTAGCTCTTGGTTGGCATCCCCTCTAAGGATTCCTCGCAGCACAAAATTGCTTCCCGTTGGCTGTGTTCCTCTCTTGAGCTTGAAGGATGACGTCCGTATCTTCTGCACCTTCTCCACCACGTAGAATGTCCAAACCAACAGTTCGAAGGGTACTTAGGGCCTGTTTGTTTGAGCTGCAGCTTTTCTAAAAGCTGCTTCTGGCTTTTGACCCTGAGAAGCTAGCTTTTTCAGAAGCTACATTTGCAAAAGCTGAACCTGTTTGGCAACCATGCTTTTGGTTGTTTTGGTTATCAGCTTTTGAGCTGTATTGATGTGTAATATCTAGAATACCCTTGACCCATTATATTTTCTTTATTTGTTTTTATTTATATTTTCTTTATTTGTTTTTATTATATATGTTAGTTTTAATTTGCACGTGACATTAAAAATTAAAATAATGCCTCTCTGACACACATCCATAAACAACAGCACACATGAGATCATTTTTTTTTTGCTGATTCCATCAATAGTCAATCTGCTAAATATAATGTATCGTTTACATTAAGTTTTACATAAATAAGGTACCTGCTAATTTTTTATCCTCTCGTGGGTCGTGGCCATCAACGCATCAGCAATACAAACAAGTCAAATAAAAAGAAAAATTAAGAAAGCACAAAAATCTGAAAATTTTGGGGCAAAACAAGCCGTTCACTCTATAGATTTCAAAGGGGATTACAATATCAGTCTGCAGATTTGGAAGAAGATTAGAATAGCAAATTAGCAATCAGATTTGTAAAGGGGTTAGAATAATCGTAGAAAAATCTCACAAATCAGTTGATAGGGGAAGGCAGCGAACAAAGCATAGAAAAAGAATTGAATAATCCTTCCAAACTGATTGCTATTCTATTGCCCTCCAAATTGATTGGATAATCCTCCAGAATAGGAAGAAGAACCAACGCGTTGGCGTTGAAGAGATCATGGCCATTGACGATGTCCTCCACAGCTGCGCGGCGCTGCCGGAGAGCGTGGTCCTTGAGTACGTGCGGGGAGCTGCCGTTGCTCCATCGCCACCGCCGCTGCTCAGATGCAGAACTTCTGCCACAAGAAGCAGTGTAAGGACAGAGAGAGCTTGGTGGCCCTCGATCTGAGGAGTCAGTGGCTCTGTGGCTAGGGGTGGGCAAAATTAACCGATAACCGATAAACCGAACCGAACTGAACCTAATTAACTGAAATTATCGGTTATTTTGGTTTTTCGGTTAGCATTCGGTTTTCTTTTCAGAACTGTTCGGTTTATAAGGTTCGGTCCGGTTTCTAATTCGTGCAAACCGAAAAAACCGAGTACCCGAATGCTATCCTGTCGCACGCGGCCATCCAGGCATCCAGCCATCCTGTCGCACGCGGCCCAAATGGCTTGGCCCATTCGCCCACGGCCCATCCACTCGTCTCCCCTCCCCCAGTCCGCAGTCCGCAGTCCCCACTCCCCACACCAGCCGCCAGCCCGCCCCATCACGCGCCTGTGAAACCCTAGCCTAGCCTGCCCGCATCTCCTGTCTCCAGTCTCCACTCCAGCCGCCAGCAGCCCACCACGGCGCGTCGGCCGTCGTGGCGTCGGGCGTCGGCGCCACTCGCCGCCGCCACTCGCCTCGCCGCCCTCGCCGCCACTCGTCGTAGCCTAGCCACCTGGCCCGCCGTCGCCCATCCACTCGCCCATCCCCTCGCCGTTGCCCATCCATTCGGTATGTGCTTCGTTCTGTTCTTTGACTCTTTGATTGTTCGATTTGTTGTGTGTCGACTGGTTGAGCTCATTTGTTTCACTCGATTTGTTGTGTGTTGATGATTGATCTCTCACTGCTCAAGTGCTCATTAGACAATCGGTTAATAACCGAAAAGCGAAAACCAAATTAACCGAACCGAAATAATTCGGTTAATTTGGTTCGGTTAGCATGTTTCTAGAGAAGATTTCGGTTTTTGTTTTTCACTAACCGAATTTTTCAGAAACCGAACTAACCGATATAACCGAATGCCCACCCCTATCTGTGGCTACAGGGAGGAAGGAGCTGCAGCTGGCAAGGGCGGGAGGAGAGGAGGGGAGGAGAGGGCGGCGGGGAGGAGAGAGTCGGTGAGGAGGAGGCGGCCGTGGGGAGCAGAGGAGGCGGGGAGAGGCGGGCGAGGGACGAGGCGGCGTGCCGAGGAGGAGAGGGGCGAGGGAGGAGAGGAGAGGGAGAGAGAGGGGCGGTGAGGGATGAGGTGGCCGGCGGGGGAGGAGAGGGGCAGCGCGAGAGAGCAGAGGGGCGGCGGGGGAGGAGAGGGAGGCGGGGGAGGAGCGCGTGGGGGAGTTGCAGATGGGAATGGATTGGATGAGAGGTATATATTGGATGGCATTTGCGGGTAAATAATTATAACTATAGGGGTAGTGTTCTTTTTCCATCCCGCAAAAGCTATAGAAGCCACAAAAAACTTGCTTCTCAGATCATAGTACAAATCTGGCTTTTGGGGGCTTCTAGCTTTTTGAAGGGGGGTTCCAAAAGCTGGTTGTTTGTTTCAGCTTTTGACTTCTGGGGCTAGAAGCTGGAACAAACAGGGCCTTAGTCAAGGCTGTCCCATTACAGCACACATGGTCACACTGTAATACTTAGCTCGACTACCTCAAGGAATCGACCCTTAGGAAATCAGAGTGGGTCCCACACTGAGCCCGAGTCTCTTGCAACATAGGTCGCGGCATAATGCACACCACCTTGCATCCAGCCACCCCAATCAGTTTTGCAAAAAGTTTTTATCCCGACAGCACCCACTATCATCTAATCTAACCAATTTAAAACATGATGACAACAATCATCCTTTAAAATTACATCAGAACAACATAATGAGATGACTCATCACAAGTATGATTAAAGAGGGTCTAAGCAATCTAAGCATCATGCAAAACCTAGATCATGGGTATGACAATATAAATAAGTGGTAAATAATAACCTATGGCAACAAGGACAATTTTAATACAAATAATAATAATATTATATGGGTGTAGCTAAACTAACTAATTAGCATTTTTAGTTTTAACTTAACATGCTTTTCAACAAATCTACAAAACAAGTTCACAAACATAGGTGTCAAAGGTTCAGCGCTTGCCTTGTTTTCCGAAATCAACACTGGCTCTTGTTGGATCGGCGATAACAACGAAATTCGTTTCTAGCGTATGAAAAACTACAAATAAATACAATTCGAGAAATAATGAGAAATTACATGAATGCAAATGAGCATGAAAATTTTACAATAAGTATGTTTCTATTCATATAAAATTGTAAAGCTGGTTTTGCAATTTTAAAATACTTCTATTAATTACTAAAATTGATAAAGTGTAGTTTGGACAATAAATCACAGGTAAATCATATTGTACAAATACAGTACCAAACTTGGCCATAAAATACTACGCAATTTTACAAACATAAAAAAAATTGGGTTTACAATTTTTGGAGCAACAGAGAATTTTCCACAATTATTTAAAGCTCTCAGATAATAAATAAAAATACAAAATACTAGCTAGGGCTCCAGAGGCTATTGGGCCGCATTGGACCCAAAAGGAGGCACAGCTGCGCGCGGGGACGACTTGGAATGGCGGCGGCGGCGCTCCGGCGAGGGGGCGGCAGAGATTGGGGTAGTCACGGGGAATCTCGTGGCAGCGACGGCTCGTGTCGAGGACGGCCAAGGCGTGCGGCGCGGCTAGCGGCGGCGGCGGCAGCCGTGGCCGCGCGGCACGGCGGCGCACGACACTCCGGCCGAACAGCGGCTAGATGGGGAAGAGGGAGGGGTGTTTCGGCACCGAGGGAGCTCAAGGATGCTTATGGAGACCTCGGCTCGGCCAATGGAGGTGCGGGGCAGCGCGCATGCGGTAGCTCGAGGTGGGGAAGAAGAGGATTGCGGCAGCGGTGCAAATCCCGCGAGGTCCGGCCAAATCTACGTAGGAGAAATGACCTTCATGCTCTAGGAGGTCGGGGATGAGAGGAATTACCGCATCGGGTGAGCCGATTGATGGGGGTAGTGAAGACGGCGAGGATGAGGACAGCGGCTTCGGCGAGAAATTCCCGAGTCTCCAGCGAGGTTCTCCTGATGGCGATGCGAAAAATGGGTTAAGGGAGCATGAAGGAAGAACTTCCTTGAAGGAAATTTGACCAAAAATTGCATACCCGACCTCCAATTAGAAGAGAGAGCCGAAGGAAAGAGGAACTTGGTTTGGAGCTTTACAGGGAGATTAGTGGAGTTAAAGGGGCTGTTAAGTGGGCATTTAACAACTGGTAACCGATGCCAATTGATGCCATTCAATTTAGAAACCGATCATCAATTGGAATATGAAAGAGAAGGTTTGATGGGAACAACTCCTTGAGGTGCAATGAAACAGGGAGGAGGAAATGCTGCGCTGGAAGAAGGAAAGAGAGAGGAAAAGAGAGTAAAAGAGAAGAAGAAAAGAAATAGGGGAAAATAGAAAGAGCAAGTAAAGTCGGGTGAATGACAAGTGGGTCCAAAGGGAGATGAATGGAGAGTAAATACATAATAGGTTCAAATCCAATCGTATATAATATAAAATATATTTCTTTTTCTTGATAATAATAATTTATCAAAATTAATGAAGATAAAATATATAGTTATTTTTATAAAGGCCTCCAAATATTTATTTGATTTTAGAGTCTTAACAATCGTAACCTTGGGTTGCACAGTTGTAGGAAAATAATTATCGAAAGAAATTATTTAAATATTATCTTTATGAAAACAACCAATAATTATTTTATTTTATTTTTATAAATGCACAAGACATTGTTGACAAATCAAGATTAAATTACCTTCTATATTAAAAATAACATAGTCATTTTTATGTTTCTTTTTTTAAAATAAAATTTGCACAAATTTTATTTGATGCAATGCCATGCATGATTTTTATTTTTCATAAAAATGAGGATGTTACACAAATAATCTGGTATTTTTTCTACAGAACGCAATTGTTTTTCATTTTGCGTTTGAGCATGCTCATGAGCCATGAGATGGACTCAAATTTCAATTCAACTCAATTCCTGACGTATTCTTAGGGGGAAAAAATACTCCTGCGGTGATACTACGGCAGTGTTTTGATGTTTAATGCCAACATCACAAATAGGAGCAAGGTTGCTCGCGATTGGAACCTGACGCCATTTTTTCGTCTTCAAAAAGAGACTTTCGCTATACAGAACGGTGATTAAATCACCAACCCAGGTGGTCTGATTCGACACTGTGCAAACCACCGTCTCCAGCAGGGGTGTTCATGGGTTGGTGAACACACCCAGTCCACCCAACCCAGTCCGGTCTAAAATGTATACGAGGATTGTAAGCAAAATCTCTATATTTCATTCTTTAAATCACTATTTGTTTTCTATATTTTTATCTAAGAGCATTGCAGAAAAAATAAACGCTAACTTAACAAAACCTTCGTAATAATTATAAAACATGAACACACACATCCGAGAGAATTACAAAACACATGAAGATTTCTAACATATCTTTCCACATGGTTTACAACTTTATACAGAATTATTGATTGTTGGGTTTAGTTTCATATCGATGAAAGTACAACTTAAAAAGGTATAGCGGCCATCACCTGTTAAAACAGTTTTTTAGGTTGAGTAAACCTTAAACCTTGGTTGTGGCTCCGATTAGGCATGTGATGTAGCAGATTCAATGAAACATCGTTTCATTGGAATTGAGATTAGCTATCGGCCTCGAAAAAAACCGAATTGTTTCGATTCATGATATGGACGGGATCTCACCGGGCTCTAACAACCATGAAACAAATCCACCGAAAACCAGACCGTCCGGAAGTCAGCAGCTCAGAATGGCCGATTGGACGTGGTAACCGCGAGCGACCAGCTGCCACAGAACTAGCAGCGATGCTTCTTGGAATTTGACGAGTGAAAGCTTACCGGCCGGGTCTTCGGAAGCACGGCCAATACATAACGTTGACTTGACGAGCTTGTCACCCCAACTAGTAGCACAAGTTTCTCTTTTTCCCTAACAGATCGACGCAGCGCTGATTCGCACTCATCGCAACGAAAAACCTTGCCTCAAGTATCAGAGAAACTAGGTTAAATACGTTAACAATTTCAGCAGTTCATTAGCACCCACTCACCCAGTCAATGCAGCAGACATAAGACTTGCATGCTTGCTTTGCCGTCAGCCAGTCAGTTCGAAAATGCTCTGATCCTTCCGTCCTTGCTCGTGCCCCAGTACGTGTATGCGCAGGGCAACACAGGTAATTGGGACAAGGACGTGATGGTTGGGGGCGTGGCGGCGCGGTAGTAGAGAAGCATGGGTCAGTGCGAAGAAAGCACCGAACGGCGGCGACGGCGGTTTAGGAGAAAAAAAAGGGCGAGCTCTGCGTCGTTCAGATCCGGGGTCTCCTTGCGTCGGTAGCAGCTTTCGGACAGCTGTCGGGGACTCGGGTTAGAAGCACGGATCTGAGCGGGGCACTTGGGATATGAGATTTCTTCGTCAGCAGACGGAGCAATAAGATGTGATTTTTCTTCGTTTTAGCTAATAAAATACCTCGTTGTATCGACACGACGGAGGAAGATGCAGAGCTTTGATTTGGGCCTAAGTCGACGCGACAATCGTGATCGGCTTGGTGATTTGGATCGAAAGCAAGGCTTCTCTTCCGGGTTTTCAGTGAGGGCCAAAATAAAGTTGTCAATTGGAGTAAAGGAAACATGTTTTGCCCTTCTTTGTTTGTTAGATCTGGTTATTTCTGATCTGTTTCTTGTGCCGGAAATCTTGGTGGAGTCGAGCCAGCCGAGTGCATTTTTTTCATGGTTATTCCTTCTTCAGATTGTTTCTCGAGTCAGAGATTCAAGCTGCCACGACTACTTTTTGATATTGATCTTTCAAATCTGCTTCCTATGGTGGACGAGAATGAAGAATATGATGCTATGGTTGACTACGGAGGTTGCTAGAGTCCACGAAGACAATGAAGTCAAAGAGAGATTCGGATATGATGGATTGTTAGCAGTAAACCCTTGTCATGATCATATTGTAATTTTCTTTTTGTGTGAGGGCTTCTATGTACGAGGGACAATGATATTTTAATGATAAGTTTCTTTTGTAAAAAAAAAAAAACACAGGTAATTGGATTTTGGGCTTGGCCCAATCACAGTACACGCAGCTTGGCCTTTCGACTGATCACAACATACACAACAGTGTAGAAGGATAGTGTTAGGGTCGGGCTCGTATCTGTGACCTCCGCTATAAATAGGGGGCATTCCTGTTGTATCAGGCCATGACGATCTAGCTGTAGTACAGAGAGAGCAGCATCTGGCCTGTGACTACGACCTAGGTATTTTTAGCAAGCATTTGATTACGGTGGATCCTTATTGGTGTACAAGTTTGTTACGTGCAGGACTCAAATCAAATAAGCTGGCCACGATTTGGTAGACCAATGTGTTATGAACACTCGCTAGTTCTTAAGCTTATCAAACCTCATATTGTGTACTTAGCTGCTCCCTCCGTTTTGTTAATAAGACGTATTTTAATTTAGAACATAGATTAATAAATTATAAGATTAAGAGAAAGCCAAAAAAAATCATGATAAGCATGTTATAAATATTTTAGAAATGTGAGGCAAAGTATTATTGGTGAGAAAGAATTGTGTAACAATTAAGAACAGAAAAAAAAATGATAACAAAAAATTCACATGCACATCATATATTTTAAAAAATAAGATCATTCAAATTATATGCCTTTTAAAAAAGAGAGAATACTTTGACATATGTGTATCCCTCGTAACATGGGCGTAGCTCAATTAGACGTGACACTAATTTGAACCTTTTTTCCTAAGATATCATGGAAGGAGGCCCTACCATAATTGTGTGGTTGGCAAGTTGCCTACCGGGGACAAAAGTGTTTGCCAATGGCCTGAATTCCTCTTTGCTGGTTATCATGATTTGGTGGAAGTATTTTTCTTTTTCCTCATTGTTTCTGGGCTGCATATACCAGCCTTAAAGAGAGATAAAAGTCAAAAACATGTGGTTTAAAGATCTACATGTCATTACACACTATATACGGTAAATACTCAATTTTTATGGTAAGGTATGTGTAGTAAGTACGGATACTTTTGTCTATTGCAATATATAGCTGAAAGTCGCTTTCAATTGTGTAATAGCATTGACTATTCATTCACTCTGTCACAGTAGACAATGCAATGCATTGACCATTCTTTCACTCTATTTGGATCGTCGGACCAAGAGTACCATTTGTAATAGCATGTACAATGGTACATGTTATCAGTTATTAAGTCATCTCTAAGATATGTTACATAAAATTTATTGTGATGTACAGAAAAGACAAAAGAGAGACAAAGATGTTGAATGCAATTATAGAGAAAAAATTAATATGTAGTTGTGTTAAAGCCAATCATTGTACATGGCATATTATTGAATATAGTAATTGCCTTTAGGTGACATGATATATATATTACTAGAGATAATTGTTATCTCAACTATCGTCCATGCTCTAACATCTTCAATAGTAACTTTTGCTCTATTTTTCTTTTTCCCTTACTTTTTCAGCAAAAGCAAAGTGTTGGAAGCATTGTTAGACCTAACTTTCTTGGAAAGGTAAATATCGCTAAACTGCATGTTACATGGCCAAAACATTCCCAATAGTCACTCTATCGTACCCTCTAAAACACTATTCATGTCGACATGAATAGTATTTTATAACGTGGTATAGAGGGGCTCTCATAGTTGAAAAGCAAACCAACTTCAATTATTGTTAATCTCAGATGTCATGGCCAGTGGTCTCCGAAAACCACACTCATCCATCTTATCAATTGGGTACAATTTTTAGGATCTAGTCCTAACTACTAGACGCAATTCCAAGATAGAAGTTTCCACCAAGAGGCAACTCTCAAACCATAGAGATTGGATGAAGCATAAGAGTGAAAAGAGGGAACAACAGGGAGAGAGCCACACGAGAAAACCCCACCGATCCCATCAAAATTTGAAGTATCTGGGATCTCTCTTCTCTTCTTACCCCCTCACACTCCTATTACGATATAGGTACGCTTCCGACCAATATAGGTGGACCTTTAATCGGCTTGATTGCCCTCTCGCCAACATTTTTTATATAAATATGTTGGTTTATGATCCAAATTTTAAAACACGCTATGTATATCGTCAATCGTCCGCCTGTAAGCCACATGGAAAGATAAACCATATTGTAATGCTCTCTTTGTTTTTTAACTTTACAAACAATATTGAAGGTTTCATTGAGTTGGTGCCCACATGCAAGACTCGGTAGTTTTTTAAAAAACCTCGTGTTCACAATACAAAATTTTCTTATCAAAATTTATTGTGGGTGATTCTACAAATTACAATTTTTTTTTTGAAGACAGCTAAAAGCTTATATTCATAGAGGTAGGAAAACAAAGTTCTGGTTATGTACAAAACTCAAAAAACAACAAACTCAAAAATTGCTAACACTCAAGGGGGGTCATGGTATGCTAATCTTCTAGCCGAAATGTCTCTCTGGATATTGTCCCAAACTTCCTGCGAGGAGGAAGCCTTGTTTGTGAAAATACGAGAATTTCTCTCCAGCCAGATATTCCATATCACATATATTAGAGCCCTATCAGCCTCCTTGAATATGTCCTTTGCCAAAAAATTCCGATAGTGGTTGGAGACGGCAACGAAGTCAGTAGCTTGATCACTCTGGCAGATGATGTTGAAGAGATTAGCTAGCCTTTGCCACATTTGCTTGGCAAAAAGGCAGGTGTACAATAAATGAATCTAGGATTCATCTTGTAGGCCACACATCATGCAAAGCTGGTTATTTGGCCAACCCCTAGCTTGCAGTCTATCAGTTGTTAGGATTGCATTGTGCATTGTCATCCAAACAAAAAAACAGCATTTGTGTTCTGCGTGTGCCCGCCATAGACGGAGAAAGGTGTTGTCGCCGGCTATCGCTCCTGTGATCTGTTTCTTGTAAGCTGAAGCTGCTGAATACTGACCATGTGTAGTTCATTTCCAGGATATAGAGTCCTGCGGTTCCGGCTGCAAGACAACATTGAGAGTTAGAGCAAAGAGCTTAAAGAATTGCTCTAACTGTTCTTCGTTGTAAATTTTATGAGCTATTGCCATCCACCGATGATCCGTTAACTCTCTTCTAACCGAGCTCTTGCTGTTTTTTGGGGCCAAACGGTGACACTCAGGGGCAATGGCCTTCGGTGATAAGCCATGAAGCCAGGCGCTAGTCCAGAAGCTTGCCTTTTCTCCATTTCCAAGATGCAAAATGGTTGATGCATTGAATAGTGCCTCATCTATGTTGTTGTCGTCATGTGCAACATTCCCATGGTTGGGTGACTGCCACGAGCGCCACCACCATCTCAGACGCAGGGCTCTTGCCAATTTTCCTAAGTCTTTTATTCCCAGTCCACCCATCTCTTTTGGGCGGCAAACCTTCACCCAATTTACCCTGCAATGACCACCCTTGCAGTCTTCTTGTCCTTTCCAAAGAAAACTCCGACGAACTTTATCGATTTTTCTTATCGCCCAGGTTGGGAGTTCAAAACAGGTGAGGAAGTAAATGAGTGTCGAGGTGAGAACTGAGTTAACTAGGACCAGCCTGCCAGCCCTGGATATCCATTTACCTGCCCAAGATGGAAGTTTTGCCTTGACTTTCTGCACCACTGCCTCGAAATCACTTCTTTTAAGCTTTGTGGGCCGTAGAGGCAGTCCCAAGTAGTTGCAAGGAAAGGACTTTGTTGAGGCTAAGAAGGGCTGCATTAGAGTCTGCATAACCACCTGTGATACATGGATTGGGTACACCTCACTTTTTTCCATATTGACCTTGAGTCCAGTGGCCTCCCCGAACAGTTGTAGCGATGCCCATATGTATCTTAACTCCTGATCATCAGGATTGGCCATGAGAGCCACATCATCTGCATATAGGGATATGCGAAGGTGATTTTGTCCTAACGTCATCGGTCTGAGTAGACCAAGCTGTTGACATGTCATGATGATGGCTCTTAGCAGCTCAATGGCTAGAATAAATAGGAGCGGCGATAGCGGATCACCTTGCCAGACGCCTTTCGCATGCATGTCCCCTGGGATACCATTAAGCAGCACCCGGGAGCTAGATGTTGACAGGATACTAGAGATCCAATTGCACAACTTGGAACTGAAGCCAAAAGCCCTTAATGCTTCAAGGAGATATGCCCAATTGACACTGTCGAAAGCCTTGTGGAAATCTAACTTGATGAAAAGACCTGACTTCTTGTTTTTGTGCATCTGCCGTGTGCTGTGTTGTACTTCCATGAAATTGTCTTGGATGGAGCGTCCTCTAATAAAAGCGCTCTGCTCTTCTGAGATAAGTTAATCTATGACCCTGGATAGATGGCCGGCAAGTACCTTTGAGAAGATTTTTTCGATACTGTGCATTAATGATATAGGACGAAAATCTTTGACACTCGCACACTCTGACTTCTTTGGGAGCAGAACAATGTGAGCAGTGTTGATCAAGTGGAGACGATGAGTTTTGAGAAGATAAAGTTGTTGGAAGAGGTTGAGGAGGTCCTCCTTGATTAGATTCCAAGCGGCTTTGTAGAAGAGTGGTCCAAAACCATCCGGTCTTGGAGCCCTGTCATCAGAGGAGTTCCAAATCGCTCTTCTGATCTCTTCTTCTATGAAAGGTACGTCCAAATCATTTATGTTTACCTCTGAAAGTTGCAAGTCTGGCCATCTTAGGCTTGCTTGTCTCTGATCACAGGTGCCGAGCCCCTTTTTAAAGAATTGGAGGATTTCACTGCCCTTGTTGTTGTGGTCGAACAACAGCTGGTTGGTGTCCGATGATCTTAAGGATTGAATATGGTTTTTCCTCCTACTGGCGGATACCTTTCTGTGGAAAAATTTTGTATTGGCATCTCCTGCTCTTATTTTGATGGCACAAGCTCTTTGCTTGTAACGGAGTCTGATGATAGCGGCTAGTCCCAATGCTCTGCAACGCAAGGATTGTAGCAACTCTGTCTCAGGGTCCGACAGATCCCTTATTTCGTGGGCGCAGTCAAGCCGGAGAATCACCTCATTGACCAAAGCTAGGTTAAAGTCAGCTTTTCCTAGGATCGCCCGGCTCCACGATTTGAGTTTCTTTGCTACCCTTCTTAATTTGTTGTGGATAATCCAGATTGCGTCAACAGAAAAAACCAGCTAAATCCAGACTTCTTGCACAGCTTGAATGAAACCAGGAAGCTTGGTCCAGAAGTTTTCAAAACGGAAGCCTCGATAGGTGGTTGATTGGTTGTTGCCGACAAGAAGCAGAGGGTTGTGATCTGAAACTGATGCTGCCATTGGATGCAGAAGGGCCGATGGGAATTGAATGTCCCAATGCCTGGAGGAAAAGAAATGATCAATTCGTTTGGATTGGCACCCTCCGGTGATTTGACCATGTGAACCGCTTGCCCGTCATGGGGATGACTTTGAGCCCACAAGCACGTATCATGGAATTGAAATCATTTATCAGCCGCAAGTTGATGTTGTCTATCGAGTTCTTGTCTCTGACACAGGTGATCATGTTGAAGTCTCCACACATGAGCCATCTGATACCTACCCTCTGCCTTAACGGCAACAGCTCATGCATAAATCTTCTCTTATCAGGTTCTGATTGTGGGCCATACACCGTAGTAAAATCCCAGCAGGTACCATTATGGAGTCTTGTTATTTCAGCTGTGATGGAGAATTCGCCTGTGTGTTTGCAATCCATCTCAAAAACATTAGAGTTGCATGCCAGCAAGATACCTCCCCAAGTGTCCTAGGCCAGTAGAAAACAGAAACTGTCTGAGAAATTTTCTGCCCAAAATTTCACTCACCATGAAAGGATTGAGGTCTTGGATCTTCGTTTCCTGAAGGGCAACAATGTTGGTTGCAGATTCTTGAACCATGCATTTGACAACAGTTCTTTTAGCAGGAGTGTTTAGACCCCCAACGTTCCACGATAGGTATTACATTTGTCTAGAGACATTAAGAAACAGTACAAATTACAGATTTACTTCGTGTAAATTGATGGGTCCAAGGCCCAACCGAACAGGTGAACACAGATGCTTTTATAGAACCTAAATAAACCCATTCAAAGCCAGCCCTATGTATCGAACCCATTTCAACCGAATTTTTTAAACCCGTACCGGCCCAACTGGTCGGAGATTGGCTAAATTTTTGTACGGTGAGCTATTCCCGATGGCTAGAATGCTAGATACAAATAATGACGAATGCCCATAGAAGCCGTGTCCAAAAATTAGTTTGGGAGGTTGAGAGTCTCCTGTAGGATCAAACCCCTTGCCACGAACATTTATGCTTAATCCCGACCATACATGACCCCAAGGGAAGCTCATGCCCAGCCCAATGGCCACAAAGCCACGTAGCGCATGATTTTGGAGCCGTGCGCACGACGTAGATGTAGCGTTTAACCACATTTTATCTATAACGAACAAGGTGACTAGCGCGTTTGCGCGGCTATATTTGTTTCAACATATAGAGTTTATCTCTAACTCATAATCTATCTCTAATATATTAGATTAGAATTAGAGTTTATCTCTAATATATTATATCAACTTTAGTATTTAATACAAATTTTTAATATTTTCATTTAATATAAGCCGCATAGATCTTTTATTTTTCTTGATTTATGTGAGAATTCCTTTTATTAATCTAGGCTGTTATAATTTGGTCTCACCGTTGATCTAACGACTAAAATAATCATATTTTATCAGCTGTAGTATTTAATATGAATTTCTAATATTTTCTTTTAATCTAAGCCGCATAGATCTTTTATTTTTTCTTGATTTATGTGAGAATTTCTTTGATTAATCTAGCCTGTCATAATTTGATCCCACCATTGATTGAACGACTAAAATAATCATATTATATCATATTTAGTATTTAATCCAAATTTCTAATATTTTTATTTAATTCTAAGCCATTATAATCCGGCCCCACAAAAATCAGCGGCATATATCTTTTATTTTTTCTTGATTTGTGTGATAATTTATTTGATTGATCTAGGCCGTTATAATTTGGTCTCACTGTTGATCGAACAACTGAAATAATTTGGGTAATGTAGACTAACGTGGTGGCTCCATTATATAATATAGATAGATAGATAGATAGATAGATAGATGACATGCATGCATGATAGATAGATAGATGACATGCATGCATGCATGTATAGATAGATAGACACATAGATATATTGACGCCGGTAAATATTAGCGTTAACACACTAGAGATGTTACCTCCCCTGTAACTACATATAAAACCTCTATCTTTTTCTTATATAGGCACTACAGGAAACGGATACAATATCAAGTGCCGAAACTAGTATCGACGGCCACCACCGACCCGTCGATAGACTACGTTCTGTGTCGACAGCCATAAAAAGGCCGTCGATAGTGAGAACCACGGCTGCTTACTCTCGATGGCTATAAACAAAACTGTCGAGTCTACACAACATCTGGACATGGTACTCTTGACGGCCTCCTTCTAGCCGTCGATACTAATGAACATCTGGACATGGTCTGTCTCGACGGCTGTCCACAGGCCATCGATAGTACGTGACCAGGCAGGCTGGGTTGGTGGGCCCCGCTTCTCCTTTATCTCAACTGTTCATAAGTGGCCGTTGAGACTATGCCCGTCGCACGGAAACAGCGTCTGTTGCACTATACTCGACGGTTTTGTAAACAGCCGTCGAGAGAAGTATTCTCGACGGCCCAGCCGTCGAGACAATGTCTCTCTCTCTCTCAACTCGACGGAGTTCTCTCGACAGCTGGCCGTCGAGATAAACCGATCCCGATGGCTTGTGCGCTTGTTTCGACGGTTTTGGCACTCGACGCTGTTGACGTTTCCTGTAGTGAGGAGACATCGCATCTCAATGTAACACATTTTGCACACCTGCCCGCATAACAGCCACTAGAGTTGGTTGTTATCTCTAGATAGGTCGAGAGAAAGATAAACACTATGACTTGCCCGTTTGGGTGTGTCTTGTTAATTATGACATTCCAACATCCTACTTGTTAATTATAATTGTTCCCTCGTTCAAAACATTGGTGAGGGGATCTAATACAACTAAACCCATGCCTATTTCAAATCCAACCCAATCCTTCCAAAGCCAACCTAAATTAAACCTCTAATTGGAAGCTTGCAGCTAAGGCCCCTATGCTCCTTATCGGGGGGAGACAAATCCCAATATCAATCATGGCTTTGAAAGGTTGGAATCAATACAAATTGCTAGATAATAACGTATAGATATGTCGAAATGTGGAAGGGTAGGAAAGAAAAAAAGAGACTTGGCGACCTCACCGGAGTTTGAGAGGTAATAGAAACCCTCTTCTCTCGAAGCTTTACGTTTTTAGCGAATCTAGTTTTTAGGATTAGGATTTGTTATTTGTCCTCTCCTCCGTGCAGCATTGATGTGGAGCAGTTTATTATGGTAATAAGCTTCCTTGTAAGATTTCTTGATATTATATTTGTCGTTGACAATCTCATCGAAATTTTTAGTAGGGTTAGTATCGACGGCCCCCAATTTGTTCATAGGCTTTTAGGATTTGTCTCCCCCCCCCCCCCCGGGGGGTAGTTTGTGTCATATTGCTATACACAATTCCTCTCCACGACGATGTCAGATGCGTATCAATATGTAAATGTAATCAGCAGAGATGGATCAAAGAATAACAATGGAGAGGAGCTGGATTATGATATTCATGCATCATCTCTGACAAGAAAATGTCATTCTTTATTCTTTGTAGGTTGTGTATAAAATTTCTAATATGACAATATTAGCGCAAGCATTATATAATGCATGCTATAAATACTTGATCCGACTAAGAGAAATACATGTTGATCTTTGTATTGCTTGCAGTAGTTTCTATCGTTATAACCTTTGGTCAATGATGCAATGGATATTCTATTAAAAAAAATTAGAAAAAATGGCGAGATACGTCGGGTCGCAATAACGCGTAGAGTTTGCCGTTGCTTGTCGAAAGAGTTCGGTTGAGCTACTCAATGAGCCCTGTCATAGCTTGTTGAAAATATAGCTTGATGAACTACTCGATATGTTCGCGTATGCTGCAGAAGAACAGAGACAAGACGGTAGTAGCAGAGCAAGATGAGAACAGTGACCGCATAGCATGCAGCATGCCGCTCGCAGCACAGCAGCAGGATGCATGGCTAGCTAAGCTGCTGCACCTTTCTTTCCACAGTGATGAGGCATTCAAGGAGAATCGATGTGTATATTCGTAGCGAGTTCAGACAGCTTGAGGGGTGGGGAGCAAACTGTGCGCCTCTCTCGCCTGGAAGGGCAACAATAAATGAAGATCGGGTCCGCTTAGTCCACTGGTCACTGGTCAGCAGTCAGCACTACATATGTTCAGTTGGAGAAGCATATGCTTCCACCGGCCTGCAGGTATCTCCCTGTTTGCCCTCTTTAAAACAAATAATTTTTTTTAAAAAAAATATAAAGCAAAAGATATTGATTTGGTCTCTGAACCTTAGTTCTCGTCCCATTTTGGTTCCACAACTCTGAAATAGCGTTAACTTGGTTTGCGAACCGTTGAACCAAATTATGTTGATCTCTTCACTAGTCAACACAATGGTTTTGAGGCTTTCGCTGAGGCGGCGTCCTGATGGTGTCCAAGTGGACCAACGAAGAAGATAGGATATTGACATATTCAACCTCATGTAATGTCACGCCTTCGAATCTGTCACCGTCACCATCCTTTCACCGGTGAAGAGACCAACTTAGTCTACTTTTGATAGTTTTGGTGCCAAATTAATTCGGTTTTGAAGTTCAGTGACCAAATTACATCTCAGGTAAATGCTTAGGGACCAAATCAATAAGAGATGATCGAACAATTAGATTAACTAAAGTAAATGGCCTAGGATTGGTTTAGCAGCCTTAAAAAGTCCTTAGATACATATCATTTTTCCCTTTCCATTTCTACATTTTTCTTTGAATTTGATCTTTTTATTTGTCAACATGTATGTCGATTTTCTGTCTAATCTTTTCTTTGACATCATAGATTAATTTTGTATGTGTAATCAGATTGTTATAGTTGGTATCGAACATGTGTAGGAAGGGAATGGTCGTGTTAAGGTCGGATTTGTATCCTGGCTTCACTATATAAAGGGGCATCCCTGGTGTAACCTGTGACAACTAAAATAGAGACATATGCACATAAAAGGTCGTGACCGGGATGTGGTAATGATCAGGGTGGTCGGTATACTTTGTCGATGGGGAGGAGAGCCCATTGATAGCCCACAGATGTAGGTTGAGAGCAGAGTTGCGTTACCAAATATCATGACTCTGGTGTCATTCAGATCTATTATCGATGTCATATTTTTTTTCTAACAAGTGTTATCAGAGCCAAATTTTGTAATTTGAAACATCTGTAGAAGATCAGACGGTTATCGGATGTGCTCTGATGTGTGATTGGAGAGATTGTTGAGTTTAGTCCCACGTCAAATATTGATGATCAGAGAGCACAACTTAAATGGTGGAGACATGCCTTATTCATGAGGCTGGTCTTTTCAATTAAGTTGGGTTAGGACTTTGGTTGTGGCTTTAATTGAGTTAATGGATGTAGAAATCCTGCGGCGCCTGAGACTAGATATTGGTCTTGGGAGGAGTTGGATCATTGCTGGGCCATGAGACAGCAGGATTACAGAGGGCTCTAACACAGATTTTCCTAAATACTTCATTATTAGAGAATCTCCAATGGTAGAGCCAGCTTGCTGGCTATAACACTGTCCACATCAGCTTAAGATAAACCCTTCAATAACTTGTCTATATAGCACATACTCCAAAATCCATGTGGGACCCATAAGCAATACTATTTTAGTATTTCTTCCTCCCTCACCGAGTCACTAGTTATTCTCTCTTTCTCCCTCACCAAGTCACTATGCACATTAGCACAAATTCTTCTTCCTTCACCGAACCAATCCCACCTCCCTCCTCGTCTCGCCGCCGACGCCCGACCATCCTCGATTAGCTTGCTGTTAGGATATGCACCGATGCAAGATCACGAACGGCACCAAGAGACATTATGTTTGTTAACGCAGTTTAGCTTTCGTCTATATCTGCGGGGCTCTGATTATGGGCGTTTCTCCCCAAACTATAATACCGCAGCACACCGGCTGACCTAGTCGCAGCCACATGCCTGACGCTGACCTCCTCTTGCCTATGCTACTATTATGAAGTCGTTCACCTGGTTACACTAGGGCTGCCTCCCTTTATATAGTGGAGGCTTAACTAGAGCCCGACTCTAACTCTAAACCAACCCTATTATAACACAGAGTCCATGTAACCTATTCGTACACATATTCGACACAAAACCTAACAAATTCCACCTTGAAGAATATGACCTTCTCCACCATAAAGTCGTTCCAGCATCGTGCGCGACCCTTGTACCCAGCCTCTGGTTGCTTTCTTCACAGCTCACGTCGAACCGCCCGACGAATCCAACTCATTAGACCCACCGCCTTCTCTAACAAACGCAGACTTGGCAACATCTAGCTCAGTAGCCCCACCTTCAATGGTACTCCATGCACTTGAAATTGACAACTCCCTTTGCAGTATGTACACACACGCGATGTTGTACTCTCCTCGATCATCATCATTGCCTTCCGAGCCACTTTCAGTCACTACCAAGAATAGCACTAGTTCCTTCCTTTTGTCAGCATCATCTTGCCGACCACGGTATACATCGTCCCGATCCGTCCGGCATCTAGAATAGATCCCTGGTCTCATCAGCATAATCCGTTCTTCATCTTGAACAATTAACGTCACGACCGCTTGATCCATTCATGTCAAGGCATAGATTGCCACTGACTTCACCATCAGTCAGTCTGACCTCTCCGGTCAAATCACCTTACAGCCTTCCCGAACGCCTCCTTTCAGAACCTACCTGGTTGTCTAGTCCCGAACACCGCGCTCACATCGGCTACCTTTTTGTTCGCCAGATATGAGTTCTTCTCATCCCGAAAAACAATCTTCAGCTCCTCATTTGGATATTTGTGTTGACTCCCCTTGGATTTGCACCTCTATATCCAATCTTTGAGTCCTCGAGAAGACTTCCCAGCCAGCCACCGCGCACTACGTCGTCCATGTACGGCAAAACATGTCGCGCCCTGGCTATCCGCATTCCCGACACAGCTTCGCCCTTAGTGTCGTGATACAGCATCTCCTGTGCAACCCGGTTGCATCACTGCTCCCGCCGTTTCGATATATCCGATATCCTTCCGCACTTGCCTGTCTGATCGCGAACGCTGAGGTTGTCGCCGTCGCCTGCCGACCTCGCCGGCTACTTTGTCAGCCCGATTACCACGTCTGGTCAATCCCTGCCAATGGTAGTCCATCGAACGGTTCGAGATTCCTGCCCGAAGTGTCCGACACCACCGATCGAGTCGTCGATCGCCGCCATGCTCCACCTTGCTCCGATGGGGTGTTTTCCACAGCGCCCGTGTATGCATAGACCTTGTGTCTCTCCCTATATCTTCCGCATGGTCAACCTCGCCAACCAAATTCTAATACCATTGTTACGATATGCGCCGATACAAGATCACAAACGACAACAAGAGATACGATGTTTGTTAACGCAGTTCAGGTTTCGCCTACATCTGCGGGGCTCTGATTATGGGCGCTCCTCCTCAAACCGTAATAATGCAGCACACCGACTGACCTGGTCACGACCACATGCGTCTCGAAATTCTCTACAACTTTGATGATAAAATTATGGGCGTTCGTTCTATATATTTAGAAACTCTATCCGATTTCTATATCTTTTCGATGATAAAAACTATGTTGAAGAGTATGAAATATATAGACTGAATAGTGTTTTGCACATAGGATATACAAATTGAAATTTAGGGAACCTGATGGTAATGCTCTAAGAAACCTGACGCAATAAGGTTACTATGCGATATTGCATTGAAATTGCTAGTTGGATATTGACGCATTATTTGATTTAGATTAGTGTCGCTTGTCTATGAAGAGTAGTATCCTTCGTATGCTATTCCATATTTTTTTGAAATACTATCTACTATCGAATATTATCAATCATTATACGTTTCTGCATCTATAGAATTAGCAGGATATATGTAAAACCATCCAAATGACTATACGATTCAACTTGTTCGTCGGATAGTTGAAACTTTGCACCCCTAAGCTACAACGACGAAGACCGGAGCAAATGCAGACCAACCACGGCATCGCAGACGCAAAGGACAAATCTATGGAGCACTTAAATCACCCTCAAATCTAAGCAAGCATTCAATGCTACATTACAGATAGGAGTCAAACGAATCGAATACAAATTTGGATCGAGATACTCTCGATATGGATACAAATTACATACGGATATAGATCGGATACAGACCGACGATGAATATTAATGGTCAACATAACGGAAGAGAGATAAAAATACTATAAAAATTAGGGCAACGCCAGGGATCGGACGTCCGGACCGTCCGGACCTGCTGACGTCAGCAGGAAACTTGCGCGGATATCTACTGAAACTTGAAAAATAACGGTGGAAACTTGATAACCCGTGGCAACTTGGGGACGAAACTTGGGATTTCAGAAAGTTTTCGAGAATAAGAACCAAGTTTCGACTATACAAAATCCAAGTTTCGGTAGGCGATATACAAGTTTCTGATGTGCGCGGACGCGGGGTCCCGATCTTCTGGTGAGAGATGGTAAAGATAACTCAGTAAGGTGTCACGGAGACCTAAACGGTCCGGCTCCCAACCCCGCAAAGGAACTGGAAATCCCGGCGATCGCTAAACCATCACAACGATTGTTATCGATCAACCGTAAGCACGATCGACTGTCCACGAAGGACGGTTCCTCGCAAGCAATCAAGAACGAGCAAGAACACAAGATAAGCGATCTGAATTGCGAATATATATTAAGAATAACGGGGTTCAGAAACTTGGTCCTGTTGGTCTAGCCGACACAAGAAGAACAAGGCGAAATCTCACAAGACAGTGACGAAATCAACTAAACAAAACCCAACTAAAACGTAGCACGGCGTGGGACTTATATAGGGCGGCGGCCAGAGGAGGGGTGCCCAAACAGGTGCCCACACGTACTTAACCCTAACTCTAGGGGTACACGGGCTTTGGGCCCAAAAATATGGCGACACAGCGCCGGACAGTTTCTGTCCGTCAGATTGTTTTCGTGATTTCCGTTGACTTAGATGGAATTTGGAGGCGTGGCTGGATCCGTTGGAAAGCTTATCTCGATATCTTTCCGTAGAGTCCTTATTTGCCTCATTTGGACGTCGTATGTGATCTGGGCATTTGTTTGAAGGTGCGCTGGTCCTGGCAGTCCGAACCGGACCCGGCAGCAAGTTCGACGTCCTCCCGTCTTGGGCAACCGCGTTATTGATGTCCTCATCAGTTTCAGTGAGCAAAACCTAAGTTTCCAGGAAAAAAATGAAGTTTCGAGGTCGTGAAACCTCAAGTTTCGTGCAACTTGGCGATGAAACCTAAGGTTTCAGAAAGCGTCTCGAGAATAAGACAAGTTTCAATAGTGCAAAGTTCAAGTTTCGGTAGGCAGATATTCAAGTTTCAAAAGTTAGACAGAAAGTTTCGGTAGGAGAGAAGTTCATTTCCATGAGCGGAGTCCTCCAAAGTTCCAGATCGAGGAAAACAGAAAGTTTTATATGTACAACTCCAAGTTTCGAGCACAGAAATCCTAAGTTTCCAGAGACAAACCTCAGGTTTCGAGCCTGAAATGGGGATGGGTCTCCTCCTTGCCTCCTTCTTCCCCAGATCCGGCGAGATCCTTGCCCTTGCTCGCCGGATCCGCCATCGTGACGGCGAGCTTCACTATCGCTGCTCCTCGTGCTCCCTCGTCGGCGTGGTCGCCGTCCCCCTCCAGATCTGGCGGTGGCCCTTGGAGCACGGCGAGGAGGAGGTCCCTCGCGTGTGCGCTAGCGTGAGGAGGACGGAGCGGCACCGGCCGCCGTGAGAGGGAGGAGGAGGTGGGGCGGCACCGGCGACGGAGGAGGGGAGGAGGCACGAGGCGCGGGAGGAGGAGGCGCAGCGCGGGGCGACGGCGAGGAGCACGGGAGGAGGCGGCGGAGGAGGAGATGCGACGACAATGAGGTGCGGGAGGAGGTTGCGACGGAGAGGGAGGAGCGCGGGAGGAGGAGGAGCGCGAGCGAGCGAGCTGACGCGAGCGAGGGAGGAATCCGGACGGACGGACGTCCGTCCTAGAGTGTTTCCGTAAAAATTATCATAATATTATACTATCAAGTTTGAATTAATTACCAAAAAGTCTATTTAACAGCCGATTGAATCTTTTACTGTGTTTTAGTTGATTTCGGTGCCGTTGGATGCGCCGATGAGCGCATTGTGATTCGTGCGCGGGGATTGGATGGGGGTGTTAGCATATGTTTTAACAATCGACTAAAACTTCAGTACAGAGGGCACGCCAAAGGCGGCGGCGGCAGAGCTGTGGGAGGGGTGAAAGCAGTTGGGACGGCAGTGGCGGGGTGAAGGCACTGGCCGGGTTAGGGTGGGCGTGGCGGCACGTCGGTGGGAGGGAGTTGCTGGTGGAGCGGCCGGTGGTGAGGACGCCGCCGGCCGGGACGGCGGCAGCAGGGGTAGGAGGGGTGCACGCATGGGGGGAGATAGGCGGGGAGAGAGAAGAAATCTAGGGAGAGAAGGAGGGGAAGAAAAGAGAGGAGTTGGATCTCTGAAAATCTCCTCGGTAGTCCTATAGGAACCCAGTTGCTTGCCAGGAAGACAATCCAAAAACATAAAGGATGTTTGTGTGATATATCATTGGACATCTATTTTCTGATTCGTGCTGACATCTTTCAAATATCTAAAAAACGGTTACAGGTTGTATATCATTCTTCTCGTACCCATCCTGGTTGCAATATATATTTCCTAATATGGATTAGATTATAAAAAATTGACTCACCGCAAGTTGACAGCCCATCTATAGGGCTTCCCAGACGATTTCACAACCGTTGGTATAAGATCCAACGACTGAGATCTCCTCGCACCTCCCCTTTTCCTCCCTCCTCTCCCCTGCGACCTGCACCGCACACCTCACGCTGCTGCGCACTTCTCCTCCTCCACCCCTACCACCGCCGCCACCATCCTGGCTGACCAGTTGGTTCGGTTCACTATGCGAATCGGGGCAACCGGGCTGCGGTCTCGGCCCAGGTGAACCGAACTAGGCCGGCCCGGTTTTTTAATTACCAGTTTATTTTATGTAAATATATATAAATATTAAGAAACACCATTATATTTCACAAATATACATTATAAATTAAATAAATATATTATTTATCATTAGAATATATATATATGGAAATACATATATTGAATTAAATTAATATACTACAGCGGCAAACCGAACCGGGCCGGCCCATCTACCAACCAAAGTTCGGTTCAGTAAAAAGTGTGGATCGATCCGGTTTGATTCAGCCGGTCTGCCCATTTGGCCAGGCAGAGAGTGCAAAACTAGGGGTGGGCATAAAAATACCATACCAAAATACCGAACGGAAATACCGATATTTCGGTATTTTGGTATTTCGGTATTTATCTCTGTATCTGTTTTTGCACAGTTCGGTATTTGGTATTCGGTTCGGTTTTCATCTGGCGAAAACCGAAATACCGATCAAGCCTATATACGCAGCTCCTTATATGCAATATTCTGGCCCAATCATCCACCACGGCCCGTTTGACCCAAAATCTCCTCAACCAAACCCTAGTGTCCCTATCCCACCCCTACGCCGGCCTCCTCCCCCTATTCACCTGTGTCTTGACGGCCTCCTCCCCGGCGATCAGATCCTCGGCCGTGGCGCTGCTCTCTCGGCGGCGCAAGACGGCCTCCCTGGTGAAGGGCTCCCCAAGACAAACCTCCTCGACGATGGCCTCCCCCAGCGACTGGCTCGGCCTCCCCCGACGACGGCCTCCCTTGGCGACTGGCATGGCCTCCCCCAGCGACGGCGTCTCCCAATGTGGGTAACTAATTGTCTGTTTGCTCGATCTACCAAAAATACCGAAATACCGTACCGAATTAATTCGGTATTTTTGGTATCGGTAGCTATTTTTCTAGGCATAATTTTGGCATCCATTTTATGAATACTGAACTTTTTAAATACCATAAATACCGAACCGAATATACCGATAATACCGAAGGCCCACCCCTATGCAAAACTGAGATTCTAATCGGGTGGTAATTGGTACTACCATTTCTTTGGGTTTAAAAGGGCTCCAAGGATTGTTTTTTTTTTTTCCAATGTGTTTGCTGGTCTCCCTGGTTGCCGTCAGCGAACACGCAGTGCGGGACGTACGGCCTGACGTAAAAGGCATGAACATTTCGATGGATCTAATAAATAATTTCGGAAGGCGTCATAATTTTGCAAATCTACGCGCCCGGTACGAGCAGAAGAAATTGCACTTCGTAATAAATACAGCAGAACACTGTTCTTCCCAACGGGCCAAAAATTGAGACCTGCCTCATCACCTGACGCATTAGCAACCCTTGAATCCTAGATAGCCTATAATCAACATGATTAGCACTTAAACAAAGAACAAATCAAGGTTAAAACTCTATCCATCCCCAGCGTTATCCTCTCCCGACATCCCGGCCGTCCACGTCACGGCAACGGACGGCCTCGGGAACCCCAGCAAAAATTCTCACGGCGAGCAAGCAGAGAATTTACAGGCAGGTGCTCGCCGGCGCCGGCGCTGGCGCCGGCGGCCGCGGTTGCGGCTGCGCGGCGAGTGGGAAGCCGCGGGGCGCCGAGAAAAGCGCCACGAAGGACGACGGCCGGCGGTCGGCAGCCGGAGCGGCGGCGGCGGCCGGCGCGGCGGCCGAGGTGGAAGCCGAGGCGGGATTGGAGGCGACGCGCTCGCAGGAGGGACACATGGAGAGGGTGGTGGCCGGGAGGTGCATGTAGAAGGGGTGCGCCGTCTTGAGCGCGCGCAGCTCGGCGAGCTCCTTGTGCAGCCGCCGGTTCTCTTCCGTCAGCGTCTCGCAGCAGCGCTTCAGATACTCGCAGTCCACCTCCGTCTGCTTCAGCTTCGTCCTGCCGAGCCACCGCAGGAGAGAGGGGGGAAACGGTTAGCTAGCTCCGCCGCCGGCGAAAGGAGAGTGGGTAAAGATTTCTATATGTAGCATGCATCCACCTGGCTCTGCGGTTTTGGAACCAGACCTCCACCTGCCGCGGCCGGAGGTTGAGCTGCTTCGCCAGCGCCACCTTCTGCTTCTGCTCGCCGCCGGTGAGAAGAAGCATCAGCGTCAAGACCAAGAATGAGGCAGGAGAGCAGTGAGCACTGAGGAGGTGTGCTTGCTTACGGGGTTTAGAGTGCTCTGCTCCTTGAAGCTCTCCTCAAGGAACGCGGACTGCTCCTTGGAGAGGCGCAGCTTCTTGCGCGCCGACGCACCATCCTCGTCGTCGCTGGCGCGGGAGGACGACCGCTCGCCGCCGGCGAGCGTAGTCGCGGCCTCGGCGGGGCCCCGGCGCGCGTGCGCGGAGAGCTCCAGCGGGAAGGAGCCGCCGCTGTCGTTGGGCGACGACGACAAGGCCATCGCCGCCGGCTCGCCCTGCGGATCCTCCTCCTCCTCCAACCCCACCGCGTCCGCCGCCACCGACGGAGCCCGGTTCACGTCGAACCCGCGCGCCGGCGCCTCCGAACGCCCTGTCAGGAAAACAAGCACGGCACGGCACAGTCACGGCACCATTCCAATCCACACATGCAAAGCAAGAACAGCTAAACAAAGCGACCAAGAACCGCGCGCACGCACCGCTCTCGGAAGGCCACCGGAGCCCGACGCCGAGGCTGGAAACGAGACTGAGCCGCACCGACGGCTCCGGCGAGCCGGCGCGGGCGGCGGCGGCTGCCCACCACCTCTCACCGCCCGCCGTCGCCGTCGCCGGGTCCTCCCTCCTGCCCCTCTCTTCCTGCTCCCGCCTCCCCGCACGGACGCCAAGCCCAAGCACCAGCTCCGGCCTCCCGGCCTCCGCCACGGTCGCCTCCCCCAGGCTCAGCCCCAGCTCCATCGCGCCGCCGATCACCACCAGAACCCCCCAACAAAAACCACCGTGGCTTTATAGGTTATAGCAGCAGAGGATCGAGCAAACCAAGCTCCCAATGGAGAGAGAGGCTAGCTAGGGTAGCAACTAGCAAGTAGAGCGAGAGGGAGAGGGGGGAGAAGGAGGAGAGGAGGAACTGAGGAAGACCCTGGCTTTGACCACCCCACGGCCACGAGACAGCGGTTTGACGAGCGCACGTGAGTGACCCGGCAAAAGGGCGCAGGCAGGGGAGATCGAATCATACGGGCACGATTATAAAACAAACCACCCTACACACACAGGCGAGGCAGCATGGGAGCGTTGGGATTCATGGCGTTTAAAGAGCCAAAGAAGGAGAGAGACCGGCCATGGCATGGCATGCAGCTCCAGCTCCAGCTGCAGCTGCAGTGCAGTGCAGTGGCGCAGCAGCATGGGCCAGGACCCCAAGAGAGAGAGAGTGTGTGTGAGGGGCTAATAATTATGTTAATCATCACCGAGAGGGCTACGTATCTTTCCCCTTTCGTGAGTAGCGCCCACGCTCTTTATCAGAAAGCTGGGGGCGCAGCTGCGGCAGCGAGCTCGCCGGAGCGTTTGGTTCCTTTCTTGTCTCAGGTGCTGGGAGGATGGACGACGAAGATCGATGGCATCGGGTTTGGGGAAGCTTGTTTTGCCAGGAGGCTACCTAGTCATCCCGTTGCATTAGACCAATAACGCACACGGTGCTAGCTAGCGAGCATGGTACGTGCCGTCCGTAGCTTCGCTGTCCACTGGTTCCTGGAGAAGTAAAGCTTCCATGTTTGTCGATTGAAACAGCAGCTGGGCAGTTTCCTGTCAAATATGCTACTCTATTAACTATATGTTCATGTTCTAGTGTTTCTTGCAGTTCCAAACGACCTTACTGCATTAACTGATGCACTACTAGTATGACGAATTTACCATGCCCTATATCCTAGTTAATACTCCCAACACCTCATTTTTCCTAGCCACCCACTTTATTGTGTTAACTTCAACACTGGCCAAATCCATTTGATGTCTACCTAGTTAATACGTACTACTACTCCCAACCCTGTATTAAGGGTTTCAAACTCCGTTTTTGTTCCAAATGAATTTTCCAAAATTTCCGTTATAATCAAGAAAATTTTGATTTTAAAAATTTCAAATCAAACTGAATACGCGGGAAAAGAGAAAATAAAATCATTTGGTTTGGTTTCTGGGAAATCACCATGTTTTAACGTAAAACCACTAGGGATTTTTATATTTTTCTCAAATTTGAAATTCAACCTTTAGTTTTGATTTTTTTTTACACTGAAATTTCGGTCCTATTCCACAACAGTTTAACGGAAATCGTTGATTTTTCGGATGGAAATCGTCGGGTTTTTTTCCAAGCTAATAGCTAGGACGTGGACCTCACCTGATGCTTGTCCCGCTTCACCTAAAAAAGATGGGGTAAACCATCGTTTAATTCGCACCCATCACCCATCGTTTAATTCGCACCCACCAAAACTCGCTCGGATAGGGCGTGACATATTGACATGATAGCTCACCTTTGGGCAAGCAATGATCCTGCCCTGCATGCAGCACCAGAGGCCTATAGCCAGCATGCAAGCCTACTTGAAACGAGCAAGCTGTGTACATACACCGGGAGAACATGCGGATGCAGGCGGGCGGGCGGGCGGGCAGGCGCTGTCCGCGCACACGCGCGCACGAATGATTACGGCCATCGATCCCTCATCCGACGCCATCATCGCACGGCCGGTGGCGCGTGTCCGCCTGCGCGCGCGGTGCTCTGGGCGAGATCGATCCCGCTCTCGCTGGCGCGTACAATGGGGACAAACCGACGGGTTCGTTCGCTCGGCTCAATCATGGAGCATCATGGTGTTGTTGTTGCATACGCCCGGGGATGGATAGATCGTAGATAGCTGCTCCTCCTATCTCCTCCTCCTGCTCCTGCTGCTGATGCTGCTGCTTGTGGGTTTGTGGCCAGACATGATTGCCGGCTTGTGGATGGATGGGTCGCAATTATACGCGATGGATTCGCTTGCCCCCACAGCCCCACGCGAGTGTATTGAGTGCCTGTTTTAGGGCTATCCATCCTTGTATGCAGTGAGGTCATGAACCTACTTAGCTTAGCTCGTGTTTATTCGGGCTACATATTAAATTGCATGTACCGGTCAACTCATCTCAAAGATAATACCGATGGAGAAGCGCGACACATTGCTGGAGACTGCCACAGTTCTCAACGGTTTAAGCCGTCAATAAAAGTAAGCAAACCGTCGAGAGTAACTAGTCTCGACGATCCGTGCTCAGTCTCGACGGTTAGTTAGTGGCCGTCGATACTAATGGATATGTATCGATTGTTTCATGTTGACCGTCGAGACGGTAACTGGCAGTCGACTCTACTACCGTGAAGACTAGCGATTCCTATAGTGACAATATACTTATTCCAACATCCCCCTCACATGGAGACTACCTCTGGCCCTAGACATGGAAAATGAGTAAGAACTTATTTAATTGCGTTGGTGGGTTCTGATATCATATTAAACTGCATGCATCGATCAGTTCATCTAAAACATGAAACTAATAGAAAAAGGTGAACAATTCAATTATTCCCAACACTATCGAGTTAATGAGACTTGGCCTAGGCTCATTAACTTGAGCTAGCTCATGTGAGCTCGTGAGCCATTTAAGAGCAGGAAATAGGAATTCGGTCACTAGAAAAGCAGGGAAGGGGTACCTGAGCTCACAATTATCACTAGGAATGGAATAGAGGTCATCCTGCCAGGAGCACTACATAGAAGTTGTACATCTCATTCCTTACTCCAGCTGGCCATTAGGGCTAGAACCCAAACCAGTGTTCACCTAGTCGCTAGTGAATCGGTTACCTAGTGACTAGCGACTAGGCCGACTAGTCAGCGACTAGGCCGACTAGTCAGCGACTAGTTGGAGACTAGTCGGCGACTCCAATATGACCAGTAAGAAATATTAATACGAATAAACATAAACATAAATACAAAAAATAATACAGGTTGACGTTGGAGGGCGGCCGAGGGAGGTGATGGCGCTGGAGGGCGGCAGATGGAGGCGGCGTCGTTGGAGGGCGGCCGAGGGAGGCAATGGCGCTGGAGGGCTACCGAGGGTGGCGTCGTCGCTGGAGAGTGGAAGAGGGAGGCGGCGCGCTGAGGGAGACTTGAGGAGGCGCGCGAGGAGCACGACCACCGATCACGCCTAACCCTAGTTTGGTCTACAGTGTATAAGTGTATTAGACTATTAGTTTACTGGTAACTAGTGTGTACCCACCTTTTCATTATCCTAGTCGGCCCGACTAAATGACTAGTGACCGACTTGGACCGACCGACTTGCACCGACTAGTCCGATTTTGACTGACTTTGACCGACTAATCCACCGATCAGCCCCTGATCAGTGCGCATTGCCACCGACTAGCAACTAGTCGTCGACTAGTCATGCTAGTCGGCCGACTAGGCGAACACTGACCCAAACAGACACTCGCTGGCAGCATGGGCTCGACTCGTAGGATACCAAGCTCGAGCCTAGCTCACTTTTTAGCTCGTGTGTTTTCATGAGCTTGAGCCGAGCCCGGGTGAGCTCACGCTCATGGCTCGTTTGACCTACTAATCAAACTAATCCCATAAAAATGACGATTTTACAACCAACCTCGCATTGCGCCACAGCCCAAAACCCCTATCCAAACTCACTGACCCTACCCACGGTCTCGAACTCTTGATCCAGATTCCGTCATTGCGATCCCTAATCCTCCTCTTGGCCTCATCGTCGCGGTCTCTCCGGTCTTCACCCGACTAATGTCGTCGCCCCTTCCTCTTCGAACCAGTCAACGCCAACACCCTGCTCACCAATCTTCACCCGACTGACGTGTGCTTGGGTAGCTTTTGGTTGTTGCCTGTGGCAAGGAACAAGATGAATGAATAGAGAAGGGAGAAGAGGGATGGGTTGACACATGCGCCCGACGTCCCCTAAAGAAAAAAATATAAAGACATTAGCGGCGTCGAAAGGATTACAGATGTAGGGTTAACTAACTAGAAACAATGAACATGACATATAAGTCAATAGTTCATCAATGTGATAGCAAATAAGTGAGAGATCACAAAGTGATGGAATGTAAGAGACAATTGTACAATATAAAAATCTCACCTATAGTTTAAAGAGGAAAAGTACGTGGGACAAGATAGTTTAAATGGGGCACAATGGTTTTTTTTTTATCTTGTTAGCTTGTTAAAATTTAGCTAAATATATCTTTTAAAAAAGGGCAAAGAGCACCTTGCTCGAGAACTTTAGACATTTAATTTTAACCAATGATAAATTACTTCAGAGCAAACACACAATTGTCATAATTACTTTGAGACAAATAAGCAATATCCTTCAGATTAAACAGGTCTAACCGCTGCGAAATCAACGTGCCGATACAGGCATATGGCATGCATACACACAGGTAGTACAAGCTAATACACCAGTGCGTTATGCGACGCCCCCTTGCCGGTCGCCGTTGGCCACCGATCGGGCCGTGTGCACGCCGCACGCCGGCCGGCCACCCCCCGCACGGACGCCGGACGCGAGCTACGAGCCCCTCGATCTGCGCCTGGTTCATGGTGTGGGCTCGGCTGCGCCAGCGCGCCCAGCTGCATGCACGATGAGCAATCCCTTCCGTCTGTTTTGCCCCCCGGCCCCGTCCCGCTGCGCATCGGCCCGTGCAGAAGCAGCAGCAGCAGCAGCGAGCTGCGCCTGCACGTGCACGTGCCGCTCTGCCCAGACCCCATGCCTAGCTCCGCTCCTACAAGACGCAGCTGGAGTGCTGGACCATGGATTCATGGTGGTGAACTGGTGCGTACGTACGTCGTACGAGAGCACCGGGCACGCATGCGCGCGCATCATCGCTCGTCTCGTCCCAAGGACGCAGGGACCAAGCCGACCTACACCCACCGAGTGACCGAGCTAGCTAGCTACTACTAGCTACCGCTGCTCGTAGCCTGTTCTGATTGTACACGTACGAAAGACTATACGAAGCGACGTATCTACAGTGTATCGATCTATCGGGCTCGGTCGTGGAAGCGGCCGGCAACGCTGCCAGCGCGGCCGTGCTGCCGTGCCATCATTTGCGCCGGGGGGGCTCCACGGCGGCGTCACTCACACCTGTCACGCCGGCGTGGCGCCGGCCGTGGGGGGTCGCCGGCCACGGCAATTATTGAGGCCAAGCAGAGCAATCAAAGGGCTTCGCTTCGCGCAGGCGAGCGATGCGACGGACACGGACGGGAGCAGCCACGCACGGCCCCCACCTCCCACTGCTCCCGCGCCGTAGGGAGCACAGGTGACGCCCCAGACCCTACGGCCGCGTCGCGTGCGCCCTGCGCCCCCGCCCGTGCCGGGGTCCCCCACCTCCGCCTCCGCCGTGCGCGGCCACCGCCCACCGCCACGGCCGCGGCGCAGCCGCGCTCATGGAGCCCACGGTGATCGCGTGAAAAAGAAAGAGAGAGATCGAGAATTCGAGATCTTTCGCCTCGTGGATGAGGGGCGGCGGCGGCGGCGAGGGGATCGACTCCGGCGAGTGGTAAAAGATACGGATGCGCACGCATGCCTCGGCTGGAGAAACAGGGTTACGGTCAGGCCGAAATCCGACGGCGACGGGCGCGATCTCGGGGGCGATACGGCGGGGAAGGTGTGGTCGTGTGGAGGCGGTCTCCGGCGGCCTCGTCCGGCGACGGGGACAGCACGGGCGGACACCGGGGCATGCAGATGCGGTCGTGTCTCGTGTGCTGATGCTCGATCGCCGTGGAGATCCGGGAGGACGCCGTGTAAAAGCGCTCGGGGGCTCGGGCTGGATTAGAATCACCAACTTGCGCAATAATGCTGCAGCGACACACGGAAAAACTCCCGTTGGCGACTTGCGGAGGTCGTCCCGTTGCTGTCTCTCGCTGCGAACTGTGGACTCGGCTGATTTACCGGACGAGGGTTTCGAGCACTGACTTTTCACCGCACCTCTCGTCGTCGAATCCGCGCATGTGTGGTTAGCCCGTTTTGATTCCGCCTCATGGTCAAATCAAAACTCAAAAGGTTCTTCCCTCTTTTAAAAAAAATCAAAAGTTTTCCCAAGTTCCACCTCAGGCCTGTACATTTCAGCTTACCGTAGCATAGTGTAGCGTAGCGTTTCAACAAAATTTAAGAGTCTTTAAAGAGAGATTTAAATATTATAAAAAAATAATTAAAAAATAGTTTTAGAATCTTTAAGAGGATTATAAAAAACTTGAGAAAAATCATTACAAATTATTACACCAAATAGGCTATATATAAAAAAAATAAAACGCTATGCTACGCTACAATAAGCCAAAATATACAAGGCCTCAATGCCTCATACATGTGCACGATTATCCGCAAACGGGTTTGAATGGTTCTCCAATTGTCGAACTTGAACTGGTTTGCTTCTTTGACAAGCAAACGTTGCATTATCCACATAAGTGGATTCGTTGGAGATATGACATCCCTCTCTCTCTCCGATCTCTCTACCTCCTCTCTCTTAAAATATATAAATATATTCTACATTTTTTCTCTTGCTCTGCCGTCGGTGTTAGCGTTGTGTTGCCATCCTTCTATCGTATCGTCGCCCCCCTTCATAGTCGACTCATGCTACATCGTCACCATTTATGCTCTATTGCCACGTCCTTCCCGCTGTCGCTGAAGCTCCACCTCTACCACTTGTGCTCCACCATCATTGGTCATCCACGCCATTGTCACACTCCTCTCTCTCACGTGTACATGCAAACCGTGGACAACACAATAGTATTAACCACTCAAAAGCCTTTTAGGTTGATGCCACACTAGCAAACCCTACTTTCGCATGTCAAAACTATCATCACTAGAGAAATCTAACGCATTAATTTTCATTAGCCAAAGGTCTAAAAAATAGCTAATTTTCATCTCTTTACCGACAAAGATAAGATAAAACAGGATATTTTTCGTCATGGCACAACCGTCAAAAATACCTTTTCAAATCTGACTTGTTGGCTAAAAAGCATGGGCTAGAGCCGGGCAAGATGTATGACTTGTTGGCTAAAAAACAGGGCTAGAGCCGGGCAAGATGTACCGTGCGCGCATATATTCGTGCAGCGTTTCTTGACAAAATCCGAGGTGCGTGCGTGCATCAGTGCATTGGGTGCATGCATGGCTCGATCCCTACCGCGCGCCTACATACGTGCGCGCGTACCGAGCGGCGCACGGCCATCACTACGCGGATCTCTTCGCCCAGCGACGGACGACAATCACCCGCCGAAGGACGTGTCGTCGCCTACTAAAATTTTTTGGTTGTCTTCACTTGAACTCCGTTATATATGAAAGCCTGTATTTGGTTGGAGTCGGTGAGATGATCTGAATGGTTGTTGTTTGGTTAGCTGTATGAGATCATACAGACTGTGCAGAGATATTGTTTGGTTGACTGCACTAAGGAGAGAATGACATGAAGAAATTCAAAAGAGAGATGAAACATATTAAAAAATAAATTTTAGAAAATCAAAATAACAAAAAATCAATTACAAAAATAAAAAATTCAAAAGAAAGTCTCATAAATAAATAAATTTTTTTAAAAAATTAAACTTTTAAAATTCATATGGCAAGTGTGGTCTCGTTTTGTTCAAAAAAAATATCAATAACCCATTCTTGAAATCGGTTCGGTAATCGAAAATATTAATCAAAAGATATAGCAAATAAATGAATCAAATGTGTCACGCACGTGGTTGTTGCTACATCCGCGGAGCCTGGCTATGGGGAAACGCCCAATTTGATCGTATCTCCAAAGTCTGGCCTGGAGGGGATAATTGCATCTGGAGAGTCTAGTTCAGATGGGTGAGAAGACAACCAAACACCATAGTTTGTTATCTCTAGATGTAAAACTCTTTGGATGTAGGCAACCAAACAGCCTATACGTAACCTAGCCACCCAACCCAGCAAGCCGCAGCGGTACGTCACCCGTCGTCGATGCATGCGAGATTGCGAGTAAAACTTTTCGTGCGATGCGATACAACCAAGGTTCTAAAAGACGCTGGTAGCTAGTCGGGTGGCGGGGTAGGGACTAGGGATTAATCGGATTAGTCAGGGATTAATCGGAATTAGTCGGTGGATATTAATCGGTGGATTTGTTAATCGGTGGATTTGTGACATAAAACGACTAAACGAGTAATAGTTTAAGATGAACATACTACATTAATATGGAAATATGTCACTACATTGTTGTCACATAAACAGATAAACTAAAATGTTCATGATGTCACAACCATAAAAAGCGAACATTGACATAGTTCTCAGTTCTCACAAAAGCAAACATTGACATAGTTATAAGTTCTCACACGTCACAAGTCACACAAGACATAAATAAGCAAAATAGTTCATGAAGAATTAAGGGAAGGTAGCAAGTAAAGCATGGTATTGCAAAGATAACATGGGTTAATCACAATCTTCATCATCTTGCACGTAATCCTTACTTGGAACCACTTCATCTTGCTTCACTATACCTTTATAATGTTGTTCACACCTTTCCAAAAAGAACCCTTCAAGATTGTGCTTGTTGCCGTCTTCCCTTTGCCTTTTTTAGTGTGAGTGGATTCCTCCCACTCCATACTAACCGTCATATTTTTTAATTCGGTCTTCTTATCAATCAAACTTTGTAAAGTAAGAAAAGATGAAGCAAATCTAGTCACTCCGGATCTAATAATATCTCTTCTCCTTGTGTGTTTTCTCATTAATGCCAAGGTCTTGTGATGTGCATATATGAAAATGGTCATTGCCTTTGCTTGATCAATTGTCTTCTTGTACCTTGTCATGCTACCAATAGCTTGCAACATCAAATTAATTATATGAGTTGCACATGAGCGCTAAAATATGTTTGGCATCTTCTCTTTCAACATATTTTTGGCCCCCTTGTTATTAGAAGCATTGTCCGTGACGATTTGCACAACATGTTGGGAACCTATTTCTTCAAAACAACTATCCACATAGTTAAAAATGAATTCACTTGTGTGTGCCTCATCGGACACCTCCTTTGATCGTAGGAAACTTGTTCCTAAACTACAATGCACACACAAGTTCATTATGCTTCTTCTCTTTTGATCCGTCCAAGCATCGGTCATGATGGAGCACCCGGTCAAAGCTCTTTCTTCTTCATGTGGCTTCAATGATTTCTTGGTTTCATCCACTTTCTCCTTTAATAACTTCTCCCGCAATTCATATTGGGTCGGAAGAGTAAAGTGTGGGCCAAATTGACCAATGGCCTGCACCATTATTAGAAAATCATCATTATTAATGGCATTGAATGGAATACCTACAAAATGAATAATCCATACTGTCGACGGTTGAGATATCGATCTCAAGTTAACTAAGGTTCTTAAAAAGGGGAGATAGGAGACACGCCGAACAGCAATCAACGACGAACAGGGAGACAGGGGTTTTTATCCTGATTCAGGCCTCTCGGGAGAGATAATAGCCCTACGTCCAGCCTTTCTTATATATCAGAGATGATTACAAGAGGATGCTCGACGAGATGGACAGATCTCAGCGAGATTATATGTGTACAGGAAGTATTATACAAAGATGCGAAGTCTCTTGGCCGTAAACTAGTGCCTAAGATGAGATATGCCCTCTACACGCCGTAGATGTCTTGTTTATATAGTGCTGAGCAAACCGACTTACCGAGGGACAATCGGGCCGGGCTAACTACGAGATCGTTACGAACTCAACGTGCCAAATACTTCCCGAGGTAGATAAGATAAACTCCAATTTTTGGGGATCACGACTCCTACTCCAATTCGAGAAACCACGTCCGGGTCTTCACGTAGTCGTGCTGAACTCTATTCGAGTCGGACTCAAACATGAATCTTAGGCCATTACGCACCGTGCCAGCCAGAAAGCTATTCGGCAGGATGCACATGGGTCTGATAGAACCTTCTAGGGAGCTGGGCCCTAGTAGGATGTTCGAATGAGCCATCAGGGAGTGGGCTATGGCAATGGGCCGTGATTTAATCCCCGACAGCTAGCCCCGAGACTCAAGTGGAAGGTCTCACTAGAGTGGGGTCTTCCTCTTGAGACTCTAAGTCACGAAGAGGGAAATACCGCTGTTACAAAGATGTACAACGAACGACCGAGCAGGTTATGTTTCTCCCGAACAGGACTTGTCCGGAATCGAACAAACCCGACAAGACCGAAGCAACTCCGCTATGTCGAATGTAACAACTTCGTCCGAAAGCGAGCACTCAGCCTTCGATGCAGAAATCGGAAATCCGGTCCCCAAGCGCAGAGGTCGTCGCGTGGACCAGACGCGCGCTCCGGGCGAAGAACTGTCCGGTGTGAGATGAATCATCTCCTTTAGACTGAACGTCATCAAGGAGGGATCGGATTCTTGGTGGTAAAGAGTGTATCACCGCATCCGGTAAGATCAGATCTTTCGGGAGAATGAACATAGCAGGTCACGAGATGGACTCGTGTTGCTGCATCCAGGTATGAAGATACCTAGGAAAGCATGAAGGAAAATAGGGATTGCGCACTCGAGCGAATGTCGTGTTCAGGAGCGAAGGTGATGTGCCCCCAGACGTAGATCGTGTGCTAGGAGCAGACAATGCATACGAGGGGAAGGTGACCCAGTCCCCGAGCGTAGAGCTCGTCAAAGAAACCAGGTAAAGAGATCTAGTCCCCGAGCACGAAGCTCGTTAAAGGGACCAGAAAGTGCGACCAGGTGAAGACGTACCCGGTAGGAGACCATCCAGCCCCCGAGCACGGAGCTCGTCGCGGGAACCAGACACGCTCTCCGGGCGAAGAGCTGTCCGGCGCGAGGTGAATCACAACCCGATGCAGTCAGAGCCGCAAGAGAACGTGTGAAATCAATGATTTACCCATGACGTATTCCTTGCGACAGTGTAAGCGTTGTCTTGACAAGTGCAGAACCGACGCTTGGAGTGCCCGTTGCGATGAGAATCGGCTTACGATAGGCTTGCCCGTTGCGATGAGAATCGGCTTACGGTGGGCAGGACTCCGCTGGTGGCGCACTACCTTGACTTAGCCAAACTGTGAAGGTCAATGCCGGGCAAAGGTAAGAAATCATACGCGGGTGAAGTGAATCAGTTCCCGGACATGCGCGAAGCGTGCCCGGGAAATGAGGGATGCAGACATCGGTTTTGGTGGGGAAGTCTGGAACCTCGCCGCGACCATCACCGCGTCTGACGTTCCCCGCTCCTGTATTTCCTGCAGAAGATAAACAAGAAACGAGCCAGCAAGAGAAAAAATAGAGTAAGAACAGGCTCTAAGAAGAGCTAAACGAGTTTTGGAAAACACGCAAAAGACGACCTACCCGCACAAAACATAATTTTTTCCTGGTACGTCCCCGATAGCGTTAGTGTCACCTCGGCGAATGCGGAACCGACACTAGTAGTGCCCGTGGCGATGAGAATCGGCTTACGGTGGGCGTGGACTCCAGGTGCATTGCTACGGATTACCGTGTCGAAGGACGAGTATGGATAAAAAGACGCGCGCGGGCAAGTGCAGCCCAGCGTGGCTAAGACCGCTAACCGTGGAAGGCGATCGGGACCTTAACCGCATGCAAGACGTGCGAGACGAAATCTTATCCGGGCAGGGACCAGTGTAGCATTGGTGTCGCCTTGGCGGGTGCGAAATCAACGCCATGAGTGCACGTTGCGATAAGAATCGGCTTACGGTGGGCATGCCCGTTGCGATGAGAATCGGTTTACGGTGGGATGTAACTCCTTGGTGGTGCATCGCCGCTTGACCGAGCTATGTGTCGCTGCGATAATAAGATATGCTCGACGCGGGAACGCCACGGAGCGAAAGACCAGTCGATCGTCCCTTTATCAACCGTGCAGGGTACGTATACGACCACGGGTTCATAAAGAGCTAAATGCAGACCCGAGCAACGAGGTTTTGGAAAACCAACGCTAAGGAAAGGAATTGGAAAACTGAAAACGTACCGGGGTTGCCGAAATTCAGCTCAGGTCCCAACTGACCGAGGAGAGGCAGTCCTCCGAGGCTCTTCGGGAAGAAGCCGAGGAGCTACATACCGGCCGCGAGGACTAGCATCGCGAAGGAAGGGTCGAGGAGCTGGCCGAGCGCTTCAAGACCGCCGAAAGCGCTTGAATCGAGCAAGAGTCTGACCGAGCAGCTGTGACCCTGCAAAAAAGAGCAGCAAAAGACAAGAACGAGCAGGAAACCAAGAGCGTGGCTTTTAGAAAAAATGGTAGGACGCCAGCCTAACTCCCGCCTCACAGTGCGCTTGTTCGAGGATCTGAGTTTATAACTCAACAGTGCACAAGCAAAAGAGCTACACCCTAGCCCCCGGTACGGACGATGCATGAAGACCTAAATTTGCGAATTCAAGCACGTGCGTAGAGAGATAGAGCGACACCCGTATCCTGATCGACTCGTTCCAGAAACTGCTCGTTAACGTAAGTTAGGCGACTCCGAAGGTAACCGAACAAGGGAAGTGCCTCTGCCGCGGAGAGCTTACGAGAGCAGACTTTACCAAGTGGTTGTGCCGTGAACGGTAAGCGCCTCTGCCGCGGAGGGCTTACGAGAGCAGACTTAGCCGCAAGGCTGGAAGCCGTATTACGCAACTCTGAGTTTAGAAACTCGTTGAAACTAGATACGGGCAGGGAAACCCTGATGATCGCGAAGCCAAGAGTTCGCAAGACCGGGCAGCCATCAAGTGTTACCAGAGAGAAAGTAGTCTGAGAAGACGAGTGGTGAGGAGGCCGCAGGAGGCCGCGAACATTCACCGCTTATTGGATTGAACTTTACATTGCAGTCCGAGAGATTTGGACGAACTAAGACGCGAAGTTTGACAAAAAGCGCGAAGCTAAATAGAAAGACCTACACAAAGAACTTACGAAGCTGGTCGATGTTCCAAGTACTGGTCAGCTCTCTCCCGTCCTCCATTGCCACGCCAATGTTTCCGGGCGGCGGTAAAGAGAAACGACCGTGAACGGGCCCTCCCAACGGGGAGTTAACTTGTTGGCATTGGACAGGTTCTGGACACGGCGCAGAACGAGGTCGCCCACCTTCAAAGCCCTTGGTCGAACTGATTTGGCAGCGTGCCGGCGAAGATCTTGCTGGTAGCGCGCCATTCTGACTTGTGCCCGTTCGCGTGTGCCTTCGAGGAGATCGAGATCGAGTAAGCGCTCTTGCTCGTCGTCAACTAAGTTGACCGAGCTCGTGCGAGGCGAGCCAAGTACTACTTCGGCGGGCAAGATGACTTCTGCACCGTAGACCAATTGGAAAAGAGTTTCCCCGGTTGCCCGGCTGGCTGTGGTGCGAACGGCCCAGAGGATGGAATGAATTTCGTCAACCCAGACTTTGTTGTGCTCACGGAGTGCCGCGAACACGCGCCATTTGATATCCTGGACTATCTATCCGTTAGCTCGCTCGACTGCTCTATTGCTCTGTGGATATGCCATAGAAGCGAAGCAGACCTTGGTGCCCAGCTGTTCGCAGTATTTCTGAAATAGCTCACTTCTGAACTAGGGACCGTTATCGGTGATCAAGGCAGGTTGACTGCGTTGCCCGGAGAATGCCTTAACTTCACCTATGGACTTAAGACCTTCAGCCAGCCGCTCTAGGTGAGAAGCAACAGCGTCGCCCATGAGGGCGAGGTTGGCCTGGTGGGTGGATCCGACCACCATTGCCAAGGCTTCAAGTCGTTTCCGACTCTGCTCAAGGGGTCCTGGGATCCCTGAGGCATCTGCGTCCTACCCGACCGGAGTCCGGTTGAGCGGGGATTCTTCCCGGACAAGTGAAGCTTTTGCCGGGGGATCTAGTATAGGTACGCGAGGCGGGTCGCGTCGCTGACGCTTGCGCTGATCGCGAATCTGCGCCAGAGTTTGGTTGATAGACTCATCCAGACTGCGGCGAACAACATCTTGTTCACCGGCAGCTGTTGCAGATCCATCTTGAAACCGAGCAGAATTGATCCGCTCGATCTCCTCGGCTGCCGCGACCAGTGCAGGATCTTGTGAGGTTCCTGCACCGGCCATGTTGATGCTGCGGTGGCCGTGCGTTGGTGCGCTAGACGGTGTCATTACTGTGTCGCCACAGGAGGAATCGACTGACATAGCCTTGGAATCCGAAAGATCTAAACCATCGTAAAAATCGTCGATTTCGTATTCATCGTCGATGACGGGAGCTTGATCTAAGACCATCTCTGGAATGTATCCAGAGATTTCTGTCCCAGATATGGAAAGCGATCGGGATTGAACAGATCGATCCGATCTGACAGGGGATGAGACATCCTGTCCTTCTGAGTCGTAGTCCTCAGGAAGAGATCCGTGGTCGCTGATGGAGTTCGACATGCTTGATCTACTATTTTCCCACGGACGGCGCCAACTGTCGACGGTTGAGATATCGATCTCAAGTTAACTAAGGTTCTTAAGAAGGGGAGATAGGAGACACGCCGAACAGCAATCAACGACGATCAGGGAGACATGGGTTTTTATCCTGGTTCAGGCCTCTCGGGAGAGATAATAGCCCTACGTCCAGCCTTTCTTATATATCAGAGATGATTACAAGAGGATGCTCGACGAGATGGACAGATCTCGGCGAGATTATGTGTGTACAAGAAGTATTATACAAAGATGCGAAATCTCTTGGCCGTAAACTCGTGCCTAAGATGAGATATGCCCTCTACACGCCGTAGAGGCCTTGTTTATATTGTGTTGAACAAACCGACCTACCGAGGGACAATCGAGCCGGGCTAACTACGAGATCGGTACGAACTCAACGTGCCAAATACATCCCGAGGTAGATAAGGCAAACTCCAATTCTTGGGGATCACGACTCCTACTCCAATCCGGGAAACCACGTCCGGGTCTTCACGTAGCCGTGCTGAACTCTGTTCGAGTCGGACTCAAACACGAATCCTAGGTCATTACGCACCATGCCAGTCAGGAAACTGTTCGGCAGGATGCACATGGGCCTGATAGAACCTTCTAGGGAGCTGGGCCCTAATAGGCTGTTCGAATGGGCCGTCAGGGAGTGGGCCATGGCAATGGGCTGTGATTTAATCCCCGACACATACAAAAGAAAAGGTTAGCAATGGAAGGGGTAGTAGAATAATAGTATCATAGCATGAGCTACAAGCCTACAAATAATTAAAATGTCAAATACAATATAAAAATATATCATGGGCATAAAGCCATTTGGCAACATATTTTTTGCACCTATGTGTTCTTTCTTTGAAAAGCCGATCACTTAGTGACATTTGTTTGGATGGAAGTGGAAGTAAAGAAGGATCAATAGGATTTGCAAACTTATCCATGGGCCCCAATTTACGTGCTGCCACTTCTCCAATCTCATCTATTTCTTGCACCTCCTCTTGCTCATCTTCAAGGGTCACCTCGTTTCTCACATCATTCTCTCTCATTTGCTTGGCTCTCTTCTTTTCTTTTACCTCTTGTAGAGATTTCCTACACCTATCTTGTTCTTCCATAGTAGACTTTTGACATCCTTTTAACATTTCCTCTAATTTGAGCGATATGTTGCTTCAATCTATAAACCCTCCACCAAACTCCTTGTTACACAATTTGCACCTTACTCTATCCAAGTTTGTTGGATCGCATAGTACCCTAAATTCCTATCCAATATCTTCATAATTTCTCTTAGTGATCTTTGAGCTCGCCGTCGCCGCTGTTGAATTTTGGGTTGACGACATGATCCTGTTACATGCAAAAGTAAATAGCAAATAGCTTAATACTGTATGACAACCACAATTAAATTAGTAATTAAAAAAGTAGCCAGAAAATTCAAGGGGACGAGCGGTGAGCGGCGGTCCGGCGCACAGGACAGAGGCGCATGGGAGAGAGAGGTGACAATGGGGACATATTGGGCTAACCTTCAGCTCGAGGCAGCGATAGGTCGCCGGCAGCCACTCCGCCGCTCGTCCCCTTGAAACCCTAGAGTTGGGCGCCTGGGCGACGGGAGGCCACACACTGTTGTGCTGGGCTACGGTTGGGTGGGGGATTTTTTTTGCCTTTTGGGTTGGGTTTTGACGCTTAGTCGGGCCGACTAATCGGTCAAACGCGATTTTTGACCCGATTAGTCGGCCCGCAGACTAATGGACCGACCAGACAGAAATCGCAGCGTGCAGCTACCGACTACATGGGAATCGGCGATTAATCGGTGATTTTTTTCAATTTTTTGAACACTGATACAGCCCGACGCGACGTACTACGTGACGGGACAGATGCTACAGGCTTTTGTTGCTAGCGTTGCGTCCCTAGTGGATTGCCGCAATATATGGACATATCTACAATTATCTTTTTTCCTGCTTTAGATCCTGAGAGCATCCCCATCTCACCCCCCAAATGCACCTCTATTTCAAAAAATTTCAAATGCAGCAGGAGGGAATTTGGTGCATGTGAGATGGAATTTGCACCTTAGCGATCACTGTAGCAGTTACTGTAGCGATAGAGGGAAATTTAAAGGCCCTGCTAGGGATGCTCTGATCTTTTCAATTTAACAGCTTAACAACTTATTTACGTTTTAAAAAGACATGTTTTGGATTTTTTAAGTCCGTTTTTTCGTTGTTTCGAAGATGGCTCCTAACCCGCGCTTTAAAAATCAAACGAAATGGATCCGAATCTCGAGTTTATCTTAAGAAGCTCTCAAAATTCAGTCAATTCAACCGTTCAACTGTTCAGCCGTTCAAATCAGATCAAAATAACATAACCTTAGTTTTATCCAATCCTAAAGATATAAATAAAAAATCTGCACTATACTGAATCTTGATACGAATAATGCGAATACAAATTTGAATGTAAGTATCCTTTTTCGCAAACATATACAAATAAAACACTTTAAATTTAAATACTACATAATACAGATTATTTACTGGATGTTGCAGCATGTTGTCCAGTTGTACTAGTACGGAGTAGCAAAGTAGCAGCTAGCTAGCTCGCCTCTCTCGGCCTGAGGCTACGCCCGTATCAAGCTGTTGCAGGGCTAGAGATCTTGTTCACCCGTTGGGAAGTATAGTAATTACTACTGCTGATGAACCGTGCCGGACGGAACTGGTCTGCCAGCTGCCGCTGCCACCTTCGGTCCTACTTGCAGTAACTACGTGTAGGTACGACGCAACAGCAGTGGATCATCTAAGCTAGTGGAGTAACCTTGTGGATCTTTTCTTTGGGATCGTTTGTTTCAGCGTCGGACGGTGTTGCGTTACGTTGCGTTGCGTTCGCGTCGTTTGAATCTGTGGCTGACGGTAAAACGCGACGCAACGCGCGTCCGAAACAAACAACGCCTTTGCAGGGCTTCTACTACATCATTACATGTAGTACTCCAACTAACTGCTATAGGTGTAAGCACCTTGTGGCACAAAATTTCACCTAAACAAAATAGTTTGGTTTCTACTAAACTTGTGCATGTCTAGTGGACACTTCAAATATTTTTTCTATAACACCATTCTCCAGACGCTAATCCATCCTCTAAATTTCTTCATACTTTACACACCACTCAAACAGATTTTTTCCCTTTCCAGTAAACACTCTATCCAAAAAATAATTAGCCACAATGTTCTATAGAAAAAATCGCCAACGTCGCACCTAATGATATTCGTATATGTTAAAATGAGTGCATGTTCACGAGAACTGTTTATGTACTATCCCATGACTATTCATCTCCTGTTTAATCACTACCCCATCTTTCACTATTTTGTTTACTCTTGTATTTTATTTATAATCCTACCATTACAGTATTGGGTCTAGTTACCATATAGCTAGATTTACATTTGTTATGCCTTGAAAGATAACCAAAACTCAACTTTTAACCACATTGAGATTGTGAGAATGCTATTATAACCTAAAATTTAATGGTGTTGCCGACCAATTCTATGTACCCCGACTGTCCGACAGTGTGAATAGCTTGTGCTCCGACGAAGGACACGGCAACTGCCCCTTTATCTCACCCCCTAAAGCACTATTCATACACACATGAATAGTGTTTTAGGGGGTGGGATAGGGAGGCTATTGGGGATGCTTAAGCAATAAAACACTATTCATGCGTGCATGAATAGTGCTTTAGGGGGTGAGATAAAGGGGCTGTTGGGATGCTTAAGCAGCAAAATACCCGAAATAATCAACAATTATATCACATTTAATAAAATAATCTACTGTAAAAATCAATTGCGGAATTAGCACTGGCCCCGCCATCAGGCGTGGCGTTCGCCGCATAGCACGGTGGGAGCAGAGCTCCCACCACCTCGCAAGGCAGGTGCTCTGCCCCTAGTTGTGGGAGTCGGGCCGTGCCGTGCTGGCCTGGCCCGAGCCCGTCGTGCCTCGAGCCAGTGCAAAACGGGCGGGCACGGAGTGCCAAAATCCAGGCCTGGCATGGCCCAAAAGCACGGCGGGCCTGCTTCGGGCCGGGCCGGCCCAAGCACGGCACGAGTAAGAAAGCAGCAGGAAAAATGATTTTTTAGAAATTCATACGTTGCTCAAATTAAAAAGTTGTTTATACAAAAAAGATGCGTCTCGAAATTATCTACAACTTTTTTGTTCAACCCAAATTCATCCGAGCATCATAAGACCTCGAAAATTGCGAATTACCAAGGACGTTGCCGTCGGCCCGAAAGCAGGCAGCGATAAAAATATTTTTTATAAATTCATACATTGCTCAAATGAAAAACTTGTCTACATGAAAAAGATGCGTCTTGACATTATATACAACTTTCGTATTGACCATAAATTGATCTGATAAATGGAAGACCACGCAACATATAAAAAACTGACCCATACCTCTATTCGGGCCGGGCCGGCCCAAGCACAACCCATACAGTCGGGCCGGGCCGGGCGGCACGCCGTGCCTGGTTTCCAGGCCCGGCCCGGCACGCCATTTTAGGCCGTGCCGTGCCAGGCCGCGGGCTTGAAAAATCAGGCCGTGCCCATGCTAGCCCACCTGGCCCGGCCTATTCTCCCAGCACTATCTGCCCCCGGCACCCGGCATGGCCGCAACGCCTGATTACGTGCTGCATGCATGCAACTCTGCTCCCACCAACGAAACAGTGTGGATTCCGCATGTAAAAAATTTGTGCACCCACAAATTAAACAGTGTACCTTGTTCAATAAAAAATTTCTCCAACAACGGTAATTAGTGGTTAATTAGCAGATAATAACAATAGTTTTATTCGTCTAAGATTATAAGGAACATGAGAATGGAATTTAAAGGTACACATAATTTTGCATGTATTAATTATTTGTACCATATTTTTTGCATATATTAATTATTTGTACGTATATTTTTTGCATGTATCAATTATTTCTATGGAATTTTTTTTGCTTGTATTAATTAGTTGTATGAATCTTTTTTGCATGGAAATCAGTGAAGTAGTTATATTTTTGCATGTAGTGATATTAATTGTGGATTAGTAATTAATTAGTTAGGTAAGGAGAAAGTGACGTACAATTAAAATGAAAATCAGTGACTTAATTGTAGTTAGTTGCATAAAATGATAAATTTTTAACTGCACGTATCATGAAAATTAATATATAATTAGTGACAGATTAGCAGTAGTGTGATTAATAAAGTAGTGATTATCTTTTTGCATGTAGTAATTATCTGTAGGCGTATAGGTTTACCTACGCTGTACTGGTAGGTTATATTCTCGAATGCGCCGACGTTCTATTGTCTGTGTCATGTAATCTCGTTCTTATTTTGCAATGATCAATTGTCCAAAAAATTATGGCTATTTACATGTTTTCTCATTTTTGAACTTAATTACGGACCCAACTAACAGTACGAAAAACTAAAAAACTAACCTTTTCGCAATCACTAGTGTCCAGGGATTGGGCAGCACACATTTTTTTTCAGTATTATAACATAAAATATTATAAACCATTCAAAAATGCAAAAAATGAATTATAAAATGCAAAAATATGAGAAAAATAAAAAACTATAAGAATGGGTTGAATAGAATTATACATGAATTATAAAATTTGTTTCATACAATTTGGACACCGTATGTAATAGATATAAAAATTAGAAAAATAAATCGATTAAAATGCGCTGCATATTCTCTGTCACAGAGTCAGCTAGCCGTGCTCGTGCGTGTCACTGTCTGTGGGGTTGTCGGCGCTGCTGCCATGCCGAGTGGCGAGGGCAGAGCACACTCCCGCCGTGCCGTGCGGCGGCCGCCACGCCTGATGGTGGGGCCAGGTGCTAATCCCGCAATTGATTTTTACAGTAGATTATTTTATTAAATGCGATTTAACTGTTGATTATTTCAGGTATTTTGCCTGCTTAAGCAACCAATAACCTCACTTTCTTCTACCATTACTAACCAATTTGAACAAGAAATCAGACCTGGAATCGTTGAACTAAATAAATAAGCTAACCAAGTTGAAATTTTAATTTATATTTTGAAAGACTTCCACTGTTCATCCACTTGATTTATATTATGTTAAAGGGTTTTTAGAGGTGTCTATATAATATATGGAAGTTAGATTTTAAAAAATAAAGTGTTTATTTTTTAATTTGCTTAGATTTAATCGCTGAAGTTGAAATGAACCTGCCAAAAGATTTCAAGAAGCTATTCTTGGCATCTCGCACAGGTAAATCCCAGTGGGATATGCCGATATGCCGCTCCTCCGCCCACGGCGGCCATGTGAACGAACGGATGGGCAGGCCCACCTCGTATCGGCACGCCGAGCCCTGATTAGCCCGGGTGGGACACGTGGAGCCCCGGTTCCCAATCATGCGTGACCAGGCCCGCATGTCGGGGTCGGGACGACACCGCGCCAGGCGCAATCATTAGTACGGCCCCTGTCCGCTCGAGCCGACCCAAGGTGGGGCCCAGTGAACACCCCCTGCCGCAATTATTTCTCGGTGATTGGCGCCCTTCGCCGGGCCGGCCTTCGATTGGACCGCGAGCTAGGGCTGGAAAAATAGCTCGTGGCTCGCAGGCCATTTCGGCCGAACAATTTAATTTCGGCTACGGCTTGAACATAAAAATGGCTCGGCCGAAGCTGGTTTTAGGGCTCGTTAAAATAGCGAGCCGGCTCGGGCTCGGCTCGTTTCTGACCTGGCTTGGCTCGGCTCGTCTACACATTTTGAACGCAAAAGGCCCTGCGGCTCGTGGCTCGGCTCGGGCTCGGACGAATTTGGCTCGGCTCGGCTCGGCTCGGACCTCTAAACGGCTCGAGCCAAGCCTATCTTTAAGGCTCGTTAAAATAGCGAGCCGGCTCGAACTCGGCTCGTTTTTTGATCGAAACTCGTAGAGCTTCGGCTTCGGCTCGGCCATTGCTTCAATCGTTCCACCATGAGCCCATTTGGCCGACGGGCTCCGAGTTTTTTTTTCACTTCGTATCTTTACCACAGCAATATGTATTTGCAGTGGCGAAGGCAGGACCAAATTCGAGGGGGCTAGGCTTTAATATTCCAACCACCGAAAACAAGGTAAAATAATATTAAATATAGGTTTTAGTTACTACTACAATCCAAATTCATGTATAAATAAGCAATAACATCATTTGGATTAAATTCTTCAATTTGAGCCTTTTTTGTTGAGTTCCACTCTCATTCGTCGGAGGGTTACCTGAACTTGAATTAGCTGAAAAATAAGAATGCAATGTCCGTTTATCCTTATCCATCTAGCCAATCTGTTCGTGACAAAGAGCAATAATGAAACAATCAAACAACAAATAAAAATCAAATCGACAAAGTTCATCGTTTACACACCAATTGGGCATATTTCACTCTGGAAATTCCCAATTTCGCGAGGGCTGTAATGAAACACGAGGGCCATCGCAATACCCTCGTAATAATAAAACAAATCACGAGGCGTTATATCGCCTCGTTAAAAGTATATATTTACAAGGGCCTAACATAAGCCCTCGCAAAAGAAGAAGACTCGGGTTACTCACGAGGGCCTTATTATGGCCCTAGCGAATAACGGATAATTCGAGAGGCTCCAATATGGCCCATGAATATGAGATAATTCGAGAGGCTCCAATATGACCCTCGCGAATAAGGGGCTCAAGAATCGCTAGCGAGGGTCCTAGTCCACCCTCGTGACTAAATGGCCTACAAATTGAAAACCAAAAACTCGTTAGCCTTAAATCTCCTCACTTTCTTGTCTTACCTAGTTCTTCCTCAAAAACTTGGATAACTCGTATACCGTGAAGGATTCTCCTCGAATTCGACTCAGAGACAAACGACTGAGTCATCATCGGTCCCCGGAGGAGACAAGTGTCAAATAGTGTAACGGGTAATAAGTAATGCGTGTAATTCAGAAAATAACGTATTATATAATTTGGTGAAATGAATTTTCAAAATGTCTACTAGAATGTTTAGTGTATCGGTAAGCTCGAAGTGTGAGATAAGAAAGAGATAATATCGAAAAAATTGTTTCAAGTTTTTATTTTTTCTATTGCAAAAATGGTACATTAAAAATAGTAGTAACTCAAACATATTTTAAACTATTATTTAGTATTTTTAAAAATAATTTGAGGGTAGAAGTGTAGGAGAAAAATTATTAGTTGCGAGGGTTCTCCAAAAACCCTCGATATATATCCATTATACGCGAGGGCTAATACATCCTCGATTTAAATGCTCAGAGACACGAGGGTCACACATCAACCCTCGAAATAATTCGCGACCTATTATCTCGCGAGGGCTTCGTGGCCCTCGTGATTAGTGCCGCTCTCTCGCATGCACATGGCCCACAGCCGGTGTTTGTTAGTCACGAGGCTATATGGCCCTCGCAAAACGTCAAGCGATGGTAGTTATTCACGAGGCTTGCCGCCCTCGCGATTACTCGGCGCATGGCCGCTTCGGGACCGACACGCCGCTGACTTTCGCTTAGTCGCTAGGGCCGCTCGACCCTCGCAAAACTATGGCGCCGACCAATAGTCACGAGGCCAAATAGCCCTCGCGATTAGTTGGCATATTGAGAGCATGTGCGCAGATCGAGGGCCCACACGGCGGACATCGCTTTTCTAATCGCTAGGTCATTTGGCCCTCGCGAAAGAGAGGATTTGTTGTTTACGAGGCTTGTTGGCCTCGCGATTTTACCGATATAGATCTCACGATCCACTCGGACTTGGGCAAAAACTTGCCCAAAGCCCGCCCCGCCAGGCTGCTTTAGCCGCCGCCGCCGCCGCCGCCGCCGCGCCGCCGCCACGCCGCTGCGCCGCCGCCGCCGCGCGCCGCCGCGCCACGCGCGCGCCGCCATGCATGCCGCCGCTGCCGACGCTTCGCCGCCGCTCCCGCCGCCGCCGCCGCCGCCGCTCGCCCGCCCGCCATACGCCGCGCCGCCCGCCGCGCCGCGCTTCTTCGCGCCGCCCGCAGCCGCCGCTTCGCCGCGTCGCCTCCGCCTCCGCCGGCAGTCTTCTCCCATCTCCCGCCGCCGCCCCAAGATCGCCCCCCTCCCGTCATTGTCTCGCCCTCGCCGTCGCCGTCAGCGAGGAGGCGAGAGGAGGCCCGCACCACGACCAAGCGGAAGACGAGGCGCGGAGGAGCCCCGCTACGACGCCGCACCGTCCCACCGGAAAGGTTTCTTCTGCGCGTTTTTGTGTTTAAATGTTAGTTCGAGGCTGCATGTGAACATGTTTTTCTGCTTGAATGGTTAGTTCTGAGGCGATGCATGGGCTTAAGCACGAGGGTCGGGTTTAGAGTTGATTATATGCGATTATATTATGTATATTAACTATATACGATTAGGTTTAACGGGTTTAGTGTGCATGTAACCTAACCGTCGTCACCCGCTCGAGAACGATAAGTCGTAATGAAACCGGCGGTGATTCGTTAAGTTTCATTACGAGATGTGATTCAAGTTCGGTGGGCGACCCGTTTAGGCGTCGATGGGCGACCCGAATGACCGTTTGAGTACGATCGTCGTGTCGGCCGTGGATTTGGGACGAGGTTTGGTTGCATAACCCTATGGTTCTCGGTGCATAATATAAGTGTCGGTGTATTAAAAATGATACCCGACCGTACTTGCACATGGGGAACCAAGAGGGTTATGTCTTGCCAAATTTCATCCCTAATCCACGGGCGATCTGACGATCGTCTCGAACGGCCATTCGTGGTGGGTTTAGAAGCCTTCCTAATTAGCCAAGTGTAAAACCCCGACGCAAGTGCGTATATATATCTACTTTTTCGTGAAGGAATGGAAGAAGATAGGAGATGGATGTACGATGGGTGGAGTGGCGAACAGACGACCCACAAATGCATGGTTTGAGGGACTCGTCATTTCGTGTCCCGAAGCTTTTCAAGGCGCAAGGCCACATCCATTATCCTTGTGCTGAATGTAGTAATCGCTTGAAGAGAACTCGTGATTTAAATGGAGATGCATTTAGTGAAGAATGGGTTTAAGGTTGGTTATCATCGGTGGGTGTACCATGGGGAGAGTAATCGTGTCTGGTTGAGCCCTTGCTGGACCCCTGAAGGTTTTGATGAAATAGACCGGATGGAGGACATGGTTGTTGATATTGGTCACGATTATGTGGGTGATGAACATGATTCGCAGCCAGGCATGGCTGATTTCTTTAAGCTTTTAGACTCGGCCAAACAGCCTTTGCACGATGCAACGTCAGTGACGGTCCTTTCTCATTTGACACGTATGATGGCTGTGAAGTCGAAGTTCAACATGTCCATCGCATGTTTTGATGAGATGTTGGCTAGTTGGTGTGATGCCCTGCCCGAAAGACATAAGATGCCCAGGACCTGGTATGAGTGTAGAAGGCTACTGTCGGGTTTAGGAATGCCATATGAGAAGATAGATTACTGTGAGAACCTTTGCATGTTGTATTACAAAGAGGACGAAGGAAGGCATGGTGTGATCATTGTGGAAAGTCGCGGTGCCGAGACCACTCGACTCTAATGGCAACAAGTCTCGTTCTAGTGTGGCGAAGAAAGTGTTGCGTTACTTTCCGTTGAAAGACCGTCTCCAACGGTGTTTCATGACAGAGGACACATCTCATAGCATGAGGTGGCACAAGTTGCACAAACGGAAACCTGATGTGTTAGTTCACCCGCCGATGGAGAAGCTTGGAAGCATTTTGACCGCAAACATCCCGATTTTGCGGCGGAACCATTTAAACGTCGTCTCGCGATTGCCGCAGACGGGTTCACTCCTTTCAATATGAATGCTCGATCATACTCTTGTTGGCGGTCTTTAGTATCCCTCTAAATCTAAAACCATCTCAACTCATGAAGGACGAATTTATGTTTCTTTCACTTATAGTGCACAGTCCGAAAAGTCCCGGGAGAAATTTGGATCTATTTTACGGCCATTAGTAGATGAGTTGAGCGAGTTGTGGGAAACAGGAGCTATCACTTATGACAAAGTTACAAACTCCAATTTTCTCATGAGAGTCGCTTATCTGTGGTCAATTCATGACTTTCCGCATATGGCATGTTCTCTGGTGAGCACGCACGCAAACTCGCTTGTCCGATATGCATGGGTGATACGGTGGCATTCACGCTCACACACGGCGGAAAGGCAAGCTTCTTTGATATCACCGAGATTTTTGAAGCCGATCATCCATTCGAAAGCAAAAGAATAAATTTAAGTAAAAATACCATTGCGAAGGTCGAAAGCGTGAGCCTCTCACGAGCTTGGTCAAGTCAAAGCCCGCATTCAACCCTAAAGATAAATGAAAAAGATCAAACCGAATATGAGGGCTATGGAACCGTTCACCATTGGACACATAAGTGCGGTCAGACTCCCTTCCATATGCAGAGGATTTGCTATTACCTCACAATCTAGGCGTGATGCACCAAGAGTCGAATGTAGCACAAGCTATCCGGGCCACGAACTTAGACATAGCCAAGAAAAGTAAAGATAATGTCAAAGCTCATTCGACTCGGAGATTCTATGTGATCGCCAACATTTAACATGATAGAAGGGCAAAGGTGAAACCTAAGGCACCATCTTTGCTTAACTAAGGCACAAAGGAAAGAGGTTCTAGAATGGTTTCGTGAAAAGGTTAGATTTCACGATGGAGTGCGCGTCAAGCTTTGTTCGTGGTGTGGATGTCGACGCCGGTAAGATACATGGCATGATAAGCCACGACTTCCATATCTTCATGCGAGATCTATCACGGTCATGTTTCGGGATATGTACTGACGATGTATGGACCGCTCTTGCTGAATTGAGTTTCTTTTACGTAAAGTTGTGCGCTAAAAATCTAAGCAGATGATTTGAAGAAGTTAGAGGAAGATGTTGTGGTGCTTGTTTGCAAGTTAGAGAAGATATATGTCCTGGTTTCGGAATCCAATGGAACATCTTCTTATCCATCTACCTACTCAAGCGCCGCCGGAGGGCCGCCTCATGGGAGGTGGATGTATCCGTGGAACGCCATGAAACCCGTCTCGCAAATGTGAAAAACAAGGCCCGTGTTGAAGGATCAATTGTCGAGGCTTACCAAATTCAGGAGATCACAAATTTCACGAACAAATATCTAGCAAGAGAACATAATGTGAATATCGTTGTACCGAGATACAACACACATGGCGGAAGGTTGAATCCGATCTAAAACTATTTGATGTACAAGGAACTCCGATCGGTAAGAGCGTAAGAACCGAGATTTCTCGGTGGACAATCTTGTAGCGAGATTATATATTTTGAGAACATGGAGGAAGTTCGCGACATTGAATTGTAAGTCGTTGTGTCATTATTAGAGAATTCGTGTCAACTTTTTTAGACTCGCATTCTAGTTAACACATATCTTTTAGAGAATTCAGTATCAATTTCTTCGGAAAGGAAGAAGGAGTCCTACACCGGGCGAGCTTAAGGCTTTGAAGGAAAGAGGTGATGGCAGCAGCGGACCTAACTTCTGTCTTGGTTTTGGAGATATGTAAGTGTCTTAATTATAAAATAAGGTCGAATGTATGTTCCTCGACTCATAGTTCTAACTTCTTTTATTTCCACACAAAGCAAGCAAAATCCTAGTGTACATAATGATCTACGTACCATGTCGCGTGGATGTTCAACACGTGTCACGGTGCATGGGGCGTATGATATCAATGGGTTCCGCTTTAGTTCGCGGAGCATGAGCAATCAAAACCTAATCTGCGACGAGAAATAGCTATGTTGTCTGCGAGGGCCAAGCGGAAGGGCAAGATAAGTTCTATTATTACGGTATAATTCAACAAATAATCGAATCGACATTTGAAGGAAGCAAAAAGCTCTCGGTAGTTCTTTTCATTGCGCGAATGGTTCGATCTGTTAGAGGTCTCTGAACAAGACCCGAGCTTGGCTTAATGAAGTGAAACATACTTCACGACTTAAAGGATACGATCCTTTCATATTAGCTAACCAAAATTTGAACAAGTGTACTACCCGCCATATCCATGCAAGCATCCAATAAAGGCGCGCCTCAAAAAGAGGAGGCCGATCTAAAGAATTGGTGGGTTGTATACAAAGTTAGACCACATGGGAGATTGCGGATGGTCCAATTCAAGATCAATTATTAGAAAACACGTTTGTGATTGATCTTTGGAGTGGGCCTCGACAATCTAGTTGCTAGCATCAACGAAGATGTTGTAACCGCTATGTCGACGAAGAAGGCCAAGAAGACCCCGAGGATCCTATCCGGGCGATGAACATGCGAACAATAATCCTATCGAGGATATCAACTCACTCGATGTTGATGCGAACTACTGCTAGATGTATGGTACATTATTTACATAGCACTATTTAATTTTAAGTTTAATTTGTTTTTGTTATTATTATGAAGATAATCTATTTCATTCGCAGATGCCAATCCAAGATTCATCAACCAGACACGGGTGAGGAGGCAAGTCGGAGACGAGGCGGTCGGGCTTCCGGTGGTCACGAGGTAGGTCATGACTCTAGTGGTCATGGCGGGGGTGGCTTTGAGGAGGCGAGGGTCTACCGGCCGACCGCCACTCGGCGCCAAGGAAGAGAAGAGGGCCCAATAAGATGCCTAGGGCTCCATGAAGATACAAATATGCGTGTCGCAATTGACATCTTAGGGGGCGGGTAAGTTCTAATCGATAAAATGTTAACTCCATATATTATTATCCTTGTGAGCGGCTAACTCTTCTCGAACTTGTACAACAACATGTCTCTGATCGACACATCGTCTCAAGACCCACCGCTTCCATACTTTCAAGGTCGCTCAAACCGCACTATCCTGGGATAGTGGAAGAGAACGGCCGGACCGTCCGAGAATCACTTGGGATGACTACAAGATTGTGCAAGAAGAAGGTCGGTGTCGGTGCCTCGAGTGTGTCCGTGAATTCGGGTAAGCCTCTCCATCCTTCAAATACTTTCATTATTCCGTGCGCTAATAATATATTTTTCATTTGTTTTAAGGCGCATTTTCGACCTCGTGAGCCCTCACCCACTCGGATTCGACAATGTCATTGACATCAAGGCCAAGAGTCTTTTACGGGATCACCGAGACGGACCGTCTCGACGCGACCAAGGATTGGTACAAGTAAGTTGAATCACAACTCTTCTTTACAATGTCGATAATGTTGTTTGACATACATATCAACATACGAGGAGGGAGCATGGCGAGCGACTCATCGACACCGAGGCTTCAGACAAGTACTTGACCCACGATCGATTACTCGAAGTCGTCTGAGTGGGTCCAAAAGCTGTCCTGAAGCTTGGGATGGACTTGGCCATTATTGGAATAGTCCGAGTTCAAGACCAAGTCTCGACAATCCAGACTCAACCGGGCGGCGCAAGGAGTCGCAAGTACATCGGAGGTGGTCCTGCCATTTTTCGTAAAGAAAGAGGTAATGAGTAATTCTTTAATTCATTTTTATGTTTTTCTCTATGACCCACAACCACAATGTGATGCGATCGAGAGGGTTTGGGGAAGACATAGGTGCCTTGGAATCCTCTGAGAAGGGCAATGACACGAAGGCTGGCGAGAAGCTCCCAATCCGGTCGTGGCACCACACGCGCAAGATAAGATTGTAAGTGCAATCTATATCATTATTACAATGTTTATCACTACTTGACTTGCTAATTTCAGTAATTTTGAATACTGAGGCAGTGCGTGCAAGCGTACAAGGAGACGCACGCCCATAAAGGACCCGTCGCGGAGAAAGAGCCGGACGTGAAGTAATCTACACGCATATGGGGCATAAGTCGCACGGTCGCTACGGATGGGCTCCACCCACATCGGTGACTTTGATCTTTATTTGTTCCATTCCTTTGGTCGCCGTGTTACATGACATCTACATACTAACCACACTATTACATTGCAGGTGTCGGTGGATTCATGCGCGATGCTAGGTCTCGGCAGCGCCACGAGACGAGCTCACGAAAGGAGATGGCGCGGGAGAGAGATGGCGGAGGAGAGGAAAGGAGAGAGAGGCGACACAGAAAGAGCTCCATGAGTTAAGGTTAACCATGGAGATGAATCAAAGAGCGGCTCAGAGCGGTGGGAAAGAAACGACAACAAAGGTGGGTCAATTCATGAGGCTTCATTCGAGGGCAATTTCGCGGTATTCCCATTTAACCCCTTGCATCGCTTATATCGGATCCGCATTTATTTGCATTAACACTATATTGATCACCAATGTGCGGGGTGGGTCGAGCGAGCGAGTTGATCAAGGTGGCGGCTCTAGTTACGCACCTAATGGGGACCGCGCCCTTTGTTCGAGCCCAAGATCGCGTAAGTGTCGCCACTTCATCGAGTCTAAGCTAAAGTGTCAATTGAAATAGAACTTAAGTTCTTAACGCTTTCGAGGCTCCGCCCATCAAGTCGATTCGTGGAGTCGATCACGATGCTCGGCGCGAGTGGGCGGATCTTTGACGGGTTTCTAAGCCTACTAAGCGACCTTCGCTCTTCCCTGCACTGAGAGTGCTCTTCCGGTTTCCCTCCACCGGACGGTACTCCTTCCATCTTCCCTAATCCGGACAACAATCCGTGATAGATGGAGACTACAAATGTATAATGGTAGCTAGAAATCTTGTGTATGCGGATATATGCTTTGTGCTTTGTCGATGTGTATGTCGATGTGTCGAGGATGTGGATGTGTATGTCGATGTGTCGAGGATGTGGATGTATGGATGTCGACGTTTTATGCTTTGTCAATGTGTCGATGTGAATGTGGATGTGTGGATGTCGAGAATGTGTGGATATCGATGTGTCGAGGATGTGGATGTTGCTTGCTATATATATCTTTGTGTTTTCTTTGTTTAAATTTGTTTCAAATTTATATATAAAAGCTTTTTTTTTTGATTCACGCTTATTCGCGAGGGCTAAATGGCCTCGTAAAAAACAAAAGAGCATCTATTCGCTAGGGCCACATAGCCCTCGTAATTAACGATGGCGGGAGGCTATTCGCGAGGGCCACACGTACCTCGTGATTAATCTGTGAGTTGGTGGCTATTCGCGAGGGCCATATAGCCCTCGTAATAAGGTGGCTATTCGCGAAATTACACTACCTCGCGAATAGCGTGAGCTAGCTCTGCTCGCGCCAGGACCGTGGGCCCCACACTTTTCGCCAGTGGGAGACCCTCGCAATAAAGTCAGCGAGGCGGTCAATCGCGAGGCTCAATAAAACCTCGCGATTTACTATTCCCGGGCCGTGCCTCGTGTTTTGTTATTATTTTTGGGGAGGCGGTCGCGAAGCACTTATTCACGAGGCGCCCACCGTGAATAATAATCGCGAGGGTTTCGCTTTCTCGCGAGGGTTTTTAGCCCTCGGTACTGAGGGAGATTCCCGTAGTGTTTACTAATTACTCATTTGCTATTTGCTAATTCTATAAATTAAACAAGCAGTCAACTAGTCAAGCATCAAGCATGAAGCATCACTACATCTGTACATCACTTGCAAGCAATTAACTAATTAAGCAAAAGCATTAAGCCAAGCCATTAACTAGTATTCCAGGAGACCATAAGTAATTAAGCAATTAACTAATTAAGCTTGGCGGCTTGCTTGGCGAGTTGGCTTGGCGAGTTGGCGGCCAGCAAAAGCAAAAGCAATAAGTATCACTTGTCGGATTGGCGGCTTGCTGCCGGTCGCCGGACGCTGGTCCAGTGGACGCTGGCCGTCCACGAGACCACGACTCCACGAGGCACGAGCACGACCGACTGTGGCTGCGGGCAGGCGCCGAGCGGGCGAGCGGCGGCGGCGCAACACTGGTCGACCGATTGGCGATTGACGATTGCCGTGCGCCCGTGCAGCAGCCAACGCCCAGCAGGCAGTCGCCTCGCTGGCTCGCCGCCGACCACGCTGGAAGGCTGATGGGACGCCGGGATACGGGACGCCGCCGCGCCGCGTGCTGCTAGGGTTGTGCTCAGCTCGGGGGAATCCCGAATCCGAGAATGGGGGATTTTGGATTTGGATTTGGGGAGGGATGTGGGGGCAGTCTGGCACATGGGCCATCAGCCGTGGGTGACTGGGTGCTGGGCTTTTACTTGCGCACATGTGCAGTTGGGCCTTTAGTCCTTTGCTCTCTGTTGAAACACTTAGGGCCTGTTTGTTTCCCAGCCGCAGGTTGCCGCGCCTCAGTTGCGGCCGCCACGCCTGCTTGGGCTCGCGTTTGGCTAGCTGCCGTCGTTTCGGCGTGCCACAGGGGAGCAGCGCCGGCTCAGTTCATTTCCCTAGCCTCAGGCTGCCGCAAGTGTGGCGCTCAAATCGGTCGCCGCAACTGCGGCACGACCACACTTGTGGCGCGGCTGGTTTAGGCGGCAAGCAAACAACCCCTTAGAACAGATATTGCACGGCGACCGGGCGGCGGCGGCGCTCATGGCAAGCACGACACCGGACGCCGGAGACGGAGGGGTAGGGGGGCTTCGCGGCAGAACGGAGCTGGGGCGCACGCCCCAAAACGCCCCAACGGTCCGTTCGCCACTGCGTATTTGTATACTGCTCTACATATGAGAGTGTACCGGTACGTGTACGGAGCATTGTATTGTACACAGATACACGTGTACATATGCACGCATAGTGAATGCGCAGTGTTTGTTGGTAGCTAGAGGTGCGTGCATCCAGTGATGGAGCCAGGGCCCGGCCACCCTGGGCTTAGGCCCGGGCTCCGGTCCAATAGCAAGGCATATATTCTTTCCGGCCCAGCTCTTTTTTCAGCATATTTGTGACAAGTGGCCCGGGCCCAACTGAACGGAGCCAAGGCCCAGGCTCCTCAGTTGGGCTCGCTACGCCACTGCGTGCATCCCAACAGCTGCTCGATATAGGATCTTGCTGCACGCCACACACGACGTCCCTCTCTCGCCGGGGAAAGGGGTGAAAACCATGTATTCCAAGTGGTCTAATCGGTTAATTAATGACGAGCTTAGTTAACCAGATGCTGCGATAATGGCAGAGGCAGGTCAAATTTTACCAGCATGGGTACGAGCTATACGAGCATGCATGCATGCATGGGCGAGCGAGCGAGCGCACGGCGACACGCGCGACAAATGGTAGTAGCAGGCAGGCAGGACAGGAGGGCTCGTGGGCCGTGGCGTCAGCTACGGCTGGCCGCGGCCGTATGGGTGGGCGGCATGCAATGCGACGCTGTCAGCTGCCACCGGTCAGTCAGGCAGACCGGACTCGGGCCCCCATCTCTCTCTCTCTCTCTCGCTCTCCCATGCATCTTTGTCTCTCTCTTTCTTCCATGCACGTCTCTCTCTCTCTCTCTCTCATCTCTGGCTCTCGTGTGGTCAATCATGGCACATGCTCCGAGCAATCATCTCCCTCGCTAGCTCGCGCGCGCGGGAGGAGCTCGGCCGCGGCGTCGTCCCTGCTGCCTCACGCTGCCGCTGTCGCCTGCGGCGACTGGACAGATGCCTAGCCTAGCTCCACCACCGATCTCGATCGATCAAAGCTGCGTGCATGCATGGCCAGTGGCGCAGTGGCTGGCCTGCGCCTCTGCGTGCATGCGGTGGCTGGCGTGGCTGTGCATGCATGCATGCATGGCCGCCTCGCCTCGCCTGCGTGCATGCAGCGAGTAGGGTTATAGGAATGGACCTCTCGCTTTCGCTTGTCAGAGCACCCATCATTTGTCGCAAATCCATCCACCCCCCTTCCCCCTATCCGTCGTTTCGTCTCTGTTGTCGCGGAAGGAGCGTAGGACACGAGTCACACGACGGTGTAGCTAGCCATAAGCTGCTTGCTTGCTTGCTCATGTAGTCATGTGAGACTGCCATCGTGAAAAACCTAAAAATGTAGCGTGCTAACAGAAGGTAGGTTCAGACTCCAGAGCCTGTCCTGAACAGTAGAGAGCTTGCCGAGGCGGAGAAGGGCGAGCGCCAGCGTTTTAATCTGCGGAGTCGTAGGATCTGCGTAGATTACTAGGTATTAGGTCTATCTACTAGAGTACGTAGTAGGTCTAGGTTTCCATCCAGCATTAGTAGGGGGATCTGGTGTTCTCCGACGTGGATCGGGTGGCGGGCGAGCTCGTCGTCTCCGGTTGCAGCGGCCCGGAGATGGCGCCGCCGGTGGTAAGGTCTACTCCAGTGTTGATTTTGCTTCCTAATTCACGTCAGAACTGGAGCGGGACGTCGTTGTCGACGCCCCGCTCGACTATGGCCCTCTTTAATAGCTTGTTTAGTTTTAGTTTAGTTTTTGTTGATAAAATTTGATCATCTTTGAAAGTGGTATGAAAAGGCTAAATAAATTATTTTAAAAATATTTTTGAGATCTTTAAGAAAAACCCTACAAAGTTATAAAAAAATTATTTTCAAAAAATAAAGTAAATGGTGTATATAAAAATAACAAAAGTTGCAATCCCAACAAAAACTAAACTAGAACAAGGTATCAAAGAGTCCCTATATGTACCTCCACGGTGACTCGTGTGGTGGCGCCATCAGGACGCTTGCTTGGGCTCAAAGTGGGATGTTGGTTTTTGATCGTCGATCGACGGTGATGCCAAAGGTGAGTCCGTGGACTTTTGGATTGGTGCGTGTCGTTAGTGGATATTTCATGCCGGATCCGGGGAGGTAATGATCCTCTTTGATTTACGGGTTGTTTGATTTTGCTCAGTTGGGCTAAGATTTATTATTTTATACATACCATTTATCATAACATTTAGTAATATATTTTTAGAGTTAGTTTGTCAGTTTATTTAGAAATCTAAAACACCATTAAATAATTTTTAAATATTTTCATGTATTTTTTAATGACCCTTAATTTTTATCTCAACCGAACCATACCAGCAATCAAAAAGGCCCATTTTCTGGGCTAAATTGAGGCAGGGATGCTCACCCCACTATAGTTTCTCCCTGTGTTAATGTGGTGGCTAGTGTACGTCGATGAGGTTACCTAGTCCTGCCTTCATTTTCCACGTCTTGGGCAACGTGTTTGTGTTGAATAGGTATATGTAATCGTTTACGTGGACTCTGAGTTGTAATAGGCAGCAGTGGGTTAATGTTAGGGTGTGACTCGTATATATCCTGGTCTCCGCTATAAATAGGGAGGCACCACTGGTGTAATCGCCAATGACGACTGGTCAGATCACAAGATGTGAAGGGTCAACGACACGTGGCATGACAATTCGTCGTCCAAAGTGTTTGTCTTTGATTAGGAGGAGAGTCCATAGTCAAAGCCCCACAGACATGGGTAATCGTGTCGAACCGCATTATCAAATATTGTGCATCCGGTGTTTGTCTAGATCTTGCATGATAATTAAAAATCTAGCAAGCGGTATATCAGACTGAGACCGACATCCAGAAGATCTTTATCGGCGACGTGTGGAAGGCACACCAAATGAGCTCAGATTGGATCTGGAGGAGGTGATTTTTCGGCTGCGACAGACGTCCTCGTTGCGTTCCATGACATACAAGTCATGGTGCGCGTGGTGAGCATTTCTATACATAATGTTGTGTCGTTGTCTCAGTTAGATCCAAAATAATTTACACAAGACGATTTAATGATGTGGCACTTTAAAATACCATGCCACATCACCATGACCCCTTCTCAAGCTCTCTCTTTTTCTCTCTCTACTATCTTTCTCTCTCCCTCCCATTCTCCATCACAGTGCACCGTTGTCTCCCACCGTCCTGCCAGGTTTACAAAACCAATAAAAACCACTCACAAATCACGTTTTTAGTTGAGCTTGGGGGTCTGGCTTTGAATAAAATACAAGGGCGGTCCCTAAACTATTAGTCGATTCTCATACAGGTCCCTATTATTTGAAATTGCAATTTTGGGTCCCTAATCTTTTTAAGTTGCTTCGTCCCGGCCCAAACCTGCCATGTGACAGTCCTGCAGCTGACATGACGCTGACATTGCTATCCATGACACATAAATTACTTAAGAAATTTAGAAAAATCCTAAAAAATTCCATAAATCATTAAAAAGGGAAATCATAAAACCATTTAGGAAAATTCATAAAAATAAGAAAAATCATTAAAATAATCATTAAAAGGGGAAATCATTTATAAAATAAAAAAATGAAAATCATAAAATTATGGAAAGAAACATAAAGATAGTGTGGTCGCCTTTAATGTCTCTATAGTTGTAAGCGCAAGACCTCTAGGATCATGGCGTATGGGAGCCCTCAAGTGACACCTTTTCAATTTTATTTTTTTTATAATATTCCCTTATTTTTTTATGGTTTTCCTAGTTTTCTGTCAATTTTCCAATTTTTTTATGATTTTTCCTGAATTTATATATTTCCCTTCATTTTTATGATATTATCATTTTATGGTTATTCTATTTTTGTATCAGTTTTCTATTTTTTATGAATTTTTATGAATTGTTTTATGATTTTATGATTTTTTATGATTTCTGAAATTTTTTAGGTTTCTCAATTTTTTAAGTAATTTATGTGACATGGACGACCATGCCAGCGCCACGTCAGCTCTAGGGCTGTTACGTGGCTGGTTTGGATGGGACGAACCCACTTAAAAAGATCAGTGACCCAAAACTGCAACTTTAAATAACAGTGACCTAGATGAGAATCGACTAATCTTTAGGGACCGAGCAAGATTTGTAATTTTGACCACATATGAACATGGTAAGAATGTGAAAAAATTCCTCAAAATAGAGTGAATTATTTGGAGATGATTGGCCGGAATATAATTCGCAAACTCAATTTTTTTCGTTATTTCATGTGATAAATGTTCGCACCTAAATGGAAAAATCAGGATAAAAATTAAACACATCTCGGGCTGTTACTTGGGCTGCACCAAGGCCCAAATCGGGGTCCTATGAAGGCATCGATAGAGAGAGAAGCTACAGCCGCATGGGACTCCTGTACGGAAGCGTGGCCACAGGCGCCGGCCGGGCAGTGCGGCGCCGGCTAGTCGGCTAGGGAGGATCCCCCGCGGTTAGCCGGCCAGCGGCTACGCAAGGTGATTTCCGGCCGACTCGAGCTCCCCCAAAATTTCAAACTTTTGTTAGGGCTAGGTTTCAAGATTCATAGAATTAGGGACGTTATAATATGTAACAAGATGATTATATAGATCGATGATTGATAAATGATGATATGCTATTGGACCGATGACACTTTGTAGCATGTGTCACTTTGGTACGAGATAATGCCACTTTTTTTGTATTATGTGTGTGTGACATGTATTAGAAATCTAGGATTGGTGCTATTGAACTAGGTTCTGAAATGAGTGTGTAGTATGAAATATGAATTGCATGGATTGAGCATTCGAGCTATTGCATTATTTATAATTGTTGCATTGTATGGATCTGATGAGTTTTGTAATTGTATTATTTCTAATTGTTGGAATCCTAGGACTGAAGACTATGGGGTGATGAGTTTTTATCCATGGAAAATGCTTTCTAAAACATGTCGACATTATTGTATTATCCATATTCTAACATACTCCGGGCAACAAAATTTCTACACAAATTCTTTTGTTTTTTGCATTTTAGACTACATTCTAGCCTTCTATATGTTCAAATTATTTTTTATATTTTCTAAGAAAAAAATCTATATTACACTCTGAACTATCACCCTTCGTCTACATACCCCCTGAACTACGAAACCAGGTATTCTGCACAGCGAAACAGTGAAAAAGGTGCAGATAACCCCTGTGGTTTTGCCCACGTGGTAGTTGAGGTGGATGCTTAATCAGCAAAACAACAAAATAATCCGTGGGACCCGCATGGAAGCTTCTAAGTTCATCTTCCTCCTCTTTCTCTCTCCCCTTCCTGACTCTCTCACTACACTCTCGGTCTCTCCTCACCATGGCTATCCGCCCTCACCTCCTCCTCCATTATCCCCCTGCACTTGAGGCGGCCGACGGTGGGCGAGTTGGCCGGCCGGCGCGAGGCAAGGAGGCTGTAACATCCAAAATTTTAAACTAAAAAAATTTGGCATGTTAAATATTTTTAAAATTATGATTAAAGCATGTCTTGCGTCAAATTAAAATTTAATTAATTTGGCCAAGGGATTTATGCCAAGGTAATTTATAAAATAATAATGTTTAACCGATGCATGACCATGTGTAAAAATCAATTTTCACAAAAATAAAATAAAATAAAATATTTGCAATAACTCTGGAAACATATTTGGGAAAACCGCCATATTTAAATGTGTTTGGAAAGAGTACTTGAATGCATTTGTTTATATCAAAAATATATTTTACAACCTATCCGTATCTTTGCAAAAAAAATTTGGAAAAGAAATATCATTTAAAATGTAAATTATCTTGCAAGGAAATAAAAAATCAGAAATTTTGAAAAGCCTTTTCTTCCTTTGGGCCGACTCCCCCTCCCTCGGCCCATTTTCCATTTTCCCCGCGCGGCCTTTTCCCTCTTCCCCCCTCCTCCCTCGGCCTAGCGAGCGTCGGCCCAAGCCACGCTGCGCCAGCCGCGCCTCAGCTCACTGCCTCTCCGGGCCTGCGCCTAAGCCTCTCTCTTCCCTCGCTGACGGGCGGGGCCCGCCTCTCTCTTCCCCGTCGTCTTCTTCCGCCCCCCGCTCCTCTCTCTCACCACGCGTGGCTCCCTCTATCTCTCTCTTCTCCCCTCAGCTCCGCCGCGCCGCCGTGGGACCACGCCGTACCCTAGCTCCACCCTGTGCCTCCGGCCAACCTTCCGCCGCGTTGTGCCGCCCATGCCCGTCTGTCAGGATCTCTTTCTTCCCCCTCACCCGGTCTGCCGCATTGTCTCATCACCATGGCCGCCGTCGCATCCATCCTCCTGTGCGGCCATAGCACCCGTCCTCCGCGCCGCTGTGCTTGGCCGTTTTCAGGTAAACCTTCAATGCCGGAGCGGCCCCGTCACCCCTATTTAAGCCGCCCCAGTGCCTCCTTCTTCCTCCACCGTGCCCGTTCTGCCGCAACCACACACCGGTGAGCTCCACCGCCTCTTTTTCTCGGATCGCCTTTTCGCCCCACCGCTCACTCCCCCTTCTCATTCCCCCCTCCATTGCAGTTTCCCAGAGAATGGTAGCACGGTCTCGCAGGGTGTGCCGCTCTGGGATTGAAGCTCGCCGGTGAGTTTCGCCAGTCTTCTCCTCGCCGTGAGCCCCACCATGGCTTCGCGTTCACCACCCTCTCACCGTTTCCGCGCAGGTCCGAAGCCACAGCGCTGCCGCCGTAGCTCCTGCGCCGCCTCCGCTCCTCTCCGGCGCGCTGCTCGCCTGGTACCCCTCCGGCGTCGTCGAGACCGTGGCTGGCCTCGCCTTGACTCCCTCTACCTCCCCTGCCGGTGAATCGAACCGCGGTCGCCGCAATCACCTGGCCGTGTCCCTCTCCCCTCTCGGCACCTTGGCCAGAGGAGGAAGAAGGGGATGGCCCTCTCTCTCTCTCTCTCTAGCGTGGGCTGGGCCGAATTAACTTTGGGTCAGCTCACCAACCGAGAAGAGGCCCCTTTTCCAATATTCTGTGAACATAAAGTCAAAATGAACTCAAACAATTTTTATAAATAGCAACTGACGAATAAAAATGCTAGAGAAATTCCTGAGAGTACCTTGGAGCATTCTGCATTTTTTTAAAAAATTTATCGTAGCTTTGCCATGAACATTTTTGCATATTAGATTGGGTAGTGATGCTGGGATTTATATCTTGCCTTGTGCATATAGTAAAAATAAACAAATACTAGGAGCATTCATTCATGTGCATAGAAATCGTTTTCATACATTATATGCATAGGAGAAATATTTTCAATACCTGAGTTGTATAAATTGTACCTTGCATGTGCTGCCCTTTTTAAATTATTAAAACCATTTTTTTTAGAATTGTATAAACCCCCTAAATTCATAATAAATGCAAATAAAATCAGAAAAAAAATGCGAAACCATTTTCTAAAAAATTCTTTTAAATGTTATTTACCTCTGAGCATGATTGTGCACTAAGATGGTTTTCCTAAAAATAGAATATTAGCATTTAAAGGTTTATTATCGCATGTGATTTAAAACGAAATGGTTTCCCTATAAATAAAATATTATAAAAACTATTTTCATGATTTGCATAAAACTAGAAGTTTATAAAAATAATTTGTATTGATTGTGTGTTCGTATGCCTTGTATGTGTGACGCGTTGCTCGAGATTAGGATCCGGAAGGTCCGTAGACCGATCTGCTGCCGGCGATCGCCCGTACACGGAATCCGACCAAGGCAAGTCCCCCTTCGATCATATCGTGGAGCCAGTTTCGTTTATTTATAAAATATTTACTAGACTTGACAATGTGCATGCTAGTTTAAAAGGATAATCGACGTATTTGGTAGACTTAGTTATCATGACCTATTAGAAAAAGGTAGAGATAAATGTTAGAATTAAAACCACTACAGGAATCAAACTCAGTGTCGGTGGCCAAAATCGACGCCATTGGTCTAAAAAACCGACGACACAAGCCAATGTCGGCGGCTGGCCGACGACACAGCTCCGTCGACACTGCTCGGACGACAAAGCTCACTTTTGTCGGCGGCTAAGGAAAATCCCGCCGACATTTCTCCCCTCCGCCCTCCCTGCCCCATGCCCCCCTGCCTGCCCTCTGTGTCAGCGTTCCCCTCAGTGTCGGCGGCCACAGGTAATGCCGCCTCCCCAGTCCCGCAGCCCCTCGCAAAGCTGTGTCGTCGGACAAGCCTTCCTCGCCGACACTTCCAACGCCTCCCCCGTCCAGCAGCCCCCCGCAAAGATGTGTCGTTGGCTATTAGAGCCTCGCCGACACAGCCTTCTTGTCCTATGTCCGCGGCCCACAGGGCGCCTACGACACTCCCTCTCACCTCTCCCGTCGCGTAGCCCATCGCAAAGCTGTGTCGTCGGCCAGGCCTTCCCGCGCCGACATCGCCTCGTCGTCGGCTGCAGCCGCGGACACAACTCGCTTAGCGGACAAAAATCTTTTAAGCGGGATCATAATTTTAAAATTTTGGAATCATATGATCGACACCGGCAGTGATGTCGGCGGTTTTGCCTTGGCCGACGACACTGAGTACCTCCAGGTGTTTTTGTCGTCGGCTGCTCTTTTGGCCGCCGACACAGCTTGTCGACGGCTACCTGGCCGTCGACACAGCCTTTTCTGGCCGCCGACACAAATATTTTTTCTGTAGTTGAAAGAGGATCCTATGGTCTAGAGGAGGTGAATAGGCAATTTTAAACTTTTTCGGTTATTCTTGATTAAGCATCATGTTAAGAGTGACCCAATCCTAGTTCCGATGATCAAGAGAGTGGCAGTGATAAAGCAAGTGACTAGAAAACTAAGACATGGCATCACAATTGATTACAAGCATTGCAAGGGAAGTAAGTGCGAAAATTAAATGAGAGAGAGTGACACGATATTTGTTTCACGGTTCGAGTCGCAACTCCTACTCTCGCTGAGGCTACCTCTTGCGACAAGGACCGGCTCGCTCTCGAGCCTATCGCCTCACTTACACCCCCAGTAGCTGCTCCGCCACTCCGTGAGGTGGACTCACACCACCCACCGACTTGAGAGTAGCCACATGCCAAGGCCTACTCCCAAGCCCACTCCTCCACGAAGGATGCCGTCTTCAAAAGTAATAGGCCCGAAACGCCCCGATCATGCCGGATCGAAGGACTTCAATGAAGCTCGGTATTGGGGATGAGTAATTGTTGGCTTGGATTGGTTGGTGGGTGGAGGAAAGGCTCTAGAGCACCTAATTGATGAGCAATAAGTTGTGGTAGGTGAAGTAGAGCAACAAACCTCAAGGAACCCAGCCACAAGACTTGTATTTATAGCTCCTAGAGCAAAACTAGCCGTTGCTCCCCGGGAGGGAACAAAAACTAGCCGTTAGCCTTTATCGGACGCCGTCCGACGGGCATCAGACGCCGTCCGACAGTGTACTCTGTAGCAGGATTTGGCCTTATCGGACGCCGTCCGGTGAGAACCAGATGCCGTCCGATGAAGTGCAATGTGCACGGGTTTTGCTGATCGGACGCCGTCCGGCTGCTCCCAGACGTCGTCTGAAGAAATTAATTTTCTAATATAAGTGCTAGAAGGTGTGGGAGAGTTGAGGTGGGTTTCTTTCTCTCTAGAAATCTCACAAAAATATTTTTAGGTGTTTTTTGGAAGTGGTGAACTAAGGAAACCGAATTTCGAGAAGTAGCAAAGATCCGGCATGATCCGAGAGATTCAAACCTCTTTTGAAATCCGACAAAAACAGGAATTCAAACCCCTATTACGATTCCAGCGCGAGAGATTCAGGGGTTTCCAGTGGGAAGGCCTCCCACCATTCCACCTATTGTCACGGGTTTGCATGGGATCAGAGAGCCTAATCCTCCACTGGTGACATTTCCCCCTCCAACACCAGTAATGGGAGAGGCCACAGAGAGCAGCAATAGAAAGGGATGGATGCCTAAAATGGACTTTCCAAAGTTTAATGGAACTGATGTGAGAATTTGGGTGGACAAATGTGAGACGTTCTTCAAGATGTACCAGATTCCTGTTGGATTTAATGTGGCTGCAGTAACTATCTATTTGGTGGAGGGAGCAGCCCATTGGTACTAGTCTTACAAGATGAGCCATCCTATGCATGACTGGCTTCAATTTCGTGAAGCAATTGTGCTGGAATTTGAAGGAAATGAATATACGAACAAACTGAGAGAGCTGCTTCAACTCAGGCAAGTGGGAACTGTAGAGGAGTACAAGAAAAACTTTGAAATGTTGGTGTATCAAATTCGATTATATGATAACAGTGTAGGGGGATTGATGTTAGTCACCAAATTTATCATGGGACTCAAGGAGGAACTGAGAGCGGCTGTTGAGATGCAGCTACCTGATAGTATTTGGAGAGCAGCAGCCTTAGCCATAGTGCAAGAGCAGATCATATCTGGAACAAAGAAGCAAAGCTATAGGAGTACATACAACAAGACCCTCAATCAAGTGAATCCCAGTCTGGAAAACACTACAAAAAATGGAGGTGGGCCGAGACAGGATAAAGGAGAAATGTGGAGGGCAAAACAACTGAAAGAGTATAGGAGAGCTAATGGGCTCTGTTTCAAATGTGGAGAAACCTATACTCCTCAGCATCAATGCAAGGTTTCAATTAATGGACAGCTGCAAGCACTTCAAGTAAATGAAATTATAGAGATGCATTGGCCCATGCAGAGGAACAAGAAGAGATAGAAGAAGCAAATTTATCTATACATGCTTTGTCAGGAGCAGATAGCCATCATACAATTCAGTTAAGAGCTCTCATTGGAAACAAAGTGATGTTGATTTTGGTTGATTCGGGAAGTACTCACAGTTTCATTGATGAGAAGCTTGTTCAGCGAGTGCAGCTTAGTCCAGTTCCTGCTGCAGCTATGGCAGTGAAGATAGCAAATGGGGAGAGTATGACCTGTTCTCAAATAATACCAGCATTATCTTGGTGGATACAAGGCCATACTTTCAGTCATGACATGAGGGTGTTGCAGTTGGGAGGATATGATGCTATATTAGGAATTGATTGGCTCAGCAAGTGGGGCACTATGGAGTGTAATTGGAAGGAAAAATGGACCGAGTTAAGGATGCAAGAGCAAAAGATTAAGCTACAGGGATTGGTCAGCAAGCATGAAGGAGAGTTGTTAGAATTATTAGCTGCACAATTTTCCAAATGGCAGGTTGGCAATGACATTTGGGCTACGGCATTAGTGAGCTTAACAGAGAAGGAATCACACGAGGAAGTTGCACCTCCAGCCGAGATAGTGGAGTTTTTGCAACTGTATCCAGAAGTTTTTCAGGAACCAAAGTCTTTACCTCCACATTGGCGGTATGACCATACCATTTCCCTATTACCTCATTCAACTCCTGTCAATGCTACGCCTTATCGATATTCTCCTCTGCAAAAGGATGATATTGAAAGGCAGGTTAATGAAATGCTTGAGGCAGGGTTAATTGTGCCTAGTATGAGTCCCTTTGCATCTCCAGTCTTGCTAGTTAAGAAAAAGGATGGGAGCTGGAGATTTTGTGTAGACTATAGAAAGTTGAATGCGCTGACTATCAAGAGCAAATTTCCCTTACCAATTGTGGATGAATTATTGGATGAGTTAGCTGGAGCAAAATTCTTCTCCAAATTGGATTTAAGGTCAGGGTACCATCAGATTAGAATGATGGAAGCAGATGAAGCTAAGACCGCATTTAAAACTCATCATGGTCTGTTCCTGTTTAAGGTGATGCCTTTTGGGCTCACCAATGCCTCGGCCACATTCCAATGTGTCATGAATTCTATATTTGCGTCATATATTAGGAAATTCTTATTGGTTTTCATGGATGATATTCTGGTTTATAGCAAGTCTTGGGAAGAACACATTCAACATTTACATGTTGTTTTGGAGACTTTGAAAAGGCATCAACTATATGCTAAGCTCTCTAAATGTGAGTTTGCAACCACAAAACTGACTTAAGGCATATCATTTCGGCCAATGGAGTGGCAATAGATCCTGAGAAGACAAGGGTCATGTTGCTATGACCAGTGCCCTCTAATGTCACTGAGCTCAGAGGATTCCTGGGGCTCACTGGATACTATAGAAAATTTATCAAAAACTATTGTTTATTTGCCAAACCTTTGACTGTGCTCCTGCAGAAGATAGGTTTTGTTTGGTCTGAGGAGGCCAATCAAGCCTTTCAAGTCCTCAAACAGGCCATGACTCATGCTCCAGTACTGGCAATACCTGATTTCTCCAAACAGTTTGTCATAGAGACATGAAAGCTCAAGCTCCCAAGGGCTTGATTTATTTTGGTAATTGATGCCAACTGTACCTAAAGCACATCACATCAAGGCTAAGGACACATGTTTTCTAGTTCTTCTATTTTCCTTGTGTGCGTGTGGAGTAGTTCCTCTGTGCTTGTGTCTATCGCCTCTCAGTTGCGGTGGTCCCACCGAGCACATGATTCTCGAGTCTTCATCTCTAAGTGGCCGAGAGGTTCCTCCCAGCTTGTCGGTTGGTGAGATTCGCGAAGGTTTCGATCAGTACACCTGTCCCGGCTCGAGAGGGTTCCGAGAGCTAGTTGTCCGGAGTTTCGTAGCCACTAAGTCATCCAAAAAACCGAAATCCTTTGTGTGCGCGAACCTTCCCGCCCATTGAGCTTAAGTTTGGCGCCAAATATTTCTAAATCTTCAAAAATATTTTTATTCGGCAATGCTATAGAAATAGAGGATTTTGTGGGTCACTGTCGAAGCTGGGCAACTGGCTCGACACAGACGGTCCGCCTAAGTGGCCTGCTCGCCTCCGTGGCAGATCTGTAGCATTTCGCATTTTTGAGAGCCTTTACATACTTGGATTAAAAATATCAAAACATGAAAGTTGTAGAGAATTTCAAGGCGCGTCTTTTTGATGTTGACAAGATTTTCATTTGAGCAACAGAAAAAATCATATAAAATCGGGAAGCTTTCAGCAGCCTAGGAACCTGGGAACCTGACGAATTTATGCCTTCGCGGATCGTCTGGCCAGAGGGCCGGACCGTCCGCCTAAGTGTTATTTTTGCCCACTTGCAATTTCAATTTCGGAAAACCCCGCCTTCGGCGGGATTGTCCGGCTCGACATCCGGACCGTCCGGACATATTGTGTTCTCCGTCTGAATCGATTTTGTATGGAGCGCTTGCCTTCGTCCGGATGTCAGGAGTTGTCCGGGGGTTGTCCGGCCCAAGGGTTAAATTTGGATCTGAGATCTATTTTCTAGGGTTTCGAAGTGGGGGACTATATAAGGGTTGTCCTGGTTGAGGGAGTGGATTGAGAGGCTCATTTGCAACCCTAGCCACCCATCCCAAGTGAGAGAGAGCTCTCCCATGGTGCTTCTTCTCCAAGGGGTCTCCATGAGTGCTTGAGAGAAGGAGGAGTGAGAGAGAGAAGAAGAAGAGAGGAAGAAGGTGAGCAACCCCCCTTACCTCCTCTCCATCCATCCCCAAGGTGTGTGCCTCTCCCATGGAGCCTTTGGTCTAGGGTCTCCATAGTTGTGAGAGGTGTGGTGAGGTGTTTGGTCTTCGATCTTGTGCTCTTTGGGACTCAACTTCCGGAAGGAGATCGACGCCAAGCTTTCGTCTACAACAACACAATCTTCGACACCAATGAAGCCCTTCGGTTGAACCGGAGACCACCTCCTTGTGTGGGGTGCATTGCTTGGAGAAAAATCCGCCCTTTGTGACCCTTCGGTGGTGCAAGGCCGGTCGGTGACCCTTCGGCGGTGCCGGTGAAGAAATCTGCCCTTTGTGACCCTTCGGTGGTGCAAGGTCGGTCGGTGACCCTTCGGCGGTGCCGGTGAAGAAATCCGCCCTTTGTGACCTTTCGGTGGTGCGAGGCCAGTCGGTGACCCTTCGGCGGTGCCGGTGAAGAAATCCTTCTTGTGGCCCTTCGGAGATGTGAGAAGGTCGGTGACCCTTCGGTGGTGCCGGTGTGGTGTGTGAGATCTTTCCACCTGTGGGAAGAGCTCGCCTCTTGTACGGGTTTGGAGTTCGCCCACCATTCGTTGGTGAAGAGCTTCAACTAGTGGATCGGGCAAAAAGGTCGAGAGAGACCTTGGCTTTCACTTGTGAAAGCTTGCCTAACGGTGAGTAGGAGCTTGCTCCGAACATCGGGAAACACACGGTTGTCTCTTGTCTCCATCCCTTTACATTTCCGCACCTTTACTTTCACGCATATCTTGTGTTTGATCAACCGCCTAGCTAGAACTTCGCTCATATTCGCTTCCGCTAACTAGCATCATAGGCTCTACCGATTACTTGGGTCACCAATTTGACTAACCACTAGCACAATCAAAGTTGGAATTAAAAATTGAAAAAGGCCGATTCACCCCCCTCTCGGCCTGAGATCCCTTCAAGACAGATGCTTGTGAATCTGGGATTGGGGCTGTGTTAGCACAGGAAGGTCACCCCATTCCTTTTTATAGCAAAGCTTTAGGTGTAATGAACAGGAAGCTTTGCATTTATGAGAAGGAATTTTTAGCCATTATGATGGCAGTGGATAGGTGGTATCAATACTTGGTCAGAGGTCCTTTCATCATGAGAACAGATCATAAGAGCCTGTGTCAGTTAGAGGAGCAGCATCTCACAACCGAATTACAGAAGAAAGCTATGACCAAGTTGGTGGGACTGCAGTTTCACTTTCAATTTAAAAAAGGGGTGGACAATAAAGCAGCTGATGCTTTATCTAGAGTGGGACAATTCTTTTCTCTCCAAGCTATATCAGGTGGTCAACCTATTTGGTTACAGGAGGTGTTAAACTCTTATGCAGTTGATGCTAAAGCAACTGATCTGTTGAGGAAATTAGCTTTGGCGGGACTCTTGGAGGAAGGATATGCCTTGAAAGAAGGAATTATTTATAAACAAGGGAAAATCTGGTTAGGGGCTAATATAGGGCTGCAACATAGAGTCATACAGGCTTTTCATTCTACTCCTATTGGAGGACATTCAGGGGTCGAGGGGACCTATCAAAGAGTAAGAAAATTGTTTGTTTGGGAGGGACTCAAAGCTGCAGTGGAAGATTATGTGAAACAATGTCAGATATGTCAGCAAGCTAAACATGAACACTGCAAATTACTTGGGTTTTTACAACCTTTGTCCATACCTTAGGGAGCATGGCAAGAGTTGTCCATGGATTTTATTAATGGTTTACCTCCTTCTGAAGGTTTTTCAGTAATTATGGTAATTGTAGATCGTTTCACTAAGTACAACCATTTTTTCTCTCTCAAACATCCTTATCATGCAGCTCAAGTGGGTAAAATATTTTTTCAAAACATTGTTAAACTGCACGGCATGCCCAGATCTATTGTGTCTGACAGAGACAAAGTTTTCACTAGTTTGTTTTGGAAGGAATTGTTCAAGCTGTTTGACATTCGGTTGAACATGAGTACTGCTTATCAGCCACAATCGGATGGGCAAACGGAGAGAGTTAATCAATGCCTGGAGATGTATCTCAGATGCGCTTGTTCTCATTCCCCGAAGAGTTGGGTTCGTTGGCTACCTATGGCTGAATTTTGGTACAATTCAACATTCCACTCATCTTTACAGGAAACACCATTCAAAGCTTTATATGGAACGGATCCTCACTATGGGGTTATGCCAGATTTATCGAGCAGTACTCAAATGGATGTGGTAGACATGCTTAAGGAAAGAGAACAGTTCACTGAACTGCTGAAAACACACTTGGCTCGGGCTCAACAAAAATTTAAGCAATATGCCGATCAACACAGATCTGTCAGGACCTTTCAGGTGGGTGAACAGGTTCTGCTGAAACTTCAGCCATATGTCCAAAATTTGGTGGTTAAACGACCATGTCCTAAGCTGTCTTTGAAATATTTTGGGCCTTATAAAGTGCTTCAGAAGGTGGGTTCGGTGGCATACAAATTGCAACTGCCGGATACAAGTTTGATTCATCCTGTCTTTCATGTCTCCCAGTTGAAACCATTTACTCCAAATTTTACACCGGTTTCTTCTGAACTTCCGCAGAAGATTCCGCTGGATGTCATGGATGTTGAACCTGAAGAGGTGCTAGAGAGGAGATTAATCAAGAAAGGGAACTCAGCCTACTTGCAGGTGCTCATCAAGTGGACCTCTCTTCCAGCTAGTTCGGCCACCTGGGAAGATTATGAGGTGGTGCGGCGTCGCTTTCCAAATGCTGTCGCTTGGGGGCAAGCGACATCTCAAGGGGGAGGCAATGTCACCGATCATCAGTAGGCAGGGAGTGCAGGAGTAGTAGTTGGGCCGTAGCTGGGCCGCTGTGGTGTGGAAGTGTTTTGTGGGCTGTGGCCTTGTAAGGGTGATAACGATCTATTAAACCGGGACTGTAGCAGTAAGGCAAGATCGAAAAAGAGAATAGTAATTTCATCGCCCCAAATCTTCTCCTCTGCCTCTCTATTCTTCCCTCTTCTTCCTGAGCGCCGCCATGGCGAATTCATGCTATTGATCAAGGGTTACAGCGAGGGACGCATGTGGCCGCAGAGGAGTGCGTGGCCGAGTCGTCCAGGTTACTGCGCAGCGAAGGCGCGTGGGTTGTTTTCTACGCTACGTACGTGCAGATCGTGGTATGAGTAGTGTGTGCGTGCAAGTCGTGGCCGCGAGGCTATGCGTGTGTTAGCCTATAAAGGCACATGTAATTGCAGTTAAGTGTTTGAGCAGAAAACAAGAGAAAAGGGCACTAATTGTGCTATGCCAAAAGCTTCTGCACGTGCTCTTTTTCTATGCATGTGTTGTTGTTCGTGCAGTCCAATGTGAGAGCTAAGTGTTTTCTACACTTGGTATTAAAGCCACATATCTTGCGTCTATGACGAACGATGGCAGCGGCGACGATGCGGTATTGAGAACACCACCGGCGCTACCACGTCGACTATACCATTGCAAATTATTAGCGTCTAACTGTGTGTCGGAATATACCATGTATACCGTCGAACAGTCGGTTGGCAAAAAGTATTACCGACTGACTTGGGGTGTTGGCAAAAGTCCCGTTGGCAAAAGTCTTTACCGACGGACTTGTTATTACCAACGGACTGTAAGTCGGCAATTTTACATATTACTGACTGACAGTATGTTGGCATTTTTAAATATTACCGACGTTTAGTCCGTCGGTAGTGTTGTCTTTGCCGACTTTCAATCCGTCGCGTTTAAACAAATTACCGACTGACAATACGTTGACATTTTTCAATATTACCGACGCTTAGTCCGTCGGTAGTGTTGTTTTTGCCGACTTTCAAACTGTCGCGCTTAAACAAATTGCCGATTGACAGTACGTTGGAATTTCTATAATTACCGACTTGCGGTCCGTCGGTACTGTTAACTTTGCCTACGTTTAGTCCGTTGCCATTCTTTGCCTATTTTTTTAAAAAATATTATTCTCCATACAACAATTCTCATTATACATGACATGATGCAATAAATATAGCACATCCAAAAGATAGATAGCGCATCCAAAATATAGATAGCACATCCAAAAGATAGATAGCGTACATTATTCAAAAAATCATTTATCCAAAAGATATGCACATCCAACTAACATATATAGTCTTTATTGCACCATATCGTCTGTTCAAAATATAGCATATCATCCCACTAACATAGAAACAGTCTAGCGTGCATATTTAAGAGCTAGTATAGATTATAAGACCATTTCAAGTGTTTTGGTCACCAAAAGAGAGAACACTTTCATTTGTACAAGCACACGCATACACAAAAGACCATTTATCTTTCATCCAAGCACGCTTTATCCATATAAGAGAAGTATCCAGCCTCCATGCATGAATTGAAGTTCAGAATCACTCAACTATGGCCTTCCCTTTTTACCTAAAAAGAACATTTATTAGTGACATGAAAAGATTGATCATGGTAGTAATTACATCTATTAGGAACTAATTAGGCACTAATTACATCTTAACTTTGTTTCATATAATCCCTATTGAAGGAAAACAAAAGCATATAGTGATGATAGCTTAGTAAATTCGAAGATTCACCCAAATTTTGCAAAGTAAGTGGAGCAAGTTCCAATAGTGCATGCATAACAAGTCATCAACGCACAAGTCCAAACATATTATTTCATACTTGGCTCTTCGCATCCCAAGCCCTTCTGATCATCAAGAAATGATCAGCTGGCCAATCCTTGCAAGGTTTAAAAGAAACCATAGATAAATCACCCCACACAATACAAGAAATGTTTATGTACCTCCAGTCTGGGAGCAAGATAACCTCTTTGCAGGATTCATCTATAAAAAATTATAAGTTAGTAGCTAGTTAGCAATTAAAAATATAAATAATACATAGTCTAGAATATTACTTTATGGCATGGCCAGGCAATGCGCTTCTTGTAAGCGTCTGCCATAGTTTGCAAATCACCATATGGTCGTGGCAGATCAACATCTTTTTTGTACACAAAATCCACGCGAACTTCATAGAACTCCCTTCCAAGGCAAATACCTCCTACCTTAGTTTTTGGGTCAGTTGATACAATAGTTGCCTTACCCACAGAAGTCTCAGATCTAACCAAAGCATATAGTATCACCTCATTTTGAACCTACAACACATATTGCATTTTTAAAATATAAAGAATGTAAAACATAGAATCAAAATATGACAAGATGAGGAATTACAAAATTCAAATCTTCAGTAGATAAAAACGTTTCACGATGCATTGGAGGTGCCATGCTAGTCATGACTCGTCTATGGACAGGAGACATGCTCTCTTCTTCTCCCTGCGTCACATATTTCATTTTTAAATAAGAGGATTTCAAAACATAAAATAGAATTATTTGTATGACAAGATGGGAAATTACAATGTTTTCATCTTCATCAGAAAATATGTTATGATTTATTGGAGCAATCGTTCTGCTGAACGATCGCCTATGAGCAGGAGAGATGTCTTCTTCCACATTGACCTCATAAGCAAACTCACACACACTGCAATTTTCATTTCGATCATTGTAAATAGGTGATTCACGATGCCTTGATGAATTCTGAAGACAATTAAACAATGGTAGAAAAGTTAGGCAAAGGAAAACAATGGTTTACTCCAACATGATGCAGCGACAAGAGAATCGGTAAATATTTTACTCACCCGAGAATTAGAGCCATGCAATGAAGTGTTTTCCACATTTTGCATCCCTTGGAAAACATCCATGAATTGTTGAAAATTTTTATTTAATTCTTCTTTCATTTCTTCTTTCATTTGACTCATTTCTTGCCTTAAAGCTTTGATCTCTTCACCAGATTGTTGTGGAGCTTGCATTGCCATCTGAAGCTTGGTGGATATTTTTCTCTGTGTACCAGGTGTACCCACTTCTTGTGGACGTGGTCCTAAGCCTAAGAGACGAACACGTCCTTTTGGCTCCTTCTCTCCTAAAACATGTGCATATAAATCACCTTCTTGAATACTCTTTTCTTTCAATTCTGGATTGTTTTCAGCTGCTTCTTTAAATTTGTTCTACAAAAGAATGAAGTGGGTAAATATGTTCATGCAACTAACATCACACATGCACATTTCGTAAAAAACTCACAATTATTGAAAACTCACAATGATTGAATCTGCTCCAGGTAGAGGATCTCTATTTTTATTTCGACGTGTATGCGTTTCAACATATATTTCATCTCTCCTGGCTGGGTATCCTAATTTGTCACTCTACAAGAAATGTAGTATGCAACATCATATAAGAATTTTTCGGCAAGAAAAAATTTAACTTTGGATTCACTTCTGTGAAATTACCAGTTCGTGTGCAACACGAGCGAAACTCTTGCTGCCTGTAGTATGTAACATGGATACCTTTGAACGACTAGCTTTAGCTCTCAAGGTTCGAGCCTGCAACACAAATAAATTGAGAAAATATATAGCACTGTTTATATGCACCTCATAGGAAATAACATGTTAATTGTTTTCTGCAGTTAGAACAGGTGATGTATACTCTATTCTAAGAATTTATCTAATTCTTATCAGTCCTATGTAACTTTTCTCATTCCAACATGGTACATGCCACTGTATAGAAAAATCATAATGGAGCACAAAATGGTCATGGCACAGATGCAGATTTATACTGTAAAAATTCAACTATGTAAACATTCAACTATTTTTTTAAGGCTCAATCCAGCTACTTGACTATTTTGTAAGGCTCAATCTATTACATAAACGAAATGCAACTTCACTTCTCCTATCACATAAGCTACGGTGCAGTTCTATTAACAAAAAAAAAATGTAGCATGCTGAAGCAAGAATATGCCATGGCTAGGAACCTACAATGGCAGACCTTTGTAAATACTAAAAGAACAAATTTCTCTATCATTTGTTTAGGATATTAATTGTCACATACTAATACTAGATGGCAAATAAATGGGAGCATTTTTCCTTACTTCAGATTCCGAAGACCTCCAGTAGTCAATAAGCCACTTCCAATCACTTTCCCTTACTCTATCATCCCTTTTTGCCATAAGTTCCTCATTGCTCAAGGTGTCATCGAAATACTTGCTCTTTAGTTCAGATTTAAATTCCTTCCATTTCTTTGATGATGACTCTATGACATAATCATAAGCAGCATCATCCACCTCAAAAAATGTCTGTTTTAATATAAACATAAATGAGTTACTTGGCATTTACAATTCAGTCCAAACTACTAAGAATTTATACTATACATAAAGTAATATCCCTCCCAAATGCAAGTATAGAATTATAATACCTTAACTTTAGCCCAAATCTCTCTCTTCTTGTCAAGATTAACCAGTCTCCAATCATCATAAGCAACAGGAATAAGCTTTCTCACCATTGTTCCAATGAAATTGCCAAATTCTTTACTATATTGACCAACAGGCTGCCCATATTCATTGAGTTCTATTTTCCTTTTTGACAAACCTGCACTTGAATATATGTTGTGCTTCAACGTGATGCCCCTCCCTTTTCTTTTTTTGGTTGCCTATCATTTAGACCTGCATATGAAAAAACATAGTGAGATTATACATAAAATGCAGATGATATAATGCTTCACATCAACATGATAAAACTAACCTTCCATGCAATTTGGGTGCCCCTCATCTTGACATTCAATGTCTTCGCTAGCAACATCCTCTTCATTATCATGACTTACTCTTCCCCTTGATCGCAAAACAGGACCTTCATATGCAACATCACGTGCACTTGGAGTTGTCTATAAAAAAAGACATATTATGAATTAATTAAACTGCCAAACAAAAGTACATACATATATGACTAAAAAGACAACCTTTGTCGTCTTGTTGGCACGATGTGATGTGTTTGCTTCAGACCCTATAGCAACTTTCATTGAAGGAATATTAAGAGATTGCATGAACTCTTTGTTTTTTGCAATGTTTGCATCTCTTTGAAGCTCATATGCGTTGCTATCTCCATCAGTAGACCTTTCTCTTCCGTTTAACATTTTTTCTCCTAAAGCATGGCACAAATTAAACATTAGAAATTATTAGTAAATAAGAAACAGTAATAAATACAAGTGCACAAGTCTTACTTTGTAGATTGGTTTGCAGCAACCCTTATTCCATCTATATCAACTCTAACACGATCAATACCTCCTGTGGAAACTATCGCTTGTGCATTTGTATACAAATCTGACAAGCAATTGCTAACTTCGTTATGATAGTTTACATTCTCATTTCTATTTTTATTTTCTGCTTCATGCATATCATACAAGCCATGTTGTTTTGACTTAACAACAGCAAACCATTCGGTCTCAATAGGATCTTTGACATAGACACATAGTAAACTTGAGTGGCTTGTGAAGCTAAAATAAAAGGTTCATCTGATATTAAGTTGCCGGTATTGAATAAATGCTTGAAATTAACGGTGGTAATCCCAAATTTACCGGTTTTCACCCATTTGTTTTGTATGCGATTGTCTACCCAATCGCATTTCAACAACACTACACTTCCTTCATGCTGATAGTCCAACTCAACAATTTCTTTTATAATGCCATAATACGTCTTATCTTCGGTCACCACCTGATCACCGTTTCTTCCTTTCAAACTCGTTGTCTTTGCAACAAGAGCTACGCCACTACATTGAACCGGCCTACCCTTGTCATATGATATTGTATGAAATTTTTTTCTATTTATAATATAGCTATCATATGTTCGTGCAACAATGTTTGGCTCGCTAGCTAAAAGTTTTATCTCTTCTGATATTTCCTCACCAGCTATTTCCACCTGCAAATATTAAATAACTCCCTTAATATTAATTTAAATTCAACGTCTAATTAAAAGGTGGGCCATGTAATACACCTACTTACATTTGACTTGAACCACTCATGGAAGGTTTCATGGTGCAAACGGTTCATGTCTCGCTGATTTCGACCAACTAGGCAAAGATAGTCAAGATGCTTGCTGCAAATAATGGTCACCTTAATACTTGCTATATATTAAAATATTAAAATTATATAGAGTGAAAATAAATTGAACACTTAATTTAGGTACGGTTCTATGTGGTCGTAGTTGAATAAGACATATCGATGTGCTTGAACCCAAGATTTGTGATCTAGTGTCACGGTGCGCTTCCCAACTAATCCTCGACCAATATTGTTGTTCGAAGAAAGTAGCGGTGTTGTTGATATCTGTTTGAGCAACAGCATCATTTCCTGCTTTATGAGTAAATCTAGTCTCACCATGTAAATAGCGAGAACAAAATGTAAGGCTCTCATCAAACAAATAGCCTTCCGCAATTGACCCTTGCGGATGACTTCTAGTGCGGACATGACCTTTCAACCTCATCAAATACCTCTCCACACGGTACATATTTCGAAAATGTATTGGGCCAGTAACTCTTGCTTGGGCGGGAAGATGAACCATTAAGTGTACCATGAGATCAAAAAAAGATGGAAGGAATATAGTCTCCATAAGGCATTAAGTGTACCATGAGTTCATCGTCTTTTGACTTCAATAGTGGTTGAACAGGATGAAGTTCTCTTCTAATGTCTAGGGATTGAAGATCCAAACGAGCATTCAAGTTATCCTTAGACATCCCATCTATGTCCAATAGTGTGTTAGTTATATTATTACAAACATTCTTCTCTATATGCATTGGATCTAAATTATGCCGCAATAATAAATCCTTCCAGTATGATAGCTTAAAAAAAATAGATCTCCTTTTTCAAATGATTAAAGGCTCACCCTCCTTGCATTTTCTCTTTCTTGTTTGTTTGTTCCCAGACACACCTTTTTCAAAAACTGTATGCATATTCTCTGTCTGCAACAAAATCTCATCCCCTGAAAGTGGTTTAGGCGATGACTCAAGCTCAATTTTGCCATCAAATGAATCAGCTTCATACCTAAAATCATGGTCTTTTTCTAAAAAGGTACGATGTCCCATATAACAAGTCTTTTTACCATGTTTTAATCGTAGGGAACATGTATATGAGTGGCATTCAATGCATACTACTTCACCGGATGTAGTACATCCAGCAACGTAACCTAGACCAGGGTAATCAGAAATGGTCCATAATATGGCAGCACGCAATTGGAAGTACTCACGATTCGATGCATAAAAAGTTCTCACACCATTAACAAACATATCTGTCATATCATCAATCAGTGGCTTAAGATATACATCAAAATCACTACCGGGAGTATTTTGACCTGGAATTAATAATGACAGAATAAAATTTGTTTGCTTCATACACACCCAAGGTGGCAAGTTGTATGGAATCAAAATAACAGGCCAAATGCTATAGGAGACATTCATGGACCGGAAGGGGTTAAAACCATCCGTAGCCAACCCAAGCCTAATGTTGCGGCTATCTGAAGCAAATTCGAGATGCTTATGATCAAAATCCTTCCAAAGAAGAGAATCAGCTGGATGTCTAAGTAAACCATCTTTAGTGCGCTCTTCATCATGCCATCTCATGTCTTTGGAAGTTTTAGAGCATGCAAAAAGCCTTTGAAATCTCCTTTTTACGGGAAAATAGCGAAGAACTTTCCATGAAACTTTATGTACACGTTTCCCATCTACATGTTTTTTTTCGGATTTCCATCTTGACTTTTCACATGTTGTACATACCTCCGCATTAGCGTGATCCTTCCAAAAGAGAATGCAATCATTTTGACATGCATGAATGTTGACATACCCAAGTCCTAGGCATTTAACTGTTTTCTTAGCTTCATTGTAATTTTTTGACAATGCTGACCCATCAGGTAAAGCTCCTTTAAGTAGATCTAGTAGTAGATCAAAACTTTTATTAGTCCACCGTCCAAGCAATTTGAGGTGAAGAAGTCTAACTAGGAAACGCAGCTTCGAGAATTTCTTACACCCTGGGTATAGCTCTACGCTGTTATCATCAGCTAACTTTTGAAGAGCCTCTAAATCTTCGTTAGACTGCTCTAAACCACCATCGACCTCAAAATCCCCTTCATCATCTAAACCATCTGCCAGGTCCTGGAGCAAATTGGAAATGTCATCTTCATCCGAACTATCACTAGCCCCTGTCTCATTGCAATCATGAGTACTCACAAAAGAGTCATCCACCTCTCCATGATAAGTCCACTTAGTATACCCTTCTTGAAATCCATCACATATTAAGTGCACACACACATCACTTTCTTCTTTCGACAAAGAGTTCACACACTTTCTACAAGGGCATAATATTTTGTTTCCGTCCGCTGAATTACAAAATGCAAAGTCTATAAATCGGCGTACCCCATCTATATAAACCTTTGTGTGCCTAAATACGATATCAATGCAGCATGTTAGCTCAAAAGTTCCAACCATACTAAACATTTATTAAAGTGCAAAAAAGGTTATATACCTAGGTTTATCCATCCACCTTTTATCCATGTTGCACTTCACTACCAATGATGTAAAGCTATATAATTAATAAGTGTAGGGCAGGGGCAATCACCTACGTCGCATAATTATGTATTGGTTGCATATAGTGGATCGAAGTATGCATAACACAAACATGAATAAATTACAAAAATGGTGCTATAGTGAAATTATAGGCTTTCACCAGGGAAGATGATTGGAGAAAATGATACCTTGATTTTCAAGAAGCTCGCGCACTGTGCGGGCCCGCTAGATTTGGCAGCGGTGAGAGGGACGGCGAGGGATAGGGATGAAAATGGTTCGGATCCGGTCGGATAGTAGTCATACCGTATCCTATCCTTAAATTTTTTATCGGATACCGGTTCGGATACCGTTAGCATAAAAATCGGTTCAGATGCGGATGCTGAAACGATTACTTTCGGATGGGTAGAAAACGGATATCAGTTATTTTACGGATGGATTAAAAACGGATACCGGATACTAAATCGGTTAGCACATAATTTATATGCAATTAAAACATGCGATAAGAATAATCTAACTAACACATGTTTATAACACATAATTCATTATAATAGTGTCAACTGGTGGCAACTGCGATAAGAATAATCTAACTAACCTCCACCTCGACGGCAACTGGTGGCGCAATAGTAGGCGCTACGGTGGGTTGTTTGATGCTGGGGCTATGTTTGTTGAAATCTTCCACTATAGCTCGTTGGTCTGCTTTCTTCAAGCCCTGTGACAACGAGCGAACAGGAGCAATAATCAAGTGTATCAGGTAAAGTAATTGTTTCTTTGCATATTAAAGAAGCCAGATTTTTAAGCAAAAACCTTGAGGTCAAGTATCCGCTTAAATTCAAGAGGAGAGCACAGTATGTATTAGCAACAGAATCTAGCGGTGACAAAATAACCTGCATCAAACAATGTTATTAGCTCGATTGATTTAAACTGCCTTTTCAGCAATATCGATGACATATATTAAACAATAAACACACAAAAGTAAATTCCCACAGGCGCCGTCGAGGTGGAGGTTGCTGGCGGGGGAAGGCGGCTGGGCGTCCGGCGGGTGGAGGCGGGGAGGAGGGGCGGCTGGGAGGAGGTGCTCGCCGAGGCCTGGAGGGCTGCGGGGAGGGAGCTAGGGGTGGTAGGGAGGAGGGCGGCAGGGAGGAGGGGCGGCTGGGAGGGGCGGCCGGGAGGAGCCAGGGGCGGCGCTGGGAGGGGCGGCAGGCCGGGAGGAGGGACTTGCCGTGGCGTGCAGGATAGGCGGCTGGGAGGGGCTGCAGGGAGGAGGGGCGGCTGGGAGGTGGAGGGCTGCAGGGAGGAGGAGGGCGGCTGGGAGGTGGAGGGCTGCGGGGAGGTGGAGGGCTGCGGGGAGGAGGGGCTCGCTAGGGCGTGGAGAGCTGCGGGGTGAGTGGCGGCGATGAGGAAGGGGTCGGCCGGGCAGGAAGAGAATGGCGCGGCAGGAGCCGGGAGGGAGGGCGCGGCTAGGCTAGGCAGGGCACGCACAGAAGACTTGGGCATATGCATGTACGTGAACAGCACATGTACGTGAACAGTACTCCCGATGGACATATAGATGGAAAAAATTATTTTCTCAACTTCAAGTCAGATGCTAAAAATAGCCATTACTACCGACGGACTATCCGACCCTAATACCGTTATTCCTATCGTGCAGTCCGTCGCTAATTCGTACCGACGTGTAGTCAGTCGCTATGTGTCCGTCGCAAATAGCGTGCTGTGGTATAGTGACGTCCTAGGGCGTGCACCGACGATGATGCCGGCGGCGGCGAGATCCTGTTGGTAGCAGCGACCAAAGAGAGAGCCGTGTCCTTGTAGTATCCGATGCACTTCAAGAGCAACTATGCTGCTTGTGCAATCAAGGTGAAGGTGAACATGAAGGCACAAGGCGTGTGGGAAGCTGTCGACCCCGGCGTCACCGACACTCAATTGGATCAGATGGCATTGGCGGCCATCTACCAAGGGATCTCTGACGAGATGCTCTTCATGTTAGCAGAGAAGACGACAAAAGAAGCATGGGAGGCGCTGAAAAGCATATACATTGGTCCCGACCGTGTTAAGGAGGCGCCCTTCAAAAGTGCATTTGAGGGTTTGTGCATGAAGGATATGGAGTCGGTGGATGACTTCACCATGAGATGGATGACTTCACCATGAGATTGACGACTCTCGTCAATCAAATTCGTAGCCTTGGTGACAAGATGGAGGACAGCTACATCAAGAAGAAACTTCTCCGAGCTATTCCAAACAAGTATTTGCAGATTGTCTCAACCATCAAACAATTTGGGGACATGCAGAGGATGACGGTGGAAGAAGTGGTCGGGCGTCTCAAGGCGTATGAGGTGCGTGTGCGCATTCATGACACTGATACTGACGATGGTCATCTTCTTCTCACCCGTGCTCAATGGGAGTATAGGTACAAAAACAAGGATGGCGGTTTGAACTCTGGAAAAAGGAGGAGCACCTACGACAAGTCGAAGGTGTGCTGTTACAACTATCAAGGATATGGGCACTTAGCTCGGGAGTGCCACAAGCCAAAGGAAGAGGAGGCACTTCTCACTGATGCGGATGAGGAGCCGGCGCTGCTTTGAAGATTTATGAGGAGGTGCTCAAAATAAATGGAAAACAAGATTAAGGGGGGTGATTGTTAGGATTTAATCTTATTGTAGTAGTTTTCAGTTCATGTAGTTGTGCATCGTAGTTGCATACATATTTGTTTCATATGGAAATTTTCACTAATTAGCATAGTAGATTAGTGGCATGATTAGTAGTGCATGCAGCACGAAGTGATCAGCACACAGACCCGAGTCCTCAGGAGCTGGTGCAGAGTTCACGAGGGACGCGTGTGGCCACAGAGGAGTGCGTGGCGAAGTCGTCCAGGTTACAGCGCAGCGGAGGCGCGTGGGTTATTGCATACGCTACATGCGTGCAGATCGTGGCGTGAGTAGTGCGTGTGTGCGAGTCGTGGCCAAGAGGCTGTGCGTGTGTTAGCCTATCACCACGCGAATCGCTGAAATTCTTACAAAAACCGTCGAGACAGAGTAATCTCGACGGCCAGCCGTCGAGAAAGCACGGTCGAGAGAGATAACCTTTCTCGATGGCTCGGCCGTCGTGATTATTCTGTCTCGACGGCAGTACGAAAGCCGTCGAGATACATGCACCGGACAGGCACGACGTGATCGTGGAGCCTTTCTCGACGGCTTAAAGCCGTCGATATTGTTCTTAAGCAGGCCGTATGCCGGCCCAACCCACTAGTTAGTCACGACGGCCAACCGCCGTCGAGATAGCCTCTCCGCAGGAAAGGACGGCGCAGTCCGGTGGGGCTAGGAATGTTATTCACGACGGCTGAAGGCCGTCGAGATAGATTCTCCTGCGGTCCCTGCAGCGCTTGATCTGGCTGGTGGGCCATGAAATCTGTCTCGACGGCCAGGATGTAGCCGTCGAGACTAGTAAAAAAACAGCAGAATTTTTTTTTCAAATTTGTAAAATTCACAATAATTTTGCAACTTTGCACCTGAAAGAAGAAATGTACCGCAAACTCGCAAACCCAAAATAGTCCCTGCATTCAAATTTCCCGCAATTTCACAAATACACATATACCACAAACATCGCATCACATAGATCACAAACATCGTATCACATAGATCACAAACATCAAATCGACAATCAGAAACATCTAATAAACATTCACAAACATCGTAATGACAGTATCAACATCATGAACACAATAAAACAAACATTGATCATGGTTGTCGTGGTGGCGTCCCGAAGAGCTGCTCCGCGAGGTTGGCGGCCATGTTCCTTGAGCCGTCGTCGCCCTGCTGCGCGTCGTCCTGAGGAGGTGGCACAAAAGACGGAGGCGTAGACATCGCAGAACCCAAACCCTTCGAGATTTTTCAATTAGTAAGTTGACATATATATACTATGCGATAGTGTATTGATTTTGCATATAAGACTTACCGCTGGATCACGGAACCAGGGACTCTCGACGTTCGGGTAGTTGAGCGTGGGGACGTAGGCCGGCTGGGTCCCGTAGGTCCCCGGTGGTGCCGTCTGTACAGGGTAGCCTCCCTGCCCAACATAGGAGCCTGGAGGGGCTGGGTGGCTACCGTACACGGCCGGGTCACCTGTGTAGGGACCCGTAGTCCCCACCTGGCTCGAGGAGCTGCCCGCAAGCCCCGCGTGACCACTTGGACCAGCCTACACAAATATTTGATTTCGTTAGTACAAATGATAAGATATGCATCTATAAAAAAGAATTGAAGTGCTAATGCGTTACCCAAATGATTTAACGCCTCAAGCCGCCGGGCCTTCGCCAGTAGTCCTCTGCTGCTCTCAGCCTCTCTGCAGACGCTTCTTAGCATTTCTCTATCATGAGCCCGCCTCCTCATGCCTCTTCTCGCTCTCGCTCCCTCTCCTCTCGCAGGCGCTCGAACCGGGCGACGGTCTCACCGCCGCTCTGGCTAGTCCGTACATCGGGCACATACTCTGAAGACCTGCAACATGCATAATATAGTAGTCAGTTTTACAATCATAATATACTAGTGTACGAACGAGATCTTACCGTAGGTGGTCGCCACCGATCGCCAGGCGCCCGTGAGCCTTGCCCCCCATGTGCTTATGAATCACATGAGGATCGAGCGGAGCCTCCTCTGGATTGCTCTCCTCCCCGTGCTCCTCTCTATAAGCGTCCTTATAACGCTCTACATGTCGTTGTGATATTCAAAACCAATCAAATAACCAAACGAAGATAGTTGTATTGACTAATGCTGTCGACACTTACCAAACGGAGATAAGCATGGGGATCCAAGGTCGGTTGTCCACCAGGCGGCGCCTTTTTCGTGTGGGCCTGCTTCCACACGCCCATCGGGCTGGGCCTAACCCCCGTCTTTAGTTGTAATATGACCGACATGTGTTAGTTTGAAAATCTAAAGTGAAGACAAGTAAAAACTTTTTATTACCAGTTTCTTCCCCAACTGTGCGATGGACCACCTCCTAGTGTTTGATTTGTAGTCCTTCACGCCCTGTTCTTCTTTGCCTTCTCGGACTTCCCCTTCCAGTCGGGGCTGTCCCACTTCCTACCTATAGCCTCCCAGGCGTCCTCCTGACACCACTCAGGACGGACCTGGTTGTACTGACTGGCAGTCAAGTACAACTGACGAGCAGCCTGGGCGGTGAGGTTTTCCTGCTCCTGTCTCCTACAAAAATAGGGAAATGTGGAAATTAGAAACGAACACATAAAACTTAAATGTATTGTGAGGTTAGGCTACTCACCTGTGATACTCCTGAACGGCCGAGACACGGGCATTGGACATCATGTCCTGTACCCTCTGCTTCGCCATCCTCTCGATGACAGGAGCGAAGTCAGTCTTCTGAAGTCCTTCATGAGCTTAACCTGAAATAAGTAGGATATAACAACAGATATAGTTAGAAGCTAAAATAAATAAATGAATCTGAGTTATTGTGTATCTTACCAAAAAATCGCGGATAACCTGATCCGCGGCAGTGCTATCCCCATGCGGGGCTAGCCTGTAGTCATCCCATCTGTACGCTGGTCTTGCTGTCCCATCCTGGTGTTGACACGAAAAGTGGACTTCTCGCGAACACACGTGCCGATGCGTCAATTCTGGGATTGTGTCGCAACTAGAGACCAAGCATGCCAGTCAATTTGACCTGTAAATTGACAAGGAGTAAATTGTCAGCGACTTAGCCCTAATCGGCTTTTAAACAGCTAGATCAGGTTATTTCGTAATCGGCTTTAAGCAACCCGATTACCAGATCTATCGGCTTATTGCCTGATAGAGTAGATAAACGTAAATAAGCATTTAACCTTAAATCTTTTACTTCTTTTTGGTATTTTTTATATAACATTAGCAATAAACCTTCGTATCAATGCATTAGATTGAATCAAGAAACAGATTGAATAGATTGGTCGGGCCAAGACAGTATTCAGATCTTATTCTAGATATAAACCCATAAACTGATTTAAAGGTCTAAAACTAATAAAGGTAGATACAACGCTGATCGGCAAACACTTACACACGCGAAATCTTAAACAAGGCATACACAAGATCGATTAAACGAGACAGTTGCATATATCGGATTCAGGAAAAGCATATGAAATACTTGACAATCGGCATTGCAGGATAAACACACATTACAGATAGATTAAATCGAGACAGTGCAATATGCGAGAACACGTTAAAGATCGGTAAATCCCGAGACAGTTTAACATGTTTTGTATACATGAGATCAACATGATGCAGCCATGCATACGGGTTACAAGGAGAAAATCGATTATCCCATCGAGATAGCCCTACCTGCGTGTTGAAGCCTTTCGACGATGTCGATTGGATTCGAAAAGGGGTTTTTTGTATCGAGTGTTTGATGTCTATTCTCGAGGCCTAAGGTCCTATTTATAGTATTATAAAGTCGATACCGATACGACCTATTTTACAGCGTCGCACTTCCGATCAGATCGTATCTCATCCGAAGTCTTATTTCCATCGGTTTCTTCAATATATTTTCTCCTTTGCCAATGAAGCCCATTTCCGATTCAGCCCAATAATTTCATCATATTTGGCCCTTTCTGAATATCCGATTTCCTGCCAAATTTGGGTGTCAACATATGCCCCTAAGTTTGGCAATGTGTATTCTCATTAGCCAAACTTTCAAGTAAAAATCGGATTTCCTCCAAATTGTGTCGAAACATTTCACAGTTTCACCCCCGTAATCTTCGTTTCCGGCCCATTTTGAGAACACGTGTCAGCCCAGCAGACGATATGGGCCGAAACAGTAACACCGGAACACATGGTAAAACCCTAATTTTTACCACTGCTATAAATAGTGCTCCATTCGCCGTCACTTTCACAGTCTCCTTCACGCACACGTCTCTTGCATCGGAATTTCCGGAGCTCCCAAGACTTCAAGCGCGCATTCTCCTTCAACTTTTCATCGGCAATATGTCTCAGGTACTATTCCAATGCTCGGATTCTGAAGCGTTGTACTCTTTGGGACCGATAGGAGAAAGGGACCCAATAGCATTCATAGAGCATTCCGTAGCAAAGCTTCCCCTGTTTGCCGATAGGCATAGCACAACTAGTTGGAAATCGGCATTTAGATCTTGGCCTAGCCCGATCAAGGGATACAAGGACTGGCTCACTCGGGTCTACGGCCAAAAACAAGAGCAATGGGACGACCTAGGAATTACCGATGCCATTCTTCTTTCCTTATCTCCTCCGCCGGCAGATGAACCTTTTATGGCAGCATCGGCTTACTTCTAGTACGATACAGCCAATGCCTTCTTTTTTCTGACTGGACCCATAAGCCCTACGCTCCTTGACGTAGCAATGTTAACCGGTCTCAGTCCCGATGGCGAGATGCTCTCGGCTTTTGATATGTCTGCCTCCCTCAAACTGGTTCCCGAGAAGAACTTCGGCTGGCAACGCTATATCAGTACCCACCAGCAAACTGGCGACGTAGAAGTTGAAGAGCACATCGCCTTTCTCAACATGTGGCTTGACAGATTTTTCTTCTGCGGGCAATCCCTCAGCCCCAACAAGGTTTATCAAGGGGTAGCCGAAGCGCTAGCAGTAGGTCACAAGTTAGCAATCGGAAAATATCTATTAGGAGCTACCTATCGGATGATGCATGAGATCAGGGAAGGCCTCTGTTCAAAGAAAGCCGATTTTTCGGTTGGAAATCTAGGCGCCCCTTTCTGGTTTATCTGCATGTTTATGAAGCTCCAGATATACAACTCCCTCGGAGAATTGGATTTTGGTCTGGAGTTTCCGAATGAGACAAATTCCGATAGCAACAAGCGTCCATGTAGGTCTTATGGTGAGATGATCTCAGTCAACTGCAATAGAAGACGCCTAAACCAGGATGACCTTGCTAACTCCCTGGTTGCATTCTATACAATGTCTGAATCGGAATACGGTCTAGAACAGTTCAATCCATACACTGACTTGGACAGATATCTGATTCCTTCCTTCTTCCGATTAGCCAATACTTTAAAAGGCAAGGCTTTATCGGTATATAAAGAATTCATCTCCCCCGACATATTCTTTGCTATTTTGAGCACCATGACCCACAACAGAAAACCAACATATGAATTCTATCACCCAGCTGTGGTATCTCGGCAGTTCAACCTTGGGCAGGACATTCGCGATCTCTTCATATACCGCCAATTGAACACCAGGGAAGATTTGAATGCTCAATCGGCTTATGGAATTCTGTCGGCTGCGTACATTGACTTTGAAATGCCATCGGAATTTATAATGTGGTCTGACACTTCGCCGAAGTTTGATACTTGGTGGGAATCCATTGCAGAAAATATATACGCCACAGAAGGTGGAGCCTCAACCTTAATCGAACGGCTCACAGGCCAGAAGAAAACTTACAAACCTAATTGGCCAAAGATTGCCGGCATGACAGAGCTCTCATCGGAATCGGAAACAAGCAGCTCTGATAGTTCCTATTCCAATAATTCCGATGATGAGGACGATGACAATAAAGAGGAAAATTCATCCGAATCAGGGCCCTCCTCATCGGATTCAGATGACGAAAGAACACAATCCCAGCACCATACATCATCTTCCGATATCGAGGTTACTAACTTGCGTGTGTTTGCTAACTCATATCATCTTTTTGCCGACCACTAACCTCAAATTATTTTCCTTTTCAGAGTGGAGAAAAGCGTCCCAAGGCCAAGCTTATTGGAGAAGTGGCTGGCCAGCTCCACTCAACAGCGAAGTCTGCATCGGCTTTCGCTCAAAGCTCCTCTCAACAACCTAAAAAGAGAGGTACAATCGGCTTATATCTTATGTTTCTCACAATCCGATTACTTAATTATTCAACCAACAGGGAAACCCGAAGGCGAAACTGGCCAAAGGAAGAAGGTGGCTACCAAGAAGCCACGTCCCCAAAAGGTGCGTACACCCGATACCACCGAATCGGTATGTGACACAGTAAGCACTTGATTCCTTTTCAAATCCTCACAACATCCTATCAGCTTTTCTCTTATCGGGATTCTTCTTTCAGGACACTTCTCCCGTCCAGAAAAAGAAGGACGCGACGCTTGCTCCTCCTCCGGCTTCGCAAACACCACCGGCTTTCAACCCCCAAGACGTAATCAACATCCTTACTTATCTTATGAAATTCTTCCAAATCCTGATTCGCTGTAACTTTTAACTCTTCTTCTCTTCAGTACATGTTCCAACCTCGTAGCCCAGTCCGAGTAACTGTGGCCTCTACGCAGGTTATCACCTACGACGAGGGAAAAACCGATGAGCTCAACTTTGAACCCTCCAGCATGGACTGGCTTGACGATGAGCTGGAATTCCTCTCATCCCCGATCCGGACTTCATCGCCCGCGGCCGTCACTGTTGAACCGCCCGCTGCAGCGCCAAAGAAGAATTGGCTTTCCCCTGACACCCTGGCCAAACTCAAGCAGATGTGGGAACTGTTTGGCAACGAATCGGCTTTCCTAGCTAACCCTTCCGCATTAAGGGAGATTGCCGATTCAGTCAAGGAAGTTCTCTCGGAGCAAGTGGTTTCGGCTATCGAAAAGGCGCAGCCGCTAGGGGAAAAGAAAACCGATTTTTTATGCTGCGTTGGATCGACTGCACCAACGAGAAGTGCTGAAGGATGCTGAGGCAGAACTGAAGGGGCTGATTCAGGACGCCAACGCCCAAAATGACAAGCTCTTCCAGCTGAAGCACGAGGCGGAATAGGCAAAACTCGCCGCTTCCAAAGCAGTTTCAAGGGTCGAGACCCTGGAACTAGAACTGGAGAAAGCTAGAAAAGCCGAACCCGATGCTCGCTCAAGCTTCGAGGAAACCAAATCAGCAGCCAAGGAGCAATACAGCATAGTGAAGGCTTGCGGTCTGGCAGTTCTGGAGGCCAAGAAGAAAATCCCGATCATACCTAGATCGGTCGAAGAAGACACCGATACCACAACCGTGTTCGGACACAATGACAAGTCTTTGCCGCAATTTTCGAATTCTGTGAATGATTGGCTTGCGAGCCAAAATTTTTTTCAAACTATTGTGTAGATCGGTATTTTACCGATCGTAAAACGATGTTTCATCCCGCCCCTTGGGCGAAAAACGATCAAGGCTTTCGCGCCTTTGTAATAACTTCATTTCCTTATGAATTTCTGTTTTTCTAATATTTGTCTATAGACGATTCATTAGAATCGGCTTTTCCTCAACTGCAACGTGTTGAGTGAATCACTAAGTTTCAATCGATTTTGTGATATATAGACGATTCCTTTTGAATCGGCTTTGCTTAACAGCAACGTGTTGAGTGAAATTTAAACTATAGGCGATTCATTAGAATCGGCTTTTATCAAACCCAAGCTTAAGCTCCAACCCAAACAATAGGATAATATTTCTTCAGATAATTGGTATTAATTGCTTTACCGAAAACTTCTCCTTCAAGCGTCTCCAATATATACGCATTTCCAGGTATAATCCGATTGATCTTAAACGGCCCTTCCCAATTTGGAGACCATTTTCCGTACTTAGGATCTCTGGAACCAATCGGTAAAAACGTTTTCCATACAAGATCTCCCACTTCAAACGTTTTCGGCACAACCTTTTTGTTATAATGTCTTGCAACTCTTTGCTTGTCACGCTCAATATGTTCCAAAGCTTTCAACCGAACGGCCACCACATCATCCAGCTTATCCACCATCAGATTTTTGTAGTCACCGGCTTTTACATTATTCTGTTCCTCAACTCTCGTAGATCCGATGATAGCTTCAACCGGTAAAACAGCTTCTTGACCATAAACCAACTCAAATGGTGACACCTTCGTAGCTCCATGCTTTGCAATCCGATATGCCCATAGCGCATCCGTCAAAGTATTATGCCAACCCCGCGGCCTTTCATCGACTTTTCGCTTAATCAGCTTTATAGCGCTTTTATTTGAAGATTCCGCTTGGCCGTTGGTTTGAGCATAATCCTGAAATGCTTCTGACATAAATACCGATCCCTGATCAGTTGTAATCGTCTGAGGAATCCCAAATCGGCAAATTATGTGCTCTCTGACAAAGTCGATTGCTTCAGTGGCAGTTACTTTCTTCAATGGTACAGCTTCAACCCATTTAGTGAAATAATCTGTTGCCACCAATATATACCGATGCCCCTTGGACGAGGATAGAAATATTTCTCCGATCATATCAATTCTCCATCCTCTAAAAGGCCACGACTTTACAATCGGATGTAAAATTGATGCAGGAACATGTTGAATATTTCCGAACTTCTGACAATCTTTGCAACCCTTATAATATTTGAAACAATCTTCCACCATCGTTGGCCAGAAATATCCTACCCGCTTCAGCATCCATCTCATCTTATATGCTGATTGATGAGTTCCACAAAGCCCTTCATGAACTTCTCCGATTGCAACTTTAGCTTCTTCTCCATTCAAGCACTTAAGCAATAAACCATCAAAACTCCGATAGTACAGCTTATCACTGATTAATACATACCTCTGAGCCTTTCTTTTAAGCTTCCTATCGGTTTTCCCTTGCGGGTCTTTAAGATAACCGATAATCTTCGCCTGCCATCCAATCGGAACTGGGCTTGCAATCGGAATAATCTCCAGCTCCATGATCGGTAATTTATATCCTGATGCCTCTTGGGCCAAATCATTGGCTTCACAATTCTGTTCTCTCGAAATATGATGAATGGTGAACGTACTGAAATACTTAGCCAAATCAGAAGCTCTTTCCAAATATCCCTGCAGCAGGTCACTGTGACATTCATATTTACCGATCATCTAAAAAACAACTAACTGTGAATCTCCAAATACTTCTACAGCGATAGCTCCAGCTTGAATCAACCACTCCAATCCTTGAATCAACGCTTCGTACTCCACCTGATTATTGGTCAACCCAAAATCCACTGTAACACTGAATCGGTAAGGAACACCACCAGGAGAGACAATAAAAATACCGATTCCGCATCCCTTCTCACAAACCGATCCATCAAAGAACATTACCCAAGGCAATAGAATCGCAAGATTAATGTCTTGACGGTGCGTGATGAAATCGGCTAATACCTGCCCCTTGATAGCTTTCGGAGATTCATACGTCAAGTCAAACTCGATGAGGGTATACGCCCACTTCCCAAGACGTCCTTTGATAATTGGAGCATTAAGCATGTATTTGACCACATCGGTTTGACAAACCACTTTGCATTCAGCACCCAATAAATAATGCCTTAGTTTAGTGCAAGCAAAGTATAAACGAAGGCAGTACCTTTCCACTACCGCGTATCGGGTTTCTGGATCTAATAACTTTCTGCTCAAATAGAAAATCGCATGCTCCTTTCCATCGATTTCTTGGACCAAAACTGCCCCTATCGTTTTATCCGATACCGATAGATACAACTTAAACGGTAAATCTCCCTTTGGAGCAATCAGAACAGGTGGATTAACTAGATATTCTTTTATATTATCAAACACTTTCTGCTGCTCCGGTCCCCAAATAAACTTATCGGAATTGTTCAACTTAAGCAATGGAGAAAACGGTATGATTCTTTCCGATAAATTTGAAATAAATCTCCTCAAGTAATTAATCTTACCGATAAGCTCTTGTAGACGAACCTTCGAATCAGGAGGCTTAGTATTCAGGATCGCCTTTACTCTATCAGGATGAACTTCGATTCCTCTCTGATGCACCATAAACCCCAAGAACTTACCGGCCGATACCCCAAATGCACACTTCTTTGGATTCATCCTCATACCATATTTCCGAAAATGATCCAACACGGTTATGATATCAGCCAAGTGTTGTTCCTCCTCCTGGGATTTGATCACCACATCGTCAATATAAATTTCAACCAATTTACCGATTAAGTCATGGCAGATCAAGTTCATCCCTCTCTGATATGTAGCTCCAGCACTAATCAGTCCAAAGGTCACCACAACCCATTCAAATAAACCGATAGCTCCGGGACATCTGAACGCAGTTTTGTTCACATCTTCCTCGGCCATAAAGATCTGATTGTAGCCAGCATTGCCATCTAGGAAACTGATAATCTGATTGCCTAAGGCAGCGTCGATCAATCGATCGGCAATCGGCATCAGATGTTCGTCTTTGTACGTTGCTTTATCCAAATCCCGAAAATCAATGCATAACCAAATTTTATCAGAATCTTTTTTACCAACTGGTACTATATTAGAAATCCAATCGGCATATTTGCATGGCCGAATAAACTTCACATCTAATAACCTCTGAATTTCAGCCTTTACCTGATCGTAAATTTTCCAACTAATCCTCCTTGGTGATTGTTTTACTATCCGAAATCCAGGTTTCATTTTAATCTTATGCTCCACTATAGATCGGTCTAAACCAGGCATCTCGTGATATTCCCAGGCAAAGCAATCGACCCGATCCTTGAGAATCTGGATAAGCCGATCTTTATATTCACGCGGCAACTGTTTACGGATGTAAGTGGGCCTCTCTTTACCATCGGTTCCAATATCGACTTTTTCGAGTTCATCAGCCGATATAAAACCTTGGCCCATCTTATATTCAATGCCCTCTAGAGCCGCGGTTCCCATAAAAAACCCTCATGTCCTTGAGTTACCGATTGCGCTTCCAATGTGGTCGGCTTGAATCTCAGCTTACTGACGCTGAGGAAGTCGCATTCTTCTAAGGGTTTTCCTGATAGTGCCTCAAGGTTATCATGTATATCCGCACAATTGGTTTCCGCGGTTAGGAATTCTCCCCTGACCACTTCTATCTGCTCGCCAATCCACTGAATCAAGATCTGATGTAATGTCGATGGAATGCAGCAATTGGCGTGTATCTAATCCCTTCCCAACAGCACGTTATAACTCCCTTTTCCTTCAATTACAAAGAAAGCTGTTGGGATTGTCTTGCTTCCTAAAATGAGCTCCACGACTAGAACCCCTTTGGCTTCTGTCGGATTTCCATTGAAATCGCTTAAAACCATGTTAGTCTTCACCAAATCTTCTGTAGATTTTCCGATTTTACGGCACACAGAATATGGCATTAGATTTACAGTAGCTCCACTGTCTACCATCATCCTGGAAATCGGTTTTCCATTCATATAACCCATAATAAACAATGGTTTCAAGTGCAAGCAAGAGTTCTCCGGCTTCTTGAATATAGCGTCTTCAGCTCCAACCACTAGCTCTGCAGCAGACTCTTCATGATCACACATGAATTCTCGAGGTAGCACACAGACCATGTTAGTGGCAATTGATACTTCATCGGCATCCTTTTCAATAACAACAGTCGATCTCAACTTGGGCCTCCATTCCCGCTTGCCCCTAGCCGGTTTCATCGGCTTTACATTCCAAAGAAGCATCCTGAACCTCTCGACCGCCTCTTTGGCCTCGGCGTTCCTCATTCGCTGCAAGCGCTGCTTCTGAGACTTCATGATCCCACTTGGGCACCATTGTGGCAACGGTAACTTGGGAGGCCGATGCACATCAGTATTTTTACTCACTGCGACCTCATCGGCTTTTTCATTAGAAAACACTAGCCGATCCTTTACCGATGTCCTCTTCGGTGGAATGAAGGCATGGTTCATTGGGCAATCCTCTAGATTAGGCAATGTCATCCTCTCTTCCCAACAGTATCGGAAAAAGGGACAATCCCAATGCTCCATCTCCCAATTTTGACCATTTGAACTCCATTGAACAATTTTCGGGGTATCCGATTTAACGCTCCTGCGAGGCGTCTCCTTAGCCATCCGGTCATATTTTTCCAATAGCTAATCAAAGGTTGGCTTTGGTTTTGGCTTAGCAATCGGATTGCGATCATGCCCGCGCTTCACCTCACGCCATTCACCAGTTCTTTCACCACCTCGCCGGCCTGATGATCGGAATTGTAATTCTGGCTTCTCTTCTACCACGATCCTCTTAGAGCCAACGAGTACTTTAAACCGATTGGAGCTTTCAGTCTCATCGGCTTTTCTCTTGGCGTCAACCATCCCAACAAAACCGACTGGGAACGGTTCTATGTCGATCTGCGAGTTTTTACCTTCATAGCGAAGTTGCCTGCTCTCAATCGCTTTCTGCACCACTTGTTTAAATACATTGCACTCATTGGTACTATGCGAGTAAGAGTTGTGCCACTTGCAATACTTCCGCTTTTTCAGCTCCTCAAGTGGAGGAATAACGTGCCCTTGCTTAAGCCGAATCTGCTTTTCCTGCAATAGGTGATCGAAAATCCGATCACACTTGGAGGTATCAAAAGAATACTTGCCTTTCTCTGGGCCGTTCGGCTTTATCCATCCCAGCTCGAACTCTTTCTTATTATTCACCCATTCAGCAACACAGGCACCCATGTCCTCTATATCAGAATCATCCGAATCTTCAAATTCATCTGTATCAACGACATTGATAGCTTTATCTTTACCCCTATTATTGTTATTATTATTCCGATACTCTTTCTGGCCTGGGTATGAATTATCAGAGAATCGGCTTTCATAGAGCGCGATTCTGTGGGCCAGGTGCGAAATATCTGCAAATTCTTGGTTGCCCACCTTCTTCTGGTTGACAAGTAACAAACCCTTGAAAGCCAATTCCGCCAGCTCATTGTCAGGCAGTGAAAGGCTATAGCATCGGTTCCTTACTTCCCTGAACCGGCGCAAGTAGTCATTTACCGATTCACCAAATTTCTGCTTAATCATCATGATATCGGTAATTCTCGCTTCATTCTCCCCAGAATAGAAATACTCATGGAACTTCTTCTCCAGATCAGGCCAAGAAGTGATACTGTTTGGAGGAAGCGATGTGAACCAATTAAATGCCGATCCCGATAGAGACAGTGGAAATAATCGGCATTTTAGAGTATCCTTTGATGCGACCTCTCCAAGACAAATAAGAAGGAATCTAGCAATATGCTCGCGCGTAGAAGTGTTATCGCTCCCGCTGAATTTGGCATCAGCGAAGTCGGGAACTCGATACTTGTGAGGATATTCCGTCTCATTAAAAGCCCATGGGTACGGCATGGTGTAGTGCGGTGATATCTTGGTAGTGTTGAACCCGCACTGCTTCATCATATTGTAGACCAAATTCTTAGTCATCTCTTCCAGATTCTCATTCAACCCGTGATTAATCGGCTGATTGATTGGATCTGGAACTAGGACTACAGCCTGATTGTTTGGTATCATCTGAATCGGAGTTGGATTAATAGTCAATGGCGGACCTAGTTGGGAAGTTCCAACATGTGATGCCCCTGGCTGAGTGTAAGCTGGATACTGGCCTCCCGGATTCATCCCTTGCGGAATATTCTGATTCATCTGATGAGCTTGTCCAGTCATGATATTATGAAGTGCAAGATGGTCCCTCTCTGGACGATTAAGCCTAAAACCGACGATCGGTCCAAATCGATCGATAACGGAGCTATTGATCTGATCTCTTATCACCTCGGAAAAATCTCCTGTGAGCAGTGGATCTCCAATGGAAGTCTTTGTAATCTGGCCACTACGGGTTTTCCGATAGCCAGTTAGCATTCTCTTCTTGTTCTCCTCATGGATCTCCGCGAGCCTATCTTCAATTTCCTTTTTCTGATCTGGGCTCAATTCGTCAAACATCACTGCCTCAGCAGCGAGTTTGAGCACCTCCAACGCCACTTCGGTGTCGGTACGAGTCATGTTGTCGATCTTGATTCTTGGGGTCCCACCGAGCGTGCCAAAAAGTGTGTTGACACGAAAAGTGGACTTCTCGCGAACACACGTGCCGAAGCGTCAATTCTGGGATTGTGTCGCAACTAGAGACCAAGCATGCCAGTCAATTTGACCTGTAAATTGACAAGGAGTAAATTATCAGCGACTTAGCCCTAATCGGCTTTTAAATAGCCAGATCAGGTTATTTCGTAATCGGCTTTAAGCAACCCGATTACCAGATCTATCGGCTTATTGCCTGATAGAGCAGATAAACGTAAATAAGCATTTAACCTTAAATCTTTTACTTCTTTTTGGTATTTTTTATATAATATTAGCAATAAACCTTCGTATCAATGCATTAGATTGAATCAAGAAACAGATTGAATAGATTGGTCGGGCCAATACAGTATTCAGATCTAATTCTAGATATAAACCCATAAACTGATTTAAAGGTCTAAAACTAATAAAGGTAGATACAACGCTGATCGGCAAACACTTACACACGCGAAATCTTAAACAAGGCATACACAAGATCGATTAAACGAGACAGTTGCATATATCGGATTCAGGAAAAGCATATGAAATACTTGACAATCGGCATTGCAGGATAAACACACATTACAGATCGATTAAATCGAGACAGTGCAATATGCGAGAACACGTTAAAGATCGGTAAATCCCGAGACAGTTTAACATGTTTTGTATACATGAGATCAACATGATGCAGCCATGCATACGGGTTACAAGGAGAGAATCGATTATCCCATCGAGATAGCCCTACCTGTGTGTTGAAGCCTTTCGACGATGTCGATCGGATTCGAAAAGGGGTTTTTTGTATTGAGTGTTTGATGTCTATTCTCGAGGCATAAGGTCCTATTTATAGTATTATAAAGTCGATACCGATACGACCTATTTTACAGCGTCGCACTTCCGATCAGATCGTATCTCATCCGAAGTCTTATTTCCATCGGTTTCTTCAATATATTTTCTCCTTTGCCGATGAAGCCCATTTCCGATTCAGCCCAATAATTTCATCATATTTGGCCCTTTCTGAATATCCGATTTCCTGCCAAATTTGGGTGTCAACACCTGGGTTATTAGCCCAGATAGTATTCTTCTTGCCAGGTGCTGTTACCGCCCCGGCCGATGCCTCTCGTTGACATCCACCGTGAACATGTTGCTGCACATTAAATAATAAATGTGTCATGTTTATATAATTAAAATCGAAAATGGTATAGAAGTAATTTGCTAAAAAAAATATGTACCTGTCACCTTCAATCTGGATCGCTGGTCGTCCAGACTGCTGAGGCGGTGCGGCCCTCACCCTGTTTGGGCCCCTTTTCCTCCTACTTCCCTGAGAGGACGACCCTCCCTGGCTATCTCCAGCCCCGGACGCACTAGCTCCACTCTCCTGAGTCAGAGCGAGCTCCTGCCCGGGCTCAGAGGCCTCCTCCTCCTCCTCCTCTGCATGCCGCGGAGGGTTGACGAACCTGCATGGCAGCATATCCTGCATTTGAAAATTAAAGAATAGTTACTCAAATAAATAATGTAAATCTTGATAAATAATTAAAATTAAGATATTTTAGTACGCACATGTAACCTCGGATATTTATAATATCTAGCAGTAATTATCGTCGACATCCATAATATCTTCGTTTAACGATCCCACGACATCCGGGTCTTCTTCAACCTCATGTTCTTCTTCTTCTTCTTCTTCGACATCCGGGTCTTCAATTGCTTGTAATTCGTCAAGTCCCGACCCAATATCGACTACCATTGTGGTGTTCAGTCGGTGATCCTGTGTTGGACCCTCGTAATCATCGGTTGTTGGGTCTAACAATCTGCCTGGCCTACGAACCTTAACACAACCCACCACGACTTTAAATCTTCCTTAACACTGCCTTTTATAGGTTTTTGGCATGGATAGGGGAGATAATACACCTGTTCTGCCTGGTTTGCGAGAATGAATGGATCGTATCCTTTAAGTCCGGAAGTGTGCTTTACCTCAACTAAGCCAATGTCATGTTTACGTCGGACGCCATCATATGGATCAAACCACAGACAACGAAATAGAACTACTGAGAGCTCTTTACTTCCTTCGAATACCAGTTCGATTATCTCTTCGATTATACCATAATAATCAACCCCATCCTCCCCCTGGCATAAGACACAACTGTTTACTGATTGCAAATTAGGTTTTGACTGCTCATGTGTGGAGGAACGGAATCGAAAACCTTTTATATCGTAACGGTTATGAACTTTCACAGATCTCATGCATCCACGTGACATTTGACGAAGATCATTATGTAAACTAGTGTTGCCACGCTTCTCCATCAGCCGGATGAACCATCATACCGGGTCTTGCACGTTTACCCTCCTTGTGCCACCTTATTTGCTACGCGGTCTCTTCCGTAATGAAACACCGTTGGAGTCGTTTCTTTAACGGAAAGTACCGCAATACTTTTCTCGCCACCTTCATCTGTTTCTTTTCTCCAGAACCGTCGACTATCTCAATATATCAGGACTCTCCACAATGATCACACACATTTTTGGCAGCCTCATTTTTATAATACAACATGCAATGGTTCGGACAGTAATCTATTTTCTCGTAAGGCATTCCTAGACCAGCAAGCAGTTTTCTACACTCATACCAACTTGGGGGCATCTTGTGTCCTTCTGGAAGAGCATCGCTTAAACATCCTAACAACTCATCAAAACAATTGATAGAGAAGTTATACTTGCATTTCAGAGCCATCATCCGTGTTACCATAGAGAGCAGGGTCACGGTGGTTTGATCATGTAAAGGCTGTTTGAAAGACTCTAACAGGGTTAAGAATTCGGTCATAGTGGTAGTTGCCCGCTCATCATCAAAATCATAGCCAAAGTCATCCATCATATCTTGCATTCTGTCAACTTCATCAAATCCTTCGTCGGGAGGAGTAGGGACAGCACGAGCACAACCACTCTCACCGTGATAAACCCAACGATGATAACCGGCCTTAAACCCATTTTTGTATAAATGCATTCCCATGTCATACCGTGTTCTCTTTCTACAGTTTTCACACTCCGTACAAGGGCAATGAACGTACGCCGTGTCAGGGTTTGGGGTCGCCTTAAAGCATTATCTACAAATGCATTGGCCTTCTCATACCATTCATCTGAATGTTGTCCGTTCGATCTCCATCCATCGTACATCCACCTCCTCTCTTCATCCATCGGTCTTGACACGGGAAGCTACACGTTAGGGTTTCAGAATAGGCTTAGGAAGGCTTCTAAACCCACCCACGAATACCCGCTTAGGCGTGTCCAGCTGTGGCATCGATAGGGACGAGACAAAATTTCGGCAGCATAACCATATAGTTCACGCCTAAGCGGCTACTCGTGAGCTGTCCACTGGGATGCCACACATTGGCTGTCCACTGGACAATTCGGGGTCATTTTACACAAAGCATAATAGAAATGAACGAATCGCCGTCCAATTTCTTTACGCGTTGTGTTTTACCCGAACGGGTGACGTACGGCTAGGTTACTAATTGGTTCGATGTAATATAAATTAAATACAATAAATTAGGCAAAACATATGGCAAAGCAAAAATGCATATAGGATCATATGGCAAAGCATTACAATTGCATTACCTATTTTCTCAATTTTATAAATTTTGTAATTTTTTTAATTATCACTACTTGCAAAACTAATTAACTCAATATTATATTAAAATCCATATATAAATTGCACCTAAAATTAAATGGTAAATCAAAACAATTGGATTATCTATTTTTTATTTTCTAAATTTTATTAATTTTTTAAATTATTAATAATTACAAGACTAATTAAATTTTCGACGGTTTAAAGCCATCGAGACTACACAACATAATTTTAAAAAAAAGCGCGAAGAAACAACACGCATTACCTCCGATGTGACGACGGGTGTGACTAGGGCTAGACGCGACGACAACAATGGCGTGGCGGCAGGAAGAAGGCAATGACTCGAGGCGGCGGCGCTGGCGCAGAGGCGGCGCGGGGCGGCGGCGCGAGACGCGAGGCGGGCCGTCAGCCGTCGAGAGAAATAGGCCTGCAAGCGCGACCGTTGGGTCATCATTATCTCGACGGCTTCGAGCCGTCGAGACAGATCTCACGGTGGCTGCCCGGTCAACAGTACGCCACGTGTCCAATTGTGACAGGCCACAATCTTTCTCGACGGCCCTTAACCGTCGAGAACAACCAAATGCGAACCGTCGCAAATCCTACCGGGACCCTGGGAACTTGTCTCGACGGTTTCTGGCCGTCAATAATAAACAAAGGGTGACGTAGCCCGTTTGTTCGGTCTTTCGCGACGGCCGGTAGCTGTCAAGATAGACCTCTTTTTGTCGGCTCGTGGCTTGACACTATGTCGACGGCTTATTATCTTCAGCCGTTGAGAAAAGTCTATTTCGACGGTTTGCGTTGACTACCGTCGTCAATTGTCCTCTTTCTCGACGGCTTTTTCTTATGTCGTCGAGAATGATATGTATCTCGACGGCCAGTGCAACACTTCTCCTTCGGTGGTCAACATAGCTTAGTTAATTTTTTAAGAAAATATAAAAAATTCTTTGGTGCTTCGTAATGGCTAATATTGTTTACGACATGAAAATTTACCATCAAGAAAATTCGTATGCTTAAATTATATTTGCAAACGGAGTTGACTATGTAAGGGGTTATATCGGGCTGAGTATTAGTTAGCGTATTATATAGTTTTATGAAATATGGGTCACAGGGATATCATAATTTTCAAATAATGAACCATTGAGTCGGAAAACCATTGTACATAGATCATTGCGTTGGAATGTAACAAAATATTCCACTTTTACAAAATTTAAATACAATTTTTTAGTTTTAAATATTTATACATATATTTTACCAAACATTAATTATAAATAAAAATTATTTTAAAAATTAGTATGCAAAAAAAATAACATCTTGTGCCATTATATATTTTTGCCAAAATTTGGGACTGCATCATATTTTATTTTTAAATTAAGTTCATTTTTAATTAAATTTCTAAATAAACAACTCTGCAAATTATGAAAAATATTTACAAAACGAAAAAATTCAATAGGCCAGCCCACCAGTGGAGCATGAACTATTCTTGACGGCCAAACACTGGCCGTCTAGATTGATTCACTCTGATGGGCCGGCCCATAATCTATGCACGACGGCTGAGTGTCAGGCGTCAAGATAGAGTCTTCCCGCCTTCGCGAAAAAACGAAAAAAACGAGCGCGCGGGCCTCTACGACCTTATCTCGACGGCTTTTTTTGGCCGTCGAGATTACTTACACTTTGTCGACGGCATATATTCGGCCGTCGAGATTAACTAGTCTGTGTCGACGGCTGATATTGGGCCGTCGAGAAAGATTTTGGCCGTCGAGATTTCGCGCGATTCCTGTAGTGTATAAAGGCACATGTAATTGCAGTTAAGTGTTTGAGCAGAAAACAAGAGAAAAGGGCACTAGTTGTCCTATGCCAAAAGCCTCGGCGTGTGCTTTTCTTGTGCATGTGTTGTTGCTCGTGTAGTCCAGTGCGAGAGCTGAGTGTTTTCTACAACTGAGAGCGCTAGATCTGCGCGTCCACTGCGCTGAGGTAGCCGCCGGGCTCAGCGGCCAAGGCGGGGGTGCTGGTGAAGTGGTGAGACGGGTACAACGGGGTTCATCGGCACGCACTTCTCGCTTGTTCGCTGTTCACTCCGAGTTCATCCTTGACCCATAAGGATCAGTTGCGGCTCTTCATTTCCTTGGATGTTCCTAGAGTGGAATTGATTTCTTTCAGAAAATTGCTTCATTTTCTCTCTTATGGACATACATAGGACAAAGTTCTGTGTATCATACCCCACTAGAAAAACCTGAGATTCATGGGTTCAGCGGCCACTTGCTTATGGTTATTAAGAAATCAATCTTGTTTTGACAAGAAGCAAGTTAGGGACCCCCTAACCATGATTTATATGATTTGTTCTCTCTTGAAATATTGGACAGGGTAGATCAAGGCTGGTGATAACGAGCTTCTGGAGATGGGCATTGAGGGCATATTAAAGGCAGTGAGTGATTTGCAACAGAAGCCGGGTGTTGATACTTGATCCTACCGTTGGGTGTCCTCATGTGTCAGTAGCCTGTTTTTTCTTCCACCTATCTGTTGTATCAGCTGCCTCCCAGGGTTGGAGGATTGGGGTTTTGGTACTTTGTCGTTGTGTTGGTAAAACGGCGTATAGTTTGGTGCTATGTCACCTCCTCTATGCTGGTTGTTCTGTTGGTGGCCTCGAAATACTTGTTATACTCTTATTGATTTCGTTTCTAGCTAATGGAGATGGAGGTGGGGGCGTTTGGCCCTTTTTCAAAAAACATAGGACAAAGTTCTAACATGTAACTAGTAACAAATACTAACAAGGAAGGCGAGCAATCGGCGATTCGGTTGCGAGACAGAGGAGGAAGAAGACAGAGGAAGAGAGGAGAGACTGCAAGGAAGAGAAAGGGTCGTGCTGCAACATGGGATGCTAACTAGGAAAGCCACGTCGTCAAACCGCTTTGAAAACACTATTTTGTATCTAACTAAAACAATAACACAACTTTGCATGTAGAAATGTCTGGCTTAGGAAGGATGAAAACTCATGTCAACTTTGCATACCTATAGTGTAATTTATTCTAACAACAACAATTTACTTGCTAGGCCTGACTTTATCCAGCTCAAGATGAGTTAGTTCCATGAAGGCATGGAGCATGGACGCCGGAGCGCTGCAACGCCACACCCAGCCAAGTAGTGAGGTAGTGCTGGCACACTCACTTCCATCACCAACAAATTTCTAGAACAAATTAGACAAGGAAATAACAAGAAAATTGCTACTAGAGAAAAGAATGCAAACTGGAACTCAAAACTCTAGATAGATTTGATGAAGACAAGAATATGAGCCATGCAAAAACAATGCGATTAAATCTGTTGTAGGGGAATACACACCTGCTCCTAGCGTATCATATATAGTATAGCGTATCATATATCATATAAAGAAGTCCTTGCTTCGACCTTGTCGAGACTAAGCGAAACTAGGGCCATCGAAGGTACTTGCTTCGTTGAACAAATGTAAAGCGAGGCAAATCAAGGATGACCTTTGGGTTGCTACCACGCTACTGCAAAGTGCCGGAGGTAACAAATGCGAAGTTATCCCTCATTGAGTCGAATGCACTCGTTCCATCTAAAGCCCTATCCGCAAGGTCGAAGCAAGGACTTTTCAAGGGGAGGCAAGGCGGATCAAGGAGCTTAGTGGCAGGTGGTTGCTTTTTCGATTTTTGACGGTCACCTGCTTAGTCAATATACAATAAATGAAAATTTAAAAAACACATATCAAATTCTATTCTAAGTTACAAAATATATCCATGCAGCTAGGCCACCCCCTAGGAAAAATGTAAGCCAAATTTCTAGCAAAATTAACAACAAACTAGCAAAATCAATCAAAAATTCAAAAAAAAATATACGTAACTATTTTTGCAATACAAAATGATTAAATATATACTATCGAATTAAGTGAAAAAAATAATGCAGACAAACAAAAAAACCAAATGACCGCTAAAAAAACGAAAAAACAGATAGTGGCTGTTTAGCAACTCCATATAAAATAACTAATAGTAAATTACAGGAACTTTGAACAATGTGGAAGGATCTCTTTCTTGTTTTTTCCTTCTCCTTTATTCATGCAACCTAAATAGGTGTACATTAGAGGTTTTATAGATCAAGAGCTACATGAATTGGTGACACTAAATATGGTTTTCATGGTAGAGAGATTGTGAGTATCTCTTTTTAATTTGGGACTGTCTATTGAACAGTCGACTGAAAATCATATAAACTTTCAGTCGACTGTGTTTGTTTGTTGTTTTCAGTCGTTTTTTGTTATTTTCCCAATTACGTTAACTGCACTGGAAAAGGACTTGTAATTAATGGGCCAAACATTTAAAGAACACCCGAACGTATAAGTTTTACTAGCCATTAGCCATTGAAGTAGGTGAAAGCTGCTTCCAAATCCTGCCCCCCCCCCCCCCCCCAAAAAAAAAAAAAAAAAAGAAAAGAAAACAAAAACAAAACAAAAAACCAATGCTAAAATGCATGAGGTTATGATTTGTGTAGATTCAAATCGGCAAACTGTAACAGCCGATCCGTGCAGCAGTCGAAAACATAAGGCAGAATCATCGTGCCAACAAAATAGAAAAAGAAAGAATAATCCACTTTATAGTGTAAATTCATATTACAGTAGCATCCAGACATATCCATAAGAGTTTCTGAAAACAATATGACTGTTGGTGAAAACTCATTGGTGGTGTCGTGTTGAATTGCTCTTACACACTTTCTTAAATTTGAGCCGCAATTGCTGAAATTCTCCAAACGTTTAAACTGCTGTAATCACTATGAGACACCATCATGCCATGACATGTCTTGGCCAAGAGTCCAAGACATTAGGGGAGTACAGTAAGAATAAGAATGCAATAAATTGATCGTAGCACCAAAATTGGTACACTACAACAATGCCTCGCCAATTAGTTTGTTTGCAAGATCCTTTGAAATCCCCATTACACTATCACTAGAGCCAACCTACGTGATCATGGATCCCTTAGTCCACATTAGATTGAAATGGAATGGCAGCATTATAACTCTATAAGAGTAATCAAATTAAGATGAGGGGGAGGAACTGACCACTGCTTCAACAAATGGTAACGTCAATGGATGTTCAAGCAGCAACCCGCCTGCGACCCTAAATACTACCCCCTCATCAATCTAGTAACAGAAAAGAAGGAGAGAAAGTGAGTAGCTCAGTGGTAACAATATTACTAAATTTGCAAATATTTAACTTTGTGTTGGTAGTCTACCAATTATTTGGGTGCTGTCACTATGATAGTTTTTTTAACAGGCTAAATTAATAAAAGGTTTAAGAGTATAATAAATGAGATCATACCAGGTTCTCAATGACCTCATCTGGTATATCATGGAAATATACCTGCAGAATGACAACAAGAAGCTGTTTTTGGTTAATTATCATGCATAAGACATAAGTTGCTATTTAAATTTGAAGTATCTCATCTACTGAACTTTCCCCATAAACATAAACATTGCATAAACTGAGTTGTTGATTTCAAGTAACTGAAATTGAATAATCTCACCTTCTGCATGTTCCTTGTGAACAGGCAGAACAGCCACTAAAGAAATAGAACTAAGTTGTTCTTTTACAATATATAATATAAGTGAAAGATGGACTAAGATCCACTTTATGATAGCTATCTCTAGCTAGATGCACACATCAAAGTTTGCAACACCAAGTCCAAAGACTGCAATCAACATTGAGCACTGAGCATCCTTCTCCGAAATCAAAATATAATTCCAAAGATGCCAAATAAAAACAGCTATGTAGTAGCATCTACAATTTCTAAATGAAACTAAAACTGAAAATGAAAAACTGAAAAATGAATGAATACAAAGAATGATACTGAAACTAACACTGAAACTGATTTTAGTTAGCACTATGTAGTAGCATCTAACATTTCTAAATGAAACTAAAACTGAAACTGAAAATGAAAAACTGAAAAATGAATAAAACAATGATACTGAAACCAAACACTGATACTGAATTCAGTTAGCACTATGTAGTAGCATCTAACAGTTCTTGTTGAAACTAACACTGAAACTAAAAATAAAGATCTGAAAAATGAAACCAACACTGATACTAAATTTAGCTAGCACCATGTAGTAGCATCTAACAGTTCTTGATGAAACTAGTACTGAAACTGAAAATAAAAAATAAAAAATGAAACCAAACAATATTTTTCAATTTTACCTTTAGCACCATTCAACAATAAAGAAACATATTAACAGAAACCGATATAATACATAAAGCAAAAACAATAATACATAATACATAATACACGTATATTTTGTTTTGCTTTTGGAGTTCTTATTTTTCAATTTTACCTTTGGCATCGCTCAACAAAAACTGATATTAAACATAAGACACAAAAACACCAATATATAGTCCATAAATCTTGGGCTTTACTATACCTCAATTTTACACCATATTCAATGACTATAGCACAGAATGTCACTATAACAAAAACATAAGGCAACAACCCACTCATTGCCTTTGCCACTAATAGGTAGCAGGTAATATTTCAGCATTCACTACAACACTGATAGGGATTGCAGGGCGTTTAATTATCGTGGCATTTATCTTAAATGCCAACGAATAAAAAAATCACGGCATTTATTTTAATTTGGGGGCGCATACATACCAGGCAAAGATAAAGCGCCAGGTTAGGCTTTTACATGGCACAAAATAATCGCCGATGAATCATTCATGTAAAAGGGCAAATATAAATACCTAGCTAGACATTCCACGGCACTTACCTTATGCCGATTTAAATAAGAAAGGAAGGCACAAAGATTTCGCCGTGGTTGCTCAAGCATGGCATCCATAAATGCCGAAAGCAGCAAATGCCAGGTTTCAGGCGGGGAGTATTTTAGGCGGGGAGTAAAATGCACCGGCGGCCCTCGAACTTGGCAGGGGGTGTCATCCCGGTTCCCGAACTTAGAAAACCAGCTATTCGGGTTCCTAAACTTGCACGGGTGTCATCCAGTCCCTGAACTTGCACGGGGTGTCATTCGGTCCCGAACTTCGAAACCAAATATTCGGGTCCTCGAACTTGGCACGGGTGTCATCCAGTCTCTGAACTTGGCGGGGTGTCATCCGGTCCCCAAACTCAAAAAGTTTTATAAGATTTATAAGATTATCCTAATTTTCATGATCTTCCCATAGTTTTATAAGATTTTTTTCTTTTTTTATGATATTTCTAAATATTGTATACTCCCTCCGTTTCAAAATATAAGGCGTGCATGTTTTTCAAAATGTCAACATTTATAAATTTTGACTAGCAATTAAGCTAAAAGCATATATGTTTAGTCTTATGCATGTGATATAGTTGGATTCGTATTTAAAAATACTTTCATATTATGCTAATTTTGTATTTGTTGATGATATATTGTGAAATAAATTAATGGTCAAAGTTCTATATTGATGACCGTGCCAAAAAATTATACGCCTTATATTTTGAAACAGAGGGAGTACTTGTTTTTGAATGTTTTAATGACTTTCTAAAATTTATATGTTTTTTTCTTATTTTTTTGGATTTTTAATGATTTTTTTCTAAATTTTTTGAGTTTGGGGAGCTGGATGACACACATACCAAGTTTAGGGACCTGGATGACACCCGTGCAAGTTCGAGGGACCGAATGGCTGGTTTCGAGTTCGGGACCGGAATGACACCCCGCGCTTGAGATTCGAGGATCCGAAAAATCTGGTTTCTAAGTTCGGGGACCGGGATGACACCCCCTGCCAAGTTCGAGGGCCGCCGGTGCATTTTACTCTTAGGCGGGAGGAACCAAGCAGGCGGCAAGGCATACTGAAAAACTACAGCCAAATATCTCCTCCCCCTCGCGCTGCCTCCTCTCTCCCACCTCGCGTCCTCCCCATTCTCCACCGCCGCCTCCTCCCTCCCCGTCCCACACCTCCACCCATCCGCGGCGCCGCCTTCCTCCGCCTCTTCCCCCACCAGCGCTGCCGCCTCCCTCTACCTCACCGGATCCGGTGAATATGGAGCCGCGCCTCACCGCCTCCGCGGCGGCTTGCCGCTGCCCGAGGTCGCCGACCTACTCGGGCGCCGGCGCCTCCCCTACTCGCACCCACGGCCTCCTCCCCTCCCCGGCGGCCGCCGCCTCCTCGTCCTCCTTCTCCGCGCGCCGCCGCGGACGCCACCCGCCCTCCTCCGTCCGCTGCTACGCCTCTCCCCCCGCCGGCGCCGCCGCCTCCGCCTCCCTCGACCCGGACTTCGACAAGAAGGCCTTCCGCCACAACCTCGCCCGCAGCGGCAACTACAATATGGGCACCTTTTTTAAAATTTTTTGCAAGTTTTCATTTATGTTTCTTCTGATTGGAAACTGAGTTCTCATTTATGTTTAGCTACTGCTTTGCCTTTGTTCTTGCATGCAGATTTTCGCATAATAGTTTACATCGATTTTTTTTGGTAATAAGTGCCATCAAACCAAGCAGACACTTAGTTCACAACTACATGCTCACCTTCAAGCTAGATTACATGGTTACTTTTGGTTCATGATTTCGGAAATTCACATTTCCATCCCTTTTCTAATATATTATAGCAGTATGTAGTTCAGCTTATTTGCCCTTTTCGGTGTAAAATGCAGGCATTTGGCTGTTGTTGCTGAAATGAGAAAAAGAGAGAGTTCAGTTTCATGTTGTTTTACCTTCAGCCTCGTGGTCTTCTATACTTTGATTTTTTTTTCCTGCGAATTATAGTTTTGATTCCAAGAACCTGAACTATTTTTGTTCTGAAAATTTTGGTTTTTACATAGGAACTGAATTTTGCTCCTTCTATCTATCCTATTTTGTCCATGTTATAGCGCACTAAATTTGCAAGGTCTACGTCGATGCCTCCCTAAAATAGTGTATATTGTTGTCTCTTCTTTCGTAATCCTTTTTTTTGTCTTCCTTCTCCAGAGTCCAACCAGAAGACCTTGCATCCTTGAAAGAAAAGCTTGACCAAGAGGTATGCAAGTACTTGGCCCCATGTTATGTCTATCTCACATAGGCACATAACTGAAATTGTGAACTCAAAGTGCATGCAATGTTTGATGTTGAATGTCTGTTATGTTAAATAATTAAAATGAGCAAATAAATGCGGGAAGTTATTTTATTATTCTTTGGGTAGAAAACTATTTTTTTTGTGAACTTCTACCCTGTTACAATGTCACATCTTTATAGGATCTGTGGAAAGATCTTTGTGACTTCATTTCAATGCTAGATTTAGTTCTGGCTGATACCTTTACAGCGTTACTGTCTTTGAATAAATTTTGCTAAAATACCACCAGAACTAGCTACGAGTCTGTTATCGGTTGTGCGGTATATTCATTTTCAGCCAGCTGCTATGTAATCTCATGTTTTTTTGAACGTCACCATCATTTAGGCAATTGAGAATCTTGGCATGGCTATGGTATACACTCTTGTCACATCAGCTAAAGAGTGGTTAAGCGAGAAATATGGTCAAAATGTTGGAGATGAGGAACCTGAAGAAACTGAAGATGCTGAAGAGGAGGTATACTTCAGTTGTTCCCTTATCTGCTCTGTATCTTCTTTGCTTCTTTACTCTGAATTTTGTAGGAACTGGGTTCAGTTATCGTTGGAAGAGTAGCAAGTATAATGGTTGCTTCTTTATAACAATCCTGAATCAGTGAAAAGAGTGTGAAATGAAGCTGACTATGGCTTCATATAGCCATATAGGATGCATTCAAATAGTGGATTAGAAGAAAAACACTTCCTTCTTCAAACTAAGAGTACACACGATAAAAAATTATGGATACTGGCAGCATAGGGTGCTTGTTTTGAAGTGGTTCTTGTGCTAGCCCTACTGAGCTACTTACAAAAGCAGATTTAAGTGTTAATATTTTACCTTATCGAAGGATGAAAACTAGACTTTTTCCATGTCCCTCTTGAGCTTATATAATTCTATTGTAGTATACCTATTCTATTGTTGTTTACTTTCAATTCATATAATTTTGCATGCTTCAAAATCTATTGATGAATTTCTAAAATCACTAGGGTAAGACTACAATTAATGGCTCACAATTGCAATCATCGTCCTCTGATAATGGAATGCTTGTGGATGGCATGAATCAAAGGACTAGGAAGCTTGGAGAAAAACAAGATGGGGTATAAATTGATTTAATTTTATAACTGAAATTAGATGTGGAGACTGACTTTTAAAATATTGGTGTTCATTTTGTAGGATGGTAAGGAAGTTGCTTTGCGATCTCTAATTGGCTCTCAGATTGTTGCATATGGTAGATTGAGATGCACAAACAAAAAGGCTAAAGGCTTAGATGGATTGCCCTTAGGAGAATATTATGAAGTCTTAATTGATGTTGTTCTCGATAAAAATGTTTTACTGCCTCGAGTGCAAGGGCAGGCTACCAAGTTGGGTGCTGCTATTGGACGCTGCATTGCTTGGCCACTTCAAAATGTATGAACTTCACCTTATTGTTTAGCAAATTATATTAGTTGCGCATAACTTCTGCTTATGAATCTCATTGTATTGATAGGTTGTTCAAAAGGATGGATCACCATTGAATATGACCAGACGTGCAATAGGTAATCATTCCAGGATATGAATAACATGCAAAATAATTGTATTTGTGCAAGAAAAAATATTTACTCATCTTCCTGCTTTTTCTGTACTGTTGTAGATTTCCGCAAGTGATCGGATGCTGGATTAGACTTCGCTAAAGGAAGGTGGTGCGGTGCTGTGAATTTTTTGGGACAGACAATATGCAACTCAAAGAAATTGATTTTATTTTGTATGGTTATGCCAAGTAGATGCCAGTTATATGATTAGTATGAGTTATTTTGTCTTTTGAAACCTGGACATTATTCACCGTGAAGGAAAGATACTATTGACCTTTGTGCAATATAAGTGATGGTTGGTAAATGAGTAGCAAATTTGATGCTTCTCTAACAAGTGTGTGGAATGATTAATGGATGTGATATCTTTCTCTGTTATATATTATATATTGCGTGTTCTCTTGAGATTTCTGAGATGTCATCATTCCGAGTGTTGAATTAATTCATGAATAAAGAATGGCAGTATGCTTGGATGTGATGCATGTAAATTCATGATGAATTTGTGTAATGATTATTATTTTGGGCTGCTGCTTTATGGAATATTTTGTCTCATTTTCAATGAAATCTGCAAGGCAATGAAGATATTGGGTAGATTGAAACTGTGGGCCAGCTTTGCCAGGGCATGAAACATGTGCCAGCCCTGTCAATCGTGGCATAAAACATGTGCCTGCCCTGTCAACCATGGCATAAAACATGTGCCAGGCAAAGAGAACAGGGCATTTACTAAATGCCATCCTAAACTATCAGCGGCATCTGCTAAATGCCTTACGTAAGAATCCTCGGCGTTTACTGCTTGCCAGCTTTGTGTATCCACGGCACTTGTTAAACCGCCATACTAGAGAATACCCGACGTTTAAATTTTGCCAGCATTGACTATCCAAGGCACTTATGGAACTGCCGTACTAGCAAATCCCCGGCGTTTGTTAAATGCCGGGGAAAGTCTAGCATATGACATCTGCCATAGTTACTATACGCCGGGAAATAGTTTTCCCCGACGGCGTTTTTCTTGACGGCCAATAAGCGCCGAGAAAAACCTTTTGGGGGCGTTTAAGGTGTTAAGCTGGCATATATAAACGCCTTAACATGCTTACCATGGTGTAGTGATTTCAGCATTTGACGGATTGACCCCAAGCTATTTCAGACAATGCTGTTGGCTGTGACCAGGAAAAAAAATGTATCTATAACATATGAATAGCAGAACTGAATAAAGGGAGATTAACTAAATAAAAACAAGGGAGCCCCCACAACGAAGATGCCAAACCTTCCTTGAGCCATATCTGCAATGGCTTGGTCCTGACAAAATGATAACCCATATAAGTACAACAAAAAAGTCTAAGTACAAAATACTGATGCAAAAAATAACTAAACCAAAATTTAGTTAGTTCCATTGCATTACAGCTAAAGGAAATCACAAAAACAAATGGATATGATGTATTCTTCTGGTACAAAAAACAAAACAAAAAACTCAAATAGCTTTTGATTGTAATTCTACTAACAACCTATATGCTTATGAAAATAATGCTGCACAGCTACTTTATTTCTCGAAGAACTTACACAGTACTGATTAATATAAGCAAAACTGTGACTTATCCCCTAAATCCGTAGTAAGAATCACAAACAAAATACTCCACAAACCTAGATCTGCAAAAATCTATTTTGAACTGCGTATGAATCGTACAAAACTAAACTCTGCATTGCACAAAAATCTATCAGAAGTTTTTTTAAAAAGGAATCTAACCAACTACCCCTCAAAAACAACAAAATAAACCAGATCCACGCATGATAGTCCCTACGAGAATGCAACATCTCACATTCCCGCAGCACTTCCCCTCCCCCCGCCAGCCAAATCCCCTCAACGTGCTACAAAAATGAGCAGATAAATAGGAAGATTGCTCAAAATAACCACTCCGCTGACACCAATAGCTGATGAGCATTGCCACCAACGAGTAAACATATCGGATCTACAAAAAAAACCAGTGCACCACTATACCCCAGATCTCGCATCACAGAACATATGAATAGACGAAAAACCTTGTTCAAACAACTCACTTCGCTGCGCCGATTAGACAGAGAAGATCACCGTCGCTGAGCTCAACAAAACGGCGACGAGCTCCTCCGCCATGGGAAGATCCTCGAGCGAAAAATAGCTCGCCTGATTCGACCCTCGTCCCTCCGCCTCTGGTTTCGCCTTCCTTTGAATACAACAACGGGCGCGCGCATCGAGGATACAAAAATTTGTTTTAGAGACATTGCAGGTTTCACACGCTGACCCGAAAACCGCCGTGTACTCACTCCCCACCCGTTCGAGCGCGAATCGCGATGACAGTAATCCGACGGCACAACCATCGATTGAAAAAAAAACGTAAATTTAAGTCGACTGTTAAATAGACTTTCCCTTTTAATTTACATGAGTTTCTTCTTGGGGTTATGGAATTATGACATCCACATAAATGTTTTAGAATAGAAACCAGTCAAACAACAACCCATCGGCAAATGACTATCAGGTGCTAGTAGAAGGCCTCACGTGCGTTGTTGATCTGGTGACCACGACGGGTACTGCCTTGAGCGGGTGAGCCAGGACGTTGACCGTGGTAAATCTCTCGCTCACGTCCAGCTCCTCGGCCGACTCGCCGTCCGGCAGTCGCCACTCGAACGCGCGCAGCAGCGACGCCAGGAGGAACGGCACGACGCGCTCCGCCATCGGCAAGCCGGGGCACAGCCTCCGGCCGGACCCGAACGGGATGAACTCGAACTCCTTTCCCCGGAAGTCCATCTCCGCCGCCGCCCCGCCCAAGAACCGCTCCGGCATGAACTCCTCCGGCCTCTCCCATGCCGCCGGGTCGCGCATCATCGCCCACGCGTTGAAGATCACCGTCGAGCCCTTCGGCACGGTGAAGCCGCCGATCTCCACGCCGTCGTCCACGGCCTGGTGTGGTAGGAGCATGGGTGCCACCGGGTGCAGCCGCATCGCCTCCTTAACCACGGCCTGGAGGTACGGCAGGCTCGCCACGTCGGGCTCCTCGATGGATTCCTTGCCGCCGAGAGCGCCCTCCATCTCCGCGCGCACCTTGGCCATGGCGCTCGGGTTGCGGAGAAGCTCAGCCATCGCCCACTCCACCGTGACCGCCACCGTGTCGCTCCCGGCCGTGAAGACGTCGAACAGAATGGCCGTCACGTTGCGGCGAGCGATCTTGCCCGAGGACTCGAGTTCGAGGAGCGAGTCCAGGAAGTCTCCGTGCTTGTCCGTGGATGCCTCGGCGTCTGCCAAACGGCGGCCGATTATGCCATCCAAGATACCCAAGACTTCCTCCATACGGCTCGCCGTCCGGCGACGCAGCCCCTGCAAGTCGAACCGCCGGAGGAGAGGGAAAAAGTCTGAGACGTTCGGCTTCGCGACCGCCTCGACGAGCTCCTCCACCAGCTCTCGTAACCCCTGCGCCGACGCGGCGCCCACCTCGACCACGTCGGCGGAGAACAGCACGCTCGACACGAGGTTGAGCACGCCGCCGTACACGGCCGTGCCGACCTCCACTTCTCTCCCGGCGCGGCCGTCGAAGAAGCTCACCAGGTCCCGCACCTTGCGCTCGCGGACGCCGCGCGCAGCCGCGAGGCAGCGTGGGGAGAAAACGTTGGCGGCCACGATGCCGCGCAGCGTCTTCCAGAGAGGCTCGGAGCTCGGCAGCCACACCATGGACCGCCGGGAGAAGCCAAGCGCGCGGCTGCAGTCCGGCACCGCGCGCGCGGCGAGGCGGCGGTCGTGCCTCGTGAAGGCCTCCCTCGCCGCGTCGGGCGTGGAGACGACGACGGCGGTGGTGAGGCCCAGCTTGAGCGTCATGACGGGGCCGTGGACGCGTGCCAAGCTCACGAGCGTGTGGTGGAGGTCACCGCGGAGGCTGAGCAGGTTGCCGACGATCGGGAGCGGCGCTGGGCCTGGAGGACGGCGTCGAGTGCCGGAGCGGCGCCTTAGGCCCACGTAGTAGAGGAGTGAGACGGCTAGCGTCGCCCAAAGCAAGCAGAGCTCCATATCCATTCCTTGTGTGGGTGTGGCTTGTTCAGGCCGAACTTCACCCATATATGTAGAGCTGGAGACGATGCCTCATCGGCATTTGCAAGTGCAGATCCAGAAATCCAAAATTGAAGTGTCCCACAAGACATGCATGCCACAACAGTGGTCTACACACTTGTTACTCCTCTCTTAACTATAGTTGCATGATCGCGGTGTTACTCTACTGTTGCACTATTGTGTACAAATAGACAACAAACGAGAATAGCATTAAACATGTCCTAAGAAGCAAAATAAAAAAAGGTGGTTCCACGACTAAAGTTTTCGAGAGTTTTTGAAGTGCAACAACAATTTTTTAAAAAAATAATATAAAAAGAAAAATAGACCAAATATAGAAAGAAGTAGAATGAAATAACGTATTGAGTGAGATTTGAACTCATGGCATTATGTTACATGCGAAAAATCTTATCCAACCAAGCTACTATAACTAAATGTACTTAGTAACCACTCAACATTATAAAATTTTACTCTGGTGAAAAAACACTATAAAATATTATGCGGGTGCCTAATACCTGGTATAAGCTTACCAAAAAAAATCTTGGTGTACCTGACATACTAGGCACCCGTACATCCACCGCTAGGTATTAGTTTGGAGTCTCCATATTTTGCAATTGTGCACAAGCCTTGCATATTTATGCAAGGAAAAGGTTTAAAATACAAATTTTGTTCCTTTTCCTCTCTACTCTCTCATGTAGAAGCAGCAAGAACAGGCGTGGCCCACAGCCGGGACTCGAGAGGCACTCTATTGTGGAGACGCAACGATAGGTAGGGGTGTAAATGGTACACATATAATTTTCACCTGGCCAATCAAATTAATCTAGGCAGCGATTTAAATAATTTTATAGATATCTCGACTTACTTGACTATGTACCCATATCCGATAGGAATTTTTTGTATTCATATCCATTCGAGGAAAACATTTAGATAGTACCCATTCTTCCGTAGGATCGATGATGTCCGAATGATACTTTTCGATGGATAAGTGTTGTGAAGTCATGAGGAGACTAGACTTAGAAATTTACAATTTAGGAATTGAGTAAGCATTGTTGTGTGTGCTTATTTTGGCCCCTACTTGTGAGAGATATTCATCGAATAACAAAAATGGATAGTATTGAACCGTACCCACAAAATTTTGTATGTGGGGTATCAAAACTCACCATACCCGTACCTATGAGTATGAAATCCCACCATACCCATACCCGACAGATGTTTGCTCATGTCTATTCACCCATACCCACACCCATTGTCATCCCTACAGGAACACCTTATTTGACCTTAATGACGAGAAAAGTAACCCCGAAGTCTAGTGAGGGATGAACACGCAAGGAATCCAAAACTTGGTGTCGGGACCAAGTCACTTCCACCTACTAATGTCAAGACAGTGGTGTCTTTTTGTAGTGTTCTCGAGTCAAAAGTCCCTTCCACTTTCCACATCACAATAAAGTTAGGGTAAGGATGGCTTTTTCTAGCTTTGTGCTAGATACACCTTGTCCTCTCTAGGAATGACTCAACGATGCTTGTCCTGACATCCGCGTGGGCTCATGGTTCTGTGTCCCCCCTTGGACATACTTGGTCGCCAAGTTGATGACCATGTTTTGGTTAAGGCATTGCTTCGCGTTGGCACTCCCGATAAACGTCCCACGCGGCTCAAGGATTCCTTCGCTTTAGCCCTCCTAGTGAAGTAGGCCGCTCTATTTCAACCCACTTGGTGAAGGTCCCATGTGGCTCCTATGTTACTTTGCTTCTTTCCTCTTGATTAAGTTGCTTGCTTCATTCCAATCATCATGTTGCAGTTACATCTGAAAAAACAAAAACCATAATTAAAAACTTATACAAACTCCCTTCTCGGAAAAAGAATACATCAGACATTCATAGCATTAGTCAAATACCTCTTTCCACGGTAAAACCACTCCAATTAAACTACTGCTGAAAATATATACATGTAGTTTTAGATATGGCATGCTCCCCAAAAATATAACCTTTTCCACTTAATATAATAATTTATTTATGTAATAAAATTATAACACCATGGAGGTGCTTTCGAGCTAAATATAAATACGATGTCCATACATTCAATTAAACATTTACAGGGAGTTGAAGTTTTGAAAGTTTGCCCCCATGTATCTCAGATCGACAGGTAGTTAAATGACGCATACGTCGCATACGTCACATTGTGCTACACGCCTGCCGTTTTCTGACTTCTGACGACCAAAATTGTGGACGGCAGGATACGATCGAGTCAATTCACTCATTCCGTGGTTGGAAGTTGTTTCCACAACATTTTACGGCTGAGATAGCATTCAGGAATCCAACAAAATTGTGTCCATGGAAGAACCAGTGCGTAGTACGAGATCAGGTGCATCGGCGCATATATAGCGAGACGTTCTGTTCAGTGTTCAGAGTTCAGACCGTCAACAGATACAACGGGCCAGACTAGAGACACTCGTCGTAGTCTGGTACGTCCACAGTCGCTGCCAGTCAAGAGTTTCAGCTGTCTCGATTTCTCTAACGCTCGACATTTCGGCATGAGCCAGACGGTTGGATAGAGATTTTGGGCCACTATCTCAACCGTTCCTAGATGTATATCTCTTCGCACTCTATACTATGTATATTTTTATAAGAGAAAATTGCACTGTTGTTCCTGAACTTGCAGCGATTCTCATGTAGTCCCCTGAACTTGAGTTTTACTTCTCGTTTCCCTAAACTTGTCTTTATATGCATGGTTGCCTCAAAACCGTTAGGACAACCGTTAAATGCTGACGCGACAATTACGTGGCCGTTAACCGCCGACGTGGATGCCACATGGCAGCTGAATACTGACATAGCAACCCACATAGCTAGCTATTGGTGAAATATTAGTAAAAATTAAAAAATGGAAAAATTCGAAACAAATTAACAAAAAAAGAGGAAAATTTTGAAAAAAAACAAAAAAAATCAGGGAGAATCATAAAAAGTTAGAAAAACTTTGAAAAATCAAAACAAAACATAAGAATTCAAAAGAATAGTACACATTCATAAAATCTGTAAAAAATGAAACTTAAAACAGTACAAATTAAGGAAAAAAGGAAAAATAAAAAAAGTCATATAAAAATAGAAAAAATAGAAAATGTGACAATTCGAATTTTGAATTTATTTTTCGAAATATCAGCGCAAATCGACACCTTCATCAAGAGTTGTGGAGCTCATCATGACATTTGAATCTATCTGCTAGTCAAATTTCTTTCTTCTTCGTAAATTTTTTCTCTATTTTTAATATGTTTTTTAGTTTTTCCTAATTTTATGATTTTTTATTTTCTTTGGTTTTATGATTTTGTTTTGGATTTTTATGATTTGTTTTGGTTTGTTTTTTATTTTTTATGATTTGCTTTGTATTTGTTTCGAATTTTTCCTACTTTTTATGAATTGTTATAAATTTTTTCATGAATAAGTAACCATGTGGGTTGCCATGTCATTCTTCAACTGCCATGTGACATCAATATCAGCGGTTAACGGTTATGTAAGCACCACGTCGGCACTTAACGGTTGGCCTCACGGTTTTGGGGCGACCGTGCAAACAAAGACAAGTTTAGTGGGGTGAGAAAGTAAAACTAAAGTTCAGGTGGTGAAGTGACAATTGTTGGAAATTCAGGGGGCAATGATATGATTTTCTATTTTTCATAAATAGTTATCTACTGACACCGGTCAAAACATTCCATACAAATACAAAAAGAAATCATAACTCCCTCAAAAAACTTTCTCAGTGACAAATACAGGCACTTCCTCAGTTACAAAATATAAGGTGTGCATATGCATGTATTTGAAAAAGTCAACGTTTGTAATTTTTAACTAATAATTGTGCTAAAAATATACTCCCTCCGTTTGAATAATCTTATTTAGAAATATAAGGCGTGAATATGAATTTATTGTTATTTTTCCTTGTCTACCCTTATTTATTGCATAATTCTCTCTCCTGCATTTATGAATAACCCTTTCACATTATGTTCTCTCTCATGTTTTCATTATTTTTATAGCATAAGTATCATAGTCATTTTCTCTTAACTTTCTTTTGATTTCACAACTTTCTTAATATATGTGCCAATTCAAAATATGTCTTGTGACAAAAGGAGAGAGTATATGGTTGGTGTTATGGATGTGATATAGTTGGATTCGTACTTAACAATACTTCATATTAAGTTAATTTTGTATGTGTTGATGATATCCTATGAAAGAAATTAATTGTCAAGTTTTATATTGGAGATCATGTCAGAAAAAAATATATCTTATATTTTGAAACAAAGTGAATTCTTAGCTTCTCAAATTATGAACTTCGTAATTTAGGGAATGAAATGTTAAAATAAAACTAATTTAAAAGAATTCAAAAATATAGAACGGATCAGAGAGAGAAAAAAAAAACAGAAGAAATGTTGAGGTGCAACCGAACATACCCAAAGCATTTTTTGATTGCCTCCGTGTCATGTCCAACCTCATTTTAGCCCATTCCACCAGCATACCTTTGGTACCTACGCCCTGTGGAGGATTCAATCAATAACCACATGTTTGGAAAATTGGACATGTTTGGAATTCTATCTTCGGTATCTCAAGCTACGCTCATCTACATTTTCTGGTCGCTAAAAGCCAAAATCACGTAAGCTATGGTTCCTGGAAGCTGGAATATCGAAATCATATGGAAGTGGCTGATTAGGGCTTGTTTGGCAGCCCAGGGGAAAACGCAGGGATAGGAATCCCGGGAGGGGATTTTATGGGACTTTACCAAACCCAGGAAACTCCCCCACCCCCTCCCCTCTCCATCGCCCTCCTGGGAAATGATCCCCACGACCCAACGCGGCCACGCAATCGTACCAAGCTTCCAAGCTAAAAAACGCAGGGTACAGAAGCACGCACATGCAAACCCCATGATCCAACGTACACAAGAAAACAAGTGCACTGTTTGAAAAAAAAAAGTGAATGAACTTCAGCAGAAAATTAAAAGAAAATCAGAATTAAGAACAAAAAACATACATTCAGGAAAAAAAATTAGAATATTCAGAAAAAAAATAAAGGACATAAAAAATTCAAGGGAAAACAAAAAGAGAGAAATCATAGAGATAAAAAAATTAAAAACTAAGACTAATTTTCATAGAATTTAGAAATTTAGGGAAAACATAAATTTTAGAATGAAACTAGAAAAAAAAAGTTAGAAACAAAATTCAAAAATGCATAAGAAAGATATATACAGTAGCAATGCACATGTAATGCATGTTATGTGAAGTTTCAGATATTATTAAACACCTACACATCTCATAAATTCAACATAACTGGAAAGCTATAGTTAGCAATACATCTATTGCAAAAGCAACAATGTCATGTAAAATAAATACAAACTTCACCAGAAAATAAAATATACACAATCAAACTTCATAACTAAATTTACATGCATCACCGTGCAAAACATCATTAGCATGGAAACATGTAAACACATAAAGCCGCTTGACCGTGGTAATCAAATGCTTTATATCTAAGATACATGATTCACCTAGTAGCCTGGGAGTCCCCCAAAGTCATATCATCCAAACAGACAAATGTAGTTATTGTCGTGGTTTCAATTTCTTTCTGCATTAAACAAAACAAACTAAAGAAAAAAGATAGTATTGGGGGTGAAAATTGAGAACTTAAGAAGCATGCTGCCATTTAAACATTGAAAAATTGTGAGATGACAACTACCATTTTATTCTATGCCACAAGCAATAGTTAATTAGAGAACAAACTTCTTGATCTGATCTCTTGATGGGTGAGGTTATTATCGTACAACACCATTTTTCGAGTCATGACTATATGTTCGTGTCAAGACTCAAGGGATTAATGTTTGTCTAAATTGACGTGTTCGCCAACCAGATCATGCTACATCCTAAGTTGCTGAACTGTCATGCTGAAAAACAGGTCATGTTCATATTGAATGGCATGCGCCATATATTCCACACTAAAAAAAATTTAAAAAATTGTGTGCACATAAGGCATATGGATAAAAGGAACATATTGCTGGTAAGTGGAGGCGCACACAACTATACCCAGCATGCATTTACAAGAATTGTGCAACCCAAGGAAGCAACATATATTACTTGCAATCTAGCTAACAATTATCATTAAATGTATGGACAAGAATAAATGACAGAAATATAAGTGATATATATTTACCATGATTACGACACTGTTAAAGTGAGCTGTTATCATCGTTAGCAAGAACATTTGTACTGTATAGGAGAATTTCAAAATTATCCTAAACTGGCCATCATAGCATTAGTTTTCATATGAAGTACGGCTGCAGATAAATCTTCAGCAAATTCAAATAAGAAATGAGATGCAGTCCTTACATTATTAAGTTCAAATAAGAAAAGCTTCAGACAAAAATTTCCTTGGGTTACTTGTCTTATTAAAGGAAAATCATGATGTGATCATAGAACTATGCAGCATAGATATCTCTGGATAACTAACACTGTATAATTATGCATCAAACTAACACTCCATAATTATGTATCAGCTGGGGCTGGATTGGTGGAAAATGGAATCAGACCTAGCCATGCGCCACTGGCGCCACCGTCGACCATATGTAAGGCCGAACCTGACATTTTTCCTCTTACAATTGTCCAACAAAGGGAACAATAAAATGTATTGAAAATGTGATTGATTTTGGTCCTGCTGTTTCTGATCCTGGAGCTGAGCAGATCGACTATCCCCTTGTTCATGACTTCTTTTGGCGGTTGGGGATGTTAGATGGAGCAAGCTTCCTTGGTGAGATTTCTTCTGCACCGCAAGTTGTTCAACGTCGGCGTGGTCCTCCTCCCTCGCCGAATGGTTCCACATCTGCTAACTCTCCCCCTGCGGATGGTGGACATGCTACTGGGGGTCGTCCCAGATCAAGTGCCTTTAATCGGCTTGGACAGGGGAGCTATGAGCAGGACTTCCAAGGGCGGAATCATGGTTTGGTTACTGTTGCTACAAGTCACCATGACAGAGTTGTTCTCCACGACGTGCCTTCCCCTAAGAATTCGCTTCCAGCCATTTCGGCTGTTAGCTTGAGTGCTGCAAAAACTGATGAAGGTTCCATACCTGTTTCTGCAAATTTGGGGGAAACTATTGTGCTTGGCAACCCCCTTTTGGATGAGATGGTTTGCTCTTTTGCACGTTCCACTGTTCTATGTGCAGAAGGAAAAGAAGATCCAATGCGGTTCGAAGCTGATATTCAATTCTGTGTTGTAGAGGGACCATTGGTAGGTTCTCCGGCTGCTGTGCTACCTATGTTTGACTGTGCAACACCACTTGCATTGCCTTCTTCCGTTGCCATTGAGAGCACACCTGAGGTTCCTTCCCAGGTACAGGATCGTTCCTTCTTCCTCTCTGAAGTGCTCACCAAGCCGGTCGCTGCGGCTTTACTTCGAGATCCTGCTCCTACCAACGTGCAAGTGAAACAAAATCGTAGGAGCGTCAGGTTGGCCGCTCATCCCCTAGCCAGCCTTGCGGTTGCTGATAGGGCGAAGCTGAATATTTCTAAGCAATTAGGAATTGTTCCAGTGGGTGACAAAGCGCTAGGAGAGGCCAAGCTCTAAAAGTATTTGCAAGCCTTCAACCTTCCTATGTCTACGGAGATGATAACGGCACTGTCTGACCTTGTTCGTCTTAACAAGATCCCGGACCTTTTCCAGGCAACGGGAGCTACCGCACGGGACATGCCGGCTTAATGGTGCCCTTACCAAAGCATTGTTGTTCATCGTGCGTCACTCTTATGTATTCCTACTCTGTTCAGTGGTGTTCTGTTCCTTGTCGGTGGAGTGTCCTAGGTGTTTTCGACACTCATCCTTTGTGTGCAAGGCTTTTGTGCTTGTCCTCTCTTTTTTACTTTCGGCCTTTACAGGCCCTTGTGTAAGTCAGCCTCTGCGTGGGCGAGTGCGACCGTTTATGTACCCTAGTCCTTCGGTTTCTATCTCAGTTGTTGGACACATTGTGGCTGTCAGACTTATTCTGTCTACCAAGTGTGATTTGGTGCTGCTTTTGTTTCCATATGCAGGACAAAAACTGCAAAATCATATGCTGGAATGTTAGGGGACTTCATGCGTCGGCCAAGAGGGTTGTAATCAGGAGTTCAATCACAAGACAGAGAGTTACTATTGTCTGTATTCAGGAGTCCAAGCTTGAACAAATTACTGATGATTGCATTCGGGATTTATTAGGGGATGATTTTGTTGACAACTACTGCTATCTACCTTCTCAAGGTTCAAGAGGAGGGGTTATTCTAGCTGTGTCTTCAAGTTTCTACAAGTTATCTGATGTCCTGTTGGGTTCTCATTCCGTAACAGCCATAATAACTTCTATCACTACTTCTGTAAGTTGGTCCTGCACTACTGTCTACGGTCCTCAACTCCCTTCAGATAAGTTGATTTTTTTGCAAGAAATTGCAAACTTGGTCCATGTGACTCAAGACGCTTGGATCCTACTTGGGGATTTCAACATGATTTATTTGGATTCAGACAAAAACAAACCGGTTCGAGATCGAAGGTTGATGAATGCTTTCAAAGCTTGTATTGACTCTTTGGCTCTTAAAGAGGTTGCTCTACAAGGGAAGAAATTCACCTGGTCCAATGAAAGGGAAGATGCCACACTAACAAAGATTGATAGGTTTTTCATCTCTGCATCCTGGGACAGCCTCTATCCTAATTGCATTCTCAATGCTTTATCCTCTTTGGTTTCTGATCACTGCCCTTTGCTTCTAATTGGTCATAACAGTATCAACATGTACAAAGTTTTTCGATTTGAGTGTTTTTGGCCAAAACTAGCTGGGTTTCAGGAGGTCGTTCAAACAGCTTGGATGAAACCAGTGCGCACCGCTGATGCCCTACGTCGAGTTCATATCAAGCTATGTCGGACGGCCAGGGCACTAAAGTCATGGAGTAAGGATATCATAGGAGGTAACAAGCTGACTCTAGCAATAACGGAAGAGCTAATTCACAGGCTTGGTGTTGCTGAAGAAAGCAGAGCTCTAACCTCGGCTGAGATTGAGTTTAGAAAACAATTGAAGTGTCGGGTGCTTGGCTTAGCCGCAGTTGAAAGAATCCGTTTGAAGCAAAAGTCCAGGATCAATTTTATCAGAGCGGGAGATGCTAATACTAAATTTTTCCACCTCAAGGTCAATGCAGGGAAGCGGAAGAACCTAGTTGGCACGCTATTTCAAGGGCATAGACAATTAATCACTGATAAGGATAAGCATGCTGAGTTTCTCTCATTTTATAAGGAACTGCTTGGTACCAAAATCCCGAGAAGTAGTATGATTAGATGGACTAATTTGGGAATCACTTATCATGACCTTGACGAATTAGATCGACCTTTTGGGATTGAAGAAATAAAATCAGCAATCAATTCCCTTCATAGAGACAAAGCTCCTGGACCGGACGGGTTTACCGGTGTGTTTTATCAAGTCTGTTGGAACACGATAAAAGATGACATTGTCAAGGCTATGGACCAACTTTATAGTTGTAATGGTCGCCAACTTTCTTTGCTTAACAATGCACACATTGTGTTACTCAAAAAGAAAGAAAGTGCATCCTCCACTAATGATTATAGGCCCATTAGCCTCACTCATAGTTTTGGCAAACTTTTCAGCAAGGTCTTAGCTAATCGTTTAGCTCCTTGTATGAATGATCTCATATCCTCCTCTCAAAGTGCCTTTATTAAAGGGTGTTGTCTTCAAGATAATTTCACTTTTGCTAAAGGGGGCAATTCAAGAACTGCATAAGAAGAAAAAAGCGAGCCTCTTCGTCAAGATTGACTTCGCAAAGGCGTTTGATTCAGTCAGTTGGGAGTTTCTTCTCGAGTTTATGCATGAGTTGGGGTTTGGACAGAAATGGAGAAATTGGGTGGCAATCATTCTTGCAGCTTCTTCGTCTCGTCTACTCCTAAATGGTACTCTCGGGTAGACCTTCGTGCATAGAAGAGGGTTACGGCAGGGAGATCCTTTGTCTCCTATGTTGTTCGTTCTGGCGCTCGAACCTTTACATTATATGTTCAACAAAGCAAGGAATTTGGGATTCTTTGGAAGTGTCACTTCGGAGGTGGATAAGTCTCAACTTTCCCTATATGCAGATGATGTTGCAACCTTTTTGAAGCCCACCTTACTGGATATCACTACTCTCAGCACTGTCCTTAATTGTTTCGGTCTTGCTTCTGGACTCCGAGTTAATGTACAAAAATCAGAGGTCTTTCCGATTGGTTGTCAACATGTCAATCTACAAGAAATTCTTGCTCCGCTTCCTATGCAAATCAAGCACTTTCCTTGTAAGTACTTAGGGCTACCTCTTCGTCCTACCAACCTTAAAAAATCGGATTACCAGCCTCTTCTGGACAAAATTGGGAAGCGAATTGCTGGGTGGAAAGGACCACTTCTCTCCAAAGCAGCTCGGCTAGTGCTCGTCAACTCAATCTTAACTTCCTTGGCGGTTTTCCATCTCTCTGTCTTTGATTTTAGCAAATGGGCAATTAGAAGAATTGATAAGCTTCGACGTGATTTCTTTTGGAAAGGAAGCATCACTGCGGGAAAGGGAGCTTGTTTGGTTAACTGGAAGCGTGTGTGTCGGCCAAAAATAATGGGTGGACTAGGTGTCAAAGAGCTCACCCGTTTTGGTCGGGCCTTGAGGCAACGGTGGCTTTGGTACTCTTGGGGTTCTTTTTCCAAGCCTTGGACTGCCCTCCATATTCCAGCTAATGCAATTGATCAAGACTTATTCAGAGCTAGCACTAGGATTACTATTGGTAATGGTGAGTTCACTACTTTCTGGACTGATTGTTGGCTGCACGGTGAACAGCCACGAAATCTAGCACCCCTTTGCTACCTTAAAGCTAAAAACAAACGCATAACTGTGAGCCAAGGCCTGCACAATGGTGCTTGGATTTCGGACCTAGATGAGATGTCCTCCGAGCATGAACTTACACAATTTGTAGGCTTATGGATACAAGTTCAGCAGGTCAATCTTTCTCCTCATGATGATTCCTTGGCATGGAGATGGACAAATAATGGAGTATATGATGCGAAGTCGGCATACCATGCACAATTTCTTGGTGCCACTCTGGACTATTTTTACCATGCCATTTGGGAGGCTAAGGCGGCGCCGAAATGCAAATTATTTGTCTGGACAGCGGTGCAAAACAAAATTCTCACAGCCAACAGGTTGCAAAGCAGGGGATGGCCAAATTTTTGCTTTTGCCCTCTTTGCGGTTTGAATGTGGAGACGGTTAACCATCTTCTTGCTCACTGCCCTTTTTCTCAGCTCATTTGGCGGGTTGTGCTGCATGAGTTGCATCCTTTAAACTTGAGGATGCCCAATAGTGCGGAAGAATTTGGAGCTTGGTGGATTTCCATGCGTGACAAGGTACCTAAGAGCCAGAGGAAGCAGTTCGATGGCCTAATCATCTTCGTCTCTTGGAATATTTGGATTGAGCACAATGCGCGGGTTTTTCGAGTCGATTGTCATGACGTTATGCACGTCATTCAGGTCATTAAGCAAGATTTGATGAACTGGATGCTGGCTTTCGGTCTGGTGGCTGAGCATCAATAGGTAGCTATGTGCAGGCGCAAGGAAATTTAATTGTTCTGGAAGTTGTGCTTGCCCAGTTCCCTTCACCGAATCACTGGAGGAGGACATGGCCTTCTCAGGTTGCTCTCATCTATCGTTGGGAATAAGCTTCCTCATCGGCACGTTGCTGCTTACTGATCTTCACGCTGCTACTTCTTTCAGCTTTCCCTGGGTTCTATTTCCTATGTAATTAGGTCCTGCTGTTTTCTGTTCTGTACCAGTTTCTCTCCCTGTGAACTTGGTTTGTTTTCAGTTTTGCTCCTACCTCAATAAAGCTAAGGCAGTGCTCCTTCCAGTTCTTCAAAAAAAACAATTAGCTATAAATTTAACACATTTTAAAAAATGCACAAGTGTAATTAGATGGTAACTTGACAGTAGATGACTAGATCAATGCCATTCCTTGCCGTGACAGACCTCAGATTGGCCGGACTCTTGAAAAAATCAAAGAAAAATCAACGCAATTTTAATTACCAACACAATATAACCAAATAGAAAAACAGTGGAACCATTTTTATTTCCAGCAGAACAGTGAGATGGCACTGATGTACTGAAAGAAGAGGCACGTTCACATGCTACACCTCAACATGCAAAAAAATATACCATCTCGAGTGAAGTTAAAAAGGTGTCATTTTCATTCCACAGTGGAACCAAAACTGAGATTGAAGCAGGATATCAGTAGTGCCTCTTGTTGCTGCACAGGAATCACTAGTTATTGGCGAGGCCAAGAACAACAAATACAATATTAGATTACTTCAGTAATAGGCTGTTTGGTTGCCTTCTCAATTGAACTAGATTGTATGATTGGAGCCAGGCTGAGATGATGCAAATAGTTGTTGTTTGGTTACGTGTATGAGATTGTACAGGCTGCGTAGAGATGTTGTTTGGTTGACTGCACTAAGGAGAGAATGCCATGGAGAAATTCAAAAAGGGATGAAACATGTTTAAAAAATAAATTCTAGAAAATTAAAATAACAAAAAAATTAATTACGAAAATAAAAAAAATCAAAAGAAAGTCTCATAAATAAATAAATTCAAAAATGAAAATTTTAAACTTTTAAAAATTATATGGCAAGTGTGGTCTCGTTTTGTTTAAAAAAATATCAATAACCCATTTTTGAAATCGGTTCGGTAATCGAAAATACTAATCAAAAGATATAGCAAATAAATGAATCAAATGTGTCGCGCATATGGTTGTTGTTTTGCATCCATGAGCTCGACTCTGAGGAAACGCCTAATTTGGTCAGTATCTCCGAACCCTGCCGGAGGAGAATGCATTTGGAGAGCCTGGTTCAAATAGATGAGAAGACAACCAAACACCCTAATTTTATATCTCTAGATGCAAAACTCCTTGGATGCAGGCAACTAAACAGCCTATAAACGATTGGTGAGACCAAGAACCACACATACCAGGGAGATGGGGAATGGAGGTGGCAGCGGGACAACCCTGCATACCGTGCTCAGTGCATGAGTCCAAAATGACTTAATGGAGCAACTTGTGTCTGTGTCAGTGATTTGGATTAATACTGTGTCAGTGATTTGGATTAATAATAAGATACACAAAGAAATTAACTACGTAGTGCATGTTTATATATCGGGCTAGATCGGACTGCTGAGTCATAACACCTTTTTGCGAAGTAAGAGCTCAAATCACGAGTTCACACCTGTTCATGAAGCAAACATCCGAGCCAAGAGCTTAACAAATTATTTTAACAAAGTGTTTAGTCGGTAAACCTCAAATCAAAGTGCTCTTGTAAGGATCAAGACACCGATAATCTTATGATGTAAAGTTTTTTTAGTCATACCAACATACTTTTATTTTGTCCTCCGCCGCTGGACAAATACATAGACATCAAGAGTCCTTGTTCAGAGTACACACACGGCACGTGATAGCAACCCGAAGGGGGAGTCGTCCGAGCAGAGAAGACGCGCGCAGCTACTTCACAGTTCACAATATATACATACGTACACAAATTCATCATGTTCATGTTCTTCACATGACATCAGCAGACTCCATTCTTCACGTTCTTCTTCACCAGGTTCCTCCAGTGCGTGGTGATCTCCCTCTCGATCTCCACTTCGCTCTTCTTGGTCACTACGCCGTGGCCGCCGCCACCCGACGGCGTGGCGGTGGCGCTGGTGATCTTCACGACGTGGGCCGCGTGCGCGTCCAGCTCGTGCAGGATCTTCTTGATGTCAGAAACCAGGCGCTCGGCGAGGCTCCGGCTGAAGTCCTCCCTGATGACGACGCGGAGGACGGCCACATGCTGGGCGTTCGCCGGCATGGTGTAGGCCGGCACGATCCAGCCGAACCTCCTCAGGTTCTCGGAGATGTCGAACACGGTGAATCCGGCGCTGTCCTTGAGCGAGAAGGCGACGAGCGGCACGCCGATCTCCTTGGAGAGGACATCGAATCGACCGGTCGCCTCTATGCCTGCCCTCAGAATCGCTGCATTCTCCTTGCAGTTTTCCATGATGTCCCTGTAACCCTGAAGAAAGGTAAGGGTTATTTATTAATCATGTTTACACCATGGGCATGAGGAAATAAGGCCTGACAGCATACAGTGCTGTGAAGAATAGGATGGGAAATTGGGGCAGGTACCTCGAAGCCTAGGCGTATCAGCTGATAGTATTGCGCAATTATCTGGCTGGAACCTGCACAAAATCACAAATGAAGTTCAGTTTACGGTAGCTGATAGCATCAGGCTGAACTATCTAGAAAATGCTGACCTTTGGAGAAGTTTAAAGTGAATGTAGGCTGATCTGTCCCTAGATAGTTTATATGGAAAATGAGTTCTTCAGGCAAATCCTCTTTGCTTCGCCAAATGACCCAGCCAACACCAGCGTACACAAGACCATACTTGTGCCCACTAACATTGATGCTCTTCACCAGTGGTAGTCTGAAGTCCCATTCAAGCTCAGGGTAAAGAAAAGGTGCTATGAATCCTCCGCTCGCAGCATCAACGTGGATTGGCACATCCCACCTGCATTATATAAAACAGAGTAAATGTCTGGACAGAAAACAAAACCAAATTATCGCAACCTTGTTGGCTTGTTGCATTGCTCTGTTCTGAAGTAAAAAATTTAGCCATTATTCACCACTCTGCCCACTTCCACAAGAAAATAAGCAAAGCATGTAGTCCAATGATATCTTTTTCAGTAACATATCAGATTTTTTGAGCAAAGTTATATCAGCAAATTGAACATAGACATTCTTGCATATAGAGCTGGTGCAAACTGGCAGTGAGCAATTCAAGCAGTGTGTGGATATGTAGTCTGGAAAGAACAAGTCAACAGGATTCGGTACTTTACCTGTCTAGTATCCACAGAGAGCCCAAAGCATACATATTGATTCTCCTAGACTATTAAACTGTTATGGTTTCTTTAAGGAGATAATCAATTGGCTAGATAAAATGCATACCCTGTTTCCTTGTTTTTTTCCATAAGAAGATTATTCAATAACTTAACATCTTCAAACTCTCCGGTGAGAGTAGAGCCCAAGATGGCTGCAACACATATGGTGTTCTCATCAACCATTTCAACAGCCTTCTCAGGATTCATAACATAATATCCTTCAGTTAATTTAACCTCCTTCAGTTCTACTTCAAAATATCTTGCAAATTTCTCCCAGCAAACCTAGGAACATGAGAAATTATCAGAGGCCATTTTCTGATACTTACAGCAGTCAAGATCTGAATGTTCACCTGACAATACAAAAATATACCTGAACATTAGCGCCAGTAACAATGTTGGGTTTGTCACATGGCTTCCCCTGCTCTTTCCTCTTATTTTGCCACTTCCTCTTGAATGCCAAACCTGCCAGCATAATTGCTTCTGAGGATCCAACTGTTCCAACACCAATAGCTGTATCTTCCTCCTTAATCGGTGCATTGAACAGATGAGCTATCATATTTACACAACGATTCTGCCAAAGTCAAACCAAGTAATAAGCAAATGCATGATATAAGGGAATGTAAATGTAATGATCAAAAGCAATAACTAAAAAATTGTTGTGCGCAAAATGACCTATCAAACTATCTATACTTATTTTTGTCATGAAGTTATAATAAATAGTTCTCTAGTATCACCAAGGTTAAACAGCAACAACCTCTCTGTCAAGGTTTTTGAGTCGTAAAGTCGAGTCAAGTCGCTAAGGGACCGACTTGTGGACTAGTCGTGACTAGTCGCTGACTAATCGATATAAATCGTTGAGTATAACTTGTAATTTATACAAATATATAGCACATTTGCAATGCAAATCAACAACAAATTGTAGCTGTTAAAAACTAAATTACACAAAGCTAGATAAGAAGCTGCAATGCAGCTGTTAAAAATAGAGCAATCAGTGTATAGCACATCTACAGTTGACATGAATAGCATAAGTGTATAGCACATGTGCAGTCTGCACATGATAAGGAGCACGAGTCGAGGTCGAGACCTCGACTCAACTTGGAATTACGACTTGCTCTACGTAATTTTAAATCTCAGGGTAAGGTTGCGTACACCGACCGCCCCCTTACCCCACTTTTGCGGGAGTTTACTCGAAAACATTGGGATATGATGACGACGACAACGATGAACAAATGCATGCAGGCACATAATAAGAGAGTATTCCCTGTCCAAAATCAATAAATAGCCAGTAGATTTACTTTTCA